>JAWDJE010000001.1:291118233-292318233 GCA_035047345.1 Bradypodion ventrale | reverse complement strand
AATATCTAAAATATAATGTAACAAAAACAGGCCAATCAAGATTTAATATAGAAGTAAGTGCTCTCCAGAAGATGTTGGTGTCTTTGTAAGGAGACTTAGCTTCTTGTCAGAGTACATTAGCCCACTTTTATCTGATTCTTGAAAATCACCAATCAGACTAATACCGATTAGCCTATTTCCGTCCATCTGTTCTGGTTAACTTATATATGTCTCTTACATATAGGGTGTTACTAGAGTGTAAAGCTGCTAAACTGATTGTGAAAAATAAATTCTATTCTTAAATGTAGGATTCATTGAGATTAGAGGCAAATGGAAACTCATGGCATTTTGTTGATAGAATTATTATCATTATTATTTTGCATTATCTGTATGCAAAGCATGTGAGCAAGGAACACGAATGTTGACAATATAGCAAATACAGTACTGTAGTACATTTCTATAGATTTAACATGCACATGGCATTCATCCCATGCCTTGTAATTTTACATGGGAACAGGGAGAGAAGAATCTGATTTTTCATATCACCATATTTTATTTAGAAAGTTCAAGACGAATGCTTCCTTAAAGGACTAGAAAACAAAAGGGTTTAAGACTTGTGGGAGACTTGCTTTATGTTAAATATAGTCTGCTCATGGCTGCACTAAGACTCTCTTATTGGAGGGTCTGGTGAGTACAGTATAAGCAAATGTATATGTTTGGTTTATTGTATTGGAAATAGCTTTTCAGTGTTTTGTAAGTCCCAGGTCTGATGTTTGAGGAATTGGGCCCTAAAGTAAAGTACAGTACTTGCCATTTGATGGATCCTCACTGCACAACAACATTTTTGCTACTGGGAATAACACATGTGATTTACATGATATCGAGTATGCTGATTCCAAATCTGAACTCCAAATTTGCCTATCACATACAGATTTTAAGTTACAGGCATGCTATAGCTGTTCAAATGGTCAGTAATTGGGTAATGTATTTTTACATGGGAACATTATAACAGTTGCAGCTGCCACTGAGCCTGCTGCCGCCTCAGCTGAATCACATCACTTGGTGGCATGCATGTTCCAGCAGCGACTGGGCAAGTCAGTGAGCTGACATCAGAATTTGGTATATAAGGTGAGATGGACCGAGAGCTTGTCTCTAGTGCGAAACCATCTTGTTGGATAGTACAGCTAGGCCATAGTGAGTCTGTTTTGAGTAGGTGCAGCTGTGTTAATAAAACAGACAATTGTGTCTATATGTGTAATTAATTTAAGATCCTAATGTCCTAGGTAGAATTGGATTTGGATTCAGTACACTTGATTTAGTATAGGACACATGGATTAGAACAGGGGTGCCCACACTATGGCCTGTGGGCCAGATCCGGCCTGCACCGCCTAATAATCCAGCCCACACTGCACACGCTGATCCCAGAAATGGAAGTAAAACACACACGTGTGCACAAAACACTGCCATAAAACACCTGCAGCTGTCATAAATGCATTTATGAATCCACAGTGGCCAAGCAGTAACAATATCCAATGTCAGAAAAAACTGCTTGAGGCAATCAGAATATAGTCTCTTTAATTAACAAACTTTCAAAAATATTCTTCAAAACTGTTTGTGTCTTCTCATAAGGTCATGTTCTCATCACAGACAAAGCAAATATTTCCAAATCATCAATGTGTGTATATTCCTTCTTTTAAGTTTCCAAAAATAATGTACTTAGTTTCCAAAAATCTACCCGGTATATAAAGATTTTTCGAATTCTCTTCATCAGGAAATGTAATTCTAACTTCGTGTTCAAGTGGCCTCATTTGTTTGTTCTTTTAGTGCTCAAGAATGTTGAGAGTTTGTTAATTAAAGAGACTATCTATATTCTGTTTGCCTCAAGCAGTTTTTTCTGACATTGGATAAATGCATTTATGACAGCCACGGGTGCATTTATGGCAGGGTTTTGGGCATGTGCAGGCACGTTTTACTTCCACCTCAGTGGGAGCAACCACATGACCAGCCCACTCAACCACTGAAAAGTTTGGGCATTCCTAGATTAGACCAAGTAGCAACCAATGTTTATTTTTTGTGATGCAGTAAATCATCACCAGTTTACTGATGTAAACTGATGATGGAAATACAGCCGAATGTGGTCTGTTGCCAGCCTGCTTTTCAGATTACTAACAAGGCCACCAATGTACTCTGGGACATCTGTAGCTACTCATCACTCCTACTAGGACAAACTTAGACCCAAGTGATGTCAGTCTGGTCTATACATTTCATTGCCTATCTATGTCAAGAGTAAGACAGAGGTGTAGAACCAATGTGAGGCTAGGCATGACAGGCTAAGAGAAGAAGTGTTACTCTAGCATTTCCAGATTCTTTATATTGCATGGAAGATCTTTTAAAAGATTGCTTTATTTTAATATAAACTGAAAATTTCACAGACTATTTTCAAGGATTTCTGAAATAATTCTCAGGCAATTCTACCCTTTAATTTAGAAAAGCTGAACCTATCTGGACTACTTCTAGTAGATGAGGGCTTTGCACTGATTAAACAAGGGCATAGGACACAGCTCCTAATGGATTTAGTGGACATTTTCTCCTGCCTATCACCATTACTGAGTCAGAAGAGACCAAAAACACTTATGTGCTGCACACGTTTCCTTTAAATCACTAGTTTTGAAATAAGCAGTGGGTATTTATTGTTTTTAATGGGCCATTTTCAAAGCTAGGTTACAAGAGATATTTGCACTCTACAAAACATATGGTCTAGAGACCATTCAAGAAAGTTAGGGATTGTCAGTGTAATGTGTTGAGCCAAGATTTAAGTTGTATTTGCAACAGATCAATTCAAAGAGAAGGAACTTAGGCAAGACCTGCCAACCTAGCAGTTCAGAAGCAAGAAATTGCAAGTAGATAAATAGGGACCACTTCGTGGGAAGGTAACAGCATTCCGTGCACTTTGGTGTCTAGCCATGCTTGCCACATGACCACGGAAACGTCCACAGAAGCAGTCTGATGGTGACTGATCCAATAGGGAACAGTGACCACAACTCAATTATGTTTAACTTGATCATAGACCGCAGGTCACTGATAAAATCTAACACAGAGACCTTAAATTTTCAAAAAGGAAATTTCCCAAAGTTGAGGAAACTAGTAAAAAAGAAGCTGAAAGGGAAAATTGAGAGAGTCCAAACACTCCAAGAGGCATGGAGGCTGTTTACAAAAACAATAACAGAGGCTCAATTGGAATGCATACCCAAAAGGAAAAAGGGCACTGCCAGCTCCAAGAGGACTCCAATGTGGCTTACAGGAGCTGTTCGGGAAGTGATCAAGAGCAAGAGAAGCTCATTTAGAAGATGGAAGGCTTGTCCGAATGAGGACAGCAGGCAAAAACATAAATTCTGGCAGAACAAATGCAAGGCAACAATCAGGAAAGCAAAGCAAGACTTTGAGGAGCGTATAGCTAAAAATACTCAGAGAAATAACAAAGACTTCTTTAAGTACATTAGAAGTAAGAACCCAACTAGGAAGGCCATTGGACCATTAGATGACAATGGAAGGCAAGGGGTTATTAAAGAGGAAACAGAGATTGCAGAGAGACTCAATGAATTCTTTGCTTCAGTATTCACTGAATAAGACAGAGGCCACATGCCCAAAACAGAGCCTATCTTCGTAGGGAGGGAAACCGAAGAATTAAGCCAGATAGAAATAACCAGGGAGGAGGTCCTTGCATGTCTTGTTAAACTAAACACTAACAAATCACCAGGACCAGATGGCATCCATCCACGAGTTCTCAAGGAACTTAAAGATGAAATTGCTGATCTCCTAGCCAAAATATATAATATTTCCCTCAAATCAGGCTTTGTGCCTGATGACTGGAAGGTAGCGAATGTAACACCAATTTTCAAAAAAGGATCCAGGGGTGATCCAGGGAATTACCGACCTGTCAGTTTGACATGTGTCCCAGGTAAAGTGATGGAAACCATCCTAAAAGATAGAATTAATAGGCACATAGAAGAGAAGGCGCTGCTAAAGGAGAGCCAACATGGCTTTTGCAAGGGCAAATCATGCCTCACTAATCTGTTGGAATTTTTTGAGAGTGTCAACAAGCATGTGGATAAGGGGGATCCAGTTGACATTGTTTATCTGGACTTTCAGAAGGCTTTTGACAAGGTCCCACACCAAAGGCTCTTGAATAAACTTACCAGTCATGGAATAAAGGGACAGGTCTTGTCCTGGATCAGCAACTGGCTAAGGGACAGGAAACAGAGGGTAGCACTAAATGGACACTTCTCCAAGTGGAGGGAAGTAAAGAGTGGGGTCCCCCAAGGTTCAGTACTGGGACCCCTGCTTTTCAACCTCTTCATAAATGATCTAGAGGTAGGAGTAAAAAGCAAGGTAGCCAAATTTGCTGACGACACTAAATTATACAGGCTAGTGAATACTGTGAGAGATTGTGAGGAGCTCCAGAGGGATCTCTCGACACTGGGGGAGTGGGCAAAACAATGGCAAATGAGTTTCAACATTAGTAAGTGCAGAGTGATGCATGTTGGGGCAAAGAACCCCAATTACATTTATAAACTGATGGGGTCTGAACTCTCTGCGACAAACCAGGAAAGGGACCTTGGTGTCCTGGTGGACAACTCAATGAAGGTGTCAACCCAGTGTGCCTCAGCAGTGAAAAAGGCAAACTCAATGCTAGGGATCATTAGGAAGGGTATAGAAAATAAGTCAGCAAGTGTCATTTTGCCTCTTTATAAATCTATGGTGAGGTCCCACCTGGAATACTGTGTACAGTTCTGGTCGCCATACCTCCAGAAGGATATTATGGAGCTGGAAAAAGTGCAGAGGAGGGCAACCAGAATGATTAGGGGACTGGAACACCTTCCTTACCATCTGAGGCTGCAACGGTTGGGCCTCTTCACTCTTGAACGACGACGTCTAAGAGGTGACCTGATAAAATCATGCACGGTGTGGACAAAGTAGATAAGGAAAAACTGTTTTCCCTATCGCATAACACTAGAACTAGGGGACACTCCATGAAACTTTTGGGTACTAGTTCTCAAACAAATAAGAGAAAGTACTTTTTCACCCAGAGGATTACTGGTCTATGGAACTCCCTGCCAGAAGAAGTGGTGACAGCTGTCAGTCTTGACAGCTTTAAGAAAGGATTAGACAAGTTCATGGAGGACAAGAGTATCAATGGCTATAATTATGGATACTTAAGGACAACCTCCGGGTTGGAGAGATAGGCAGGATATCTCTCAATATCATTTCCAGGGAATCCTAAGCAGGTGAAGGCATCTGCTTGGGAATACCCTGAAGGAAATGGTGAGCCACTGTGTGAGACAGAATGCTGGACTGGATGGGCTGTGGCCTGTTCCAGCAAGGCTGTTCTTATGTTCTTATGTTCTAAGCAGACAGCGCCGACTCTTTGGCTTTGAAACAGAGATGAGCACTGAACCCTAGAGTCGGATACGACTGTCTTTTGAGCAAGGGAAACCTTTACCTTTACTATCTTTAGGCCCAATGATTGTAGTGGGGTTTGTGGGGCTTGCTGGATAACTGTGGTTTATGTATCTGATGGGGAGCCAGAGGCTCAATTCCCCGCTCTGCCTCCTGAGAGAAGAGCCAGCCTGTCAGCCATGACCAAGTTTCTAAGTCCCAGGACACCCCCTAGAACAGGGTTTATCAACCTTGGCTGTCCAGGTGTTCTTGGACTTCAATTACCAGAAGCCCCAGTCAGCACACCTGTTGCTCAGGGCTTCTGGGAATTGAAGTCCAAGAACACCTGGAGAGCCAAGTTTGTTGAGTTCTGCCCTAGAAGAAGGGAATGGCAAACCACTTCTGAGTACTCTTTACCTAGAAAAGAATCACCATAAGTCAAATGACTTGATGGTATATGATTATTTTTTACCACCTAGTGTGGTGTAGTGGGTAGAGGGATAAACTAGGACACAGGGAGCCTGGGTTCAAATCTCCAGCCAGCCATAGAAGCTTATGAGGGAGTAGAACCGGCAAAGCCACTTCTTACGTCTCTCACTTACTTTGAAAGCCTAGTTAGGGTCACTGTAAGTCAGTTCCAATTTGACAGCATAAAACAACAAGGACAAACTCTATGATGAAACCTGGAGTTAACCTTTGATTACAAGACCACTTACTTAGAAACTTGTGGCCTCAGTTTAAAGAACTTGTATACCTGAAAAAGGTGGCGCAACCTTTGCCATGCTTGTCATTCTCAACAATGATGTTTTAAAGTATTGTGCAGATTTTCTGTCTGTTCAGAAGAAAAAATTGTGCCTGGGGGTGGAATCCTATTCACGTGGAGGTCACCTTTCTCTGCAGAAGTAGATCTTCCTGAATTAGGTAATACCTTTCAGTACTTTAAGGTCATTTGAGATTACTGTCAATTTTATAGTATTTGAGATTATTACTGAGAGTATAATATTCTATACATATATTGCAGATGAAAGGACAGGCTTATCTACATTCTGCAGAGGGAAAATACAATCACAAGTACTCATTCATTTAAAATATTTTACTCCTCATTTCTCTCAGGGCTGCTTGCATCATTAAAGCAAAATAATATTATCAGCTAAAAACAATAAGTTATTTGAATATTTAAAACAATTAAATAAACATGATGTTAAAAATATTAAGATAAAAGCATTACTAAAACAGGGTCACACAAAAAGAGCCTCCTAGAAGATTGTGGTATTTTTGAACCACAATTGGGCATACCCCCAAGCCACGGCATCCTTGTTGTGCCGGCTAGCCTTTCTCACATTAGGTCAGGCGAAAAAGGAACTACGGAATGAATTCACCAAAAGGTGGCTTCGTTTTGGCAGTTTCACGTCTGGCCCAGACACGGAAGAAGAATTATTAAAACAGATTTAAAAGCAACAAAAATACAAATCACCCTGTTTTTAACCCGTCCACCCACCCCTCTTAGACAGCTAGTCATTAAGGGAAAGCCTGAAGAGGAAGGTCTTTGCTTGCTTGTGGAAAGGCAGCCTGGCGTCCCATAGGAAGAAGTTCCAGAGTTCAGGAGCAGCAACAGGGAAGGCCCAGCCCTCTCCCATGACCCCCACCATGCACACCTGTGAGGTGCACCTGGGCAAGCTCATAAAAGAGGAGCCAGACTTTATCTGAGCCCTAAGGATCCTAGAGTTTTAATGGATGCATGTATAAACATTAATCTTCTTTTTAGTTCAGTTTTCCCTTTGTTGAAACTTTCACCGTTGAAGAAGTAAAAGTTTATCTGAGGACTGAAAGGGAAGATGGCACTGGAGACGGATTGAAGTCTACAGATTCTGCAAACAAGAGCTACCCTTGGAATGTAGATGGAGATTTAATGGAATGGCCATCAGAAATTCATGTTCGGTAAGGTAAAGTGTGGCTGAATGAGATTTAGAAATCATTAAGTGGTCTGCTGTTAGCAATAGTAACACCTCTGATATCTCCATAGGATTTGTGTGCTATAGTTCAAGACTCTGAATTTAAAATTGGCAGGGGCCATGTTATGATTTAGTTGTACACTATGCTTCTGGTCCAGTTTCTGCAGTGTCCGGAGAGGCACACAGGGTTGCAATCATAGATTAAAAAATTAGTGTAATGTGTTCACATGTTAAATTAACATTTAATAAGCTAAAAAATCTTATTCAATTATATTTATATTGAAAAAGGGTGCTTAAGTTTATGTTTTAATTTTCATTACATTACTAAGCACCTTAAAATTTAAATGTTCTCCTCCCCTCCCCTTTGGCCCTATTTTGAGCTTTGGAGGGAATTAAACATTTGCATGTTGCAAATTCACATTTCCTAATCATACAACTAAAACCCTTTCCCTTTCTTCTTCCCTTGTCATTTCTCTTTACCTTGATCATTTCTTTAGTTTACTTTAAGATACATACACCATCAGGCTGTGCAAGAGAGATTTTGGAATAGGAGACTCAGGTGTTTTATTACTGTACATATTTTATTGAGGATTCTGTTGTCTGGGAACAGCTTTCTCTGTACTCTCCCATACATAACTAACATTTTACTGTAGTAATGTTGATGCAACCCTCTCAAGTTAAACACTAACTAAATTGTCCAGTTACATTAGAAAATTTATAATATGTAGTTTAGCAGTGGGACCCTAACCGCAATACCATAATTGCCCACTGGTCTTCTACAATTTTTGGCCACTATTATACTTAACAAGAAATGCAACGGAAAACATACAAACTAGAGTCTTTTTCTCATCTCTTGAAGGTATTCTGTTTGTGCTTGTTTATTTGACTGTTTTCCTTTACAGAGTCCCAGTGATAGTGTTGAGTCAGTACCTCTACAATATGTGAGATTTTATAATATGTTGATTGGTCTTTAGGCACCTGCAGATTTGACAGATACTGGGTTCAAATCCCCACTTGGCCATAGAAACTCACTGGGAAAGAAGTGAATATGCTAAAATCAGTCTTTAAATATGTCACCTACCTCGAAAGCCCTATTAGAATCATGCAAATAAATTCTGACTTGATGGCACATAACAAAGTTGTGCATATCCCTGCAATCAAAAAAAAATGTGTTTCAAGATAACTATAAAATTCTGATCAAGCACTGTTGCATGTTGTTTCAGTAATATTGTAGCAATGTTGCACTTTTTTCATGTTTTGTAATGCATGAAAAATATTGAACTGAATTGAGCTGGCCATTGAAAAAAATATTTTTGATTTACTGTCAGATATTGTCTCTAAAGGGGCTGTGGTGGCTCAAGTGGTTAAGATGCTGAACTTGCTGACTGGAAGGTCGGAGTTTGATTCCTAGGTACTGCATGATGGAGTGAGCTCCCATCTCTGACCCAGCTCCTGTCAACCTAGCAGTTGCAAGTAGATAAATAGGTGCCACTTTGATGGGAAAGCAAACACTGTTCTGTGCACTTCGGTGTTGAGGCATGCCTGCCATATGTCCATGGAAACATCTGCAGACGCAGACAGCACTGGCTCTTTGGCTATAAACAGAGATGAGCACTGAACCCTAGAGTCAGATACGACTGGCTTTTGAGCAAGGGCGACTTTTGCCTTTACTAATGTCTCTAAAGAAGCTTTCCCAACTTTATCTTTCATGGATGGAAAACAGGCTTCAGATTCCCTATGGCTGAAGTTTCACTTGTATGGTATGGTATGGTATTTATTTGATTCAACATATTTGTTACATGAATAGCCCATTTGCAACAAATTAAATTGACACACAAGGCCACAAGGAGAGTCAGACCGACCTATATTGTTTAGGATAGCAGCATAGCTTATGAAGAATTCTATAAAATTGCAGCTAATATTAGGTCTTTCTTTTATTACTGTAGAGTTGCTTTTTCGTATAAGTTAGTTTTCAAGGAAAATGTCATAATACCCCAAAGCTAATGGATGTGTCCTATTTTTCTTTCATTTCCAGGGTACATCCACAGTTAATTGATCTATATGGCGAGAACGTTGATACAGGTGACAATCCAAAAGGATCATGCAACTGTTTTTAGAAACAACTTATGAAGAGAGATGATCCATTTCCTAGCAAAATCATGTTTCTCTCTGGAGGTTTTGTTATCTCTGATAAAATGGGGCAGTCTAAAATCCAGGCCAGATGATGCGCATTTCAGATCCAGATGCCATTCCCTTGCTAATTTTCAGAGAGTGGGGAGAGATCTATATGTTCAGTTCTCTCTCTGTAAATGATTAGTTATTGTTAATGTGATCAAGAGTCCCTAGATATCAAAGAAATAAAATGGAACTGTGTTAAGTGCTCAGAAATATGTATATTTGCATAGCATAAAGAAGATCCCAGAGACCCATGGTGACTGGGAATATGTTTACCAGAAGAATTGCTGGACTGTGGTCCTTGTGGAGCTCTGAGAGCCTATGCAAGAAAGTGAGGTAGAAGCCACTAGGGAGTTTCATATTTATAGATTTTTATTCTAAGTATCCAGTGAACACTGTCCACCGCAGCAACTTTAGAACCATTGCATTAATTTCCTATGCAAGCAAAGTAATGCTCAAGGTATTGCAACAAAGAGTTTTATGCCTGTTCTGGCTAGATTCCAAAAAGGCACTGGAGAGCATATTGCAAATATAAAGTAGTTGACGCTTTATAAATGATATCAAAGCTTTTGACTGACAGGATTACAAGAAGCTGTGGTTTGTTCTGAAAGAAATAGAAGTGTCTCAGCCCTTGACTGTCCTTTAAAAAACCTATATTATGGATAAGAAGCTACTTGTTAGGGCAAAATATGGAAAATCAGAATGGCATCCGATAGGCAATGGGGTCAGGCAAGGCTATATTTTATCTCCCTGTCTGTTCAGTCTGTATGCAGAACATATACAGGAATCTGGATTAGATTCAGAGTGAACATTAGTGGAAGAAGCCTTAATAATATAAGTTAAATAGAAGACACCATATTGCTGACAGAAAGCTACAATGACTTCTGACCAAAAAAAAAGTGCTAAAGCAGGACTGCGGTTGATTTTTAACAAGACAAAACTCATGACAAAATTATATAACTTTAATATTACAATGGATAAATTGAAATTGTTAAAGATTTGGCATATCATGATTCCTTAAATCAATTCAAATTGAGTCTGCAGCTAAGAGGACAGAAGGAGAGCAATACTTGGAAGGGCAGCTATGACTAAGGGATCTTCAAGTGTGAAGATATATCAGTGGACACCAAGATCAGCAGCATCCTCAACTGTTGTACTGTATTTCCTATTATTGTCTAAAGCTAAACAAATAAAATCAATCTTTATTATGGTCCAAGAAGGGCATAGCACAACAAAAATATCAGAAACTAAAATATATCAAGAGACAGAAGTTAAAATAAGAGTACTTAAATATATAGTTTAAAAAGGAGCATTTGTACTCAGAGTTAAGGAGTAGTAAAATTAGTATTTAGATTAATAGTGTTACAATTATATCTAAGCTTATGATGTAGCGTTAGTGGTTTGCTTAGCTGAAGGACCTGCCAGGATTTTTCTGATCTTACACGCTGCGGAGCAGAATCTGGCAGTGTTGAGAGTGAAGGTGGGCCTTTCATTGGATAGCAACCAGTGGGTGTATGTGCCTGGATGCTTTTGGAGCAGTGGTGACATGAACTTGTTCCGGATGTCTCTATAAAAAAGGGCAGATGCAGAGAACATGTTCTATGTTCTATGGTTTCAACTTCTCCAGTTGTCACAGGGGCATTGTCTCTGACATTGGTTTCCTTTGGAACTTTCCCTCGCGCGCACCACAGAAGGGAGGGCCTGGCAGCAGGCTAACAACGTTAAGTGCCCTCCGATGACTTGGCATCTCAGGTTGGAGCAGATACTGGGCCAGGGCAACAATGTGTCTCCAAGACTCCAGAGCCATTAAGGTTTGGGCCCTGGCTAGGTCAGTTTGCCTTTCTGTGTCTAGAGTTCCCTGTTTGATAGCAGCTATGAAGGAAGCTGATGGAAATTTTGATTTCTTTGAGAGTTTTAGAGATACCACGGACCATCAGGGATACAAATAAGTGGGTCCTAGCTTAAATCAAGTCACAATTCTTCCTGAAAGCAAAAATAATGAAATGGAGGTTCTTGTACTTGGGGAACATCATGGGGAAAAAACTTATTGCAAAAATTACCAATGCTAGAAAAAGTTGAAGGCCACAGGAAAGATAGAAGACCAAAGATGAAATATATTGACTCAATGGGGGTACTTATGAGTTTCCAAGAGCTAACGATACATTCTGGGATCACCATGGTTTAGAATCAATTTGACAACACATAACCAACAATCTTCCAGGGTGGGGGCATTTCTCCTTTTAAATTGTATCAGTCTTGTCAGTGAGGATTTTTCACCTGCACTGCTTGGCATTTTAATGCTAGAAGATGACTTTTCAGTATTGTCTCAATTATATAGGTCATTTTGGTCACAACATGAAACATTAAGCTAGAAGAAGAGGTAGATATTTAGAATTGGAGGCTAAGTGGGATAACAGCCCAGGCACCTCAAGATCAGAGATTTAATGGAGGATACCTTATTAGACCTCTTTTGATAAACTGAGTTTTTGGCTGGGGGGAGTCATGAAAAGTACTCAGGGGCTTGGTGCCCAGATGAAAGTTGTTCACAAGAAGGATGGAAAATAAGCAGTGTAATTTATTCTGGCTCTTTCCCAACAGTGAACAGGGGAATCTGCAATATAAGGACATTATACCTTATATGCTATTACAGACTCATTATTCAGTCAATAAACTGTGGCTCTATTAATCACCCATATATAGTTTCATTCTGTGTCAATGTTTCGACTTTATCCACCAGCTGGATTGCATGGTCAGTGCTCTACGATCAAAGGTGGTATTTCCTAGACTTCAGTAGAGTAGGAGTTCTCAACCTTTTAAAGATGGGGGCCTGGTCATGTTCCCTCAGACAGCTTTAGGGACCGGACAGCCATTTTGGCCTTCCTCCACCACATGGTACTTCCTGGTGTGGTGGAGGCCTACATGAAATGGTGCCAAGGGCCGCATCCGGCCCATGGGGTGCAGGTTGAGAATCCCTGAAATAGAGGATCCCTTTTAAATGTCCTATATCTGCTACTCTTCTTCACCTTTGAAGCAGAAGGACTTTAAATGTTTACCTTATACTGTACTTTGAAATACAACATTATAAGAGTAATCTTATTTATTAATTCATTCATTTCAGGAACATCTCACTATTATTTTATATCTTTTATATTCAGGGGAAAAGATAAACCAGATAAAATTAGTTTTATTTGTCAGACGTCTCAGTCCAGTTTCCACTGATAATATACTGACCAACATTATGAACACTGTCCAGCTGAACTGTGAAACAGGTACCATTAATCTGGAATCTGCCTTCTGCTCATGAAAGGCAACCTCATCTGCCTCTGAGGAACCCCACGACTGTATTCTCCTGTACCACAATTCCTCCTCCCCCCCTTTCAGCATAGTCCCATTTTTAGGCACTTTTCCTCAATCCAATTGAACAGTGCACATCTACATGGATCCAGTTTTAATGGATATAAGACCTTATTTGTATTCAAAATTGCGATCCTTGTAAGAGCACTGTATCCTCATTTATATGTAGAAAAAAATAAAAAGCTAACTTATAAAGATTTCATAATGCACTGTTCTGTTTGCTAAAGCAAAGGTCCAGATAACTTTTTTTTACCATGTTTCAGAGCCTTTAATGCTATAACCTTTGAGGTATAATGGTGGACAGTGCAAACTTCTTCTACTCATATAAAGGCTTGTGGATTAAAATACAGTACTTCACCTCTCTTTGACCCTTATTCTAAAAGACATTAAATTATAGCATTGTATAAATCAAAACATTCTGGTCTAAAAATAAGATCAAATTGATCTATATATACATATATGCAGTAAAGCCCCGACTTACATATGCCTTGAGTTACATAAAATTTGACTTACATAATGATTTTGTGCTAAAACCATGCCCCAATTTCCACGATTTCCGATGGGTTTGCTTCGAGTTATGTAAAAATCATTTTTCCTATGGGTTTGCTTCGAGTTACATAAAAAAGTTTAAGCAAAAGCCTATGGAACGGACTTTTTTGTAAGTAGGGGTTTTACTGTGTGTGTTCTGTAGAGAAATGGCTTCAGAAGACACACTGGCTCAAGTCTTGCTGATGTAAATTTACACAGTGGGAGCTGATTATGTCCTGTCTCTAATAATAAGACCTTACTTAAAATAATTAACACACACACACACACTGGTTTAACTTCTTACCCTCCCTGGGGCTCCCTTTCCCCCTGGGGAAGCCTTTTGGAAGCTTGGGATTGAAAGGACATCTTCAGCCACCCAAATTGCCACTGGATCTGGTGTTTTCAAGATTAAAGGCTCTCAGAGTCCTGAGAAGCCTAAAGGTTTCCACAGAGCAAAAGAGAGCCCTAGGAATATGTAAATTCACATCAGCAGGATCTTGCCCAGGAAGTGCATCCAGTTTGAAGTCTGCTTATATAAGAATTCACAAAGGCAATCAGAACAAAAGTATTTTCAAGTCTGATTAAAGAGACCGAGGGTGAACATACGTGATCCACCCAGTTCCAGTTCCCATTGAGGGTAACTGTCCACAGATGGGGATGTTTTTCGGTTTTTGAAGAGCCTCGTGCAATTTAAAGCTCTGGGGAAATTGATTTGGCAAGTCCAATTTGCAGAATCCCACCACCCCCCTTTTACACCCTAACCCCTTGAAAAGGAGTTCAAGACGTAGAGGATGCTTAATTTTTCCCATTTTATGCTCACAATTAGCTTGAGGGAGAGAGCAAGAGGGTTTTGTTGTTCAGCAGCACAGTCGATTCCAACCCTTTGTGACCCTATGGACCATTGCCCACCAGTCACCCCTGTCCTCCACCATCCTCAACCCACCCAGCTCTGTGCCCATTGCATCTACAATACCATCTAGCCATCTCATTGTTGGCCACCCCCTTTTTCTTTTGCCCTCCACCTTTCCCAGCATCAAGGCCTTCTCAAGTGAATCCCCATTTGATGTCCAAAATCTTTTAGCTTCATCTTTACTATTTGACCTTCTAAGGAGCGGCCAGGGTTGATTTCTTTTATGATCAACTTATGTGTTCTCCCTCTCCATCCAGGGTACTCTCAAAACTCTCCTCCAACACCACATTTCAAAGGCCTCTATTCTTAAAAGTCCTACAGCCTGCTTTCAAGGGTCATGGCACTCACCCAGTGTACTACAGTGGCCTCCAGTATGTAAAGGAGAATTAAAACTGAAGTAAAGAGAAGAAGTGTATGACTAGCACAGGGATTCTCAACCTGCAGCCCATGGGCTGGATGCGGCCCATAGCACCATTTCATGTGGGCCCCCCACTGCCTCCACCACGCCAGGAAGTGCCATGCGGTGGAGGAAGGGCAAAATGGCGGTCTGGGCCCCGATGCTGTCTGAGAGAGTGTGACCCAGTCTCCGGCTTAAAAAGGTTAAGAACTCCTGCTCTAGCATGACTGTTTTCTCTTCCTTCCCTCCCTCATGTCAGTTAACACCAGGAAACAAAACAGGCTTATGCTTTCACACCTTCCACTGAGAGAAGGAATCCTAGAATTAGAGAAGAATGGAATCGGAAGGGGCCTCTTTAAGGCCATCACATCTAGCCCATGCTCAGTGCATAATGCTAATGTGAGCACAACAAAACAGATGCTTCTTGCACCCAGGGGTGGGGGCACAACAAAGAAAAAAAAGAGAAAGAAATGCTCCAACCTACTGTCTTCTACAGAATTTGAAATATGTGCAGTGCTATGCCATGTGTAGTTCAGTCAACATTTTTAGTGGGTATTTCTCTTCCCCATTTCCCTCCAATGGACTCCATGGAGAGAAAATGCTTCTACTGTCATCACGTGAATGATTAAATGTGGATAATTTACTAGTGTACATTTCATATAAGTATATGTTGCATGGAAAACATGAAAAGTATTGAAACATTTGTTTATCCCAGTTCTCAACCTTTTAAAGCCCGGGGCCGGGTCACGTTCCCTCAGATAGCTTCATGGGGCAGACAGCCATTTTGTCCTTCCTCCACCACATGACACTTCCTGGTGTAGTGGAGGCGGTGGGGGCCCACATGAAATGGTGTTGCAGGCCACATCCGGCACATGGGCCACAGGTTGAAAATCCCTGGTTTACCCAGTCTGGGTTTTAAAATGTTATTGAAGATGCCTTTTATTAATATGTCCCAGTTCTACTGATCATATTGTTCTATTTATAACCTGCCTTGCTAGTTTTCAAGGCAGTGAGGCTAACCCCTGGATTCAAGTATCTCTGGTGCTTCATGCTCCTTGTAGCTTTTTCTCCATCAAGGATTAGTTCTCGCCTAATTATTTGATTTGTATCTGTATCTGAAGCCAAAATGGTTTTGTGTTTACAACTATTCTTCATAGCTTTTCTCATTTGTATTTTATGAAGCTAATTAGGATGCAATCATTTTTCCATTGAGTTATATGTGACAGTGCTTCTGGTTTGTTGGTTCTTGCAGTCAATGCCTCTGATGAAACATTAAACCACTAGGCAGAGAAAAAAACCTCTCAATTGTCATCTGAATCTTTTTGATTGCCATTTACAAGATTCCAGCTTTCTCTTCCATTTGCTTCCTGAGGGAGAAGTTTGTATTTTCTTTTAAAGAAGCCAACCTGGAATGCAGAATTTCAGAATCAATTAAAATGTTGATCATTGAAATAGCAGCTCTCTGGCTATCTACTACTTATGTCACAGTTAGTCCACTCTCCCTGCTATAACTTAACATTGCTACAGTTTCATGTGCATTCTCTTTTGCATGCTTTTATGCTAAGCTAAAATGGGGGACATGGATTTTACATATTTCCTTTTATTCAGTAAAAGGTTTTAGGGCATGTTTGGAAAACCAGTTACTTTTTAGAGGCAGTCAGACCACAATGCTTATGAGTGCTGAGCATGATGCTGGGCTGCCCAATTCCCCCTGTTTATTGAGATGAAGAATTGCCCATAGTATTCCATTTTGTCAGTGGTGGGCATCAGCAGGTTCGCACCAGTACGCACGTACCAGTAGTAAAAATGGCTGGCCCTGCCCACCTCCTCCTCCTCCTAGAAGAGGCTTCGGAGGGGTCTGGCTCCATTTCCCCCTTCATCCAAGGCTTTTCCTAGGTTCTGTTTCACCCCAAAGCACATTCCCAGCCATTCCGGAGTGGTTGGGGAGGCACTTCGGGGTGAAACAGAACCCAGGAAAAACCTTGGATGAAGGAGGAAATGGCTTCAGAGGGGGCTCTTTGCTATAGAGCTATGAAAATAGAAGCCTCTTCTATTTTCATCATCACTCTATAGCAAACCTCTGAAGCCACTTCCCCTTTCTCCCCAGAGTGGCTGGGGAGGCACTTTGGGGTGAAACAGAGCCCTGGAAAAGCCTTGGACAAGGGGGGAAATGGCTTCAGAGGTTCGCTAAAGAGTGATGAAAATAGAAGAGTCTTCTATTTTCATAGCTCTATGGTGAGGAGCAGTCACATGGCCAACAGGCCATGGCCACCCAGTCACATGGCCACGCCCACAGTGTGGTAGGAAAAAAATTATGCCCACCTCTGCATTTTGTACATTGTGACTAGGTTCTCTCCAATAAGAATGGGATAGAGGTTGAAGGAAAAAAGTGGACTTGTTTTTGTTAAGTTATCCAGGTGCTACAAGATCCTTTGTTGCGTCAAATCTGAGTGGCCTGCAGGTTAACGCAATCACCTTACATTTTTAAAAAAAACTGAATTTGGACAGAATTATAATTATGAAAATGCACAATAGTGTATCATTTTCAGAAAACATTCAGAAGATTACTATGATTTTTCATGACTGACAAGGATTCATATTTGTATTGCCTTTTTAGTTGTGTTGGAAATTGAACTACACATTTTTGTAGGACAATAAAATCTTTGTCTCTAAACTTTCATTTTTATGCTTCTGTTTACTTAAAGATCACAGAAATGCTTAGAAACAAGTGTAAACCTCATGTGTTCTACTAGACATTGGTCGAAATCATCTTGTGTAGTGATGTCAGTACAACACAAGGAATGTAACTTTTGGGGGCATGGTAATTCTAGTTAGAGAATCACCACAGACATTATCTTTCACATGCTGTGCCACACAAATCAATACACAACAGATAATGTCTACAAAGATTTTTTAACCTGAGGCAATTTGTTTTTAAAAGTTATCACTATTGGTGTTATGCCAGCATAATTATGCAAGAGGATTTTGGCCACTGTTGCTAACTCATTTCTCTTATGGAAAAGTTAAATAAAAAGCAAGGACGGCTATTCTGTCACTAAGATGTAATGAAAACATAAGCAAAACTATAAGCACGCTGAATATAACTGAGGTACATACCTTCCACAAAAGAAATGCAAGAAATAATAGCAAAATAATTCCAACTACTGAACCTATTCCAACAAACAACATCATAACACTGGTTTTTGTCTTTTGGTTATGAAGACCTTCCAGAATGACCTGCATAAAATAAGGTACATACAATGAATAACTTAGAAATAGACTGTTTTTATGACTGCTACACTATGTTTCTAATGAAAGAAGAAACTGGATTTACTTGCATTATATCGTTGGCTTTAAGTTGGAAATATTAATAGGGTCACATGAAAATAATTTTCCAAATGTGCTCAGAATTTCTGACTAGTAATTCTACTATTATAATTATTTTGACTAGTAGGCATCTGGGGATGCTAAATGTAAACATCTGGCCTTCAACATGGTAATGATGATCTGGATCAGATTCCCAAACAAATTCGGTTGAAGATGTGTTCTATCTTAAAAAATGGGTGAGTATGCAAGTAAATTGACCCAGATACAGCAAAGGTCATGCTCCTGATGTTGAAACTGGGGACCATAGCCATCCTAATCTAATCATATAAAGTGCCTGCTGTGAACGCTGGTTGTCTGTTCATGGCTATCTTTTCACACACATTGATAAGGGAAATCTAAGATGAAGCTATTTAAGCTCGAGTTACAAATAATATTTTCTAAAAATAATGGCATTTCATTTGTTGATGTTTAGTCGCACAGTCAATTCCAACCCTTTGTGACCCCATGGACCATTCATTACCCTTCCGGCGCCTCTGTCCTCCACCATCCTCCTCAACCCGCCCAGCTCTATGCCCATTGTGTCTACAATACCATCTAGCCATCTCATTTTCGGCCGCCCCCGTCTTCTTTTGCCCTCCACCTTTCCCAGCATCAAGGCTTTCTCAAGTGAATCCTCTCTTCTCATTTGATGTCCAAAGTACTTTAGCTTCATCTATACTATTTGACCTTCCAATGAGCAGTCAGGGTTAATTTCTTCTAAGATTGACCTATTTGTTCTCCTCGCTGTCCAGGGGACTCTCACAACTCTCCTCCAACACCACATTTCATACTACTTACATAAGTTGTTTGCTTGCTTTTGTGCAACTCAATGACTTTGGGGTTTTCGTCTGCTGAAACTTTTGCTTTTACTTCAAATACAAGTGCTGAAGCTTCATCCTGTTTTTGAAAGATAAATTACATTGTCTAAAAGCAAATGCTACACAAGGAATAAAACAAGAATTTAAGAATACTTAACTGAATGTATGAAATGCAAGGCAGAGTAATTAGGAGACAAACAAACCAATGCTAACCACTTTTCATCCCCGTTGTTTTTAAAAAGAATGACATGTTTGCATAAACGTCTACCACTTGCAAAACTTAAAAAATGTGAAACTGCCAACATTTTGCACTATGTGAAGTCATAATAATCAGAAAAATGCATTCAAGTTTACCAAAAGACTCAAAACATGAAAAGACTCTGTTTTGTATTATTCACACTCTTTTGGCAATTGCCATAAGATAGGGCCTGTTCCCACAGGCCATCTTGGTCCAGTGTGGTCCAGGATAAAGAGGGGCGATTGAGGTCAGTGGGAGGAGAAAAATGCTATTTGGTGCAATCCTTGTAACAAGACGGTATAAGGACTTCAAACAACCCTATTTCCAGTTGCTCAGTTAATATTTGCTGTTTGGTTGCCTTCATTTTTAAATATGTGAATTCAATCAATCAATCAATGTGTTTTTGAGTCTGCAAGAAGATTGTTGTTGTGCTGAACTTCTTGGGGAATTACAGTTTAAAAAGTATTTCCTTTCCCTTCTGAGGACTGTAGTGTCAATCGAAACCATGGCTGCAGGCAGTTTCTCAAATGGCATTACAGAGAAATTGTAATAGCAATTGTCTAGAAGACTCAAAGATGGCTACCAGAGAATAAATAAAAGAAAACACGGTAGCACTTTGAAGACTAACTGTTATATTTTAATGTTAGCTTTCATGGACCAAGTCCACTGTCAGGTGAAGTGGATTTGATCCACAAAATATAAAATATTACAATTAGTCTTCAAAGTGCTACAGTGTTTTTCTTTTGGTTATTCTCTGATATGCTTGAAACACAGACTAACATGGCTACTACTGTATTCCAAAAGAAATCAAAGAAAGGTAATATCACTTTCCCTGACCATCTGCAGACAAATATGGAAAGTGTTCAATTATCAATATGCTGAAGTGGCTTCTTAGTTGCTTCAGGATTCCGGATGCTTACACAGGAAGCAGCTTTTGACAGAGGCAAGGCTCACATATAGTGCATTCCCAGCACCCACAACTCTGGGAACGTAGTAAAAGTGATCATACCAAAATAGCAGAATCCACAATGGGGGCTCAGAAAGACGCACATTGAATGGACTGACCTGCTTCAGTGCACAAGATGTGTGGTCATTAGGAAAATGAGTGGTCCGAACCAACCCATCAGTGCCCTAAAGAGCAGGATAAATGCCTGCGGAGATCACCCCATAGGTTCTTAAGTATGAATGATTGATGCTTATGAAAAAAAGGTACACAGAAGTTTTGCATTTATTTCACATTCCTTATTTCATTTAATCTTTAGGTGCCCTTTCACCCTTCGTCAAATTGCCTGAGAATATTTTCATCCAATATTGTTGTGAGGGCTATCAGGAACCAGCCAAGCAGTACATCCAGGGGAAGGGGTGGGGGTGGGGTTTGAATCTCTACAATGACCTGGACCCCCAGTGTGGAGTGTTCCTTGCTCTAGTCATCTCTTACAAATTTATTGGCTCCTTGTATCCTCCATTTTAGATTGCAGTCTTCCATCTTGGACTGTTTCCTTCTCTGCCTTTTTGGGAGATCACTGTCTCATTTCTATGGATTATTTTTGCCATGGGCAGTCAGTTTACCCTCCCTCCCTCCCTCCTCTTTCTCTCTCTTTTCTTCCTTCCTGGGTTTGGTCCTTTCTCTTATTGGACTATTTTAGTTGCTACTTGGCCAGCCTCCTACTGTTTGCTGGGGACAAAGAAAAGAGAAGGCAACAAGTTGTAGAGAGGAAATCAATATCCTCATATTCTAGTAGCTGTGGTTTGATAAAAAGAAATTTGATTGTATTTTTATGCCTTTATTTGCTTGTTTGCCTTCCTTGGTTACTGATAGAGGAGGCTGCCTCGGATTTTTAAAAAATGTTATTTGGTTAATTTATTGTACATTCATTCTGTTTATTATTGATTGGGCACAACTTGGGCTCTAAGGAGCAACCCAAAAAGGACCTCAAATGAAACAAATATGAAACTTTTTGCTGAGCACATCCCTATCTTTTATAGCTTCCTGTGTGATATGATACGAATCCAAAGAACAAAATGTTTACCATGTTTAATAGAGAAGGCATTGCTTCCAGATGAATTTGAATGGTTGCTTCTTTTCCACTTTCCATGTCTCCAAAGTTACAAAGTATTTCCAAACAGAAGGGGTCATTTTTCATGCAGTACTTCATAAAAGACAGGACATACAAGATGTTTTGATTTTAATTCATTTTTTAAAATTAACATGACCTAAATTTATCATCCTCATTATACTTTCTGTGATCAAACATTTCTGACATGTTTAGGGTAGATTTTAATTATAGATAATATAATCAAAACTGAAAGTTATTGTTCTTAGCTTCTAAGTTTATTTCAATGCTGTGTCCCATGTAAGCTGTTTTCCCATTCCCTTTGAGCAGGGCAACTTTACAGCATGCCCCTATATTTTGAGTTCAATATCTGCAAGGAGTAATTTCCCCACCAAAATAAATAAATAAAAGCCCCTGCCCTGTTTTGTTATTTATTGCTTCAAATATTCTCTGTCTTTTGGTATGCATGCACCAGTTTCTGTGCTTAACATGGCAGAAACATATCCACACTTACATTCATGCTGACTGTGTATAACTTCAAAGCAAAATTTGCAACTTAAAAAGAGTCTACAAACACTTAAAGCAGGGGTGACCAACCTACGGGCCCACAGGCCAGCCCCAGCCTACAGCACCATTTCATGTGGCCCACCACCACCCTCACGCTGCCAAAAGCGGAAGCAGACACATTTATGATATCCATAAAACATGCCTGCACATGCATACACACGCACCTGCTGTAAACACTGTTGTAAATGCACCCATGGTTGTTGTAAACACATTTACGACAGCCGCGGACGCATTTTACAACAGCATTTATGTAACCGGCCTGCTCAGCTGTCTAGGGACTGTGGTCCAGCTCGCAGTGCGAAAAGGTTGGGAACCCCTGGCTTAAAGTGATGGAGGATTCATTGAAGAAGCCAGTGGATAAGCCAACAACTTCTCTCCATTTCTGTATCATACTTAGAGCTGGTACAGACTTAATGTTTATAATTGCTTTCATAAAAACATTCTGAAAGTTTTATTTTAAAAACCACACATCACAGATCTGGGTACATTAGCTATGATATCAGCTCCATTTGCAATACTGTATCAATTCTGTAATCACTGTGATGCTATGTTTTATTATTATTTTGCACGTGGGATAGCCTGCATAACAGTAGCAAAGCTCAGGAGTAGTTATGGTTTTACATTGTCCAATTCCTGGGCCAAGCACATCACCTCCTCGTGTAAGAGCTGGGAACTCTCTTTACTGGCAGAGTTTGCACATAAAGCTGAGCCATAACAGTGCTGGGTGGCTGAGATGAAAACAAGCTGATCATAAACCCATTCCTTTCTTCCATTACCAGGGATAAACAAGCAATAAGTTTCAGTGTCCTAATTTTTTTTTAATATTATGTACCAACAGCAATCATGCCTTAAAATAAACCTCAGTTAAATTCTAAGCTTGCCAGCCACAATAACTTGGGTTGTTCAGCAAGTGAGAGTTTAAACCATGATTTCTGGTCTTCACCTACCAACAGCCCAGGAATTGGACAATGTAAAAACAATGCTGGCTAGTTACCTAAGGCCATCCCGGAAAGAGGAGCACAGGGAGGCAGCACCTCTACTAGTAGTTTAAATAATTCAATGAGGTCATATAGTCTGCCTTCTTTCCATTACCAACTACAGCAGAAAGCCAGAGAGTTAGTTCCAGAGGAAATGAGAGAATACTTGGGCATCAAAGGCTTTGCGTGCAATGACTGAATTTTATAAATGTGGTTGCTTTGTTCATGTTTGCTGTTGTTTTGCATCCTAACAATGTCAGGGAGTTCTATTTCTTGAAAGCACTGAAACAGGCAAACATTAGACATAGGAAAGATGTTGTCTCTACATCCTGTTCTTCCACCTGTCGTTCTATACCAGTGATGGCGAACTTTAGCACTCCAGGTGTTTTTGGACTTCAATTACCAGAAGCCCAAGTCAGCACTCCTGCTGATCAGAGCTACTGGGAATTGAAGTTATGGAACATCTGGAGTGCCAAGGTTGGCCATCACTGTTCTTTACCTTCTGTTTGATGCCAAACAAACACGAGAGAGTGAGTGGCGCTACTCGGAAACTACTGTTCTTACTGGAAAAGCTATTTCGTGGGTGGTGAGTAAACGACACTTGCCTTCCCACTGAACAACACTACTTGTACTTACTTTTAAATATCATGTATGTGGCAACTTGCACTGCTTTTTAAACTATGTGGTATAAATCACATTTTATATGATTGTGCCTGTTATCTGGTGTTTTCATAAATAGCCACTTTTGTAACTATAAATATATCATGAAATATAATGTTCTTTCTTTAATGATTATTTTGCAAAATATATGGGGGGTGGGGGAAAGCTTGTGAGTAAAGTAGACAAATTACCAATAGTCTCTTGTCAACCTTCGTAAGGAATGTAATGAAATCTTGCATTGTATTTTCATTTTTTTCTGGTAAAGTACAGTCTCTTGTATAATTCTTATAGAAACAATGTCCATTGTTTGTCTAAAAATGAGAAAAAACATAATTATACCTGGTTTTCAAATACTTGGGGGGGGGAGGAGTGAAATTTGTAGATCATGCATGAACCATAATTCTGAATAAATGAAAATAAAATTAATCATAATAACTATTTAAAATCTGGCCGTAAGTTGAGAAGTTAAAATAAATAGTTTTGGAAACAGAGCAGATCTAGGATTTATAAATAAAAACAACTACAATGGTACCTCATACAATGATTTTAATCCGTTCCACGGGGCTCGTTGTTGTATGAAACAATTGCTATATGATGCATGCATTGTATAGCGATTTCCCCTATGGGATGCATCATACACAACGTTTTTTGCTAAGTAGTTTTTCCCATTAAAAAATTGTTGTATGGTTTTTTCCATAGGGAAAATCGTTATGCGGGATGCCATTCCTCCCCCCCAAAAAACACACACACAACAACAACAACCAATAACACTAATTGTTATGTGATTTCGTTGTTATACAGGGCGATTGTTGTATGAGGTTCCACTGTACCTTTAATCTTTAGCTATACTGGAACCAAAGCAAGGGGATAAATTTGCAAAGAACAGCAGACCCAGTCCAGCTCTTATGTATGGTGCAATAAGCCACCATAGATAATGGGTAAAGGGCATCAAGAGGAAGATTATGAACCCTGATGGAGAGTTTTATATTCACCAGGCCATATCTCAGGGAAGGACATGAAGGTAAAGGTAAAGGTCACCCTTGCTCGAAAGCCAGTCGTATCCGACTCTAAGGTTCAGTGCTCATCTCTGTTTATAGCTGAAGAGCCAGCGCTGTCTGCATCTGCAGACGTTTCCTTGGACATCTGGCAGGCATACCTAAAGTGCATGGAATGCTGTTTACCTTCCCACCAAAGTGGTCCCTATTTATCTACTTGCAATTTCTTGCTTTCAAACTGCTAGGTTGGCAGGAACTGGGACAGAGACAGTGGTTCATTCCGGCATACAGTACTCGGATATCGAACTGCTGACCTACCGCCTTCCAGTCAGCATCAACCACTTGAGCCACTACAGTCCCACATGAAGAGAGCTGGGTAAAGCTATACTTGCCACAGACTCATTACTAGCCCCAAGGTACCTCATCAGCTGTGATCTTTCAGATTGCTCACAAAGTCCTAAGCATATGCTGTCATTGATCGCTACTATCTCAGCATTATACCACTATCCTGTGTCAACCCAATTATAACTTATGTTTGACTATCTTTATGAAGGGCATTAACAATTGAGGAACTTGAAACATTGTGTCATATATTGAATTCCAAATAAAGAATCACATACCTTGAGATGCAGAATATTAAACAGCTTGATGTCTCTTGGCACAAAAGAATTGGGTATCTGTATTGTCAGGTCCACAGCAGGAGCCAAACTTAGTCCAGGGTTACTGACCTTAGGAATAAATCAAGCCATAAAGATCGCTGAAATTTACCTCAAACTGGGATTCAAACCAGGACTCTTTTCCAAAACTTAACAATTACCTGAATTTAGATAACTTTAACTTCAAAATTTACTACTTTTACGACATTCCTATATTTTAATATTTTCAAAGTATGTTCAGGGACAATACTATAACCAGGTTATATATTTCAACATTTCCAAACCTTATGTTTCAAGGTTTTATAACGTGATGTGAGTATGAATTATCATATACTTACCAGGAATGCAATACCTTTTAATTCTCAAAGATCAGAATTTATATCAGAATGAGAGCCAGTGAGGTATAATGGACAGAGTTCTAGACTAGGACTTTGGAGTCCTAAATTCAAATCCTTGCTCAGCTATGAAAGCTCACTCATCAGTAGCACTGCTAAAACCTTAAATATCTCACATACCTTGAAAACCGTATTAGGGTTATCATAAGTCAGATGTGACTTGGCGGCACATAATAAAATACAATATCAAAAAGTCCTCTTAGTTGTTAGCCATTCGTAACACTTGATGTCTGTTTATTACAAATGAATTTTATTCAATATATCGTTTGCAACTGAACAATAGTAAACTTACATTCTCATTTCCTTAACCTTAGAAAGCAATGGTGTTACAATTGATCATATTGAAAGAAAAACCATGGAAATGATGCATTGAAATAGTCCTGTGAGAAGAATCTCACTGGTCTAGAATGTGTACATTTTTTGAAATCAAATTTACTTGGTAGAAAATAAATTATTCTATGCTTTGTTCACCTTAAATTTCATTTTAATTTGATTCACATGTTCAAAAGGCTATGAGAACAGAGACAGTGTCTGCCAAGAAATACTTACATGGAAAGTGAAGTTGATTGTCTCCTTCATGCAAGTAATTGGTGAATTTTCTTCGCTGGGCCCATAAACAAATGATGTGGGTGTCACAGATCTAGGAACAACATTTTCCAAAAGAAATAGTAAACAAAGCATCTTCATTAAATTGGTTGCAAATACATCTGCTGGCAGCGTCCTCCATCCTAAGCACAGGATATGAGCAAGTTGCACATTAAGAGCAAAACGAGACTATAGCACTATCTACGGTAACTCAGGGATTCTCAACCTGCGGCCCGCAGGCCAGATACAGCCCATGGCACCATTTCATGTGGCCCCCACCGCACCAGGAAGTGCCATGTGGTGGAGGAAGGGCAAAATAGCAATCCAGCTCCTGAAGTTGTCTGAGGGAGCATGACCTGGCCCCTGGCTTATAAAAGTTGAGAACTCCTGATCTAGCTCAATACTGTCTATATTGATTGGCAGGGGAATCCCAGCATTTCTAATAGCAATTTTCCACTGCTCTGTTTTGAAGAGTCCAAGGACTGAACCCGGGGCTTTTCAGCATGCAGACTATAGGCCAGTGATGGGCAGTCTTGGCCCTCCAGCTGTTCTTGAACTTCAATTCCCAGAAACCCTGACCAGCTGGTGTGTTGACTTGGGCTTCTGGGAATTGAAGTTCAAGAACAGCTGGAGGGCCAAGACTGCCCATCACTGCTATAGGCCCTAAAGACTTGATCCCCTTCAATGTTCCAAGCTCCCTCAAATCCTGAGTTATACCTGCTTTACTAACAGCCACGAAACACATCTGTCTCTCTATCATAACCACCTCTATCTCCTGATTGCCTCAATATCTTGAGCCCCGTCAGTGTTTCTAACTTATTAAGAGTTAAAATAATCAGCAGAAATGTTAATAACCACAGCAACCTGATAGCAGAAACTTTTAAAATATTACATATATTCAATGATATTTGCAGTCAAACCTAAAATAAATAGACAGATTTAGAGTTTTTCTTCAGTTCATTAATTAAAGCAAGAATTTACCAGGACCAGTTAATTAAGTCTGACATTTTTATTTATTTATTTTATTATTATTTATTTTATTTATTTATTTATATCCCGCCCTCCTGGTGGGAACACCACTCAGGGCGGCTAACAACAAGGAGGGAAAGGGAAAGGGGAAAACAAAAATAAAAATACAATATAGAGCAATTAAAATATCAACAATTAAAAACATTACCCCTCAAAAAAACCAGCTAAAATCCAGATTTAAAACACATAAACCCCGAATAAACATTAAAAAACAACCCTCTCCACCCACCACCCACATTAAAACAGAAATCCAAGACAGAGCAAGTCCGTCTCTTAAACTAGACAAGCCACTCATGCCCCACACCTGCTGACACAGCCATGTCTTCAGCATCTTCCTAAAGGGGAGTAGTTCCGTCTGGAGACCCACCTTGGGTGGAAGGAGGTTCCACAGGGCTGGGGCAGACACGGAGAAGGCTCTCTTCCTGGCCCCAATCAGATTACCTCTCTCACTGATGGGACCACCACTGAGCCCCTCCTGTCTGCCTTGGTAGGATGGGCTGAATTTCTTGTGACAATGCAGTCTCTTAGTTAGCCTGGTCCAATGCCATGAAGGGCTTTAAAGGTCAAAACCAGCACCTTGAATTGCACCTGGAGGCACACTGGCAACCAGTGCAGCTCCTGGAGCAGTGGTGAAGCGCGAGCATAATGCCCGCACCCCATCACTACCCGAGCAGCCGCATTCTGGACCAGCTGAAGTCTCCGAATGGTCGGCAAGGGCAGCCTCATGTAGAGCGCTTTACAATAATCCAAGATAGATACACTGGCATTCCATTGTACAAATTATGCATCTCATCTAACTATATTGCTAGTCAATCATATTTATTTGTAAAAGTTGTATACTACCTTGCTAAAAAAAATTCAAAAAGCACTGAGGTCAATTAAGGTACAGGTACACCAAGATAGAACCATTTGCTTTTCCTCAACATCCTGACAGTTGAGCAGAGTTTTTTTATGTCTGCGGCCTTCCATTTCAGATGTAAATTTATTAGCTTACCCATGAACATTCAGATCAACCTCATGCTTCAGAGGTAAACTTAAAATTAAGCCGTTATCCAACAGTAAGCTGCCATCTAGTTCATTTTCACTGTGGAAGAATACAAACATTACCAAGCATCATAACATAATAATATTAGACCAACATCAAGATCATTCATGGTATTGTGCTCCCAAACCATGTATGGATGCAAGAGCTAGACAATAAATGAAGCTGACAGGGGGAAAGGATTCATTTGAAATAAGCGTTGGAGGAAATCTTTGTGGCTATCCTGGATGGCCAAAAAGACAAGTTGTTCCTAGTGCAATCAAGCTTGAACTACTTCTTGAGGCAAAAATGGCACAGCTGTGGCTGTCCTACTTTGGGCACATCATGAAAGGAAAAGACAATAATGCTGGAAAAGGTGGAAGGCAGCAGGAAATTAGAAAGGCCAAACACAAGATGGATTGATTCCCTAAGGGTAAACCACAAGCTTGTGTTTGCAAGAGTGGAGCAGGTTTGTCGAGGACAAGACATTTTGGAGATCTCTCATTCATACGGTTGTCATAGGTTGGAGACGACATGATGGCACATAACTTTTGGTCAGCTAACACAAGGTGGACAGCACAGTCAAGTTTAAGGGACAAAATGACTTAGCCAAAGGTAAGCAGGTTTAGACCCACTGATTTCAGTGGAAGAGAGCAGTACATTTGTGTTGTAGCCATAGTCTGTTTTTTTAATCAAAGAAATAGAATTTAAACAGCTTTTATCTGCTTCCTGTGGGACTTCTGCAAATTACATAACATGTAACTCCCTGCATAATTCTCCCTTCTTTTGTCAATACAAAGACAATATTAATCCAGAAAACAATCTAAAATATGTATTATTTACCAGGTTGCGTTAATATTAATGCTGAGGTCATCTCCTGCCCTGTTAAGTGAGCTTGCATCCAACACAAAACTAAAATCCATCTGTGGAAGAAGTGAAATATTTCAGGATTAAATTAATGCATATGCACTCTCTTCATTATATATAATTCTATATACTGGCTGAAATCCTGTTGAAGAGCTCTGTGTATGTAGTGATCATCACAGCAGCAGTGGTAGCAGAATAGGTAAAGGTTTCCCTTGCTCAAAAGCCAGTCGTATCCGACTCTAAGGTTCAGTGCCCATCTCTGTTTCAAAGCTGAAGAGCCAGCGGTGTCTGCTTCTGCAGAAATTTCTGTGGTCATGTGGCAGGCATGACTAGACACCGGAGTGCACAGAACGCTGTTACCTTCCCACTTAAGTGGTCCCTCTGTATCTACTTGCAATTTCTTGCTTTCGAACTGCTAGGTTGGCAGGAGCTGGGACAAAGACGGGAGCTCATTCCATCCTGCAGTACTCGGAAATCGAACTGCTGACCTTCCGCCTCCCAGCCAGAGTCTTAGTCATTTGAGACACTGCAGAATATTGCTCCTAATTAAAGGCTTTCCTTGGCATTTTTGGGTTGCACACAAATTTGTTGCATTGTATACAAGCCTTGTGCACTCTGGAATCACATCTGATCAGTTGTGATTTACTGCAGAAGATAATATCATCTCTACTGCACACACAGGACTATGCAACAGGATTTTAATCAATGTGTTGGCAATATTAGTGCAAACTATGGTACTGACATTTTAATTGTATGTTGCCTTTATAAATCATGCAATTATCAGTCTAATCATCAATATGCATACTTGGAAGGAGGTGATATCGAGTTCAATAGAATTTATTTCCTCCATATCAAATTTAGCATTGTTTACTAAATTTGTCTCATTTCTTCTCTTAGCATGTGTTATTTTTTGGTGCCTGCATCTATTCCACATGCTTCTTTCTTTATTTGTGTCAGATGTAACAACAGCATCTAATAACATACAAAGCTAAAATTAACATATCTAAAACAAAGTAGAATTAAAAAGGATAGATAACATCCACCCAATATCGGGCCACATCAACAGCATTTCCTTTTGCCAACATAAGGTCCTCCTCAGAGCACATTGAGGGGCAGTGTGTGCATTGTATCATATGGGAGATAGTTTGTTCTTCTCCTCATTCACACAGCCTGTCTCCACTTTCTCAGATTAGCCCTTGATTTTCCATGCAGTCTGTTTAAAGCTTTCCACATGGTTGTTCTTGGCCAGGCGGTAGAGAATCGTGTTGTTCTACCCTGTTGTCTGGTAGAACCTTGCTTGCCTTCCATAGTCCTAGGGCGGTCTACAGGGTTTTTTTTTTTGGGGGGGGGGGCAGAAGTTATAAGGAAGCTGTGCCTTGATTTCAGTCTCTGCTTTGGTGGTTGATGATCAAATAGCAGGTGTGTTTCCAAGGATCTTGCTCTGACCCACTCTTTCTGAACAACACTTTCTCGGTGGAATTTTGGTGGAGGGATGCGAACTAAGTACAGTAAAACCCTGGGTTATAGCGGAGTTCCATTCCAACAGCCGCTATTGTAACCTGAAAATATTGTAAACTGAAGCATTCATAAGGATGCAGTGAAAAATTAAAAAATGGTCCTAAACTGATCATTGAAAAATACATTAAACATTTGTAAACTGGGATGGCATTTCCATAGGATTTGCCATTGTAAACCGCAGAAAACTTAAACCGAGGCGGTTGTAACCCAGGATTTTACTGTAATGCATTCCACATGCTTCTGTGATTATATACCAAAAGGTAGATACCAATAGATAGATACATTGGTATCCATTGTTGTCATCAGCTGCTACTCGTATCCGAGCACAGATTTTTCCAGGAAGTCATTTTCTCAGTTGATGGATGCATTCAGATCAGTGGTAAATGATTCAATTTGACTAAATGAAGGGTTTTTGTCTTGTTTCCCTGCATTTATTTACATTTTATTACTAGTGAGATGGAAGTGTTACAAAATGTAAGTCAAGACAGTCATTAGTGGGGAAAAGCCAACCCCTTCTTAAAGACAACTTAATCATAAACAAAGAAAGGAAGGTAAAGATATAACATTCCATGACATATTCCATACATTCTAACATATAACATGGTGTGTGTGTGTTTCCTTGACATCAAGAATGCTGATGGCAGTATAGAACAGACTATTCTTAAGAAACCAAGAACAAGCTTGACCTTGAAGTTTACCTTTGATCGGTGATCTACATATAAATACCCCACACTGCAATCAAGCATTACTCCATGACCTTCTTTTTCAGACACTTGACAATGTATCTGGATTTCTTCCTGAAAAAGAGCAAAATAAAAATTAGAAAAGCAACTATCAAAAGAAGAATATGGACTTGTGCCGAAATTACTCTTTTTAAAGCACTACAATGTTATGTTAAAAAGAGAGAGACTGTGGGTGGGATTAAAACTCACACACACACACACAAACAAACACACACACAGAAACACACACACACAGAAATATTCATTTGGAAATGGTATGGAGAAATAAGGTTAACAGGAGTTCTATGGTGTCAGACTGAACCAAGAATCCCATATTTGCTTAATTTTTTTTTTAAAAAAGGACATCATACAATGACTTCCATTAGCCCATTTAGATTGGCTAAGACGTGTTTGTTTGTGTGTATGATTGTACATACATACATACAATACCAACCAAAGTCTTAGGCTACTACCAGCTGGTTTGTGGAATATCCAGTGAGTGATGGGGGGGGGGGCATAACTCAGCCGTGAGTCACCTAGATACACCAAAATTGGGGAGATCCTTCTGTTGACTCTCCTCTCAACCCTCCCCAGGTTTGGTGAAGTTTGAAGTTAGGATGTCTGAGTTATGGCCCTCCAAATTACTCACTGAATTTTTCCCAAACCAGCTGGTGGTGGTCTAAGACTTTTGCATAGTACTGTACAGTACATCTATACATACATAAATTAAAGTTGTATTTGGATCATTTAATGAATTGGCACTAATGCACTATTTATTTATTTATTTATTTACAATAGACTCTGGGCAGTGTACACGGTCCAGAAAGCACCTCACTGGCCACTCAGCAACAATAAAAAAACAATATAAAGCCTGGTGGACCTGCACCAGAAAATAATTCTTCTGGTCCTCACTTGGAGTCCCCAGGTCTTGTTGGACTATGCCTGATTTTTCCATTTAATCTTCTTGATGCAGCTAACAGGACTGATTTACTTAAACTACTTAGATGATAATGTATAGTGTCCTTCCTTTGGTACCAAACTGATGTCTTTCTAGCTATAAACTCCCTTTCTTGTGACTTAAAATCTTTACATTTAAATAATTTTAAGTGATTCTTAAGTCTTCATTTTAAAAAATACCAAATGCTTATTTCTCTCAAATGCAGTTGCCATCATAAAACCAAATCACTACCTGTGCTGTTAGTTGTTAATTGAAAGGCTGTCTACACCAGGAGTTCTCAACCTTTTATAGATGGGGGCTGGGTCACGCTCCCTCAGATAGCTTTGGGGACAGAATGACCATTTTGCCCTTCCTACACTACATGGCACTTTCTGGTGTAGTGGAGGTGGTGGTGGACCACATGAAATGGTGTCGCAGGCTATATCTGACCCGTAGGCTGCAGGTTGAGAATCCCTGGTCTATACTGTTCAAGTCAAAATAACTCACTGTTATCATGGCACAGTTCCCGTGGATCTAAATTATGAGGAAACCCCTCTTACAAACAACTAATGGTTGGGAAGACCTGTGAGGATTAAATTCCCAACTGTCTTCCAGAGTAGCATGTGCAATAGCTCTTAATAGTATATTTCTTCCATTTCTCTACATAAATCTTAAAGCTTTTTTTAAAAAAGTACTATACAATCATGAAGACCTATTGCTGTGAGGAAGTCTTTCTTTCCTCATTTATTTCCAAGTCTTGAAACAAGAAGTTTCAAGCTGGGACTCTATGAACGAATTTCTCTTTCAGAATAATTCAACAAAATGCTTTCAGGGACATTTTTAAAACAGTTGTTAAAATAGCTGTCAGAAACAGTATAAAAGAACCAACAGAATTATATACTCCGGAATATATATTATATATTCCGGAGTATAAAATGCATCAGAGTATAAGACACACCCTGTTACTACCAAAATAGCCCAATATAGGTCACTATATACAGTACAAGACGCACCCCATTTTGCCAGTGTATTTTAATGGGGGGAAGTAGGTCTTATTTGCCAGGAAATATGGTGCTTAGTCACAAAAAGCAATCATTACTTTTTTAAGATGGCAGAATAACATTGAAACATACAATTACTGCTTGTCTTATGATATTGCAGGTTCATTGTTGTCTGTACAGTTTCTCCCTATTGTGGAGAACACTGAGTATATGGTGAACAGACTAATCTGCTGGCTGAGTGTATCAGCAGCCCATGGACCACTTCATGATATCACCTCACTCCCCCAAATCCACAGCTGGACCTAGCTGAGGGTTGTATTTTCATCCCTTGCTTTAAGGGATGGCCAGATTCTCTCCCCCCACCCCACCCCAAACATGAGATTGCTGCTGGAGAGAGAAGTGAGACTACTGCAAAATTTGCAAATTACAAAACAGACATTCAGTCCTTACCTGCTCTAGAATTTTTGTGAAGTATAGACCTTTAGGGAGTTGGATCTGGAGGGAAGTTTGATAGGCATCATCGCCAGCATTGTACAGAGAAACATTTAATACCAATGTTCTCATACTTCCCACTGCAAGGTAAGATTTCTTTTCATGAGGCCTATGTAGAATGAATATATTATTTCGTTTTAGTTTTGTCACAGCTAAAAAACAACAACAAAAACTCAAGGGACTCAGATACAAAAATGTTTTGGCTTCCTCCAAGCTTAAGTGGAACTGGTATCTGCTCTTAACTCTGATATCCATAGAATATATTTAAAAACCCCTGCTGAGATGTAGCTGCTGCCTTACTACATTTACATTGTCTGTTGGTTAAGAAGACCCATTGGAAAATCTGATGCTCCCTATTTGATTTGATTCATTCTGCAGTCTCATACAGCTAGCTCATCATGAACTTTGTGTGAACACAATAATTGTTTGGCAAGTGGTAATTTACCATGGTAGCCAGATAACCAATTGATATACTGTTTACTCTAGACCACAACAGACCAAAGTACTGGAGATGAACCCTTTGAACCTGAAATAGTTTAGCTGCTTATAATATCTTGCCAGGCAGTAAGAAAGAAATCATCATAATTATTTCATAGAAAGAATGGGAAGATCCAGATTCGCTAGATGACTTTGGATCTGCTACCGTATCACAGTCTGAAATGTCTCCGAGGATTCTTACCAGCAAAAATAATAAGGATAGGGGTTGTTTATTTTTTGTGGCATGAGCAATATAGGATTCTTGAGCACTTCAGGAAAAAACCCTATAAGAATGAAAAAGTCGTGTGTATTTCCACTCATTGTTCCTACACGGGCAACCACCCTATCGCAAGAAACAGGACAAACTTTTCCAGGAGCAGTTGGGTTATCTGCATCTTCCTGAGAATGGACATGAAGGACATCACCACACATTTGATACAGCTATATGTCAACACTATAATCTATAATACCAACTCTATATGATCTCCATTGCGCAGTTAAATTATGTGAATTGTGCCATTCTACACCTGATTACATACAGATCCACATGCATTGCTAAGTATGCCTGTTTACCGTATTTATTCGTGTATAACGCGCAAAATTTTATACCAAAAAAAGAAATCAAAGTTTGGGTGCGCGTTATACACGAGGACTGGGTGCGCGTTATAAACGAGCCTCTTTTACTCACCCGCACGCACCCGCCGGGACGAGAAGGGAACCCTCCGGGGGAGGCGCTACCGCCAGCCACCCGAGCTCCCGGGCCGCGCGACTCAAGAGCCGGCGCCGGGTAGGCACGGAGCACGCCACGGCCCTCCTCCCAGGCGGCGGCAGGCGCCCAGGTCCCGCCGCCGCCGCCGCTCACCTGCACGCACCCGCAGGGACGAGACGGGAACCTTCCGGGGGAGGCGCTACCGCCAGCCACCCGCGCTCCCGGGCCGCGCGACTCAAGAGCTGGTGCCGGGTAGGCACGGAGCACGCCACGGTCCTCCTCCCCGGGCGGCGGCAGGCGCCCAGGTCCCGCTGCCGCCACTCACCCGCACGCACCCGCCGGAACGGTAAGGGGGAGGCGCTAACGCCAGCCACCCGCGCTCCCGCGCCGCGCGACTCAAGAGCCGGCAAGGGTAGGCACGGAGCACGGCACGGCCGTCCTCCCGCTTGTCGTCTAGCGCCCTGCTGAGATGCGCCGTCTGCCCCACCCACGGGCCCAGGGGCACGCTTCCCTCCAGCTGGCGGGATCTGATTGGGTGGCGCGGGAGACGAGGCGTGGCCCGGAGGTAGCTCGCAGTTCGAGCGAGGCTCCTGGGGGTCAGAAGTGCTCGTTTCGGATTGCATTTTCTGCAACAGGTGGGTCTGATTATCCCCCCCTCCCTCAATGCGTGGTGTGAAACAAAATTTTATACCGAGGTTTCATGGAAAATTAGGGGTGCGCGTTATACACGAGTGCGCGTTATACTCGAATAAATACGGTAATTCTACTTTTATAACCTACCTTACGCTGCACAAGATCTTTCTTTATCTTTTAACTCTTTGTCAAGGTTAATACCAGGCAGGACTTGTGCACATGAGTGAACATGTCTATTTTATGTTCCAACTAGTGTTCCCTAATCACATTAACAATCAAAAGATACCTAAGAGGATTTATAAGTAAACTGCAACTGGACATTAAAGTTTAATTAAGACTTGCAGAAGAGCTGCCTTGAAACAGACATTTATCAAATATTGTGGCTGAAGACCAAAACATTAGTCACTGAATACCTTGAGGAGAAAAGTTGGCACTCAGGCAGGCAACAGAGGGTAAAAGTACTACATAAGTAGCGAAATTTCGAATTATAGGTAGAACTGCAAGTTTTAATATTTAAGTGGCTGGATCACTGGTTTGTCACCCACTCTAAGGTTTTCTTATACAGTAAAACCCCGGGTTATGGTGGAGGCCTGTTCCAACAGCCTCCGTCATAACCCGAAAAAATTGTAAACTGAAACATCCATAGGGATGCATTGAAAAATAAAAAACACTCCTGAATTAATTGTGGTAAACAAAAAAAAAATACAAATTGTAAACAGGAATGGCATTTCCATAGGATTTGTCATTGTAAACCACAGCAAACTTAAACCAAGGCAGTTGTAACTTGGGGTTTTACTGTATTTAAATAACTGCTATCTTTCTCTTTTCAGGAGTAGATGTTACCACTCCGCTTTTTAAACAGGGTGCCACAAAAGGAAGAATTTGCACATTGCTTATAATGAATCACCAGGTGGGCGTTTGACCCGCGAGCCATAGGTTGAGAATGCCTGTCTTAAATGAATAAATCACAGTTAGAACTTTAAAAGTTACTACAATTCCCATAGTGTGTGGCTGTGAGCCTAGCAGTGTTGATGTGGGATTCGGGAAGTCACAGTCCAGAAAAGCAACTTCTCAAAGTTTTGATCACAGACAAATTTTATTGAGGTCCTAAGCAAACAAGTTAGCTAATAAAATTACACAATATCTATTCCATTCAGCCCTTAAGATAGGAAGACCCTCATATTGAGAGTCACCAACAAGCCTGGGACCCTCATATGGGCCTGATTTTAGAATCATAGACTCACAGAATAATTGAGTTGGAAGGGGACTATGAGACCATGGAGTCCAACCCCTTCCTCAGTGCAGGAATCCAAATCAAATTAGATCCGACATATGGTTGTGTAATTTTGTCTTGAGTGCCTCCAGAGTTGGAGCACTCACCACCTCCCAAGGTCACTGGTTCTATTGGCATACTGATCTAACAGTTTTTTTCTGCCCACAAGGACTTCCTCTGTTCATTTCAATGAAAGAAGTCAAACCATATTCAGGCTGAAACACATGGGTGCATGTAACTTATAACTATGGACCAGGTCCCAAACACTGAACTCTTGAGCAGGGCTTTGACATCTTTTGTTAACATTCAACATTAACAACAAACCTCATACAAGCCAGCATGTGGACACATAATTCCAATTTCTTCTTAATGATTCATTACTGATACCATACTAACCACAGGGGCAAAGCTCTGATGTTTCTTTATGTTATTTCCTGGTCTCCTATCTTAACATTTACCAGTCTCACATCTTAATATGAGCAGCAAAACACATACCTTTTAAAAAAGTTAATTAAAACATTGGCGCAGAGACCATTTTATAGAGCTACGGACATGCAATTTATCGTTTACAGAACATGCACTATAACAACAAACAAACATTGTTAACAATAAACTATTTATTAAAAAAAAGACTCCTCATTTATAACAAAACCAAAAAAAAACAGCCCGCCAACGCCGGGCAACCCCTCCTAGTTGCCTAATAAATTCATACATGGGGCCAGGTCTGTAGTTTTTGTTGTTCAGTCGCACAATCGATCCGACCCTTTGTGACCCCACGGACCATTGCCCGCCAGGCACCTCTGTCCTCCACCATCCTCCTCAACCTGCCCAGCTCTGTGTCCATTGCATCTACAATAGTCTGTTCCAATAGTAAAAATGGCTCCTTCAGTGAAAATAGGGAGGTGACAGCTTCTCTTTGCTTTCCTACCTTCCTATATCTTCTTAAAACCTGCTCCAAAGGGAGGAAAATCATCTGCAGAGGGTTCAGGATAGTATGAAGTAGTATGTAAGGGTGCGGTAATAATAATTTCACGTCAGAAATTATTCTGGGTTGAAAGGATTTTTGAGGGAGAAACTCTGCTCAGGGAATGCCCAAATGAGGCTCCTTTCATGTCCCTAAGACCTGGGACAGAGATGGGAACTCAATTTGTCATGCGGTACCCGGGTATCAAACTGCTGACTTGCCAGCCTTCCAGCTAACAAGGCGTGCCGATGAACCAATAGAATCCTCTACCCACTGTATCAGATTTAGTCTGTGCCTCTATAAATAATTTGGCTCTACATTCTGTTTATAGCCGAAGAGCCAGTGCTGTCTGTGTTTGCAGACATTTCTGTGGACGTGGCAGGCATGCATAGACACCAAAGTGCACGGAACGCTGTTTAGTGTCCCACCAAAAGTGGTCCCTATTTATCTACTTGCAATTTTTTGCTTTTGAATTGCTAGGTTGGCAGGAACTGGGACAGAGATGGGTGCTCATTCTGTCATGCAGTACTTGGGTTTTGAACTGCTGACCGTCCACCTCCCAGTCATTCAGTCTGAGAACTAATAGTCTACTTTTTTGTGGGAGTAAAGGTAGTCTATAAGGTTAATTTAGGCTTTTTAAATCATGTAGAAATCATAGTCAACTTACTTTGGAAAGGAAAGTTTTCCGGAAACTTGTAAATCAGCAGAACAATTTTCTTGAGAACAAAATCTTGCGAAAATAAACTTAGAGGAACAAAAACAAACATTATTTAATATTTAGATGCATAGTAGCTCATCAGAAATGCCATCTTTAATCAGGAAGCCCAAAACCGTTAATAGCATTTTGCTACAGGATAGCTGCTTCTGTCCTTTTTGATTCATTCATGCTAGACCTTGAAACTTGAAGCAGAAGGCCCTCAAGGAGGTTTATAACACCAGACTGAGACTTCATCTTACACCCTGCATACTCTGTGGCCTCAGAAAAGCAAGAGGCCCTAACTACAACATTCCTAGAACATATGTGATGAAGTAGTTTCCTCAGATGAGAAATGATTCAAAATATGCCAAAATATGCTGATTACATATTCAGATCCATCTGAAGTGTCCTAATCTCTTATGCATTTGAAAGATAACATCAGTGGGCATTATCCAGAGTTCCTTCTTACTAGTAAATATGTAATTTGGCTTGACTGAGGACTATTCCATTTACACCTGTACAGTTCCATTTGTAATTGCCTGTGTAACAGTTCTACAATCATGTTGTTTCTATTCACAAAGCTGATAAGTGTGAATGATGGTGATCCTGAGGCAGTTATTTATTCACACTGAAATAAATAGTGCAAGCTGAACTGTTTATGTATGCATTTAGTAAATTTACATTCCCATGCCTTTAACTGCCATGAATTCTTAGGTGGGCAAACAGCACAGATACAACTGGACAAAAAAAAAGACACAGAAATAACAAAGTATAATTTGAATGTAATTCCAGTTCAACATCTATACAAAATTAGTCCTGATAACAACACTAAAACAAAATGTACAGTATAAAGCCATCACTCAGATTTCCTTTTTTTCTCTGAGGCTGATTAGTATCTGTATAAAACTGTGTTATAAAAAGACCGACTTGGACTATAATGTACAAACATTTAGTAGTTACACAAGTAGCCCATAATAAATCTTACCTTACTATGTATAACGTTTTCCCCTTTGTTCTGCTGAAGAACTGGCTGGAGTGGCGGCAGTTCATCCGTAACCTGCTTCTTTAAAACATTATCTCCAAGGCGATAGGTGGCTTCAACATATATAGGAGCCAGGATATCCCTTACGTCTTTCTATGAAAATTGGAAACCTAATGAGTTAACCACATAAAAAAACAAAGAAATATGTGCATCAAATGTGCGGCCCTCCAGATGTTATTTAAATAACAACTTCCATCAGTCCATGTTGGCATAGCCAATGATGATGATGGACAATGGAAGCTGCAGTCCAGCAATATGTGGAGAACCATGTGCTCACCACCACTGATATATGCAAAGAAAATCATCTTTAATACTTACTCAAGTTAACTTTTAACTAAAATACTAAATGAAGTTGCAAGTTGAATGTAAACAGGAAGAATTTAAGTTGCTCTGAGTAACTAATGGAGTGCCAGCCACATGCTTAGTTGTGCTCCCAGTCACATGGCCAGCATGTGCCAGACACCTGGTCAATTAATGGCAATTAGTTATGGCACATTAAGCCATTCCTCTTACAAATCTGCATAGGATTTTGGCCATAAAGCAGAAGAAATAATGGATTACAATTTATTTCTAATTAGATAACATAAATAATATTGCACTATAAGTACAAAATACTGTACAAAGAGAAAGGTATGCTACAGGAAATATTATCATTCAAACTCTGAGATTGTGTTGGATTAAAACACCTGGAATGGGTCAATTCAGAATTCTATTTTAGGCCAAACTATGTCAGGACATTTTAAGTATTTTCAAACAATTTGAGAAATACAACAGCCTGAAGCATCGAAGATTACAATTCTATCTATCCATCCATCCATTCACCCATCCATCGCAATTCTATGCCACCTTTCTTCCAAAAATGGGACTCAAGGTGGCTCATAAAGCATTAAAAGAGAAAGAATTAAAATGACAGCAACAAAAAATCAAATAAAATGATTAAATAGAAAAGTATTGAAATAATCAAATAAAAACAAATTAAGAATTATAAAAATATTTAAAAACACATTAAAAAGGTATATTGGCTGCAAGCGTAGGCCAAGTACAGTAGTTATGTTAGAATTAGGCATTAAACACCAAAGGTCTGTTGGCACAGAAGTGTTTTCAACTGCCATTGTAAACAGTGAATTAATGATACCTGAGACAAGGGACACCTAGCCAACTTCCTGCAAGGACTTTACCTATACACAAAAGGATTAATGTCATTTTTAATGGCTAGCTAGGCTCATGGAGGAGGGCATTTCATAACCTAGGGGACTCCATGGAGAAGGACCACTGTCTGGTTTTGTCTGCTATTGCCACTATAACGTGTTCATTATTGAGGTATGATGAAGTTCTAGTAGCAGTTTTGTTCTGCTCAGAGCCAGAAAATTCTCCCTAACTGTATATACTTGAGTATAAGCCGATCCAAACATAAGCCGAGGGTGGGAAATGCAGCAGCTGCAAGTGAGTTTCAATAATCAAATTACATGAAAATATGGTAAAATTAATCAAATTGTTAGCACCTCAATCCAGCATGGTGTTGGGACCCTCATGGTCAATAACCCAAGTATAAGCCGGGTCTCCTTTTTTGGGGGCTCATTTTGGGGCTAAAAACTCGGCTTATACTTGAGCATATATGATAGTAGTAAGTTCTATTTATGTCCACCTCAACTAAGAAATTAGAGAACTAAAATCCTTCTTAAGGTTGATTCAGGATTTTAGAGATGCTTAGGAGGGGCATGGCAAAAAATTTTTGGGGAAACACTGTTTGAAATGTTCTTGTCATCTCCTTTGTTGAATCATCCAACAAAATTGCCCCAACAGGATATATAAATTCTTCTTTTTGCAGCTAATGCAGCACTTTTGTCCAGGTCCACAGTCAGTCTCAAATGAACTTTAAAGTGTTTTCTACATATTGCAATCTTAATAACCTAGAGCAGGGGTTCCCAACCTACGGACCAGGTCCCAAACACCATTCCATCTGGCCCATCACCACCTCTGCTGCACGTGGAAGTGGGTGCATTTACCCACCCGTGCATGCGCAAACACTCCTGCGACTGTCATAAATATGGAAGGGGGAGCATTTATGACAGCCATATACGCCTGCTTACACGTCCGGGGGCGTGGTCTGGCATAAAAAGGATGGCCACCCTTACCTAGAGATAAACTATTAGAAATCCAAGATTTTGGTTTTCTCTAAGAACAACCAATTATGTAAATCTAACTGGCTATTAGACAATAGGGAATCTGAATAGTTAAAGGACTTTCCCTATTTAGGAAGTATCTTTTCTTCAAAAAGAATTTAACACTAAACATTAAAAACAACATGGAATTTCCAAGCTCTGAGAACACTACATGCTTCGGATTCCTTTGCTCCTATCTTGTTTGAACCCATTACCTCATCTCAACAAGTCTTATTTAAGATGAAGAATGCATTACCCTCATGAATGCTTGGTGAGTTTTACAAGTAACATTGTAGCTGTTGTAAATCTTAATGTTTCCAGAAGTTGTTTCTGATGTCCCATTAGAGGAAAAGTAAAACCTTGCTGCTGTGTCTGCCCTTCTGTTGATATCCAGGCTTAAATTATAAAACAATACTGTAAAAGGTAAAAGAAGAGAATGTAACAGTGAGTATTTGGAAAGGAATTTCAAAGGTGTTTTTCCATGTTAATTAAAATGGATGAATGAATGAACTGTACCAGCAACCTTCTCAAAATATCAGAAACAATTTCATATTTCTCTTCCCTATCACTCTAAGGCCAGAATCCTGTTGGCACAGCTCTATGCACATAAGGATGATGACATCCTGGTGGACAGCTCAATGAAGGTGTCAACCCAGTGTGCCTCAGCAGTGAAAAAATCAAACTCAATGCTAGGGATCATTAGGAAGGGTATAAAAAATAAGTCAGCAAGTGTCATTTTGCCTCTTTATAAATCTATGGTGAGGCCCCATCTGGAATACTGTGTACAGTTCTGGTCGCCATGCCTCCAGAAGGATATTATGGAGCTGGGAAAAGTGCAGAGGAGGGCAACCAGAATGATTAGGGGACTGGAACACCTTCCTTACCATCTGAGGCTGCAATGGTTGGGCCGTTTCACTCTTAAACGACGGCGTCTAAGAGGTGACCTGATTGTCCACACCGTGCATGATTTTATAAACTTCAAAGTAGATAAGGAAAAACTGTTTTCCCTATCACACAACTCTAGAACTAGGGGACACTCGATGAAACTTTTGGGTGCTAGTTCTGAAACAAATAAGAGAAGGTACTTTTTCACCCAAAGGATCACTGGTCTATGGAACTCCCTGCCAGAAGAAGTGGTGACAGCTGTCAGTCTTGACAGCTTTAAGTAAGGATTAGACAAGTTCATGGAGGACAAGGTATCAATGGCTATAATTATGGATACCTAAGGACAACCTCTGGGTTGGAGAGATAGGCAGGATATCTCTCAATGCCATTTCCAGGGAATCCTAAGCAGGTGAAGTCATATTCTTTGGAATACCCTGAAGCAAATGGTGAGCCACTGTGTGAGACAGAATGCTGGACTGGATGGGCTGTGGCCTGTTCCAGCAAGGCTGTTCTCATGTCATCACAAGCCATGGTCTTTTATATTCAATTAAAAGTTTCCTATTCTATCCCTACTCCCAGGTTCTGTGACCCCCTGGGGATCCCTTTCGATCTGAGGGAACCTTTGAGGGGCTCAAGATGGGGGGGACCTTCAATGTCCAAATATTGCTGCCATCATCAGCTTTATGCACACAAAGCTGCGTTCACAGGATTCCAGCATAAATGTTACAGATTTCTGCATTCAACTCTTTGGCACAAAATTCCTACAACTTCTTAGAAATAAAATTATATCCACACATTTTTTTTACTGCACTGCTTGAGTATCAGCCCCGGAATCTTGCAAGTCCTGGCAACTTTATTTTATCTAGTAGAGCCAGTATGTACACAGCTATACAATAGTTAACACCAACAAAGTATATGGCATTTGTTCACTTGGACAGCAAGCGTAAAAGTACACAGGACCTCAGACACTCTTCTAAAATGGTAATTATATTTTAACAAGTACAGTATATTGTTATCACAGGTACCATGAACATTATTTCCCAAGTATAACATTTTATATAGTTCTGGAATCAAATTATTGCATTCCATATGCCAGCAGATTTGGAAAACACAACAATGGCCACAGGATTAGAAAAGATCAGTATATGTTCCAATCCCAAAAAAGGGTAATGCCAAAGAATTTTCAAATTATCAAACAATTGCGCTCATTCCACATGCTAGCAAGGTTATGCTCAAAATAATACAGGATAGACTGCAACATGGAGAGAAGATTACCAGAAGTGCAGGTGGGGCTCCGAAGAGGCAGTGGAAATAGAGACCACATTGCCAACATATGTTGGATCATGGAGAAAATAAAGGAATATCAAAAACAAATCTACTTCTGTTTCATTGACTACACCAAGGCCTTTGACTGTGTGGACCACAACAAAATGTGGCAAGTAATTAAAGAGATGGGAATACTAGAACACCTTATATGCCTCATGAGAAATCTGAGCATGAGTCAAGAAGCAACAGTTAGGACAGAATACGGAATGACGGAGTGGATCAGAATAGGAAAAGGAGTAAGACAAGGCTGCATTTTATCACCCTGCTTATTCAATCTATACACAGAGCACATAATGCGCAATACAGGGATGGAGGAATCACAATATGGGATCAAAATTCCTGGGAGAAACATAAACAATTTGAGATAAGCAAATGATACTACCCTAATGGCAGAAAGTGAGGAAAACCTAAAGAAGCTCCTGATTAGGTTGAAAGAAGAGAGTGCAAAAGCTGGCTTGAGACTCAACATCAAGAAAACCAAGATAATGGCAACAGGCCCTATCAGTCCCTGGAAAATAGATGGGGAAAAAACAGAAGCAGTGACAGATTTTACTTTCTTAGGATCTAAGATCACTGCAGATGGAGATTGCAGCCATGAAATAAAAAGGTGACTGATTCTTGGGAGACATCACCTGGCAAAAAAAATTCACATAGTCAAAGCAATGGTATTCCTGGTGGTAATGTATGGTTGTGAGAGCTGGACCATTAGGAAAGCTGAGCACAGAAGAAGAGATGCCTTTTAGATGTGGTGTTGGAGAAGAGTTTTGAGAGTCCCCTGGACAGCGAGGAGAACAAATAGGTCAATTTTAGAAGAAATCAACCCTGGCTTCTCCCTAAAAGGTCAAATAGTAAAGATGAAGATGAAGTACTTCGGACATCAAATGAGAAAAGAGGATTCATTTGAGAAAGCCTTGATGTTGGGAACGGTGGAGGGCAAAAGAAGAAGGGGGCGGCCAAAGATGAGATGGCTAGATGGTATTATAGACACAATGGGCACAGAGCTGGGTGGATTGAGGAGGAGGATGGAGGACAACGGTGGCTGGAGGACAAAGGTCCATAGGGTCATAAAGGGTCAGAATCAACTGTGTGACTGAACAACAACAAAAAAGTACTGATGAGTTGGTATAACAGCTAGAAATAAATTCCATTTAAGGAACTGGCAGCAAGTCCCTTTTTGAACAAGCAAATCAACACATATTCAATCAGCAGAGTGCTGAGAAAGAATGCTGAAGCACTTATGAAACAGCTTACCAATATAGCCTGGAACAGTTCGGCCACTATAATTAAAACAAAGCATCAGATTCATGCAAACTGCAGGTTGTCCATTTAATACACAGTCCAACTTGGTTCGATTCACTGAGCCAGGGTGTTTCAAAGATGCTTCAACAATCACTACTGCCCTTGTTCTAGAAAGTAAGAACAGAAAGTAAGACCACATGATGCTCTTTTATGATTTCACATTCCATGCATGTTTCCTTTTCATCCCATTGTTGGGAGCAGACAAAATATCTATTGCATCTTGTATTGTAAGGATCAGGATATAAGTCCCATCCAGAATGTAGTTTTTTGCTGTTTTTGGCCATTGCTAGATTACAATGCACTGTATGTTCTTACATCTGTCTTGCAAACATCAATCTAAATTGTGTGCAATTGAACAGAAGACTTGTATCTTCATTCTAGTTATTCTATTATATCTTTGATCCACTGATTTTTAACAATTACATGACATGGAAGGAGTGAGAAAAATCTAACAGAGCTATTGGTAAATTGCTATTCTGGAAACTGCAGAACAATTTTAAAGTTGCTTTCAGTTTACAAAGACAGGACAAAATCCCATTGCTTAGCATAGTAAATCACACCAGAGCAAGTCCATTAAATCAATAAGGATTGAGGGAGTCAATTTTTATTTATTTATTTATTAGATTTGTAAGGCCGCCTTCCTCGCCTAGGCGACCCAAGGTGGCTCACAATGTTGGTTAAAAAAAATCCCCATACAATAAAACTGAACACTAAACCTTCCTAAAAACTTTAAAACAACCATAAAACCTCCCTATTTTCATTAAAAGAGGGGCACCTGGACCAGAGAAAAGAAAACCCCAGACCAGGCTAAATAAGCCAGCAGGGCTGGATTGTGGTGCTAGATGCACCCCACACCTGCTGGCAAAGCCATGTTTTTAAAGACTTCCTAAAGGGGGGCAACTCCATCTGGAGGCACAATTCTGGTGGCAGGAGTTCCATAGGGCCAGCACAGATACCAAGAAGGCTCTCCTCCTGGTCCCAGTTAGGCATGCCTCCTTAGCTGATGGGACCATCAGGGAGCCCCTATGGTCGGCCTTCGTAGGACGGGTCGGAAACCTTGGGGCGATGCGGTCTCTTAGGTATCCTGGTCCACTACCATAAATGTCTTTAAAGGTTAAAACCAGCACATTGAATTGCACCCGGAAGCATACTGGCAGCCAATTCATCCATAAACTCCATTGATCCAAATGAGCCTACTTTAATATAGTAAGTTGTAAGTGGGACCATTTAAATCAATGGAACTTTATGAAAAGTTGATTCACTAACTCCCTGTTGATTAAATGGGGCTATTTAATTTACTATTAAATTCCAAATGGATTAATGTTTTTGTGGGATTAAAAAAACCCCACTTGTTGCAGTTCAAAGAGAAAAATCATGTTATAGGAATTATCAGTTCACACCAATCAATTTAACATTAGCAAATATCTTTAATCCAGTGGTTCCCTATGTGGAGCCCATGCCCCAAAGTGGACTTCAATTCCCAGAAGCCTAAGTCAGTACATTGACATATCAATACTTTGGGGAATTGACCTTGGGTTCTGGGAATCGAAGTCCAAAAACCAAAGGTTGGGAAACACTGCTTTAATCCAATTTTGAACCAGTCAAAAAGGAATCAGCTAAAATTGAATCCAATTCGAGCTAATTTTAAGGCTGCTAACATTTAATGTTAACTAGTTACATTTTTACAACCTTCCCCATAACTTTGTTTGGCATATGGATTTTAACATGGTCTCTGCATTGATAATATCTTAGCAATACCACAGTCATATACAGTCTTTCTTTCTGTGCCAATGTATTTAATGCACTAGTGGATTTAGAACTCCAGAGGTTAATGACTAAGTTCAGAGCTTGGTAAAAAGCCTTATGAACTCAGTAGCACACTGAAAATTTATCTAATGGCACCTCATAATTTACCATTATGTCCACTTGTCTCTAAGCACTGAAATATGTTCAGCTCACCTCAGCAGCACAGCAGAATTTGACAGAAAAGCACCAACTGCTACATCTGTAGGGAAAAATACAACCAGATTGATGATGATCATTAGTCATAACAAATCTTCTTTCAGACACAGACCCTTTATTGCATATCCACCTCTGGACTGTATTAAATTGCTATTTGCACATTATTAATTAGAGGGGATATGGTGATACATTAAGGTACATCTACCATGAGAACTTCCAAGAAAGAATAATTGAGATATAGTTGTGTTGGTTTTATTCTTCCCATTAAATAATTCACCAGCAATTGGTAAATATTACAGCTGCTATTTGATTTATATAACAATTCTAAAAGCAAAGACAATAAACATACAGCTATCCAGCCAGAATGTTCTTAACAAGATAGACAAGATCGGTCAATTGTAAAAAATAAGTGTGCAATCTGAAACATAAGACAAATCTAATAATGGATAAAGGATAAACCTCTTCATAATGGATATTTTGTGCTCAAGAGAAAGGAAAACAATCATGTAGTAGATTCGCCTCACAAGTTTTCAAGATTTCCCTTACTATGACTTCTATGCTACATGCTGAGGCCGAATTCCATGGACTTATAACATGACTGTTTTAATACTCGGTGGCTAAAGTGGCTAAGATGCTGAACTTGACAACTGGAAACTCAGCAGGTCAACAATTCAAGACCCGAGTACTTCACGACGGAATGAGCTCGTCTCTGTCCCAGCTCCTGCCAACCTAGCTGTTCAAAAGCAAGAAATTGCAAGTAGATAAATAGGTACCAATTCGGTTGGAAGGTAAACAGGCAGGAATGCCTGCCACATGTCCATGAAAACATCTGCAGATGCAAACAGTACTGGCTCTTTGGCTGTAAACAGAGATGAGCACTGAACCCTAGAGTTGGATATGACTGGCTTTCGAGCAAGGGCGACCTTTACATTTACCTTTAAAAACCTAATATTCTATTCATCTGTATCATTTGCATCCCACCTCCATTTTAGAAATTAGGTAGACAACAAACACTATCATATTTCCCCCTGCTGTTTTACTCAAGCCATTCTAAAGCAAAATGCTTAACTCACCTGAGTACCCATTCTTGTCTACATCGATTCCCCCAGATATGGATTGACCAAACATGCGTAAAGTGGTGCTGATCTGATGTCCCTGTATTCTCTATAAAAAATATGATAGTCATTTAAGAATATCTAAAAGAAGTGCCCCCCATCACAATGTTTGAAGTATTAGCTGTACATGACTAATAAAGCTGATAAACCAAATCAGCCTTCCTGATAAATTATTATTCTTTTCTCACTGTGGTGTTTTCACATCCAATATTTAAATAATGTTACTTTCCACTCCACAGGACACTTTCCCCTTAATATTTCCTTACTAGGGCTTGCCAAGTCACTGTATAGCGGGGGAAACCCCATATCACATCAATTTTCCTCACTTTGGTGGGGCATGAGCATTGATGGGGGAAAGGAATGCTTAGGATTGAAAGAATTCTTCAACCAAAACTTTTTCCTACCTCATGTGGAATGGGTTTCTCTTTGGGGAGGGGGGGGGGTTCTACTTCTTGAACAGAATGCATTTTCATTGGTGCTCATGAAACTAGTGCTGCTCAAACAACTACTGTAATAAAACCTTAAGCCCCATTTCATATTACTACTCATAAAATGTAACATCTTTTCCTTAATAAATGAGAAAAGGACTAAGTGAATAGTTTCTTCTCATCTTCCTCAACAGCTTTCTATCCAAATTAAACCAGTGCCTGTTGTGATGGACTATCTTGCCTTTGGGAAATATGTTGTCTACAAGGGTCCTTAAACTGCACATCTGCAAGGCAGGGACCATGTTGACTTTGTGTTCCATCTCATGTTTTACTCTGGGTAAACAACTGGGTACTTTTTAAAACTGCAGCCACACTGACAGTTTAAAGAGTCCTACCTGTGAGAAAACTGGTGATATGCCATCCTTCCTGCCATTATATATGTAAACTGACCCTTCTAAGTCATTTTCCTGTGGAGCTCCAATGGCTACATCTATAAACAAACAAAATGAAAATAAAATTTTAGATTAAAGATTCCAGGGCACATAAATTTTGTTTGCATGTTTTTGTTTTTATGTAGGGAGATAAAAGACTATTTTACACCAGCTTGAAAGTTAGAAAACACAATTTCCCCATCTCTACTGATTGTTTAATTAGCCTTTAAAGATTATTGGGAGAATGGCTGGAATGGGTGGAGAAGGGGGCAACACATGATTGGCTAAACATTAGGGTGAGAGAAGCAGAATTTGGTTGGCTTTTGTTCTTTTTTAAAATCCCTTTTCTCTAATAAAATAATTATTTTCAGAAGAATTATTATTGTTCAGTTTTTTTAAGGTGCAGAACTTTGATTTTTACAAGCTAATATATTAGCATGTAATAAAAAGAAAGTATCAAGCCTGTCTGGATAGCCTATTACATGGGGTCAGCAAACTTGGCTCTCCAGATGTTCTTGGACTTCAATTCCCAGAAGCCATGATGTACTCACTGGGGCACCTGGGAATTGAAATCCAACAACACCAGGAGAGCAAGGTTTGTTGACCCTTGGCCTAGCAGTAGAGTTAGAAGTTGGGAGTTCAGGTCTCCAGTGTGCCTTCTAGAAGAGCCCACCTGAGTAGACATGGGCAAGATGCACACACCCAGGACATTATTATTATTATTATTATTATTATTATTATTATTATTATTATTATTATTATTATTATTATTATTATTATTATTATTATTATTATTATTATTATTATTAAAATCAACCATTTGGTTCACAGTCAAGGGCTGGAATAAAATTAACAGCTCAAGTCCTAACAAAGTATCTAAGAGCTGTTAAGGTAACGTCTGAGTATATATGCAGTCCCCAGTAGAGTTGTTGTTTTTTTAGAGTTAATGATGTTCAAATCAGATAAGTCCAAAATTTCCAGATATCTAGGGAGTCCTTTAGGTACTGCTCCAAGGGCTCCGATCACTATGGGATCAACAACAGATTTCTTCTGCCATAGACACTTGACTTCAATTTGCAAATCACGATATTTTGTGATTTTCTCAGTTTTGTCTTCAATTCGTGCATCTCCTGGTATAGCAGTCAGTAAACCATACTTTCTTCTTCACCACAACAGTTATATCAGGTGTGTTGTGAGGCAGATATCTATCTGTTTGAATTTTAAAGTCCCACAGGATCTTGACTTTCTCATTCTCTAAAACTTTCTCTACTTGATGTTCCTAATGATTTTTACTGCATTCAAATCCAAACTTCTGGCAAATTTTCCAATGGATAATTTTGGCAACCCTGTTATGGCGTTGCAAATGATCAGTCTGTGAAATTTTGCTGCATCCACTTATCAGATGATCTACTGTTTCATCCTTTTCATTACAAAACCGGCATTTGCTATTTGAATATGTGCTGTATTTTTGTCCTCACGACATTTGTTGGCAAAACTTGTTCCTGAGCTGCCAAGATGAATCCTTCCATTTCCTTCTTCAAAACTCCTGCTCGTAGCCATTCCCATGTCAGACTGTCTATCCTTTCCTTTCTGTATTCAGCTTTCTTCTTCATTGTTTTTAAAAGTTGTCCTTTGTTCACTTCCTGAAGCATAGGCTGTTCACTATTCTTAATGTAGTCGTTCAAGCTATGCTTTTCTTCCTCTACTGTCTGTTTCACCTCTAGGAGTCCTCTGGCACCCTCAACTCTTGGTAAGTACAAACGATCAACATCACTTTTTGGGTGCAGGGCATGATGCATGGTCATTAGTTTCCTTGTTTTTCGGTCTAGGCTATCTAATTCCATTTGGGTCCAATCAATTATCCCAGGTATTAATTGCCTTGATGATATTGCCTCAACTCAGTTTTTACCTCAGGATTTTCCGGACCCTCTTTATGTAGTTTGAGGAAGTAGTTCTTTTGACTTGGTTGTGTAGTAGGTCAGAACCTTCCAGAACTCCCAGGTACTTGTATCCCTCTTCTGATGTTATTGCTTTGATATATTCTCCATTATCTAACTCAAATCCATCACCTTTGACAATTTCGCCTGCCTTAACAGTAACTATTGCACAATTATCAATTCCAACTTGCATTCCAATGTCTTTACTAAATTTATTTGTAGTGTCCAGCAGTGCTTTTAATTCAGCTCTTGTCTTTCCACTCAATTTTAGATAATCCATATAAAGCAAATCTGAAACCTTCAGTCCTTTCTTAGCCAATTCATATCCACAGTTTGTACTATTGAGAATAGTTGTCAGTGGTACCACAAATAACCAAGGTGATAGTTGAGTCCCCTTGAAAAATTCCACACTTAATTTCAACTTCTCCAAAGTGTTATTGTTGTTGTTGTCGTCAGCGGCGGTGGCGGCATCAAAGCAGTTTGGCTTTCTTTCACATAATGATCGCACTGATACTTATCTGTGGATGTTCATCTTAATGCAAGTGAAAAGCAAAATGCAAACATGCAAATATTTTTAAATTTAATCCTATTAATGGAACTCACTAGTTATCTCAACATGGTCATTTACAGAGTCACACCAATAAATATGGATAGCAAAATATCCATCTTACACTCAGAGCATTTTTTCAAAAAGTGAAGCACTGTGGCCATTTCTTGCCAATAAAACTGCAAAATATTAGTAGCCAGTGCTTGGGGATTTTCACAGAATTCTCAGATCTGTGAGGTGTTGATTAAGATGGTCTGCCCCAGGTGGGTGACAGATCAACGTGTGAATCCTGAAGAAACTTAGGTTAATATCTGTAATGGGGAAATGGCCCAAGGGATGGACATGGTAACTCCAAGCATCCCATCCTAAGGAGTGGAGACATTCTAGCTCCTTGGTTTACTAAGGAAGTGCTGTTGATGAAATGACAGTCTTTACAAAGGAGTCCAAAATCTTTAGTGGGTCTAAAATGGGCTTTTCAGCAATTCATATGAAAATGTCAAATATATGAAGGATAGAGGTAGAGGCTGGTAACCCACAATGTATTAAAAATTAAGACCATGTTTAATTTGTTTTTGTTTTCTGCTTAGTTGTCACCAAAGCCCATAAGACAGAGCTGGATGATTTGACATAGAGCATAGGGCAACAAAAAGACTTCAACCCAACATTTTTCATACAAGCGCCCACATAAGTCTATATTACAGGCACACTAGAAATAGAAGAGGAAGTCAGAGAAATTTTGCCTGAAATGGAGTGTGCAACCCGTTTTGGGGAAACCAGTTGCTACTGCTATGTTCATGTGATATTCATATCAATATTTCCATTTCTTCCAAACTTCTTTCCCCCATTTTTGCTTGTGTCATTGAAGATAAAAATAAATTCATCATACAAAGAACCTTGATGACAGTAGAAATGTATAACAAAAATTTCAGTGAGTATAAATTCTCCAGTAGAGGGACTACATATTTAAGCCAAAGTACCTATTTCCTTCCTTTAAAAATACTCAAAACAACTGATTATTGCTTCATGATGGACATGGGAGTTAAAAAGCAGATGAAGTCAACTGGTTTTAAGCAAATAAATGTCTTAAATGCTGAGTAGTTTTATTCCTGAAAAATTATTCAGAGGAAAAAGACAGCAACCCTCCTTATTACCTAAAGCACAATTATGGCAGTACTCAAGGACAAGCAGTACTAAAATGCATCTAACTTTGACTAAAAGTACCAGGGGCAGGGGGAATAAAAGTTTTATTTTTTAAAAAAGTTTTCAGTTATCAATCAAGCAGTGCCCTCCAACAGAGGGTGAAAACTACCAGATAGACTGAGGATGTTATCATTGCATCACTCTGCCTTATCGTAGGATCAGCTTTCCTGAGTACTGTACCATATTTCCTAGAGGTCTAGAAAGCAACAGCTACTGAAAGAAAGCAATTCCAGGTTAGAAGGATTATTTTTCATCAGCAGTGAGCCATAAGTATCAGATATTATATGCAAAACATCAAACTGATAATACTTTGACTGATCAAAATGTTGTTCCATGCCTTAGTTGCTTCAGAATAACTGTGTGTAGAGGTAGCGATAAATACTGTTTCTTTCCATTTTTATTGCCATAGATTTTTAAATACATTTGTTGGTACCTTCAAAGCCATCATTATCAATGTCTCCTAAGTTGGCAATGGCATCTCCAAATCTTGCTGCATACAGATCACTCCCCATCAGTGCTGTTTCCAATTCAATCATCTCTGCTCTCTAAAAGAAAATGATAGTTCTTCATCACAAGAGAAACTACAGGTACATTGAGATAGCACTTTTAGAACCCAAATAATCTGTGCTGAATTTCACTGTGCATTAGTGACCCACAGGTGATGGAAGGCAGACTCTGTGCAAACTCTGCAGGAGAAAAACAAGAATTCTCTGTTTGGCCAAAGACAAAAACTCTAAAACCATGAGATTTCAACATGAAAGAATTAAGCATTTCCTTAAACTTTTCCATTGAAAATAACTAAGACAATATAACCTATATATTGCCATCAGTACAAAATCTTTATTCTATCAATTTTATCAAATCCTGCTCTCCATATATTACTCAGAATCCTGTAACTTATATCCACTGGCATTAAATCCAACAGTTTAAATTTAGGAGTTAATTGCTGCTAGTAAAGACACCACTTGATTTATTTCTTGTCACAAACCAGTTACGTGGCTTGGCACATGTCAAGAAATACAAAAGCAATGTCTTTATATTGGCATAGATATTGAATTAGATAGTTGGCCTTTATTTTATAAACACAACAAGCTTAGCTGATTTTTGCACCATATGATGCATGAAATCAAAGTACAGTACAGTGGAACCTCATACAACAATTACCCCGTAGCAATGAAATCGTATAACAATTAGATTTTTTGGGGGGGAATGGCATCCTGCATAATAATTTTCCCTATGGAAAAAATCGTACAACAATTTTTCAATGAGAAAAACCACTTAGCGAAAAAAATCGTTGTACAATGCATCGTATAGCAATTGTTTTGTACAACAACGAGCCCCATGGAACGGATTAAAACCATTGTATGAGGTACCACTGTATCGTATTTATTTACTCACACTACTTTTCTTCTACTGAACTATGTGAAAACTCTGTTTTTCTGGTAATGAGCCTAGAATGCAAATCCCATTAGATTTCACTGACATGTCACTGCAATTGTGTTATCCAACTTTCCTTTCAAAGGATGGAATGACAAGGCCATATATTCTATATGGTAATTAGTAGTACTATACTTTCAACTCATTATGAAAGTCATGAATCATTAAAAGTCATAAGATTGATACAGTAAGTCTGTATTCCTTTGTATGTGAATACAATATACTCTAATTTAAAATTTTAAAAATCACACTTCAACTGGGTCCTTCTCAAATTGCTTGTTTACAGAAAATCACTATCTTCATCTTCATCACCACCACCATCATAGAATCATAGATTTACGAAGCTGGAAGCAGCCTATAATGCTACAGAGTTCAAACAGAATTGACTTGTGTACCGTGAAGTGAATTCTGCCTTATGGTGTCCTTTCCAGGGTTTTCTAGATAGAGTGTACCCAAAAGTGAATTGCCATTCTCTTCTTCTGGGGGCATCCTAGAACTGTGCAGTTTGCCAAAGAGTGCACAGGCTAGCTCTTCTCTTGGGATGCACAGTAAAGAACTGAACTCCCACATTCAGACAGATACATAACTTACTCATACCATTCCTAAAGAAACAAGACCCAGAGCTCAAGCAGATAATTGCCCAAGATGGTATTATCTTTATTTCAATGTCAAGCACTGAGGAATACTACTTCCCATACAGGGGGAAGAGGATGAAAAGTAACAAAGCAGCATTAACTAAGAGAAGAAGCAAATGCATTGAAACAAGACACAAATACAATTGTATGGCTCACAGGTAAGAAGACAAACTACAATATAATAGCATAGGTTAAAGTCCACTCATAATGCAATGAAACTCTTGCATACACAATACTGTCCTTTTCCCCGCATACTGTAGTATCGGATTGTCCAGGTATGTTATGAGGATGTAGAGAGAGCTGAAATAACTGATATGGCTATAGAGAAAGTAACTCTGAAAGTGAAAGCAGTTTTAAACAGCAGCTTAGAAAATAGTTTATATAGCAGTGTGAGATCACAGAATCAAAATACTGTACCAGCCACATGTGTTTTATCATACTAGAACTAGCTTTTGGAATGTTGTTTAACTTGAGAACCATAAACCTCACTGTGAATGGACACTGTAATGAATGCTGAAAGGCTAAGAAATACTTTTTACTTTATGTTTGCTTTTAAGAACTCTAATACTTCAAGACATGCAATTTCTTTCCTTTATTTTATCTTTATGGACTGCAAATTTTTAAGAAGATGTAGATAAAATGTTTTAAAATGCTCTTTTAAACTGTGAGCATTTGTATTTTAGCTCTTGAACTTTGCAATTTAAATTTCCTTAAATGGTTTTTAGTATTTCAATATTCATTTCAATTTTTGATCTTGACATTTTATGACAAGTCAATAAATTCTCTCACACATCACAAGAAGGGATTTATAACCAAAGCAATTCTGTATTTTTATGCTCCTGTATTCAGATTTAATATCTGCCTGCAATTTAAGTTCTGTTAGCATATGTACCTACTAATTTTTAATGTATAAAACTTTTGGACATTTCTTGTGAAGTATTCTTTGGATATGGTATATTTGAGTACTGTACATGGAATCAAAAGCAGATAAAGCTTATAGAAATAGACAAGCTGATGCTGCCTTGAATTATTGCAGCCCTGGGAAGAGTTATTGACATCCAAATGAATTTTAATATGACTGGAAATGATTGTCTAATTTCATTCTGGATTTAATCCTGTAATTGGGATAAATTTTAGCTGTGATGAAAACAGGCTTGCAATATGTTCCCTGGAAGTCTATAGCTTCTGTAAAACTCCTGGGGCAATAATCAGGTATCAGTCATCTGACCTTGACTGATAATGCTGGACAGATTGCATCACTTCACATTGTAGGTAGAATTTTTCACACTGAATGTGTCTCTGAGAAAATGCTTACTCATATTTTAAAAATATGTGAGGGAGCATAATCCTCGGAGCCCACTTTTTGTCTTCTCTGCAGGGATTAGATCTTAATCTGTTTAAAATGTGGAAGCATTCTCTGACCTGATTAAGTCCTGTCCAAGTTCAACATTTACTATGTTATTTCTTCCTGTGTAACTCCAGCTGGAGCACTTTGCTCTTTTACAAACTGTACTGTCTTTTCAGTAAATATACAGGTAGATCTACACATACATTTTCCTTAAATATTGCACAAGTTTTATTGGGCCTTGTGTTAGCAAAAAGGAAAGCAATAAATAAGATAAATAAATTGCAGATGTCCATGATACAGATTTGCTCATAATGTACAATAGGTCACAGGACTAGCAAGCTTGTTTATAGCAAAGTTCCTGCACTTTCAGCAGCTTATGAAAGGATGAAAATTTGTCAGACATGTCTTCCCTGTGTCACCACAATGCCAAGATACTGTAGAAGACTTTTGCCTGTTCCAGGATGGTGCCCACGGCACAAGACTCATGTATGAAAACTTGGGGTGTTTTTTTTGTGTTAGCATTTTCTTTGAATAAACACATAGCCCACTTGTGATAAAATAAAGAGATACTCACTGATCCTGAGTTGATGTAAACAAAAACTCTTCCTTCTTCTCTGACTTTACTATGCATTGGTGCTCCAACAAGTAAATCTGAGAGGCCATCTCCATTAAGATCCACTGCACAGAGAGTAGCTCCAAAATAAGAACCAAGCTGACCGCAAAGAAGAGAGACTTAGAAACTGATTCATCATGACATTGGGTATATGTAGTTGAGCCTTTAGAAGTGTAAAAATATTACCTTTCCCCCCTTTAATTCAGTCAGAATTGAGAGACGACGTGGCTCTATTTTAAATATGTATGCCTAAAATAGAGAGTTAACAAGTATTAAGTGCATCATAGACCTCCTAAGAGCAGAAACACATTCAGTAGGCAGTAGAAAAAACCCAAGGTAAGCCAAGTGGTCATAGAGAACATCTTCACTCTGTTTTTAACCTCAAGCATCTATTCCAAATCCCATCTTTGGACAATACTTTTATAAGGTTCTTAAAAGTAGTAAGCATTTATGTCTTTATATTTTAATGTGTTCTTTGAATTGTTTTAAACTGTTTTTATCTACTGGTTTTAAAGTAGTGTTTTTAAATGCTGTGTTTGGATATTGTGTTTTTTAAAAATACTGTGAATAATGCATTGTAATTTTAAAACTTTTACATATAGTTTGTTTTAATATCATAAGTTGTTTTAGGTCCTGTTGGGGAGAAGGTGCAGTATAAATAAAATAAATAAATAATATTCCACAAGACCCCTGACATATTGTATTAATATATGCCTCCTGCCATGGTTCTCCCCTTCTGGTTAGTTACAGCATTGTTCCAATGAAAGAAAAAAGAGATATAAAGCCTGCAAATTCATCAATTATCCTCTTCTCCTCAATAGGCATAAGCAGAATGCCTAGGCTTTCCTGTTCCTAATTTTACTTTCCCTGCATAAAAATGATATTTTGTAATGGAGAGGTTCCTGCAAATATAATTTTCTAGGGTTCTTCCTCACACACAAAGCCTATGTATGAGCTGAAACTTCTCCTCTGTAGACTCATTGCTCGCCATGTAGAGAAAGTCAGAGAGAAATGCCTGGGCACTCTCGTCTCTAAATGTCTTGGAGAAAACTAGCTAAACAATGACCTAGACTGGTGGTGCCGAACCTTTTAGGGCCCAAGTGCACACAAAAAGGGGGGGGGAGATGGGGACAGCCATCATGCGTGCCAGTTATGTCACATATTTCCCCACATATATGTGGGGAAATTACATCATAGAACCTCTGACAAACATCTCTTCTGCATATTTGTTCTTATACTACCACCACTGTAACAGCAACAACATGAATTCTTACTTTACCAGTCTGCTCCTGCTGGGGAGCACCTCCAATTACTTCTGTACTACTTGGTGACAAGAAGCGACCTGCTCCAACAGCATAACCTATTAATAAAAAGACCATACATGAATGAACACAATGGGGTTACAGTTCAGTAAAGTGCACAACAATATACAGGTGAAACTTGAAAAATTAGAATATCGTGCAAATGTTCATTCATTTCAGTAATGTATCTTTAAAGGTGAAACAAATGCATGAGATAGACTCATTACATGCAAAGCGAGATATGTCAAGCCTTACTTCATTATAATTGTGATGATTATGGGGTACAGCTTATGAAAACCCCAAATTCACAATCTCAGAAAATTAGAATATTACATGAAATCATTAGCACAAGGATTAGAAACATTACAATACTCAGTACTTGGTTTGGGCCCCTTTTGCATCAATTACTGCCTCAATGCGGCGTGGCATGGATGCTATCAGCCTGTGGCACTACTGAGGTGTTATGGAAGACCAGGATGCTTCAATAGCGGCCTTCAGTTCCGCTGCATTGTTCGGTCTCATGTCTCTCATCTTCCTCTTGGCAATGCCCCATAGGTTCTCTATGGGGTTCAGGTCAGGGTAGTTTGCTTGCCAAGCAAGCACAGTAATCCCATGGTCATTGAACCAGGTTTTGGTACTTTTGGCAGTGTGGGCAGGTGCCAAATCCTCCTGGAAAGTGAAGTCAGAATCCCCATAAAGCTTGTCTGTGGAAGGAAGCATGAAGTACTCAAAATTCTACTGGTAGCAGGTGTACTGACATGGACTTCTGGTAATTGGAGTCCAAGAACACCTAGGGAACCAATGACGGATCTTGGGGACATGAAAGGAGCCTCATTCAGGCATCCCCTGAGTGGAGTTTCTCCAGCAAAAATCCTTTCAACCCAGAGTAATTTCTGACACAAAATTTATTTCTGTATTTAAAGTTGAGAAACTCTTCAGTAAGCTATTTCTTTGCAAAAATGACTGCCAAGTTAAATTCATTCTGAATTTTAAGGCCAAAAACATGAAACTAGGGGTTATCTATTATAAGAAGAGCAAATTTAAACAGTAAAGGAGGTATGATAGCCTCTAACATCATTCAAGCTTCGAAAGTTGCAAATTAGCTTCATTTGGTTTGGTGATTGGTCCTCTGGTGGAAACAATAAGCCCCTTTCCATGTTGATTGAACAAACATGTGGCCTGTGAACATCATTCTGCAATGAAAGTATTTCCTCCATTCTGTCCCTATTTGATATCTTGTGCAGTATACAAAGGGACTGCAAACATGCTATTTTATCCTCATACTCATTCCTGCAAAACTGTGGATTGCACAGTACTAATTGTTGTATAAGGGTTTAGGAGGCATTTGTCCAGTAATTCTATTCACAAAATAAATAAACTGTAAATAGTAAAGAATGGTGGGAATCCTGTTGCTTAGCACACTAGAGCAGGCCGATTGATTCACTGGGGACTCCTTCAAGTCAACTCCTTCTTAGGTTCCACTGATTCAATGGGCCCCTACTCTACTTGTATCTTATTATACTAAGCAACAGGATGGCATGCAATAAATCATGTGTTAACCCTAACCCAGAATCCAATTTAAAATAGATTTTCAGATTTGATTTTGACAGGGATTACCCAACCTTTCTACTTCGTAGAAGTAGGAATCAGTTAGTGGCTAGACGATGGGAATCATTTAGTGGCTAGACGATGGGAATCAGTTAGTGGCTAGACGATGTTCTTGATGGCCTCTGGGCCTCACCAAGCCAGCGGGAAATATGCCGAGGCCGCTGGAGCAATTAGCAGTAATACACAAATTGATCATTACTACAATGTTCATGTTTGTATTAGAATATATATTTTTATATATACTGTCTTTGCAACTAAATTATGTTCTACGACTTTCCTGGAGAGGAAAGCCAGCTATAGCAACCAACGAGAAACATGACTCCAGCAACTGTAGTCAACCTAGAGAATCATAGAAAAACGTACTGATAAAATATTTCAATCACCTAAATAACTCCCAGACTTTACTTGATTTTCATCCACGTATGACAGGAAGATATTTGCTGTTTTATTGTATACAAAGATGGATCCAGTCCAATAATCTGATCCTGGAGCTCCCATAATAATTAAATCCTGGAAGAAAACAAAAGGCTTAAGTCTTAAGTTCTTAAAGATAATCAGAGTGAGTCATATTTATTCCTGCTCTGTCTGCTTTAAAGTCTCTGGTGCTACCTAACAATAGCAAAGTTTGTTCAATTGGTTACATTATTTGGCATATAGAAAGAGGCTCAAATGCATGGCAAATGTTTAATGTGCTTAGCTTTTCCATTGCTAAAGATTACATCTGCAAAGAATCTCAAGCAATCTGTAAGGCAAAGAGGGAAGGAGGGGGGAATGCACTGTTCTTCTCTGTAGAACATTTTAGAACTTAATGATTTTTATTCAGAACATAATGGAAAAGTATACGGTGGAGTACAATAATCCTTACAGCTCCATATAGATTCTTGTTAGTTTTATTACTGCTCTAAATAGGTTACTCTGAAAGATGATTAAAATCTTAGTTTATTGTTTATATATTATCAAAACAGAGATGATAATTTTGTGTTTTAAATATATATACTCTATGTATCATGTTAAAAAGTCTTGCTCCAGTGGATTTACTTTTTTGTAAATATGTGGTATGTGGAACTGCAGCCTGAGAATATAGATTTGCTTAAATGAGTAATAATGTCAGTAGCCATTTCCACTGCTACACTTGAAACACAACTGCATTATTCTACAATGGAACAGAGCTACCTCTTAGGTCAGTTGCTTCCCCTGCAGTTTCAAGGTGCAGCCATGGGACCAAAAATTGCACAGGACACAATGCAATGTTTATCTACTTGTTTGTTTATTAGAAATATTTATACAGTGGTACCTCATACAACAATTTTAATCCATTCCACAGGGCTCATTGTTGTACGAAACAATGATACATGGGATCGATGCATTCCTATAGGATGCATTGTACAACTCTTTTTTTTTTTTTTTGCTAAGTGGTTTTTCCCATTGAAAAATTGTTGTACAACTTTTACCATAGGGAAAATTGTTATGCGAGACGCCATTTCCCCCAAAACCTAATTGTTATGCAATTTTGTTGCTATACAGAGGCGATTGTTGTATGAGGTTCCACTGTAGATCGCTTTTCTGCCCACCATACCCCACGAAATAATTTGCAATAGAATCACAATAACAATAAAAAACAAAGGCCAAACAAAATTATATAGTTTTGACTACCTGTCAAAAACTCAGTAAGAATGGAGTGACTTTTGTGAAGAGTTGCGTTATATGTCATCAATTCAATCTGAACCTATCATGACCTTCATAGAGTTTCTGAAGTGTGAGAGATATAGAAGAGATTGTTTTCCTGCTGCCACACACATTTCCCTATTCAAGACATTTTCATGATCAACCTGTAAGAACTCTGTTGAGAGATATTCTGCATGTTATTCACAAGGAGACCTAAATGTTTTGGGCCACCCGGTAAGACTCAGAACCCTAGCAAAGGCTTTGAACCCAGGTATTTTGAGTCTCAGTCCAACACTCAATCTCCTACACTATACTAGCTCTCACTTGCTGCAAATTAAAAGCAGTATCATAAAGTTGCTGCCACAGAAAAAGCACACTCTCATATACTTATCAAACCAGCCAAAACCAAATAGCTATTATGCCAAGCAATCCCTCCAACATCATCTCCAAAAACATTCAGAAAAGAACTCAAAACCTGGCTGGCGGGCCAAGTATGGAGTGCAGGTGAAAGGATGACCCATGTTGGGTGGTTGGTGTTGAGTATAACTCCTTCCCCTTTGGTCCCTGCACCCTTTTTTAGGGGGTGGGTAGTTTTAATTATGTTGTTTTATCTTGTGATTGCGAACCGCCCTGAGTCAGCCTCAGCCGAGTGGGCGGTGTAGAAATCGAACAAATAAAATAAATAATAAAATTCAGCTCCATATGCTTGAAGCCTTTGCAAAATGGTGCTCCACTCCCAAGACTAATGATCAGCTAGACAGCTAGAAGACTGAAAAGCCTGAGAGCAGCAAATGGCGGTAAGGATGCAATTAGGCAGCTGCAAAGGCAAACGTGATCCTGGGGGGGGGGGGGGGGGAGTCACTCTAACAGGAGCAGTCTCTACTCCTTCGATCTACCTAAGAATCACTCCAGGCAGGCTCCAAAAAAATAGAATTCCTACAGCCAGACCAAAGAGATCCAATCTGGGGACAGGCTGGAGAAAATTTCCCCATGTGTTAGGTAATCGCCAGGGGAAAGACTGCACTGAATCATTCCACCACCAGTCTAGATTGCCATCTATTTCCCTCTGTAATCACGCTCTCAATCTAGCAAAACAAAAAACGACACATTCTCCCTCTTCTTTTTTGGCACAGATTACCCATCATGACAACTATTTCTCCCTCAAGCCTCCAAATCCCAAATATCCAAGGAAGCCTGACAATGTGTTAAAAACACTGTCATAGCTGGGTAATGACTGGAGGAGTGCTAGACATGGATTTTGAAGATTCAGGTTCAAATCTCAACTGATCCATGATGAAACCTAATGGGTAACTTCAGGCCACTTTGCTTGCTTTCAGTCTCCCAACTTTAGGATTGTTTGGAGAATGATGCTGGTGACAGCCATATATGCCAATTTGTATTCACTGGAGGAAATAGAATTATCAATGTAACTAATAAATAATATATATTATGACCCCGGGTGGTGCAGTGGTTAAATTGCTTTACCACAGCCAAAACTGCAGATGTGAGTTTGATCCTGATTGGGTTGACTCAGCCTTCCATCCTTCCGAGGTTGGTAAAATGAGTGCCAACCATGTTGGAGGCAAAATGCTAATTACATTGTGAACCTCCCAGAGAGTGTACTAAGCGCTATGGGGAGGGATATAAGTGTTATTGCTATATATTTAATTGCTATTGTCTTGTTGCTTAGGGAAATGTAGATGTAGTGCAAAGAAAAAACAAAAAATAAAAGGACATTTTCATTCCTAGAATGAAAGAAGAAATGAATAGCTTTAGCAGAGAACCCATATTCTTTAAATGCGCACCTCCGTGTAATATGTTGATATTCCAGCCTGGCAGGATCCGTATTTTTCTCCAAATCGTTTCCAGAAATCTGAATATTTTCAGCAAAATATAGAAAAATGAACATTTATTTATTTATTTTAAAAAAAAATCCCAAGCAACTGAATCAATAATCTTTCCTGAATAACATTACAAATTCTTTGCAGCTGTTTGGACAAAAGGATTGGGATTAACTAGCACTATGGGCAATGACTGCTTGATAATATCCTGCTTAGTAATACCAGAAGAATAAAGGATTTTAAAAAGGGCCCTGTTCAGAACGTTATCGTCATTGCTCATCCTTCCTTTCAAAACTCTAAATGATTCTCGTATAACCAACAAACCAATTTTGTCAGAGAGTAAACAAAACAAGTTGTGGCACCCTAAAGACTAACTCCTGTATTTTAATGTTAGCTTTTGCGGATCAAGCCCACTTCATCAGACATAAGAGTGAGTTTTCATGGTATCAATTTATACATATCAGGTACTGAGGCACACAATTGTTGGTTGGCTCAACAAATAGGTCTCCAAACCAGTTTTGAGCCAACCAACCATTGTGTGCCTCTGTACCTGATATGTATACATTTATACCATGAAAGCTCACTCTTATGTCTGACAAAGTGGGCTTGATCCACAAAAGCTAACATTAAAATACAGGAGTTAGTCTATAGGGTGCCACAACGTTTTTTGTCTTGTTTTGTTTACTCTCTGATATGCTTGCACAGACTAACACAGATACCACTTCAAAAAACAATTTTGGTAGACAATATTCTCATCACTGCAAATGCCACTCTAAGCCATATTTTTTGGTAATAGACTTTATTAAAAAGCTAAGCTGGGGGCACTGACGTTTTCCTTCCCACCCCGTTTGCCACTTTAGGCAATATTTGGTAGGAGAACGACCATTTTTTTCTAGAGGGTCTAAGAAGTGCAAGGGAAGGGCAGCATTTTGAGTATTGTTCTACCACCATTCTACTCTACTCTATGGGGTGGGACGGAAGATGGATCTACTTGGTGCCATTCCAGTCACTTCACTTCACAAGAGATAGACTGGATGCATTATCAAGTTGCTTCTGCAGAAGTCAACGGTAGGAGGCATGTGGGAGAACGGAATTATCTGAAGGATAATTATAAACTTAAAATTTCATTCCCAACCCCATTTCATATATTCCTCCCATCTCTTCAACATAGGAACTGTGGCAGCAACAGCACTGGCCCCAGGAACAAACAAAACAAATCAGATAAATGTGCATTTCCTGTACAAATTTGTTTGTTTCTCCCACAATGCAAATGCCTTTAAGATACATGACTGGAGCAATCAGACTCGCAGATGAAGTCTATTTTTAACTTTCCAAAACTGGCCATAAAGCAAAGCACATAAAATACAAATTCAGGACATGGAGAAAAACCACATCTTATAAAATGCAGACAAGTTTCCACAAGAATATTTCTGTTTTTAAAAACAACAACAACATAGGGTTACAGTAATATTAAAGGTTGCATAATTTAACTTTCATTCTGAAATCTTGATCATCTGTCAGACGTCTCCCACTTTTGCACATTAGAAATTTCCTTTTGGAAATTAACTATGGCTGCCACAAAAAAGTTCTAAAAGATAAAGAGTAAATTTTGGTTCTTCTAGCTATGGAATGTTGAGTATTTGCTGATGTAAGTTCTTAGTTCTTGTAAAGATGGTGTTTTTCCCCTTCTACCAAGCTAAAACTCAAATACATACCCTTATAGCAAGGACATAATCTACGACTCAGCAATGTCCGAAAATCAGAAGGTATCTCATAACAAACTCCACTAGGAAGTTTATGTTCTGAAATAAAATATACGTTTTTCCATCGATGTCCACAGACCTATATATATATAAAAAGTAATAGCAGTTACAGGTATAGAACTAGCATCAGTAGGAGTGAAAACAAACACAATCAGTTGAAAATAGCCTAGGAGAAAATGTTCTAGAGACATAGGATGTTGCCTTTCAGTGAGTCAGGCCATTAGGTCATCAAGCTCAGTATCCTCCAACCTAAATTGGTAGTGGCTTTACATCCATCTTCATTTGGATGTGCCAGGGATGGAACCTAGGATCTTCTGAATGAACAGGTAGGAGCCTGATATCATAGAAGGACCACCTCTTTCCCTCTACTCACCTGCAAATTTTTGCATTTCAGGATTGTGTGAGACAATACTTACAACAATTGATCCATTTTCTCCTGGCTGCCTTGACAGGCTTACTCCCAGCCATTGATTGTCTCTTTCTTCTAAACAGGTTTTCCCACATTTTTGGCCTTCTGGATAACCTTTAAAACAAAAAGTTGAAGAAATATATATATACAGTGGTACCTGAGCAATGGCATGTTGAGGAAAATGGTGGAGGACAGAAGTGCCTGGCGGGCAATGGTCCATGGGGCCGCAAAGGGTCAGTCAACTGTGCAACTGAACAACAAAAAACAAACAAACCTCGAGTTATGAAATTAATGCATTCTCTGGGACACTTCGTATTATAGAAATTTCAGAACTCGAAACACAATGCAGAAACACAGTGCATTACCAGAAATGGCCACCAGAGGAAACTATATACCAGTGGTGGCCAAACTTTTTTTTCATGGGCCAGTCCCGCCCCCGACACACAGCTGTGGGGGCCAGAGGCGGGCTGCTCCCGCTGCTGACAGTTTTGACATCAGCAGTGGAGGCGGCGACGATCGTGCTTTATCCTGGCTGCTCCGAGCAGCCTCTGGCTCAGTCCCATCCCCTCTGCAGCCTTTGCCAAAGCCAATCACTGTGTTGGGGAAATTTTTGGAGTCTCCTCTGTTTCAAAATCCATGGCGCTGGAAGGGTAAATCTGGCACGCTGTGGTGACATCATCCCGGGCATCTCAGGGAGCTCGTCTAGCACCGAGGATTTTGAAACAGAGGTGGCTCCGAAAATTTCCCCAATGTGGTGATTGGCTTTGGCAAAGGCTGCAGAGGGGATGGGACCAAGCCAGAGGCTGCTCGGAGCAGCTGGGGAAAAGTGCGATCGCTGCTGCCACTGACGGCAGGCGGTGGGGGCGGGTGGAGGGGAGGTCTGCGGTGAGCTGAGTACTCACCGTGGGCCGCGTTATTGATATGCATGGGCCTAATTGGGCCCGTGGGCTGTAGTTTGGGTGCCCCTGCTGTATACCATGTAATTTAATAGGTAAACTTTTTTGTATCTTGAAAAAATCGTATTGTGAGACGGTATTTTTAATGGATTTACTTTCGTATCATGAAAATTATGTAACTTGAGGCGTTTGTAACCCAAGGTACCACTGTATTTTCTTCCATGTCTAGGCCAGATGTGAAACTGTAAAAATGAAGGAACCTTTTGGTTCATTCATTCTGTGGTTCAGTCTTTGAGAACCAGACAAAAGATGCAACTAGGTAAAGATTTCCCTTCCTCAAAAGCCAGTGGTATCCGACTCTAGGGTTCAGTGCTCATCTCTGTTTATAGCCGAAGAGCCAGTGCTGTCTGCTTCTGCAGACGTTTCTGTGGACATGTGGCAGGCACCGGAGTGCACGGAACACTGTTTACCTTCCCACTGAAGTGGTACCTATTTTTCTACTTGCAATTTCTTGCTTTCGAACTGCTAGGTTGGCAGGAGCTGGGACAGAGACAGGAGCTCATTCCATCATGCAGTGCCCGGGAATCAAACTCCGACTTTCCAGTAAGTGAGGTCAGTGTCTTAAATACTTGAGCCACCGCAGTCCCAGGCATATAATTACAACTTTAAAATAAGTGACATCAGTAAAGAGACTCCAGTCCCAATTGATAGGGTTGTTAGAAGGAGAATCGACTTAGCCAACAATGTTGACAACCTCTTTAGAACACCACCCCCATCAGCGAACAATAAATGAGCATGCTCACAGCCATGCAATGCTGAGAGACTGTTAAGCTCTAGCCAGATGTTATGCCTGAAACTATATTTTTAGATGGGACAGGAGTGCCCCAGCAGCCCCCACCCCACCCCGGAAGTCATTAAGATATTTGTGCAATGAGCACAAACATCTAAAAAGGAAGTCTGCGAGCACATTTGGCTCAATGTGTCTATAGAGTTCTCATGACCTCAGAAACCTAATATTGTCAGGGGAGCTATGCTGACCATGAGAGTGTTGTAAGCACATTCAGTGAAATACATGCACAAGCTGTTCTTTAGACATCTTTGCTGAGTGTGCAAATGTCTAAATAACATTCAGGGGAGAAGGGACGTTGGTGGTGGGGCCTACAGCATTCATACACCTCTCCGTGCTTTCAAGTATAACACTTGAAGGGCTTCAGAGGGGAGGGAAAGTGTGGGGGTTCAAGAAATGGCCTTCACAGAAGCATTCCACATTTAATCATCTTCTTGTAGATCTCATTCATACAATAAAGAAGCCAGGGGAAAAATCAGGAATGTGTAAGATATAAATGAGTGTTACTTCGCCACAGTGTCTTGAGCACAGAAGAATGAATGCTGGTCAATGGTTGCTCAAGACATCAGTGACCTTTTCTGCTCAGAGAAAAAGAGGAAGATGGGAAAAACTTGTGTTTTCTTCTCTGCATCCTTGAATTCTCAGTAAAGGCATTGCAACAGTTATTTATTTAGTCCAGCTCAGAAATTATTTGCTGAAGGGGGAAAAACCAGCATCAGAAATGATTTGCCTAAGAAAAGCATCTTCTGCACTATCTTATTTTCTGTCAGTTAAATAAGAACCTATATTTTCAGAGAAAGGCACAAATACATCTTTAAATAGCAGTTTCTGACCACGCTGACTTCTTAGTGCAATCTGTGAAAAATCTATGTGGTGGTATTTGATAGTACAGTAGAACCTCGGAGAAAGTCCAATCTCCGTTCCACAAGTTTGGACTTTATCCAATTTTGGACTTTATCTGAATCAAATGGGCAATGCATTGGATGATGTCCAAAAATGGACTTTATCCAAGGTTCCTATACCAAATACCTTGGATAACGTCCATTGTTAGCGGTTTTGGACTTTATGCGATGCATCACGTGTGCATGAAAACCTTTTTTCAATTTCCCCCATTCCACTTCTTTGCTTGGCAGTTAGTTTTCCAGTATGGCAGTTCCTAATATACACTGACTGGGAGGTGGAAGGTCAACAGTTCGATTGTCGAGTACTGCAGGACGGAATGAGCTCCCGTCTTCGTCCCAGCTCCTGCCAACCTAGCAGTTTGAAAGCAAGAAATTGCAAGTAGATAAATAGGGACCACATTGGTGGGAAGAAAACAGTGCTCCGTGCGTCTAGTCATGCCTGCCACATGACCACAGAAACATCTGCAGAAGCAGACAGCGCTGGCTCTTTGGCTTTTGAAACAGAGATGAGCACTGAACCCTAGAGTCAGGTACGACTGGCTTTCGAGCAAGGGAAACCTTTACATTTACCTTGTACCGAATTTACTTTTCATGCTTCTTTATTATTGTATTGTATGGTATCCACATGCTGTAATGGCCACCTTGAGTCAGCTTCGGCTGAGAAAGTGCGGGATATAAATTAAATTTTATTATTATTATTGTTATTGTTGTTGTTGTTGTTGTTGTTGTTGTTGTTATTATTATTATTATTATTATTATTATTATTATTATTATTATTATTATTATTATTATTATTATTATTATTATCTTTAATATACAACAATAATGTATATTTACCCTAATATGCTCTCTGATAGGAAGATTTGGGCGGGTCTAGAAATAAAAAAAAATGTTTATGAACAGAAGGCAACAGATGCCACAAAGAGATGCTTGGGTGATATAACTAATATTGCACAACTAATGCTTCCTAAGCTCAACTTTCCTTTTCTGCTCCTCCCCCCATCCTTAGACGGAGCTCCACAATCTACTCCAAAAGGTCCCCCTCTCACAAGAATAGCTTTTAGAGTGACAGAGGTACAGTATGAGAGAAAGGGAAATCAGTGCTGTAGAATATGGATTCTCAACCTGCGGCCCACGGGCCAGATGCGGCCCACAGCACCATTTCATGTGGCTCCCCTCTGCCTCCACCACATCAGGAAGTGCAATGTGGTGGAGGAAGGACAAAATGGCCATCTGGCCCCCGAAGCTGTCTGAGGGAACATGACCCGACCCCTGGCTTAAAAAGGTTGAGAACCCCTGCTGTAGAAGGATGCTGTTTCATTAGCAGATAAACAAAATTAAAAACAAAACATTCTCTTAAGAGGAGAAATCTCACCCGAAGAATTATAATATGGCACAGAATAATAATTGTGACTGTAAAGAATTTTAAGCTCATTCATTGGTTTTAAAGATCTAGTTGTTCATATGCCTGTTACTCGCATAAGCTTTGTGGCAGAGTATGAAATGTTAGTGGCTTGAACAAGTCAATTTTTTGTTTTACATCAACATACTTTGAATGAAAAGTGAAAAACCTCATTGTGTCAGACTATAAGTGTACTTCTTTATTTCAAACATACACTCGTTTGTGGTGAAGTATGACGCATCTACGTTTGAAGTAAGGTTTTTCACTTTTGATTCAAAGTGTGTTGAAATGTCAAGCAATGAGAGAGAGGAGAAAAAAGAATTTGGGCTTGTTCAAGCCCCTGATATAAGTAAGCATTCTGGAAGAGTGGGCTAGCAATGAAATAATCTCATCCATGTGTATCTAGGAGATTGCAAGTCCCACTGTTCCTCTCTAATCCTGAAAATGCTCATTTTGTAGCCAATCTCCTTTTAAAAAGATTGATGTTCCGTTTATTTAATGCTGTGGGCTGCCCAAAGTGGTGCTTGCATCAATTGGACAGGATACAAATCAAATCAAATCAATCTATTCTTTCTTCCCATTTTTACCTGCCTGTTACATGCAAGTGGCAGTCTTTTCATGCTGCACATTTAGAGGAACTCAGACTCCTATACGCTGAAGCCTCCTGTGTACACTTACTTAGGTGTGAACTGTATTAAATTCACAATACTTTGAAAAGGGGGACTGTGGTGGCTTAGTGGTGAGCTTGAAGACTGGAAGGTCAGAGTTCAAGGGCTGAGTACTAAACAATGGAATGAGCTCCCGTCTCTGTCTCAGTTCCTGCCACCCTAGCAGTTCAAAAGCAAGCAAAAGCAACCTAGCAGTTCGAAAGCAAGAAATTGCAAGTAGATAAATAGGGACCACTTTGATGGGAAGGTAAACAGCATTCAGTGCACTCCGGTGTTAAGTCATGCCTGCAACATGTCCATGGAAATGTCTGCAAATGCAAACAGTGCTGGCTGTTTGGCTATAAACAGAGTCGCATCTGAGTGGCTTTCAAGCAAGGGCGACCTTTACCTTACTTTGAAAACTCCCTATAAACAACACATTTTGTATTACATTTCTTAGTGCTAGACCTCCTAGGAGCCTAAGTTACTGCTTCTCTGGCTCTCAAAAGCAGCTGCATTCATAAGAGGAGAGAAGTCCTTATTTAATTCAAAACCATAAAGTTTTGTAATGTGAACTGAAGAGTAAATACCGTAAGAGGTTAAAAAACAACAACTCTTATCTCTGTGTGGTGATTAATTCTGAGGCCATTCTGTAGATGCCATGACCTTATCCTCACACTTGCCAACATTATAATTTGCAGGTGCTTTTTTCCACTAATTTTCCACAGTTAGAAAATCTTCAATTATTTCACAAGTCATACTTTCAGTTTCAGACTTACATGTTTGGGATCTTTGATGTCAGATGATTTTAGGAATATTTATCTTGTAAAATATAGGTCTGATGTGCTTGTGTCCAATTCTTCAACTTAAAATGTAGTTCCTCACACTTGATTCAGTTCAGCAGCTTCACTGGCACCCTCAGGGAGGTATTTCTTGGTGTACAGGTTAAAGAAGCTGATATAGACTTACCTGACTAAAATAATTTAGTGGTCTAATCCTTATGCCCAAGAGCTAAACTACGGGACATCTGTTCTGTCACTGGATCCACACAGAGCTAGACCAAGAAAAGGCAAACCATGTCCCTGAGCATCAGTCACTGATTGGATTCAGGTACAATGGAAGATATTATCTTGCTAACTGCCTGCCCATTGGGCTTCTGTGCAATGGGATAAGGAAAAACAATCACAACTATGTGAATCCATTCACAAGTGTGCTTCTCAACCTGTTGTTATCAGGTAGAAAGGCATGCAAACCTATGCATTCAAGAAATATCTAAACTTTTGCTTCAAATAATAGTCTCTTTGTGTGAGACTAGCCTGACACAGTAGTCCCACCAATTGATCTATTCATGGGTAAGCACTGTAACTCAGCTCTTGAAATATCAGGCTGTGGGCCTTATGGATCATTTCTGCATAGGTGGGCAGCGCACACCAGGAAACAATTTGAATCTGAACAAGGAATGCAAATATGTGGCCAATGCACAACCCCTTTCCTGGGCTAGGTTGCAATTCCCCATTAGCTCTAGCCAGCAGAGGCAACAGTAAAGATACAAAGCACACTGCAAACCAGCAACACCAGGAAGGCATAGGTTAATCACTCGGGTTTTATACAGACTACTGTATTTTGTGAACTGCCAAGCAATGCAAAAAGGAGGAAAGGCTTTATCTCAGTGATAAAACACATGCTTCCCATGCATTAGATCTCAGGTTCTAGCCCTGGCATTTTTGCTTGTGTACATAAAATGTAAGATAGGTACATGGGCATGCACTTTCACTGGACAGTATCCTGCTCAGTCTTTAGATAGCCAAAACATCAACTGTAGAAATTGCCATGCCAATCTGATGTGGTGCCAGGAAATTGCATGCCTGGTCACCTGTGTGCATAAATATTGAGCAGGATGCTGGTCCCTGAAGCATCAGAGGATAGCTGATAGAAAGTGAGAACAAGAATATGCCTATGACTGCTGCATAGCCTCTGCATAATGCACCTCAGTAAACATTCTTTCACAGAGTTGCTCCACACCAACATCAAAAGCTGCCAAGTTGGATTCTTGGTGTGTGCAATTCAATGATGTTGACACTGACCAATGGCAGTGGCTCCGAAGATATCAGACGAGGTCTTTCCAGTTGTAACTGGAGAGACTGGGAATGGATCTTGGATTTTCTGCAGACCCCATTCTATCTCTGGACAAAGCAAAACAACTGCTTTAAAGCAGCTGATGCCAGGGCAGCAAGAAGGAACAATGAACTACTGTATCCTAGCACATCGCTCTCTACTCAGATGCAGTAGTCAGAATTTTTTTCCTCATTAGTGGAAAGTCCAAGATGTTTTCATTAGTGTCATATTATTTTGCACATGGAATAGGTAGCATCTTGTCCTACACCTTGGCACTCAAGGTGTTCTTGGACTTCAACTCCAAGAAGCCCAAGTTTCTGTGAATCCACATGAATGGGTTTACTGGGAATTGAAATTCAAGAACAGCTGGAGTGCCAAGGTTTGCCATAACTGTCCTACACCATGGGCACAAAAGTGTTTGGTCACTCTGCCTAGAAAGTATACACTGTTACAGTGAGCTATGGCTTCCCTGACTCCAGATGCTATTTATGTTACTCATCATGATAAACTGTAACATAGGTAAATTGGGGGAGGGGGGTGTTTGATGTATTTGAAGCAACGTGAAATCTCTGTAGTGGTTCCTTCACACAAAAGAGCTACTTCTTAACAAATAATCAAGGAGGGTATGGCCATGCATGGGCAAACCAGGCCGTGAAAATCCTTATATGGACAAAATCCGAACTTTCATTTAGACATACTGTATACAAAACTTTTTCAATAGGACCTTCTATTCAGTAAAAAGCCTGCAGGGGATGCAACACTCACTGTGACCCTGTTTCTTGAAGGGTTTCTTTCTTTTTTTACATACAAACCACACATTATAGCAGCATATTTCTGTAAATTTATCCTTGCAACTCTCTCTCTTTCCAGCCACCAAGATTAATAAAAAAAGGACTTTAGGAAATTGAAACTGTGCAATTTAAACTTTAGTTTACATTTTTAAAGAATAATAAAGGTGGTTTCCCTTCACAAGAGCAAGTACGTGTGACCTCATCTTCAAAAGACTTGAGTTCTTGTTTCTTTATTCTTCAATACTTTAAAAGGTTTATCTCAAGCTTCCATATGCTTATGAAATAAATGTACCACAAAAGCTGAGAAAGAAAGGCGGGAAATGAGACTGCGCGCATGGTTTTCAAATATCACTTTAGTCACTAGGACTAATTTAGTTGCAACCAGCCAACTGACAGTTCATCTGCAAATGGCCAATGTATTTTCATTTGGCATGGAAACTGCATTCTAAACAAATCAGCCATTGCACATAATGCATATTAAAAGGCCACAATCCAGCACAGGACTTGGTACATGTAAGCCCTTTGATTTTTATTGCTGAAAAAGCACCTATGCCTATGTTTACTTTAAAATCTCCTTTCTCCGGCAAATATCATTCCACCTAAAGCCGTGGATCCCAATGTGGGGCACACACACACACCCCAGGGTGCAATTTGATTTTTAAGGGAGAGAATTAGAAGCCTTTTAGGCTTCTTCCACATGAATAGGAGTTCATTTTTTTAAATAATAAGAATAATATGTCACTGGGGGGGTGTCACGATTTTAGAGATGCTTAGGTGGAGCATGGCCAAAAAAGGTTGAGAACCACTGATTAAACATTTATCCATACCTAAAATACTTAAAATACCCTGCTGTTTCTTATTGCACTTTTAGCATTTCTGAAGTTAGAATCTGAAGGATTCCCAATGAACTGTTAGGCTTAAGTAAATATGCTTAGGATTGCACTGCCTTTTATCATATTGCCTTTTCTTTTTCTTTTTCTTCAGGCACCTTTTAAAGGAAAGTTGATCTCAAATTTAATTTAATAAATATGTAAAAAGGCAAAAACAAATTACAGCACAAGAAACTGAAGGAATTGAGCAGTCCACATAAGAGCATGCTGATCAAGGAAAGCTACATCCTATCAAACAGATAAATCTATTAAGATAAAAATAAACCGCATTGTGCTGACTTATTGGCATATCACAGCCTGTTGCAGACAGCCCACCCTAGCTCTTCTTCAGATGGAAAAAGATGAGGAGGTTCAGGGGTGTGAAGCAAGTCTTCAAAGATTCTGTTCTATCATTTCAGTACTTTGAAGAGGTTAAACGGTGAGAACAGGGGGAAATAAGTAATAGCAGAAACAGAGAAAATCTTTGGCAGATGTCTTTTTATTTAATAGATCTTCTATAAGAAGTTGACTCATGTCTGGGTATCAGCAAGGTAAAGGCCACCAAATCCCATTTCCACTCGCTCACTCACTCACCCACTTGGAGTGGTTCACAGTTTCTCCCCGGATTCCTCCCTATCTGGCACCTGAAGACTGCACCCGGGCTCACCACTGAAGCATTCGTAGACCAGTTGGCTTTAGGGGCTCCCACAACAAGCCTGAAGAAGAAAAAGTGAGGATTATAAAAGGACAGCAAGAAATCAAGTCCATTGACTGGTGAAAGGACAGGCATTCACTAGCATTCACCCTGGGATCCTAGAAATAATTATCAAGGAGAATTTGAAAAGAAAGACTCTAGTCCACATGGCGGTACTAGCATTAGATGTATTGCCACTCACTTACAGCACCTAGGATTTTGGACAGAATGGTGGTGAGGCGTGCAGTGAGTGAACAGCGTGTAACAACCACACATTGCTTTGAGAAAAATTCAACTCCCAACTACACCATCCAGAGTGGGAAATATCCAGGATGGGTGGTATAAAAATGTAATAGATAAAATAAACTAGACAAGACTTTTATTTAGGTGGCAACCAGGTAAAGGTAAAGGTTTTCCTTTCTTGAAAGCCAGTCGTATCCGACTCTAGAGTTCAGTGCTCATGTTTCAAAGCCGAAGAGCCAGCGCTGTCTGCTTCTGCAGATGTTTCCTTGGTCATGTGGCAGGCATGACTAGACACTGGAGTGCACAGAATGCTGTTACCTTCCCACCAAAGTGGTTCCTATTTATCTACTTGCAATTTCTTGCTTTCAAACTGCTAGGTTGGCAGGAGCTAGGACAAATATGGGAGTTCATTCCGTCCTGCAGTACTCGGGAATCGAACTGCTGACCTTCCACCTCCCAGTCAGCATCTTAGCCACTTGAACCAACAAGTCTCTAAAGAGCATACAGTTTCCCCCTATTTAGGAGAGGGTGGAGACTTCTGAACTACCTAAAAGCGTGCACATTTTTGGGGAACTTGATGGTTAGTTTAAATAAAGTTATTGCAGAACCTTAAATTTTTGAACTATTTTTGTATCCCTCAGTGGTCCAGTGCAACTGTCTTACAGAAGGGGAAGGAAGGGGCAGTCAGCCTGAACTCAAGCCCCAAACAAAAAAAATTATAAGGGCAGGGAAGGGACATAATTTTTGCAAGGCTGATTCAGAACAGACGACTTCATGCAGTCGTCATCGTCATTATTATTATTATTATTATTATTATTATTATTATTATTAGTATTAGTAGTAGTAGTAGTAGTAGTAGTAGTAATAGCAGCAGCAGCAGCAGCAGCAACAGCAGCAGTAGTAGTAAAGTTAAAGGTTTCCCTTGCTCGAAAGCCAGTCGTATCTGACTCTAGGGTTCAGTGTTCATCTCTGTCTCAAAGCCAAAGTGCCAGCGCAGTCTGCTTCTGCAGATGTTTCCGTGGTCATGTGGCAGGCTTGGCTAGACACCAGAGTGCACAGAACGCTGTTTACCTTCCCACCAAAGTGTTCCCTATTTATCTACTTGCAATTTCTTGCTTTCAAACTGGTAGGTTGGCAGGAATTATTATTATTATTATTAGTAGTAGTAGTATTAGTAGTAGTAGCAGCAGCAGCAGCAGCGGCAGTAAAGGTTTCCCTTGCTCGAAAGCCAGTTGTATCCGACTCTAGGGTTCAATGTTCATCTGTCTCAAAGCCAAAGCGCCAGCGCTGTCTGCTTCTGCAGATGTTTCCATGGTCATGTGGCAGGCATGGCTAGACACAGGAGCGGAGCACACAGAACACTGTTTACCTTCCCACCAAAGTGGTCCCTATTTATCTACTTGCAATTTCTTGCCTTCGAACTGCTAGGTTGGCAGAAATTATTATTATTATTATTATTATTATTATTATTATTATTATTATTATTATTATTATTATTATTATTATTATTATTATTATTATTATTATTATTATTATTAGTGAGAAACCCACAGCAGGCGCACTCGCAGACAAGAGGCACAGGCGGGAGAGGGCAGGAGGAGGCATCCCAGAAAGAAGCCCCCCCCCGTCTAATAAGCCCCAATTTATTTACTCACCATCGGCTGCTGCCAAAGCTGTGCAGCAACACCGAGTAGCCGAACAAAGTCCCGTTGGGCCCCGCGAAGAGCAGCGGGCTCTGCGTGTCTATGTTATAGGGCTGGGCAGCCCTCAGGGCGCAGTGGAGGAAGGCCAGCAAAGGGGCGACCCTGGGGATGGAGCGGGGGGATCCCGCCGCCTTCGCTCCGCGCCAAGAAGCCCTCATCATCCCTTGCCTAGTGGATGGATGGGTCTAGCTATGGGTCTGCAACGCTTAGTTGCGGCTGAGGCTGAAAACCGTCGTCGGTTGCCTTCAGGGTCCCCACCCCCAGACGTCGTGTAAAACGGTTAGGGGGCGTGAGGGGGAGGAGGAAGAGGAGGAGGAGGAGGAGGAGGAAGGCCAACAAGGGGAACTCCCTTCTTCTTGGACGCCACCTTCGCGGCGCTCTCAGGAGGCGCGCAGTGAGGGAGCGGCTCAAGGAGTTCCCAGCTAAATTAATTTAGTAATAATAACTTCGTGTCAGAAATTACTTCTGGGGTTGAAAGGTTTTTTATTGTTTTATTTTTTTGCGCAAGAAACTCCGGTCAGGGAACGTCCGAATGAGGCTCCTTTCATGTCCCCAAGAGCTGGGGCAGATCCGAGACGGGCGCTCAGTCCGTCATGCAGCACCCGGGTCTCGAGCTGCCGGCCTTCCCAGCTAACGAGGCGAGCTTCTTAACCACACTTAAGCAACCGCAGCCCTAATTAAACTTGCGAGCAGCCCAGAGAGGGGAATTGCTCTTGCACTTTTCCAGCCTCGCCTTCGAAGTTGGGGTGGGTGGCGGGAGGAGGAGGCGGCCGTGGTTGCCCGCGGGGGGGGGGGGGGGGGGGCTTCTACCAGCCCTGGGTCTGCAGAGGCCAAGGGAACAGCTGCTTCCCATTAGGCGCCGACGCACGGGCTGCCTGGTTGGCCCCGAAAAAAGGCGGGAGAGCAAGGAAGGCGGGAGAGCGAAGGCTCAAACACACACACCAGGGGTAGCCGCGTGGCCTCTGAGGGGAAACTGAGCCTAAGGATCAGACTTGGCTGGTTCGATGGTGACAGTAATGAAGTGGTAGCCGTCACGTGTTAATCTGTGGAAGCATCTCAGATAGATAGATAGAAAGATCTTTATTGTCATTGTCCTGCACAGAACAACGAGATTATCAACTCAACAAAACCTAAACAAAATACAACTATACAAAATTATCAACATAGTCCCACCCCACATATGAACATTTAACCCCTAAAAAGCTCTAAAAACTCTAAAACTCTAAAAACTATATACAGAAGCTCCCTCATAGACTCCATTGCACTGCTTTCAAAGCCAGAACCGCTTTTGGGTAGAAACTATTTCTCAAGAGCAATAATAATTTCATGTCAGAAATTATTCTGGTTTGAAAGGATTTTTCCCCCCAGAAGAAACCCTACCCAGGAAACACCCAAATGAGGCTCCTTTCATGTCCCCAAGAGCTGGGACAGAGACGGGCACTCAGTCTGTCATGCAGCCCCTAGCAATAGCAATAACACTTATCTACCGCCCCATAGTGCTTAGCACATTCTGTACAGTCTACAGGTAATTAACATTTTACTCCCGACACGCTAGGTACTCATTTTACCGACCACAGAAGGCTGAGTCAACCTTGATCCCCATCAGGATCAAACTCTGAAGGAATTGGGGCCACTGGAGGGCCGGGGCGCCCGGAGGATGACTGATCAAGTAACGACACGAGACAAGGAAGCAGGATCGATCAGTACTTTAATGGCAAAAGGCAATATCATTTATAGGGAAGAAAACGCAACGGTGGCAAACTGTCATCTAACAGCGCATTACCTCATACGTTGATTCAGGTTAATGGGGAAACCTTCAAAGGGGAAGTTAATTAACTCGGGCAAACACGGGGAAAGAATGACCATTGTGTTGGGGATTAGGCAGGGACAAACATGGCTTATTTGCGCCAGGGATTTCCCAAACCGGGAGATGAGTTTATTACACTTAATGTTACACAGGAGTTAGCTATCTGCTTACTTGGCAGCGTCGCGGGTCAGGTCACGGTAATTGGGTGAATCAAACCCAATCTTTTATTCACCCCCCTTGATTTGGCGGCCGCAGAACCCACAAGCAAGGAGCGTCTCTCACTGCAGTGGTTTCAGGCGGGCCGTTCCATGCCCTATGGGGCATGGGGAATCCGCACCTCCCCTTTTAATTTTCTATTTAAGGACCTGAGCGGCGACCTTACGCAAGATCGGCATCAGCTGTTGAGCAGGGATGACGTCACGGGGTTTCTCTCTGGGGCGGCACTGGGCGATCAGTGAGGGAATACATTGAGCCAGGCAACATATCATAATGCCTATAATGACAATCCCGACGACTATCTTGAGTACCGTTTGCAACCATCCCCAGGGAATCCATGACCACATCCAATTCCACAGAGAACTCCACCAAGCCCCCCATGCAGAGCCTTCTGTGATGCCTGCAACTATGGTGTGGAGATCCGTGAGCTGGTTTTGGATTTTGCGGGAATTATCAGTAAGGTTAAAACAGCACATTCCATGAAAAGACTCACAGCCCAGGTGATGTAGCAAGAGGAGGTAGTCGATAGCCGCTCGATTATCAAGGACGGCATGGCGAAGCTCTGCCTGTTCCTGATTAAGGAGCGCTATCGCTGTGGAGGTATTGTTAATGGCTTTAGCCAAACCGCAAGCTAAGCGGCCGATCCTCCGTGCGTTACCGACGGCCAAGCCTGGCACGCCGATTAGGCTGACCGCCAGTGATACATACTCAGCGGGGCTTAACACTCTGAAGCTGCTGTCACAGGAGCTGTCTAACTGGGTTGTGCGTGTGTGCCGTATGAGTGGGGAAACATTAGCAATTGATACATTTGCGTCAACAGTGCTTGGGGCAATCATGTCCTTGGTAGGAAGTAACAGTGTCAAGCGACTGATACAACACATCGAGTCCGACAAATTCGCAGGGATGTAGTTCCATGTGAACTGGTTACAGGTGAAAAACCACCCAGGAGGTAGGGTGACATATGCATACAATGAGATGAGTGTCTCTGGTTTGGTACAAGTCCAGTTGCCGCTGCCAGGGTCCACGCAGCGGCGCCGCGCCTGACCGTCTGAGGTGCAGCCGGTCATGCGGGTACAGGCAGCGTCCGGGCTGATCGCCACTCGAGGGGTATGAAGAGCGACCGCATCAGCCGGCAAGGTTGACACAAGCTTCTGTCCCCCCCAGCGCGCATATGCTGAGAAGGCAGTAGGAGAATGTGGTCCAGAAAAGGCCTTCAGCAACCAGTCGCCATCCTTGGTGCGTGCGTCTGGAGTGTGGCACACGGGGATGAGACAGGTGCTGAGGATAGACGCAGAACCAACGCCCTGCTGTAAGCAAAAATCGGACTGGTTGACGAGACCCGCCAACCTTTCCCACAAGTTATACTGCAATCGGGTAGACAAATCTTCACCAGGCGGCAAACCGTCGGCCTGGATTGGAGTAGCCCGAACGCCTCCCCCCAAAAGCAGGGAAAGGGCCAGGATGATGGTGATTGCCACTGTGTTGGCATGGAGTTGAGCGAAGATTGCAGCTGTGAGGTTCTCCGGTGTCAGCTCCTTCTCCTCGCGCTGGACGGTGTCCTGGGCGTCACGGCAAAGAGCTTTGACCATCCCCCAGGTGATCTTGGGCATCGGTGGCCGCTTCCTCCGGCGGATCCGCTGGGTCAGCGTGAGGTCCTCCATCTCCGGGATCGGACTCGGGTCGACCTGGGTCCACGCCATGCGGTTCCAGATGAGGCTTGACACACCGAGCTGGAATCCAAACGACACCTGTAGGAGACATAACTGCAGCATACCCTCTTCCCCACGTTATGAGCGGCACCGGGCCCCTCCAAGAAGGGTCTGGTGGCACTCGGTACCGGACCATAGGTCGCGGGAGAGGCTCCGAGCGGCGGAAATGCCTCTCCTGCGGCGTACAGTCCGAAAAAACATTAAGGTGATTGTAAGTGAACAATACCTTATTTAAGCAAAACTGTGCTTCTCCTTGCGACTTGGGGAGGGCAGGAGGTTCCCCCCTTTCTGTTTGTTTGTCAAGATAGGACTTTAGCGTCCGATTGACCCGCTCTACAATCGCCTGCACTTGCGGATTGTAGGGAATTCCAAAAGTGTGCTTGATGTCCCACGTCGCCATGAAGGCGGCCAGTTGCCTAGAGCAGTAGGACGGTGCGTTATCCGTTTTAACGTGCCGTGGCTTGCCCATCGCCGCGATGCAGGAAAGGAGGTGCTGCTCCACGTGGGTAGCCGTCTCCCCTTTCTGCGCCGTGGCCCAAACGAACTGGGAAAAGGTATCAATGCAGACGTGCATGTACTGCCATCTGCCAAACTGCGGCACATGCGTGACGTCCATCTGCCATACCTGATTGGCCTCAGTCCCCCGTGGGTTGACCCCCCACGAGGGCCCCCCCGGCGCTCCTGCGCAATGCTGACAGGAGCGGACTATACCCTGGGCTTGAGAGAGCGGCAGATTGAACTGTCTGGCGAGTGCTTTGGCATTTTGGTGAAAAAATGCATGACTTTGGATTGGAGTAGTGAAAACTCCCAAAACTGAACGTTGCTGAATTTCCTTTGCGGCCGCGTCCGCTCTGCTATTGCCCGCGGAAATCGGACCCGGTAGGTCTTGGTGACTTCGGATGTGGGCAATATAGAGCGGTTCCGTGCGGTTTCGCAAATGAAATTGAGCGGTGAGAAACAGACTAAGTAAATTCTTGTCTATCGCGGGAGTGATGTAAGCTCCCGGTAGACTGTGCAACAAATTCCTTACATACAGGCTGTCAGTTATGATATTCAAACGCTCCTGGGCGAAGGTGCGCAAGGCAAGGTTCACGGCTGCCAACTCTGCCCGCTGAGCGGACTTCTGTGGAAGAGTTAACAGCGTGTGCCAAGCTTCGCCCTCCTGCCAGGTCAAAACACCATAGGTGCGACCACCATCTGTAAAAACTGTCTTGGCCCCTTGGAGCGGGACCAGCGAGAGCAATTCGAACAAGCTGACTGTTCCTGTCTGAAGCGAGACAAGCCTAGGGTCCTTGGGCAAATGGTACGCTAAGCTTCCCGTGAAACCTTCCAAGGCTATCGGAAGCGAGTCACCTAGCTGCATCAATTGGTGAACTTGTTCCTTGGTAAACGGAACTACAATTTTGGCCAAATCATTTCCTGAAATGTCCCTAGCTCTCAGCCTGCCGCGGTAAATCACCGCGGAAACTAGCTCTTGGGGCGGGACGATGTTCCGTGAAGATGTGTTAGGCAAGTAAACCCACTCCACAATTTTCGCTCCCTTCTCTGAGTCTACGCCTAGCGCCCCAGTGAACATGGATCCTGACCGTACGATGTACAAATTCAGGATCGGGGCATAGGGCCCCTGGGCGATCCTATCCACCCACCTCTGGCTGAGAACTTGGTTCACTTTCTCGAGCGCCAAGCGCGCGTCTCGAGAGATTTTTATCCGGTCTGCCGGCTGCTTGCCTAAGGTTAGCAGCGAGAAGAGCGGTTTTAGAAGATCCGTATCCAATCAGAAGTACGGTCTGGCCCAATTAATGTTTCCTAAAATCTGCTGTAATTCTACGAGGGTGACTGAGTCCTGTAGATTAATTTGAGGCAAAACCGGTGCGGCAAAAGAACGGAGAAGCCGATGACCCAAGTAGGAAAAGGGCTCGGTTCTCTGCACTTTCTCAGGGGCAATGAGTAGACCTTTGTCCCCCAGGCTGGCCTGGAGGTCGGAAAACATTTCGCTGCCAAGTTGCGGCATAGCGACAAAGATATCATCCATGAAGTGACAAACAATAGCTTTAGGGTAAAGGCTTCGGAATTTTTCCAGCGCGTTGTGAACATAAATTTGGCACAGGGTGGGCGAATTGAGCATGCCCTGTGGCAAAAATTTCCACGCGTAACGGAGCGTGGGCTCACTGTGGTTCACAACCGGCACCGTAAAAGCAAACCTTTCCCGGTCCCTGGGGTCTAAGGGGATTGTATAAAAGCAATCCTTGAGATCTACAACTAGAATCTCCCACCCCTCGGGAATCATATTAGGATTCGGGATGCCGCATTGAAGCGGACCCATGGGCTGAATACACTTATTGATCTCCCTGAGATCGTGGAGGAGTCGCCACTTCCCCGACTTTTTCTTAATCACAAAAATTGGCGAGTTCCAGGGACTGGTGGACTGTTCTATATGTCCTGCGTCTAGCTGCTCTTTCACTAGCTGCTTGAGGGCAACTAATTTCTCTCCCACAACCGGCCATTGTTCCACCCAGACCGGAGTGTCGGTGAGCCATTTAAGTGGCAACGCCATTACCCGAAGGTAAGGGTGGCACCGTACTGCTGGAGAATGTCTCGCCCCCAAAGGTTGACGTGCACGTCAAGAATGTGCGGCCGAATTACCGCCGTGCCGTCAGCCCCTGGGATCGTGACTTCTACCCACTCTCGGCTCCTAAACGCTTCCTGAACACCGCCTACCCCCCACACATCGGAGACCGGCTCAATGGCCCACTCCCTTGGCCACTGGCTCCTGCTTATCACGGATACATCAGCTCCGGTATCGAGTAGGCCTGAGAACACTCTTTTGTTCAAAAATACCTCGATAACGGGGCGCTGCTTCCACTCAATGTTGGTCTCCACTGTCGCTAAGACCTGGTATCCTTGCACTGCCTCAACCGCGCTCAGGCGGTCTGCTGAGCCGGGCTCTGAGCTGTCACTGAGCCTCCCCTGGCTGCCTGCTGGCGAGTGACAAGGAACCATGATCAGTTGCGCTAAGGAATCTCCCTTATGAATGGTCTGGGGCAGGTGTGTCCAGAGTTGGACCTGGAGAACGCCTGAAAAATTCGAGTCAATGACTCCTGGAATTATAAATATTCCGCGGGCTCCAGCTACACTACGGGGCAAAACTATGCCTAAAAAGCCTCTGGGCAGGGGACCCATGTACTGGGAATCGACCAGATAGACTGTGCCTGGCAGGTCGCATGTAACGTCTGCCTGGCAAGTCAGCTCTAGCCCTGTGCTACCCTTGGGGCTGGCCTGTGCCCTCGTAGTGTCTGGAATGTGCCTGGAACCTAGTCCAGCTCGGGGAAGTCCTGGTTCTGGGGAATGAGTGAAGCCTCTGTTTGGACTGGGGCCAGAGACATGCCCGCGTTCCGGTTTCCCGAACTCGGACAAAACTTGGCCCAGTGATAGCCTTTTCTGCACTTCGGACATGGGGTTTTCGGAGCCTTGGGCTGGCTGGACCTTTGCCCGCCTCCCTTGAGTCGGCACTCCCTAGCGAAGTGACCGACCTTGCCACAGGAGTGGCATGCCCCCTGGTTCTTTCCTTTGGATTTTTTACCCCCTTGCACCGCCGCCGCCAGCAGACCCATCTTGTAGGAGTCTGTGCCGACGTCGGAGCAAGCTCTAATCATGTCCGATAGGGTCAGATCAGGACGATTGCCTAGGGACTGCAAAATCTTACGGCAGTCCAAGTTGGCATTGTCCTTGGCTAACTTGATCATGAGCTCTTGCTGGGCTTGCTCATTGTCAATCTGCCTGGTGATTGCCTCCTCCAGGCGATTGATGAAGTCCATGTAGGGCTCTTGGGCTCCCTGCTTGATAGCGGTGTAGTTTTTAGCCGCTTTGCCAGACGCTGGGATCTTGAAGTACGCCCTATAGGCGGCTTCGGCGGACATCTCTAGCGTGGCTAGAGGCAGGTTGATCTGAGCGTTGATGGGCTCGAAGGCACCTGAACCATATAGCTGTTCAGCAATTACTGCGCCTCCCATCCTAGCGGCCCTGGCCTGAGCCTCAAGCCGATACTCGCTGTCCCAGATCATGTACTGGCTAGGGGTTAGCATCATCCTCATGACGGCTTTCCAGTCGTGAGGAATCCACATGGTGGCTTCGCACGCCTGCTGAAGCGTGCCCCTGGTAAAACGACTTTGGAGCCCTGTCTCTGAAATTGCTTTCCGTAAGGCCATGAGAAGCTTATACGGGACTGGGGAATGCACTACCTGTTGCGCGCCTGTGAGCGCGTCCATCTCTAAGCGGATGGGACAAATCTGTCGAAGCTCAGCTAGCTGTTCTGCTGACAATTCCCCCTTCTTGAGCTCTATCTCTGCTGTGCGCTGAAGGGCACTCTTTACAACTAGGGAAGCCGGTGCTGTCAGAGAAGCGCCTGCGCTCCTCATTCCTTGCGTTCCTTCGGTGACGTCTGCAGCTGTCACCGGGGGAAGGCTCCCTTCGCTGCTATGCTGATAGCTGAATGACGGACAGAGCGCCGTGGGCGCAGTCGGGTTGACTGGCTGACTGGATGACTTTTCTAACGGGGGTTCTTGGGCCTCTATCCGGACCGGTTCGATCTGCTCTAAGAGCCTCCTACACTTTTTCCATGTGCTGACTACCCTGCCGGGCGCTTTGGGGGGTTGCTGGATGCAGTCTCCTATCTGATCCCAGAGCTTCAAGGTTAACGTACCTACTTCTGGGTAAAGTAGGCAGTGTCCCCTGAGGTACGCCAAAAGTCTCGCTAGCTCTCCGCTGTGAAATCGCAACTTAAAAACCCTGGCCAGGATTATGAACTCTCCCTCTCGAGTTCTTTGGCTAGCGGACGGACTTGGTCTATGAGAGCAAGTCCCCATATTACCTGCGATGGTCCTCTGAAGTTTCCTCCTCGGGACGAGAGTCGACGCGTCTTTGCAGGCAACAGGTTCGGGCGACGAGTGTCTGGGGTAGCCCTCGGAGCGTGGACCTTCTGCCACGGGCCCTCGGCGGCCTCTGCGTTGTCAGGGGCTCACAGCCTGCCCTGACCGGAACGCGTTTTTCCCTTCGCAAACCTCCCAAAGCCGGGAAAGAAGTGGTAGGAAATGTCTCTTTGGAATGCCTCGTCGCAGGCCACCCCTCCGATTGGCTGGCTGCCGGCCGGAGTGCTGCGCTGTCCTCCGAGCTGCTTTTGGTCGTGGTTCAAGCGTCGAACCAGACCGCGTGAAGCGTTACTCACGAGTAGACCTCTCCTGGGTCCTTTACTCACGAGTAAATCACGTCGGGGTCACCAGATGAAGGAATTGGGGCCACTGGAGGGCCGGGGCGCCCGGAGGATGACTGATCAAGTAACGACACGAGACAAGGAAGCAGGATCGATCAGTACTTTAATGGCAAAAGGCAATATCATTTATAGGGAAGAAAACGCAACGGTGGCAAACTGTCATCTAACAGCGCATTACCTCATACGTTGATTCAGGTTAATGGGGAAACCTTCAAAGGGGAAGTTAATTAACTCGGGCAAACACGGGGAAAGAATGACCATTGTGTTGGGGATTAGGCAGGGACAAACATGGCTTATTTGCGCCAGGGATTTCCCAAACCGGGAGATGAGTTTATTACACTTAATGTTACACAGGAGTTAGCTATCTGCTTACTTGGCAGCGTCGCGGGTCAGGTCACGGTAATTGGGTGAATCAAACCCAATCTTTTATTCACCCCCCTTGATTTGGCGGCCGCAGAACCCACAAGCAAGGAGCGTCTCTCACTGCAGTGGTTTCAGGCGGGCCGTTCCATGCCCTATGGGGCATGGGGAATCCGCAAAACTCACAACAACGCCAGCAGTTTTGGCTGCAGTACAGCAGTTTAACCACTGGGCCACCAGAGCTTTCTTCCTTCTTCTTGTGCCATATCCAATTCCAAATAATGGCTCTCATCACAGCAGTCAGTTGGGAAGATTGTCCTAGGACAGTGATGCCGAACCTTGGCACTCCAGGTGTTCTTGAACTTCAATTCCCAGAATAGAATAGAATCCTTTATTGGCCAAGTGTGCTATAACACACCAGGAATTTGCCTTTGGTACATATGCTCCCCCTAATGATAAAATGCAATAAAACACCATTTAGTTATTCAACAAGTTGATAGCATTTGGAAACAAACAGTCCTTGTATCTGGTTGTTGTAGTATGAAGTGCTCTGAAACGTCGTTTTGATAGTAGAAGCTGGAGCAGATTATTGCCGGGATGTGTGGAGTCTTTGTATATTTTCTCTGCTCTCTTTTTGGCTCGTGTAATATATAAATCTTCAATAGAAGGTAGATTAACAGCAATAATTTTTTCTGCAGTTCTGATTACTCGTTGGAGTCTGTTTATGTCTTGTTTAGATGCAGAACCAAACCAGACAATTATAGAGGTGCAGATGATAGACTCTATAATCCCTCTGTAAAATTGAATCAGCAGCTCTTTAGGCAACTTAAGCTTCCTGAGTTGACGCAGAAAAAACAGTCTCTGTTGCGCTTTCTTAATGATGTTCCTGTTGTTAGATGACCATTTTAAGTCTTGAGATATGACAGTACCTAGAAACATGAAGGACTCCACTATTAATACTGGATTATTTAATATTATAAGCGGTGAATGTAGAGATCGAAGCCTCCTAAAGTGCACTATCATTTCTACGGTTTTGCCTGCATTCTGTTCAAGATTATTCCGGCTACACCACAGGACTAGTTGTTCAATCTCTTTTCTGTATATGGACTCATCATTGTCCTGAATGAGTCCACGGGTGCTGTCTTGGGCTTCTGGTAATTCATGTCCAAGAACATCTGGAGTGCCAAGGTTCGCCATTGCTGTCCTAGGAACGATATAATGCAGTGGCCTTCCCCAACCTTCTGCATTGCAGCATGACACCCATACCACTGTTCCTGTTCTGCTAGTCACTTTCTGACCCTGAGCCCTTTTAGCATGCAAAGTTCTCCTCAGCCCCAGGTTGCTGCCCTCCATTAAAATGGATTCAAGTGGGATTTAATCCCACTTAAGGGTCCACGGAGTCACAAAGTTCGAAATCAACTGTGCAACTGAACAACAACAAAATCCACTTGAGGACCATCAACCTTCCTTGTGGACTTCACTTACCCAAGACTGTTAGTCCTCAGAGTTGTCAGCTTAGTGAACCGCTGCCTGAAGCGCTGGCAGTATGGTCTGCTATACAGGATAACCTGGACAGACTGGAAGGGCTCTTTTCAGATAGTAAATTAAACAAAGACAAAAGCATGGTGGCATCTTAAAAGACTACTACATTTTAATGATAGCTTTCATGGGTTTTGTGAAGTGCACTTGATCCACAAAAGCTGGCATTAAAATAGTTAGTCTTTATGGTGCCACCACGATGGTTTTCTCTATTTTGTGATGTTTTGTTTACTAATAAGGAAGAAGCTCTCAGAAGCAGGCCATGGAAAAGAAGGAGAAATGTCCCAGGGTGGTAGGGAAGATGCCTTCATGCGCCACAGGATATTGCATTAAAAGCTGGCAGACTCAAAGCCTTGCTTAGTGCTTGACATAATTTCAGTTGGCCCCTAGAGTACTCTAAAAGTGTTTCCCTACAGATGAGTTTGGAGCAACTCCTTATAGGTTCCTGGCGTTTGCTGTCATTTGCTGAGGCCATGAAATTTGAATGGTGTGGTGTTCCCTCACCCTCACCAGTGAGTCTAGCTTGTCAGGAAGCCTGTTGGCTTGAATTGTGGGGACATCACAATTGTGGGCCAAGTAAAGCAGAAGATGGCCTTTCCTTTCCTTGAGCCAGTAAAGCAAACCCTTTTGCAAGGGAAAGGAGTGGGGAGGGGAGGTTGGCACATGGAAGGACCATAGTTGGAAGTAATCTAGGACAGTGGTACTTGCCCCAGCACAGAGTTTGCCCTGCCCTTCTGCCCAGCAGCCCAATGGGAGCACTTCTTCCCTACCCCCAGCACAGAGTTTGCCCCACCCCTCTGCCCAGCAGCCCAATGGGTGAGTTTCCTCTCTTCCCTGTTACCATGTTGGCACTTTGTGATAAATATACAAGATAACATACAAGATGCTTTATTTGATGTGAGCCGCCTTGGGTCACCGAGGCAAGAAAGGTGGCCTATAAATCGAATAATAAATAAATAAAATAAGTGGGTTTGGGGTTGCAGTTTGGGCACTTGGTCTCTAAAATGTTTGCCATCACTGATCTGGGATGAAGCGGAAAGGACAGGATCCAGTTAATTGAGTTTAAGGAGTATAGCACTTGCCACCAGTAAGGAATGAGGCAATAATAATAACAACAACAACAACAACAACAACAACTATTATTATTATTATTATTATTATTATTATTATTATTATTATTATTATTATTATTATTATTATTATTATTATTATTATTATGTGTCAGAAATTATTCTGGGTTGAAAGGATTTTTGCTGGAGAAACTCCGCTCAGGGGATGCCCGGATGAGGCTCCCTTCATGTCCCCAAGAGCTGGGACAGAGACAGGCGCTCAATCTGTCATGCAGTATCCAGGTCTCGAACTGCCACTTGCCGGCCTTCCAGCACAGTCACCCAATAAAACCAATGACAGCAGCTTTTGTGAGGCTGTATTTACAAAGAAAATTATCAGAATAATTACTGGATGAAAAAGATATGGGTGGTTATAGAGAGATCTTCCAACTGGTCTCTCAAGAACCTGAGCACCAGTTCTTGGAGTACTAAGAGGGTGTGCCAGGTTGTGTCTATGTCTGATGCCGACATAAATGTTTCTGTTTATTTCAGTAGATGTTTAGCTTCACCATAGCAACAAATGGCATAGAAGGAGGAAGGGTTTCTCACACTTTTCAGCCGTGTAATCTGTCCTCACTTTCCGGAGTTTCAACAGCCATCTTACTGAAATGTATAGTCAGGGTTGCCTAAGCCTTGTTGAACCTTTACATGTTTGTTTCCCGCGAAATTTGCATAGGAGTATGTTTATAACTTGGAAAAGTTAGATTTGTAGACTACAGTCAGCATGGCCAGTTGTAGTCCAAACACGCACCTGTTGTTTCAAGCACCTGATGTACCTTTAACTCTGCAAATATACGCACCAACCACGGGCGCAGATGAAGCCACAGTGGACCAGTTCTATGAGGACCTACAATACCTCATAGAACAGACACCAAGAAATGATGTCCACATTATCTTGGGAGATTGGAATGCCAAAGTAGGAAATCAAAAAGTAAATGGAATAACAGGCAAGTTTGGTCTTGGAACACAGAATGAAGCAGGGCTAAGATTGATAGAGTTCTGCCTCAGCAGTGAAAAAAGCAAACTCAATGCTAGGGATCATTAGGAAGGGTATAGAAAATAAGTCAGCAAGTGTCATTTTCCCTCTTTATAAATCTATGGTGAGGCCCCATCTGGAATACTGTGTACAGTTCTGGTCGCCATACCTCCAGAAGGATATTATGGAGTTGGAGAAAATGCAGAGGAGGGCAACCAGAATGATTAGGGGACTGGAACACCTTCCTTACCATCTGAGGCTGCAACGGTTGGGCCTTTTCACTCTTGAACGACGGCGTCTAAGAGGTGACCTGATTGAAATTTATAAAATCATGCACGGTGTGGACAAAGTAGATAAGGAAAAACTGTTTTCCCTATCGCATAACACTAGAACTAGGGGACACTCCATGAAACTTTTGGGTACTAGTTCTCAAACTAATAAGAGAAAGTACTTTTTCACCCAGAGGATTACTGGTCTATGGAACTCCCTGCCAGAAGAAGTGGTGACAGCTGTCAGTCTTGACAGCTTTAAGAAAGGATTAGACAAGTTCATGGAGGACAAGGGTATCAATGGCTATAATTATGGATACTTAAGGACAACCTCCGGGTTGGAGAAATAGGCAGGATATCTCTCAATGCCATGTCCAGGGAATCCTAAGCAGGTGAAGGCATCTCCTTGGGAATACCCTGAAGCAAATGGTGAGCCACTGTGTGAGACAGAATGCTGGACTGGATGGGCTGTGGCCTGTTCCAGCAAGGCTGTTCTTATGTTCTTATGATAACACACTGGTCATAGCAAACACCCTTTTCCAGCAACACAAGAGGCGACTTTACATATGGACATCACCAGATGGCCAACATCGAAACCAGATTGATTACATACTCTGCAGCCAAAGATGGAGAACCTCCATACAGTCAGCAAAAACAAGACCTGGAGCAGACTGTGGCTCAGATCACAACCTACTAATAGCAAAATTCAGACTTAGACTAAAGAAAATAGGGGAAAGAATCAGGCCAGACAGATATGACCTAGACAACATCCCTAAGGAATACACGGTGGAGGTGAGGAACAGATTTAATGGTTTGGAATTGATAGACAGAGTGCCAGAAGAATTATGAACAGATGTGCGGGACATCATGCAGGAGGCAGCAAGGAAAACCATACCAAAAGAAAAGAAGCATAAGAAAGCAAAGTGGTTGTCTGATGATACTCTTAAAATAGCAGAGGAAAGAAGGAATGCAAAAGGCAAAGGAGAAAAGAAAAAATACAGTCACTTGAGCAACACAGAATTTCAAAGAAAAGCAAGGAGAGACAAGGAAATCTATTTAAATGAACAGTGCAAAGAAATAGAGGAAAGCAACACAAGAGGCCAGACTAGAGATCTTTTCAAAAAAATTGGGGAAATCAAGGGAACATTCAAAGCAAAAATGACCATGATAAGGGACAAAGACGGCAAGGAGTTAGCTGATGCAGAAGAGATTAAGAAAAGATGGAAAGAATACACAGAGGAACTTTACAAAAAGGACCTCAACACCACTGATAATCACAATGATGAGAACATTGAATTTGAGCCAGACATCCTAGAGAGTGAAGTCAGAAAGGCCCTAAAAAGCACTGCAAACAACAAAGCTAGTGAAGATGACGGTATCCCAGTTGAATTTTTCAAAGCTCTAAAAGATGACGAAATCAAATTACTGCATTCAATATGCCAGCAGATCTGGAAATCAAAACAGTGGCCACAGGATTGGAAAAGATCAGTATACGTTCCAATCCCAAAGAAGGATAGTGCCAAAGAGTGTTCAAATTATCGAACAATTGCGCTATCCCACACGCTAGCAAAGTGATGCTCAAGATAATACAGGATAGACTTCAGCATCACGTGGAGAGAGAATTGCCAGAGGTGCAGGCAGATTTCAGAAGAGGCAGGGGGACTAGAGACCACATTGCTAATATACGGTGGATCATGGAGAAAACAAAAGAATATCAGAAACAAGTATACCTCTGCTTTATTGACTACACCAAGGCCTTTGACTGCGTGGACCACAATAAAATGTGGCAAGTACTTAAAGAAATGGGAATACCAGAACACCTCATATGCCTCATGAGAAATCTATACAAGAGTCAAGAAGCAACAGTTAGGACAGAACACGGAATGACAGAATGGTTTGGAATAGGAAAAGGAGTAAGCAAGGCTACATTTTATCACCCTACCTTTTCAACCTATACAGAAGGACATAATGTGCAATGCAGGGATGGAGGAATCAGAATATGGGATAAAAATTGCTGGGAGAAACATCAACAATTTGAGATATGCAGATGATACCACCCTAATGGCAGAAAGTGAGGAAGATTTAAAGAAGCTACTGATTAGGCTGAAAGAAGAGAGTGCAAAAGCTGGCCTGAGACTTAACATCAAGAAAACCAAGATAATGGCAACAGGCCCTATCAGCACCTGGAAAGTAGACGGGGAAAAAGTAGAAGCAGTGACGGATTTTACTTTCTTGGGATCTAGGATCACTGCAGATGGTGACTGCAGCCATGAAATAAAGAGGCGACTGATTCTAGGGAGACAAGCCATGAGAAACCTGGGGAACATAGTGAAAAGTAGAGACATCATCTTGCAAACAAAAATCCGTATAGTCAAAGCAGTGGTATTCCCGGTGGTAATGTACGGATGTGAGAGCTGGATCATTAGGAAGGCTGAGCGCAGAAAAATAGACGCCTTTGAGATGTGGTGTTGGAGGAGAGTCCTGAGAGTACCCTGGACAGCGAGGAGAACAAATAAGTCAATCTTGAAAGAAATCAGTCCTGACTGCTCCTTAGAAGGTCAAATAGTAAAGATGAAGATGAAGTACTTTGGACACCAAATGAGAAGAGAGGATTCACTTGAGAAAGCCTTGATGCTGGGAAAGGTGGAGGGCAAAAGAAAAAGGGGACGGCCAAGGATGAGATGGCTGGATGGCATTGTGGACACAGCGGGCACTGAGCTGAGCGGGCTGAGGAGGATGGTGGAGGACGGGGGTACCTGGAGATCAATGGTCCATAGGGTCGCAAAGGGTCGGAATCAACTGTGCGACTGAACAACAACAAATATCAAGTTGTTGGGCACCCCTAAAGCAGATAAGTAAGATTGTGACATTATTGTCAGGAAACTAACTGTGAGATACAGTACCTTACTCAAACAAAGAGAAATTTTTGAACATAGAGAAATGAGGATATGTACCACCTGAGAGGCTATTATTAGTAACAAATAGCATATGTAGCCACTAGACCAACTGGTTAGCTGCAGGGTACTGCCAAGCAGTAGTCAATACTTTGTGGTCCAAATGCATAACTCACATAATAAAATCCTTCATCTCCTTCACTTACCAAATGCTTACATGCAGACAGGTAAAAGTTACAACTATCTAGATCACTATTCAGTCAACAACATGTGATCTTCATAGTATAATGCACTGCAATATTCCCATGGACTCTTCAGTTCAATCATTCTTGTTCAGACAATGTTCATTTTTTGTCTTATTTACACTGGTCTCACCTTTTTCTCAGGAATAGCGTCCTTTGTTTTACCTCATGTGGCTGATTTGTTGTGTGTGACCAACACAACCAGATGGGTGGGATCAGACAGCTTCAAAGAGGGGGGTTAGTTTGGTTGAAAGACCCATATGGTTGATTGATGCCACCTTTGTGGTGGTGTCATTTGCAGACACTATTCTGGTTTATGGGATAGCTGCTGCATGAGAGTATGAAAAAAATCCAGGATCAGACTTTACAAGTCTCCCTTCAGTAACCAAGACATTTCTCATCCACACAGATGCAGTGTGTGGGAAGATATTAGGAAAGAATGCTCACAAAAAGTACTTCTTAGCCCCCATTTCAATAAGGATTACAATAATCTCTATGTGAAACTAACTCAAGATTTAAACTCACATCTGAAACTGGTTACACAATTTTTAAAGAAACCTAAGCAAAACACATCTGAAAATAATGCTTTCTGAAAATGCTCACACGCTTGTTCAATGATATTTCACTACCGCTTTCATTTCTACATTTTCATACATACACACCCCAAAGGTTTAAGACATTTATTCTGCCAGATCAGCAACAAGTTTTAAAAATATACTACTACGTTGCAAAATGTATTAGAACTTGCTTAGTGTGGCTAAGAACAATAGCTTATGTTGTTGTGGTTGCGAATAGACATTTTATATCTCTAGAGAAAATAAATTAGGGGTGGAGTAAGGAAATATGGTATAATTAATTTGACTACACTGTCTAAATTTAGGGATATTCTGATAATTTATTTCTTTTGGTATTTTCCATATAGGTTCCCTGTTGAGATTACAGAACACCACTCCTTATTATGGTTGTATTTTTTCTCAGATTTCTCCTGAAAATGTGAATGAACAAAACATTTAGAAGCACCACATATCAAACATGCTTTTAGAAACATCACCCGAGGAACTGTGCATTGATACCCAAGTTATTATTAGGAAAGAATGCAAAAAGACTACTCCTGTAATGAAAAGAAAGGAAGAGCCTAGATCAGGGATTCTCAATCTGAGGCCCATGGGCCAGATGCAGCCTATGGCATCATATCATGTGGCCCACCACCACCTCCACAACACCAGAAAATGCCATGTAGTGGAGGAAGGTGAAAATGGATGTCCGGCCTCTGAAGCTGTCTGAGGGAGTGTAATCTGGCCCCCAGCTTTAAAAGGTTGAGAACTCCTGGCTTAGATAGATGATGGAAGTAATACTTGAAATTGTTCAGGAGACAAAGAAGAAGAAAGCAAAAGTAAAGAATGACAGAAGTAGGGTCTTACAGGCAACTTTTCAGCAGAGGCAAACTATTGTAATGACTAGTACAAAGACATAGAGGAAAACAATACAAAAGAAAAACAACAGATATCTTCTGGAAGACCCAAGAAATCAAAGAAAAATGTAAAAATAGATTAAGGGTGCTGAAAGATCAACAGGGGACCACAACATCTTATCTGGATACTCTCTCTCTCTCCCCAATGCCCAAGGAAATAAATGCCAAGGAATGCAGTGACTATTGGACCATTGCATTAATGTCACCAAATCCGCTGGCAGACATACAGCCCGAAACCAGAACAGAACCACCACTATGTTTCACTGAAGACCACAAGTCACTAATTCATCCATTTCTCTCCAACTTTTCTTCTCACTTATTGCTGATGATTGGACCCAAAATTTTCAAACTTATCACTCCATAATACTCTTTTCCACTGTTCTTCATTTCAATATTTGTAAGATTTAGCATATATTTCACCCTGTTCCTCTTCTGCAAAAGTGGTTTCTTGGCTGCAACTCTTCCACAAAGGGTATAAAAGTATACAGAGGGTTTTCAACAGTACAGTACTTCATAAAATGTGTTTGGTAATATAAAACTGATCCTCGAGTACAACGTAACACTGAGAAAAGCAGCATGGTTACGTGGGAGAATGCAGAGACACTAGACAGAACCTTTGTGATATATCCATCAATGTGCTTGTGTTATTGTTATGGCCTGGACACTGGCTGAGCTGCCCAGCCAGCAGCTGCTGCATTAAAAGTTAAGAGAGTGAAAGCGCGGCACCAAAATGGCCGCCGCGCTCTTTGCGGGCCCCCCCACCCGGACTCAGACATCCAGGTGAGTTAGGGGGCATGGCCACCCCTCTATAAAAGGGGTGGCCACGAGGCAGACGAGCTGCCATTTTAGAAATAGCGACGGAGAGGAGAAGTTTTCTCCGTGCTGTTTGTTCTGTAGTCTTCAGCTGTTTAGCCCTTGATCCTTTCCCGGATGGAAAAGGAGGATTAGCGCACGCAGAGCCTTAGTTCGCTTGGCTACTGCGTGCTTTGGCGCTAGGTTTTCGATCCCTGGAAAGGGATCCTACTTCTTCTTTCTCGGAAGACATGCCTCCCAAACGGAAGGCCCCGGCGATGAAGCCGCGGCCAAGGGGGAGGACTTTTAATGGCCCCGCGCAGGATGGGGGACAGCCATCGGGTCGGAGGACCAGGGCTGCGCCCCCGCGGCAGGGCACTGTGCCAGCCTTGCCCACCGATACCGGTGGGGCTACTCAGGCTGGCACTTGGCAGCCGAGCTTGGCTGGCCAGCCACAGGCCGGCCCCTCAGGGGCTTCGGCCCTCAGCCCGCCGTTACCGGCCATGGATCAGGGCACCGGGGGAGGGCCTGGTGTGGGCATACAACCCGTTCCTCCTCTGGCTCCTCATGGGCCGGAGTTTTGGCCATGGCCCTATTCTGGCCCTGGCTCTCCTTTCGGTGTACCGTTCCAGCTGCCTAGTGGGTCGTCCGGCCAACCCGGCCCGCCTTATGCTGGGGGCTCTGTGGCAGTGGATGCTCTACTAGCACGTTTAGCAGTGCTGGAAGCATCCTTGGGTATTGCACAGCCTCCTGTTGAGGGGGGCGCTTCTCTTTCTGCCGGGGCCCCTTCATTTGCACCGGCTACCTCGACGGCCGCCACGCTGCAACGGGCGGCCAGCCGGGTTGAGCTGCTTGAGACGCTCCGGCCGGTGCCTGCCGGTGTCTCGCAGCTCCCTGTTTGTCCAGATCTGCAGACTGGGAGTAATCAGGTGTGGCCCCAGAGCTCGATTCCGGTCGCGAGCTCCGACGCCCACCATGGGCCGGAACCCCCAGTGGGGGCGGCTCACGGGGGTGCACCTAGTGAGTATCAGGTTCAATTTAGTGCACCTACATCACAGCCCACTTCCAGTGGTAGGGTTCAGTGGCCCTGGCCTCGTCAAGTTGAGGCGAGTGGGCATCAGTTACCAGTCTATCCCAGTGCCCCATGGTTTCAAAATGGCACCTCATTGAGGGCGGGGGTTTCCGCCCCTGGGGCAGTGCCGATCATCGCAGGGGCTGTCCAGGTCCCACTGCGTATGCCCTCTATACATAATGTGCCGGTGACGGCTTTGCCGACGGCTGGTTATTCCTTGCCCCTTGGTGATCATTTGTCCCAGGTCACGAGGGAGAAGATTTGGCGGGGGGAGTACGTGGATATATTCTCCCGATTGAACCGTGAGCCCACTAAGGAAGAGAGAGAGGGACAGGATGACAGAGACAAGGAACTGTCTCATCGTCGTAAGCCACCGCGCACCTGGGCCAACTGGTTGCCGGCATATCTTATTTATATGGCGGTATACCTTGGGGCCCGGCCTGATCTGGCCATTCCTATGGTCCAATACTTGGACAATATTTACAGGGAGATGGTGGATTTCCCTGGCCCATCGTGGTTGGCTTATGATGAGGAATTTAGAATGAGGGTGGCCCTACACCCGGAGATGAGATGGGATGAGCCCTGTCAAAAATTGTGGCTCTTGTACATGACCCCCACGCGTCCGGCGCCTGGGGATAGGTACCATTGTGGCCATGCTGTGCAGCGAGCTGCTCCAACACAGGCTCCCCGCCAGCCGGCGGGGCAGGGGGTTCCAGCCCGCTTGCTGTGTTGGAGCTTCTCAGCTAATGGCGTGTGCAATAAGCGACAGTGCCGATATAAACATGAGTGTCCCTCTTGCGCTGGCCCCCACGCCGCCTCTGCGTGCCCGCGGGCTGGTGGGTCACAGGGCAGAGGTAGAGGTGGACAGGGAGCGGGCAGAGCTTCTGCTGATGGAGCTAGCCAGACAAAAGGCCCCCTCCCCAGTTAACGTGTATATGTTGGAGCGATGGCTCTCAACTTATCCAAGGAGGGAGGACGCGAGGTACCTCCTGGAGGGTTTCCAGTGGGGCTTTTGTATCCCATTCAAAGGGGTGTGGGGACCCCAAGATGCCCCCAATTTAATTTCCCTGAAGGGTAAGGAGGAGGTAGCTGCCCTGAGTATTGCCAAAGAAGTAGAGGCTAGGAGGGTAGCGGGCCCCTTTTCTGAACAACCTTTTCCTAACCTGAAGGTCTCCCCTCTGGGGCTAGTACCTAAAAAGACCCCGGGTGAATTCCGTTTAATCCACCATCTATCGTACCCGGCGGGTTACTCTGTCAATGATGCTATTCCTGATGACCTTTGTTCAGTCAGGTATACGTCGTTTGACCAAGCCCTACGGATGGTGCGCTCTTGTGGTCCTGGTGCCTTCCTGGCAAAATGTGACATTAAATCGGCATTCCGATTACTGCCAGTGCACCCAGGGGACTTTGAGCTATTGGGTTTTAGATTCCAAGGGAAGTTCTATGTAGACAAGGCCATGCCTTTTGGCTGCTCTATTTCGTGTTCGGCATTCGAACGTTTTAGCACTTTCCTTCAGTGGGCCTTTGTTCGCAGGTCCGGGTCTCAGTCTGTAGCCCATTACCTCGATGATTTTTTGTTCGGGGGTGAACGGGGCTTGGACACGTGCACGCGTCTCTTCACTACATTTCAGACGCTAATGCGGGAACTTGGTGTCCCTTTAGCACCCAAAAAAACCGAGGGCCCATCTACTACGCTCACATTTCTCGGTATTGAAATTGACACGGTCACACAGGCATCCCGGTTACCCATTGAGAAGGTCACCCGGATCTCCGCGATGATTTTGGCCTTGCTGGCCAAACGTAAGGTGTCACTTCGTGAGCTTCATGTACTTCATGGCCATCTTAACTTTGCCTGCAGGGTGATGACACCCGGCAGAGCATTTGGCGGCGCCTATGTGACGCCATGTCTGGCCTGTTAAAGCGCCACCACAGGGTCCGACTGACCAGGGGCATGCGGGCTGACCTTTTGGTTTGGCTTACATTCCTGCGGGAATTTAATGGGGGCTCTTTCTGGAGATCCAACCTTTTGGTTTCCCCTAGATTCCAAATACAGTCGGATGCCTCCGGCTCCCTGGGATATGGGATTTATTTTGAGGGGAGGTGGGCTTATGGCCAATGGCCTCCAGCATGGCGGGCACGGATTGCCTCCGTGATCTTACATTCCTTGAGTTCCTTCCAATCTTGGGAGCTTTGATGCTATGGGGCGAGGAGTGGGCCGACTCAGTGGTCCATTTTTGGTGTGACAATGCGGCGGTAGTGCACAATGTCAACGCTCAGACGTCTAAATCACCCAGGGTGATGGCGTTGGTTCGACAGTTTGTGTTATGAAGCCTACGCCTGAATGTGCTTTTTAAGGCCAGACATGTACCAGGCATTAATAATGATATTGCCGATGCTTTATCCCGCCTCCAGATCCCCCGGTTCCATGCCTTGGCTCCGGAAGCAGAGGAATTCCCCTTGCCACTCCCGGCCGAGATTTGGACATTTGGCGAGGAGAGGTGAACCGGGCAATCGGCATCTCTTTGGCACCTCGCACGCGTAAGGCGTATCAACATGCTTTCGTTCAATTTAGAACCTTTTGTTTGCAACTTCAGTTGCCCGAAGTGTGGCCCATTCCAGTGGAACAAGTTTTACAATTTATGGTTTATTTACACAGTCAGGGTTTGGCTCCTCGCACTATAGCATCCAGGCTGTCGGCACTGGCATTTATGGCCAAAGTGAGGGCTTTTGCTGACTGCGTGAATGATTTCCGCATTCGACATGTTTTGGAGAGGTGGACACGGGAACGTGGCCGCCGCCCGGACACTCTCCACCCAATTTCACCAGAGGTACTGACCCACCTTGCACGAGGCTGGCATAATCTATGTTACGATAAGTATGAGGTGGCTCTTTTTCACGCGGCTACAACGGTGGCCTTCTTTGGAGCGCTCTGCATCAGTGAGTTGGTACTACTGTCTAAGGCGGATGCGACTCATAGGGCACTGGAACTCGACGATGTCTATGTCACTAATGAGTGGGCTCAGTTGAGGATACGGTCCTCAAAGGTTGATCAGCACGGCGTAGGCAGTGGAGTTAGACTGCTACGATGTTCCATTGCAGACATCTGTCCGGTTGGTGCCCTACAGGAGTTCTTGGCAGTGCGTGGCGCGTACCCTGGCCCATTTTTCTGCCACCAGGATGGGTCTCCCCTTACTAAATTTCAATTTTGGAAGGTGGCACTATCCAGTGTTAAGAACATAAGAACAGCCTTGCTGGAACAGGCCACAGCCCATCCAGTCCAGCATTCTGTCTCACACAGTGGCTCACCATTTCCGTCAGGGTATTCCCAAGCAGATGCCTTCACCTGCTTAGGATTCCCTGGAAATGATATTGAGAGATATCCTGCCTATCTCTCCAACCCGGAGGTTGTCCTTAAGTATCCATAATTATAGCCATTGATACTCTTGTCCTCCATGAACTTGTCTAATCCTTTCTTAAAGCTGTCAAGACTGACAGCTGTCACCACTTCTTCTGGCAGGGAGTTCCATAGACCAGTAATCCTCTGGGTGAAAAAGTACTTTCTCTTATTTGTTTGTGTTGGCCTCCCCAGGGCTCGTTACGGCACCCATTCATTTAGGATAGGTGCTGCATCCACTGCGGCTGCATTTGGGTACTCTGAGGCTGATATACGCCGGATGGGAAGATGGGGATCCATGCGTTTTGCATTGTATGTTCGCCCTCTTCAGGTATGAGTACCAGTTAAGTCATTGTTATCTTTTCTTCTTTTACAGACCCTGTGTGTCCCCGCACACCGGTGGCAGTATGGCTGGTGGGCCACAGTTACGTGCACTGGGCAGTGCAGTATGCTTCGGCGACAGAGTGGGGACCCCAGCTTGGACTGCGTGCAACCGCACACATACGTTGGTACGGTAAGCGCGGAATGAGATGGCGGGAACTGTTGCCATTCCTGTTTTCCATCAGAGATGCTGAACCGCTTGATGTCCTTGTACTGCACCTCGGGGGCAATGACCTCGCCCAGGTCACTGGCCTCTTCTTAAAATTCACGATTTGCAGTGACCTAGCTTATTTGCATTATGTGTGGCCGTACACAAGGCTGCTATGGTTGGACATCGTACCGCGTCATTCATACAGGGGAGGTATTGACCTCCGTGCCCTTGACCACACTCGCCGCTCGGTGAACAGGGCTGTTGCCCGGTTCTTGGCAGACAAGGGTTTGGGGATGGTCATCCGACACCCCACGATTAGTTTACAAAATTATGATCTTTATGCAGGGGATGGGGTCCACCTGTCGGCTAGAGGTATGAACCTCTTTTTGGAAGATTTGCAAGCAGGCCTGTTGACCGAGCTGATGGTCTGGGGGGGGGGGAGGCGGTGAGTCTTGATAGACGCCTCCCCGTGTGGCGGGTATCACTGGTAAGGTAAAGATTTATGACCCATAGGTATTCGGCAGGTTTGCAATTGACTGGCCAACAATTAGACAGGTACAGGTGTAATAGCTTTGACCGGTCAACGACGAACCAGGCAAGGGGTGATGGCAGGAGCTTTTCAGCATGCATCACCCCGTGATTTGACGGATACACGTCAGAGGGTGGGGTCAGTAGATAGTTTATTGACTCCGGTCAACAATTTGTTTGTGTCAACAAACAAATTGATACAAATGGATACATTGTAGCCAATTGCCATTGGCAATTTGGGAGGAACCTTACCAGTGTTACTGCGGCCTGCTTGCCTTAAGAATTACAATTGGATGAATACACCAATTGAAAGTTATAATTTGGACTAGGGCATTATTCAATAAAAGTGGCCCAATGCCTTTATCTATATACCGGTGTCTGAGTCTTTCTTTGGGGGGTGTGCCTGCAATGAAAGCGCGGCACCAAAATGGCCGCCGCGCTCTTTGCGGGGGCCCCCCCACCCGGACTCAGACATCCGGGTGAGTTAAGGGGCGTGGCCACCCCTCTATAAAAGGGGTGGCCACGAGGCAGACGAGCTGCCATTTTAGAAATAGCGACGGAGAGGAGAAGTTTTTCCCTCCACCCCCTCCCTAGTGAACAGTGTGATATTTTGGTCGCTTCGGGGCCGGGTGGGAATTTTTGGCCTGAACCATAATTGGTCCTTGGTTTCTGGCTTTTTTGCCCATCCCACACTGTTGCTAGTGTTTGAGCAAAGGGGTTTTTCTTTGACTTTGGTCACTTTAGGCGGGTAGCACTGGTAAGGTAAAGATTTATGACCCATAGGTATCCGGCAGGTTCGCAATTGACTGGCCAACACTTAGACAGGTACAGGTGTAATAGCTTTGACCGGTCAACGACGAACCAGGCAAGGGGTGATGGCAGGAGCTTTTCAGCATGCATCACCCCGTGATTTGACGGATACACGTCAGAGGGTGGGGTCAGTAGATAGTTTATTGACTCCGGTCAACAATTTGTTTGTGTCAACAAACAAATTGATACAAATGGATACATTGTAGCCAATTGCCATTGGCAATTTGGGAGGAACCTTACCAGTGTTACTGCGGCCTGCTTGCCTTAAGAATTACAATTGGATGAATACACCAATTGAAAGTTATAATTCGGACTAGGGCATTATTCAATAAAAGTGGCCCAATGCCTTTATCCATATACCGGTGTCTGAGTCTTTCTTTGGGGGGTGCGCCTGCAAAGTCATACAGTCAGTTTACAGGGTTGAAACAGAGTTGTCATCAGGCGTCCAGGGTCAAAAACCTGTGAAGAGCAACTGAAGATTCAAGAGTTTTCCAGAGGCGTTGTCAAGGACACATGCAGGGTTCAGGGTTTCAAAGGTTCAGGTCGAGGTCTCACAGTGTCAGGGTCCAAGTAAGGAAATTGGTCTGACAAGAGCTTACCAGCATACCCTAGCTTTAAGGACACTCAGACCCCACAACTGAGGGCTAGTTCAAGAGGCATGTCCAAGCACTCTTTCTCCACAGCTGCAGGGTTTGTCTCAATGAGGCTCTGCACCTCTCTGACATGTTGGCTTGTTCTTGATCTCCTCAAGTGCTGGCACCTGGCCTAGCTGTCAAGCTCCAATCATCCTGCCCGCCTTGCCCCTGAGGAGCCAGCTCCAAACTGACAGCCAGCTGCAGGGCTAGAGTCAGGTCCATATCCTCCTGCTTGGCATCCTGATCTGGGCTGTCCAAAGGCTGAGGGACTGGCAACAGGTCCTCCTCAGGCTCAGGCTCCAGATCAGGTCAGGCAACTGGGCTGGCCAACTGTCCTCCTTTTCCTCACACCCAGGACCCCAGGCCACAACAGTTATTTTCACTAATAAGTAGAAATTAAATTGTTGGATTTGGTTTCTGGAAAGGGAGAAAAGAAGGGAGGAAGGCAAGCAAGCAGACTGGAATGCTGGTTTATACAATGCATTCTTGATTGTCCTTTGCGGTACCAGAAGGTCATAAGGGTTCTTCCTGAAGGTTTATTTTTACAAAGCTTCAGAAGAACTCTGGGGCAAATTTCAAGCAGGGCAGACAAATTCCCAATCCAGAGAGATTATGCTTTGAGCTTTGATGAAACAAGACAAGACAGAGGACAACAGGTCAACACTGGAAAGAGATAAAAATAGGTGATTTTGCAAAGCATTTTGGATTTAGCTGTCCATTGGTGCTCCGTTTTAAACCAATCAGACAGTTAGTCCAAACTGATTGAAGATTTGCTTTGAACATTTGCTCTTTTCCTCATTTTGATTTGGAGTCCATTTCGCCGCATTTGCTGACAGCCGTGGTAGAATAAGACAAAGATTTGTCAGTTCAACACTCTCAAAAATAGGGGAGGGATGCTAGAACTCCTCTATCAAATGCCCCTGAGCCTAATTAGATAGCTGTGCTCTACAGATGGTATTAATTAAAAAGAGGGCATTACATTGATCAAGGCTACAAAACTTCCTTGGATTTAAGCTGCATTTATCAGTGTACTCCTCCCACCTGCTGCTTGCTGAGCTGCATTGGTCTTTCAGACCTGCCAAAAAAGTTTACCTTCTCATTTCCCATGCAGATTCTATTGAGTGGAGTTTGCTCAGGTCATTGGGAATCATCCCATGGGTTGAGTATGGCTGTCAATGTTCATGGGCTCCATGTCGTGGTGGCGTGTCTGGAATGGGCTCCCCTTGACCAAACCCCATGAGATTCGGCACACATGTACCTTGCACATGTGAGAAGGTCACTGTTGGGGTCCCGAAGCCCATGGGGGGGTTGCCCCCTAAACTGATCTGCAAAGGGATTATATTCGACAGTAGGATTTGTGTCTGCCCCAGTGCTAGGGCAACCAGGGGGAGATTGTGACACCATCATCGAGCTCACATCACAGGTGACCCCTGGCCAGTGGGTTTCCCGGGCAACACTGGCACTCAGGTAGCCGGGTTGGGAGCGCCCAGACAAGGCTGGGCATCCCTGCTAGTATAAATATATACCAAAAATCACACACTACAGGATATGCTGCTGTTTCTTTCCAAGCATTCCACACATCCTGCTAGATATTTTGCAGATTTTATTTGTGAGTATTTGTTCATGAAATTCTGCTTAGCACAATACTCCAGTATACTGGGACACACCAAAAAGCAGAGTATTTGTATTTGAAAAATAGTCCCCAAAGAGTTAACATTTTAAAGGATAGAGCAAAGGGGAGAAATCAACATCCTTCAATGTGTGAAAAATAGTGGAGAGAGAGGAATATGCCCAAGGCACAGCTAGGCATCAGGGTATGATTTACGGCTGGATATGGATGAGATGGACAAGGGCAGAGGTTCCCAACATTTTCAAGCTGGGTACTGGGTCACACTCTCTCAGTCAGCTTTGATGGCTGGATGGCCATTTTGCTCTGCCTGCACAATGGAGGGTGGTGGCCATTTTGTCCTAACAGCTTCAAATGGACAACCATTTTGTTTCTCAGATGCCTTTGGAGGGGTGGGGGACCACATGAAATGGTACCAGGGGTCAGATCTGGCCCACGGGCATTTGGTTGGGAACCCCTGGACAAGGGGCTGGAGATTGTACCCCCAGCTGGGCACCTTAGGTTGACCATGAAAGATTGGGTGGGATGAGAAACAGTATAAAAGGGGTCATGTGGAAATGAGATGGCATCTAGAGTTTAGGATCCTAAATGTTTGTCTGGGCATAAAGACTCTTCAGCCAAGAAAAAGAACCCAAATTTCCCAGGATTCACATTTTCAGGGAATGCCCCACATGGGTAGCAGCCTGTCCTCTTCAGATTTATTAGAAATCACATGAGAAAAAAGTGATGAAGCAAAGGATCAGATTCTGTATTATGTAAGTCAAGCTACAGAGATTTTCAGATGCAGGGAGGAGCAGTCTAGCCACTTGATCAAGACAACTACCTCTGAACAGGCTGGATTCAGTCTCATCTGTTGAAATTAATAATTGTATTACATCTGGCTTATTTATTTCAATGGGTCTTCTCCAAAGCAGGAGTAAGCCTGAATCAAACCAAGTAATATTTGTTTGCAGAGAATTCAGAAAATTCTAATAACTGGAAACATTATAGATTTCACCTACTATTGTAGGATGTCTGGATTACAAAATTGTGAGCAATTCATTCTGTTTCCAAGGTTTGCTATTTTATATTGGAGATTAGGTTTATTGGAGATTGCTCTTGCAACATAAGGCAATAATGATCAGCACAAAGAAACACCTCATACAAAGCATATTCATTCCCACCTTACGTTATCAGTGCCAAACTTGGACAGCTACAACAAAACATAAAGTTGGTCACCACAGAAATGAGATGTTCATGGAAGGCTGCTGGTGTGACTAGAAGGAAAAAAAATATGAAATAAGGTTGTGAGGGAAAGAATTGGAACAGAAGCAATCTTGCACTACATAAAGAGACAACAAATAAAGCGGTTTGCCCATTTGGAGATAATGCCTTGGAATTAATAAATAATATATATGATGAGCCTTAGTGGGGCAGTGGTTAAACAGCTGTATCATCTCCAAAACTGCTGATGTTATGAGTTTGATCAAAATGGGGATCAAGGCTGACTCAGCCTTCCATCCTTCCGAGGTTGGTAAAATGAGTACCCAGCATATTGGCAGCATGGCCTCCACCACCATGGCCTCCACCACCAATGCAGCTGTTGCTGGGCTCAGTGATGCAAAGGACCTCTGTCAGCTCGGCGGCTAGGGTGACAGGTTAAAACCCGGCGCCTTCATTGCCAACGCCTCCCCCACCACTTCTCCGCCGGCTGCGCGTGTGGCTCCCATGGCATCCACCCCATCCAAATGGTGGAGTGGGATGAAGACTTGCTGTGGGACCCAGAGGCCTTCTCCACCATGGCCTCCACCACCAACGCAGCTGTTGCCAGGCTCTGGACAGGCTGCACGATTCGGCTGAGACCCTTGTCGCCCTCTGGGAGAAGGAGGTGATTTCGGTCCTGGACACAATTGTGCCATTGCAGCCTCTCCCAGCCCACAGACTACGCAGGGCTCCTGGTTTATGGAAGAACTGGGGGAGCGGGAGCGGGTAAGGAGACGCCTGGAGCATCATTGGGTGAAGACCAGGAGCAAGTGCGAGCAAACACGAGTTAGAGCCGCTTTCAGAGCCTACCACATGGCAATGAGGGCAGTGAAACGTCATTACATCACCACTCTCATCACCTCTGCTGATAATTGTCCAGCGGCCTTGTTCCAGGTCACCGAGTCTCTCTTAGGTGGGAGGGAGGGCTGGGCCCGGGTGGCAGGGCTCTGCTGACGATTTTGCTGATCATCTTACAGAGAAAGTTGCTCGCATCCATTCGGGGTTTAATCCTGATGTGGAAATTGATCACCTGGAGAGGGCTGGAGTAGAGTCTAGCCATATTATCTGGGATCAGTTTGATCCAGTTGGCCCTGATGAAGTGGGCAGGCTCCTTGGAGCTGTGCGTGATACCACTTGCTTATTAGATTGCTGCCCTGCCTGGCTGTTTAAAACAGCTAAGGCCACAACGGGCAGTTAGGTTGGTGCGATGGTGAATGCCTCTCTGCAGGAGGGGGTGTTTCCATCAGCTTTCAAACATACGCTGGTTCGCCCTCTCCTGAAAAAGCCATTAGTCGACCCTATTGTTATTTCTAATTTTAGACCAATTTCCAACCTTCCCTTCGTGGGGAAGGTGTTGGAGAAAGCAGTGGCACAGCAGCTCCAGGGGGTTCTGGATGATACGGATTATCTGGATTTGTTCCAGTCAGGATTCAGGCCTGGTTATGCTACCGAGACAGCATTGGTCGCACTCTTGGATAATCTCTGGCGGGAGCGGGACGGTGGCAACCCCTCCGTCCTGGCTCTTCTGGACCTCTCAGCGGCTTTTGATACCATCGACCATGGTATCCTTCTGGGCCGGTTCTGAGGATTGGGGGCCCAGGGTACTGTGTTGTCCTGGTTTTCCTCATTTCTGATGGGCCGGACTCAGTCGGTGTCTTTAGAGAGTGGGTTGTCCAGTCCTAGGTTGCTCCTGTGTGGGGTGCCTCAGGGCTCGGTACTCTCGCCTCTATTGTTTCATATCTACATGAAACCGCTGGGTGAGATCATTCGTTCCCACGGGGTTAGGTATCATCAGTATGCAGATGATACCCAGTTGTACATCTCGGCCCGTGGGGACCCGAGTGATGCAGTCAAAGTTCTAACCAGGTGTCTGGAGGCTGTTCGGGTCTGGATGGGGGGCAACGGGCTTCAGCTGAATCCTGGCAAGACTGAGTGGCTGTGGGTTGGGGGGCTCATGCTATCCCAGGAGCTTCCAGCTTTGGTCCTGGATGGGGCATCATTGCCTCAGACAGACCTGGTGTGTAACTTGAGGGTCCTCCTGGATTCGTGGCTACTGCTCAAAGAGCAGGTGGCAGCCATGGCTAGGAGGGCCTTTGCACAGCTTTGTGTCATCTACCAATTATGCCCACTCCTGGACCAGGGCTCCTTGCTCATGGTCACTCACGCCTGGTCACCTCCAGATTGGATTATTGTAATGCGCTCTATATGGGGCTGCCCTTGATGACCATTCGGAGGCTTCAGCTGGTCCTGAACACAGCTGCCCAGATGGTAATGGGGCAGGGGCATTATGCTCGTGTCTCACCGCTGCTCCGGGAGCTGCACTGGTTGCCAGTATGCCTCTGGGTGCAATTCAAGGTGCTGGTTCTGACCTTTAAAGTCTTTCATGGCAGTGGTCCAGGTTATCTTAGAGACCGCATCACCCCAAGGTGTTATACCCATTCTACGAGGGCAGACCGGAGGGGCTCGGTTATGGTCCCTTCAGCAAAAGAAGCCCACCTTGCAGGGACCAGGAGAAGGGCCTTCTCTGTGTCAGCCCCAGCCCTCTGGAACCTCTTGCCACTTGAACTACGCCTCCAGACGGAGCTGCTCCCCTTTAGAAAACAACTGAAAACATGGCTATGCCAGCGGGCATGGGGCATGGATGCATCAACATCCCAGTCCCGCTGGCTCATTTAGCCTAACTTGGGTTTCGTCATGATTCTCTTTAACATTACTGGGAGAGGAGGGTTTTTAGTTGGTTTTAAATGGGTTTTTAAAGGGGGTTGCTAATTTGTTTTTATTGCTGTTTTAATTCATGTTGTTTAGCCACTTCTGGTCACTCTTGAGTGAGGGAAACAGGATATAAATATTTTAAATACATAAATAAAAATAATTACCTAGTGAATAGCTCAGAGAGTGCTCTGAAGTATTAGGGGGAATTATATAGGTATAACTGCTATTGTTATTCTTTTGTTTTCTTGAGATTTGTGCCTGATATAAGTATAATTGCTATTGCTTAAAATAGGAAATAATACCTGTTTGGGGAATTACCATTTATTAAGCAATTCTTTTTCTGTGGATAGACTTGTGATATCATCATGAGATTCAATATTTTGCACTATGGTGGTGTTAACTAGAAAAATATATAGTACTGTACTTCCAATTTTCTTTTTGCTGGTGTAATTGATTAAATCCAATCATTTTCAGAAGCAACTTGTTTCAAAGACTAACCTTAGTCTGGAAGATGCTGGTTTTGCTTTTATTTTTAAAGGAGGAAAGGAAGCACTGGCATTGTGTTGTGGCCTAGGATGTTGGGTGGCCCATCAACCTGCTACAGGTTCTGATCTGGAGTCAGAGTCTGAAGAGGACCTGCTGCTAGCTCAGATCTAGACTCTGAGCATGAGGAGATGGATCTGGCACCACCCCTGCAGCCTGCTGTCAGTTCATAGCCGGTTCCTCATGGCCAAGCCAGTCAGGCTGATTGGGGCTTGACAAGAGAATCAGATGTCAGTTCTATGGAGGACGAAGCAGAACCCAGCATGTCTGAAAGGAGCAGGGATCTCTTAAGACAAAACCTACATCTGAGACGAAGAAGGGCTAGAGCACAACTCCAGGGATGACCATCAGTGGTGAGCCCTGAGTCTCCTTAAAAGAAGGGACATGCTGGCAAGCTCTTGTTGGAGCAATCCATCTTGGACCCCGACACTGCGTTACCTGAATCTCTGATCTTGGAAAACTTGCACATCTGCCTGTGGCCCTGACGACGTCCCTGGAACATCCTTGTTTGTACAGTTTGCTACAGAACAGCTCCTGACCTTGCTTATACCTTCTGGACTGAAAAGTAAGAACTCTCTCCTACCTCTTGCACAGCAGCTGCTGGCCAGCTGGCTTGGCCAGTGTCTGGGCCACAACACATTGTTAGAAAACAAATTTCAAAAAGTCTTGTTGAAGTTACATACACTAGAAAAAATTTATTATAAAGACAAAATCATTGTAAAGAGATTTAAAAGCAGAGTTCTTTATTTTTATAAAAAGCTGCTGGGAAAATTGTCCTTCCTACAGAAATGTTTTAAAATTGAAACTTGGTGAGCAGAGTAACCTTAGCTAGATTACAGATGTAGATGGTTGGGGCTGGAAAGGGTGGATGTTAAATCATTTTTGTTATGATCCCTTCATGGGGGGAAATGGCAGCAGTTTTCAAATCATGCCATTTGGAATATTTTTGTCCCCCCTCCCTCTAACAAAAACATCACTACAGTCAAAGAGAGACATAGAGTTGTTGCTCCTGTAAGCAATATGTCATCCATTTGTTAAGTTAAAAGGTGTGAAGAGAGTTGCTTCTAGAAAGAGCAAGGGAGCTCCTTAATATCCGATTAAGAGTTCAGTCACATGACATGCCCAGAGGCATCCAGATCTATGAGTGCAACTGCCTATATAACTCACCAAGTAACCAGATGTTGTTCTAAAGCTTGGCATCTGGGGCCCAGCATGCCTGAAGACAGGCCTTAGGTGCTAACCTCATTGTTAAAGTAGGTGCAGAAGGAGAGGGGAGCAGTAGATGAAGAAAGAGCTTCCTTTGCATGGCAATGTAGAGAATTTTACCTGAGATTAATATAAATCCTCCTGAGCAAGAAATAAGTATGAGCATTGAACACAATTGGGGAAAGCAGAGAAATAAATATTAGTGATGTAAAACATTGGCAATTACAGGTCTTTGTGTGAGTGTGACTCAGAAAAGGCAGTATGCAGTGCATATAGATTGGCATGCTAATATTTGGCCAAGGTTATATCATGCTTGAATCAAGGCTTCATGGTGTGAGCTGGGGGTCCATGATCCCAAAACACAGACCTAGACTATTGTTCCATCACTGGTAGCCACTACTTGTACCAGCAGTGATGCAGGGCACAAAGTCTACCTCTTGGCGTCCCCTTTCCCGTGGACACATGTGAGAAAATATACAGTGTGAGATGACATTATGGGGTCATCGATTTCCCCCGCAAGAAGAGTTGAGCATCTTTGGAGGAGCTTGAAGCTTGATGGTTTTGCTCCCATCATTATATATTTCAATATTTTATTTGGGAAGAGAATAAGAAGAAATGGAGTTGCTTGCTACTTTAGGAAACATGTTCCATATTGTCAAGTTCAGGAATTGGGAACTGTGGGCTCATGCAGACTACTTTGAAGTGTGGAGAAAACTCTGGTGCCCTTTAGATCAGAGAGTCTCAACCTGCGGCCAATGGGCTGGATGCGGCCCATGGCACCATTTCATGTATCACCACCACCACCACCACCACCCCCACACACACACTGACTCCACCACCCCAGGAAGTGCCATGTGGTGGAGGAAGGGCAAAATGGCTGTCCAGCCCCCGAAGCTGTCTGAGGGAGCATGACCTGGCCCCTGGCTTTAAAAGCTCGAGAACTCCTGCTTTAGATATTACAGAGTACCTTTGGTGTCTTGCAACAGAAGACGAGCAGGAGCTAAAGGGCTAAACCAGGTTTATTGCATTGTAGTAAAGTGAACATGAGGTACAGGTGAAACAACAGCCTTATTTATAGTACATTTTGAATAGCACGGGTAACAGTCCATGCCCATCTTCTCCAGATGCAGTAGAGGCAGTAGTATCCTGCCCGATGCAGTAGAGGCAGTAGTATCCTGCCCGATGCAGTAGAGGTAGTAGTATCCTGCCCTTCAGGTATGCAGGTGAATGGGTATCCTGTGTCCAACGCTGCTACTGCAGGCGCAGCATTGTTCTTAACAGCTGGTTACAATGAAACACTGATTGCTTACAGTAGATACAATAGACAGATACAAGTCCGTTAAAGGGATACTTATCACAAAGCATTCAGTACATAACATCCCTCCCCCCTAGGTGAGGACGAAGTCCTCCAGCCATCAAGGCTTTCCACACGTTCGCTTTGGGCGAAGGGTGGCCACACTCCGGGCCGGAGTTCCTGCATTGGAAGAACGTGACTTGTTAGCGGTTGGCTGCGAGTTGCGAGCCGGGGATTGGGGAGGTCTAGGTGTGGGAGTAAACTCTGGGGATGTGAGACCGGGGGCTCCAGGGACTAACGAAAAACCCCGCTCCTTGCTTGGATGGGTGGGGGACCACTCCGAAAAATCCCCCCGGTCTGCTAACTCAAAATCTAACAACTCCTCGAAATCCCTCTCCTAAATTGTCCCTGTTACCCGGCATGTCCAAAGAATGCGGGTTTGTATCATTTTCCTCCCCCCTGTGGCCTGTGTCTCCCCCTTGGGATAAACGGGTGGGGGAGAACCCTAACGCTGAGTGCTCCCTCTGGCTACTCGCGTCTTGCCTTTCCACTACTCTGCTTCTGAGTTGGTCGGCGTGCCTCCTCCAGAGGAGCCCTGTACCTGTCTCGACATTGTAGGATACTGGCCCCGTCTGTCCAACCACTATTCCCGGTACCCAAGTCGGGCCACCAGCCGCGTAGTTTCGGCAATGTACTGGCTGGCCGATCTCGAAACTCTTGGTGCCCCCCGTTTCTATGTTTCTACCCATGTCCTCCACCCTGGTTGGGTCTAGCCTTGAGAGGATCGTGGCGGGTTTCCTCCGCATGAGGAGCTCGGCGGGCGAGAGCCCTGACGCTAAGGGGGTTACTCGGTACCTTAACATGAATTGGCAGAGTTGCAGGTTGAACTCCCCGGGGCCCATCCTATGCAGTGCGTCCTTCGTTGTTCGCACCAGGCGTTCCGCTTGACCATTTGTAGCAGGGTGAAATGGGTCCGCAGTAATGTGGCGAATCTTATTAATCTCTATGAAACCCTGGAACTCCGCTGACGTGAAAGTTGTGGCGTTGTCGCTCACAAGCACGTCAGGTAAACCGAAGCAGCTGAATACCTTGCGTAATTGCTTAATCGTTGCACCTGACGATGTACTAGCCATTGGGATTACCTCCAACCACTTGGAGTAGGAGTCCACTATTATGAGGAACAGGGTGCCTCTGAAAGGACCCGCAAAATCCACTTGTAAGCATGACCACGGACCCCTGGCCATGTCCCATTCTCTGTGCGGAAGTCGGGACTCCTCAGGGCGGATGCTCTAGCAGCTCTCGCAAGTGCCTACCATGTGTTCTATATCTGTGTCCAGTTTGGGCCACCAGACATAACTCCTAGCTAGCGCCTTGGTGCGCACGATCCCTGGGTGGCTGATATGCAGCATCTTTAGCACCCGGGACCTCACAACTTCGGGGATTACCACCCGCTGCCCCCAGAGTAAACAGCCCCTTTCTAGGGAGAGCTCGTCTCTCTGCCTACCGTAAATCCTGAATTCCTCTGTAGGGGAGCTTGCCGGCCAGCCTTTCTGTACCCATGAACTGACTAGGGTCAACAACTTATCTTTCGCCATAGCCTTGGCGATCTCAGCTGGCAGGATTGGGGGTGACTCTAGGGCCTCAATCAGGAGCATCTGGTGGTCCTGTTCTACCTTGCACTCAGAATCCCCTACCTGTGGGAGGGGTGACCTGGAAAGAGCATCGGCATGACTAATCTCCTTGCCGGGGCGGTAGGTCAGCGCGTACTGGTACGTGTTGAGGAAGATCGCCCAACGCAGCATCCTTAGGGACAAGATCTGCGGGGTTGGCTTATCTGTAGTGAAGATTCCTAAAAAAGGGGCTTGTGGTCGGTCACGACTTTGAATGGCCTACCGTAGAGAAAGTCGTGGAACTTCTTGGTTCCTGCAATGATCGCTAGGGCCTCCCTGTCAGTTTGCACGTAGTTGTGCTCTGCCTTGAATAGTATGCCACTAGGGCCTCTCACCCATTCTCTAGCATGTGGCAGAGGGCTGCCCCCACCCCCACCGGTGAGGCATCGCAAACCAGCACAACGGGTTTCTTTGGGTCGAAGTGGGTCAACACAGCCTCGGAAGATAGAAGCTGTTGGAGCCCCTGGAATGCCTGCTCCTGACTGTCCCCCCACTGCCAAGCTGCATCCTTTTTGAGTAATCTATGCAATGGCTCTGCAATGGACGCCTTTCCCAGGAGGAACGAGTGATAGAAGTTAAGGAGTCCTAGGAAGGACTGCAATTCGGACTTGGTGGTGGGGCGAGGAGCATCTTTCACTGCCGCTACCTTGGATTCAGCTGGTTTAATGCCCTCAGGGGTTATTCTAAAACCCAGAAACTCTACTTCCTCAGCAAAAAATACGCATTTATCCTTTCTCAGCCTGAGCCCCGCTTTTTCGAACACTGTTAGCACGTGGTCTAACCTCTTGGCCAATTCCTGCTCCCCCCTCCCCCGGCTGTAATCAGAATGTCAACAAAGTAAGGGAAAACACCTGGGAGCCCTTTTAACAACCTTTCTACAAGGGACTGAAAGATCCCCGGAGCCGAATTTATGCCGAATTGTAGGTGCGTCACTTTAAAAGCTCCCTTATGGGTCACAATTGTCTGAGTGGTGGCTGTAGCTGGGGTTACCGACAATTGTTGGTATGCCTGGGCCAAGTCTAGTTTGGCGAAACACCTCCCCCCATGCAGGGTTGCAAGCAGGTGGCTTACCACTGGTACTGGATACGCATTTGGGCGGATTGCCTTGTTAATCGTGCACTTGTAGTCAGTGCAGATTCTAACCTCCCCATTAGCCTTAAGCGCCGTAACAATGGGGGTTTCCCACTCGGCGGAATCCACCGGCACCAAAATCCCCTGACCCACCAATTTGTCCAGTTCAGTCTCTATTTTGTCCTTTAGTGCGAAAGGCACTCTTCTTGGCTTCATCCTGATGGGTCAAATGTCGGGGTCCAACTCGAAAGAAATTGGGGGCCCTTTGAACTTCCGTAGCCCTTCTCAAAGACGGCAGGATGTGCGTTACACACCTCCGTGATCGGGTCAGCCTGCACGGCGTGTATGCCTCCAATGAAAACTCCTAGGGGCCCGAACCACTGTGTTCCCAGGAGGCAGCAGGACCCTTCCTTTAGAACTACTAGGGGCAACTGCGCGGAGCGCCTCTTAAACTGAACCTTGAATTCTCCCACCCCCAACACTGGTATACTTTTGCCCTGAACGTCCCGCAAAATAGTCTTAAAGGCCTTCAGCTTGGGGCATGACTTCGGGGGAATATGCAGAGATTCCCTGTGGGAGACGATGGAGTATGCCGACCCCGAGTTGATCTCCATCCTTATTGGGACCCCCTGAACCAGTACCTCAACAAAAAATCGGGGCTGCTGCAACTGCACACTGTGGACTGCCTGGTCGCGGTTCTCAGGAACCCGTCGAGATGCGTGTTGCTCCTGGGGCTCGTCGTTGAAGATGTGCCCAACCCCGTCTGTCTTGCGTTGGGGCCGTTCTGCCTGGCCCTTGCCGTTGTCTCGACGCCGCTTGCAGACCCTCGCGATGTGCCCGCGCTGCCCGCAGTTGTGGCACTCCGCCTTCCGGAATGGGCATCGGCTCCGGTCGTGGGATGCCCCACATCCGTTGCAGCGGCGGTCCTCTCTGGTGCGGTCTCGCCTCTCCGGCCTCCTCTGCACCCGTTGCATGTCCTCATTCTCGCTGCAGTCGGAGGTGGATGTGGAGGACTCGGAGGCCCCTCGCTCTCCATGGGAGGAGCAGCTGTAGACTGGGACCACCGGCGGGGTGCCCCCAACTGCGGCGGTCCTGGCCCGGCACACCCGTTCGCCTTGTTGCACTGACTCGGCGGCTTGGGTGATGCGCAGGACATGCTCGAACGAGATGCTCTCATCTTTGGCCAGTAGTTTTTTCCTGGCCCCCTCATCTCACAGGTCCAGCAGGAGCCTGTCCCTCAGCGCCTCGCTCAGGGATGCTCCCCACCGGCACGGAACGGCAGCCACCTGCAAGGCTGCCACGAAGTCTGCCACGGACTCACCGGCCCGCTGGCACCACTGCTGGAACGCCAACCTTGCCGGAAACACGGACACATTCGGCCAAAAGTGCTTCCTCAACTCGGTGAGGATCTCGTCTAGTGGCACGGCCCTGAGCGGTCTCGGCGTCAGAAGGTTGGTTGCCAGTTCCAAAGTCTCTAAGCCGCACTGGGCCAGTAGGAATGCCCGCCGCTGGGATTCCTCCTCGATGCCCTCGAGGTCCAAAGCGTAGAGGAACTGCTCCTCGTAGAGTTCCCATCTCTCAGGCTTTGTGATGTCGAAGGGCTAGATGTTCACTTGTCGGGACGCCATCCCATCCTCGTCGCCAATTTGGTGTCTTGCAACAGAAGACAAGCAGGAGCCACAGTAAGGGCTAAACCAGGTTTATTGCATCGTAGTAAAGTGAACATGAGGTACAGGTGAAACAACAGCCTTATTTATAGTACATTTTGAATAGCCCGGGTAACAGTCCATGCCCATCTTCTCCAGATGCAGTAGAGACAGTAGTATCCTGCCCGATGCAGTAGAGGCAGTAGTATCCTGCCCGATGCAGTAGAGGCAGTAGTATCCTGCCCTTCAGGTATGCAGGTGAATGGGTATCCTGTGTCCAACGCTGCTACTGCAGGCGCAGCATTGTTCTTAACAGCTGGTTACAATGAAACACTGATTGCTTACAGTAGATACAATAGACAGATACAAGTCCGTTAAAGGGATACTTATCACAAAGCATTTAGTACATAACAGTACCTCTCTCTCTCTCTCTCTCTCAATACTATTGGCTAGGGTGAGATATAACATATCTGAAGGACTAGATGGTCTCCATCCCATGCCTAGTTTCATGGAGAACTTGACTTTCTCTCCATACATGTTCACAAACATGCAGAGAGAGAGAGAAAGAAAGAGAGAGAGTAGAGAGAGAGCGAGTGAGAGATTTTTTTCCCCTAGGGAAAAGGACCTCCAAATCCATTTCATTTGTCTAGATAAGGGTATCAAATCTGTTGTCTTAAAAACTTCCCTTACTGAACTATCCTACAAATGCTGCATGCTAGGATGAAAACGGAGAGCTATGGCCTGCCCCCATCTCCACTTTGAAAAGGAGAACTTGATCATATAATGAGGACAGATCTTGCATCAATGCATTTCTTATATACAAAGTATATTTTCCCTATTATTTTGACCCTAATTGCTCCTGCAGAATCTGGATAGATACTCCATGGTTGTTACTGTGCAGTTTATGGAGTTGGCACTAGCCCACAACAGATATTGTGTGCTGCTGACTTGGCACCAGTGCCTTTTGAACTATGGCACTCGGCAAACAATATAAAACCTATGTCTGTCTTTTTCAGTGGCGGGCAACATTAACTCAGCTGTGCCAGCAGTCCATGGCAGAAGCTGTGAAAAACTAGCCATGTAACTACAGACAACTCCAGTGATCGGCCTGATGAAATTACATTGATCTAATTTGCACGCTGTGAAGACATTTGGCACGGCTTGTTCACAAGTCTTAACATCTTCATTGGGAACAAAAATCTGCACTAAGCATAGTGACATTACATTTCTGACTATTTTAACTAAGGCTGCAGCCTTTTCTCTTTCTCCTCTTGGAATTCCCCCGCCCCCCAAAAAGAACATTTTGTTTGGCTCAGGAGAACCTCTGCCATTTTGCAGTGCTTCAGTCAGTTGTCCTTCTGAGCCAGGAAAGCTCAGCTGTAATAAAGTTTGGCACCAACAGCCCACCATATACCTGCACCATCCTGTGCAATTTAATTGGCATTCAGTGGCTTGATAAATGGATTGGCTTAATGAGACAATATACTTGACATATGCAGGGGTCTCCTGAGAAATCAGATTCATTTTTGCATTCCCCACTTCAACATGCTACAGATACCAACACAGCCACTTCCAACAGCTGTGCTGTAAACAATGACAATGTCTTCTCTTGTGCTGACTTATAACACTGCCATTTCTCCTTGGCCCACTCTATGACTTCTCCCAGAATGGCACTTCATTCCCTCCTAGCATTACAACAGCCTTCCCCAAAATAGTGTTCTCATGGGCTATACCTCTGATCTTTTTTAAAAACATTGCCTATGCTGGCTAGTGCTGATGAGAGTTTGTTGCGTCCGGCCCTCAAGGCAACGATGAACTGAACAACAACTAGAGTTTATTTAACAGTCTTTTCAGGCAATGCTTACAAGGCATTTTGGACACAGAGATGGCTATACAATCCCATGAAGTCAGTCCCTCTGGAGTCTGCCGTAGAAGAGGCAAGGGCTAAGCTACACTAGAAACGGTAGCACGTGGAGGAGACCCAGGCTTAGCAAGTCGTGGCTCCCTGTATGGAATGGGTAGTAGTACAGATCTGGTCCGGCCCCACCCTTGTTTACCCGGGGGGCTTATATAGTGTCTCCCCGGTGGTGGCTCCTTGATACAAAGTAGCGACCTGCCGGACAAGCACAACTAACCAATCAGAACACAATATATATGTATTAACCAATGAAGAATAGGATCCAAAACTGTAACCAATCACAGGACTCTGATTAGCATAATGAGCATGCCATGAACGGGGTTTTTCGCGCCAACTTTAGCTCTTAATTAGGATGGCGGGAAACCACCATTTTCGTCTTGCAAGGTGCTGCCCGCGCTACTTGAAAATGTGCCTCAATACACAACAGAGTTGTAGTCTCCAACATCTAGAGAACACCATGTTGGGAAAGGCTGCTCTACAACATGATTTTAAGCAAACAGATACCAAAGTGTATCAAATGGACCTTGAACTTGTTTGGAGATTCTAGCAGGGGAACACAGCTATCGCATACCCTTGACTTGAAGAATGGCACACTCCCTCCATCCGGGATGGTTGTCCTCCTCCATGGAGTGTGCAGCTTTGGGAGGGATACACATGGAGCAGTGAGGGAGGTAGGGGACACCCGCCCAGCCAGCCAGATCAGCTGAATCAACCCCAGCCATCAATGGGGTGACAGATGCCATGGCCAGATCACCCTCACATCCAGATAGCAAAGTATATCCTGAGTGTTCAGAAATCTATGAAGCAGTTGCAGGCATACTGGCTGAAATTTAAAAGTAATTTGCAACAAAAATAGACCCATTTAATCAGTGGAGATTTGGTGACTCAATTCTTCCATAAGTTCCATTGGTTCAATGGGCCTATAGTTAGGGCTTAACACTGTTTTTCAACCCTAAAGTAGCAAATGGCCTAAATATATAAGAACCCATAACTAGAAACTGATTTCAAGTACAAGGTAGAGGTGGATGGAAAGTATCTTTTGGCCCAATGCCAAAATTTAGTTTCAAAGCAGTTCTGAGAAGGTGCATTCCACGGATGGACATAGCCAGAAGGAAACTGGTGGGACCAAAAATACTAGCATATTTTGGCTTATAACCTTTACTGCCCATAACTAGGCTTTAGGAGAGACATTTCATAATTTGAGAATTGGAAAACCCATAATTGGAAAACTGTGAAGCCACAACACCATGGTAACATAGAGAAATTATGATTATAACTAACTCAGAGGACTTGGGCTATTAGCCTGATTAAAAGGTACATCTAGTCCAGCATCCCCTTGCTCAGAAGAGCCAACTAAATGAGCATAACATCTCTCTTCAGTGACTTGTTGTTGCTAAATACCAGGTGTTCATTGAGAGATGTGATGTCTGTGATTCTGAAGGAAGTAAATTGCTATCATGATAAGAAAGTATGGATATCTTATCCACCATGAATTTGTGATGGAATTATTCTCCTTTTCAAGCTGTCCATTGCTGCCCATTGCTGCATACAGTGGTAACAAATTCCATGGTGTTACCTCATGTTGAGGGCATTTCTTTTGGAGAGTCCCAACACACGTCAATTCCACTGTGGGTTTAGTGTGCTCTGTATTAAAAAAATGTTTGCCACCTGAGTCTTCAAAGCAGTCCTATGAGAATGATCACTTCCTTCCTACTGTATAGATGGGGGACTGAAAGAAATTGTTTTGTGAAAAGCCAGTTAGGCTACAGTGTTATGAGCATATATTGGAAGGCAAAATCCTCAAGTGACCTTGGGCCTGCACTCACTGATGCTATTGTGTCAGTACAAGACATGTTATGCAAATGCTTCCACATACTGTAAGTTAATGCAAATATGATAATCCAACATAGTTTTGCTCAGGGGGTCATGTAAGTAGTTACACGAGTGACCATTCAAGTGGCTACTTAGACAGCTGAACAAACACTTGCACAATTTCTTATAGAAAAGTGCAATCCGGCACATATATTATACCTAAATTTGATCATGACTACTGTTATACTGTTCACTACTGTTATATTGGCTTCAGACCTTCTCACTAATTTCAGATAAACATGATTAAAATCTAGCAACAAGCAAATAAGGAGTAAACAGTGACTAGAACCTAAAAGTTCAGTTCTGGGACTCTATTGTCTCTTTGCTGTCTTTAAGTTCAGCATATTAACCACTAAGCCACAGTAGTCATGATCAAATTTAGGTATAATATAAGAAGTCATAGTGAATACTGTTGTTGGGTATTCTTTTTATTCTGTAGAAGAAGAATATCGGATCCTATAAATGGGACAAAACATGACTGCATCTGGTTACTGCTGAGCATGGCTTAAGGCTGCTCCAGTACCAGCCGCTGGCTCCTTGTCCATGAGGTGGAAGAAAGCCACGTGTCATTGCTCCAGATTTTAACTGGGTGCCAGTTTGATGCTTGCAATTCAGCTCCAAGGGAAACCTCATCCATTTAAATAAGCCCAAGGAAGCTAAAATATGAAACGGTGTGTGACAGTCTCTAATTACTGTGTAAAACGAACATATGGAAACTTCATTGTCCATTTCATCCCTCAACATGTACTATCAAGGCAGATTTCTCTTGCTCAGTCATTCTCTCCACAGCATTGGGAGCTCCCATCTGAGGCAGTAAAGGACTGTTGCATGAAAACCATTTCACTTCTCTTTATGTCTCAGGTTATTATCTCACTGGTAGGGTTTTATTTTTAAATGCAGCTTAGTTTGGTACCTAAGTTATCCGTTTATGCTTGGAGAAGAAGTTTTATTTTCTAAATTGATGGGAGAGGATTTCAGTTCATCCTCTGGAATTCTGATCCAAAAAGCACATAAATATAACTAACATGGATACGACAATTTTGATTAAGTGCAAATTGAGGGAGTTGAAACCTAAGCCAAGGTGGTAACTTCAAGTCATAATTCAAGGGAAACTTAGTACTTTTAAAATGAAGATAAACATTAAAGGCCTTTAAAGTGTGCATACATGTACACATGTTTCTTTTAGCATTTCCAGATGGGGAGAGGTTTGTCCAATATTCATATTCAAGCACTAATGGTGTGGACATTGAAGGAAATTGAAAAGGCCACATTTAGGCCAATGAAGTGAGGTATACATCAAAGACCCATTTCTGATTAGCAAAAAAAGCCTCCAAGCTTTTCCTATCATAGCCTCTGGCCACCGAAGCAGTCAGTTAATGAATCAGAAAAAAGCTGGTTACCAGATGTCCCTGCTTATTAACACACACATCGCATTCTGTAATGGCATTCAGTGAGCAATCTGTGCTCCAGCAGACCCTTCCGCAGCTAAATAAGCCTGTTCCCATAAGCCCCCAGAAACTGTCCCTCTATGTTTGATTCCAGTGGATGATGGTTCTTTGCTTACATTTATTTTTATTTATTTATTTTTATTTTATCCTTAGATTTTTATGCCACCCATTCAGGGAAACCCGACTCATTTGTTTAAGCCTTTTTGTTCTCACTTTGTGTCTCTCTCTCAATCACAGGAGAGTCTTGAGATGTCAAGCAATACTAGTCCTGGATCCCATTCATCTAAATTATTTAAGGTGCAGAATTGATAATGATTTTTTTAAAAATGTAACAATGCCCTAATCCTAAAACTTAAAAAGGCAAAAGGAAATCAATTCTCCCTGAATGACTTCCCCTGCTAGTAATTTCATTGCCTTTCCATTGTTCAGCTTGGAGGTCTCATTTTATGTTAATGTCTTAAAGTTGTCAAATCTTGGCAAAACCTATGCATAAATTACAGAGAAAGTAGTTCACAGGGAAGGTGGGGAATAATGACTGTCATGGTTAGCCAAACCTATTAACAGTCTGACAAGCAATAACCCAGGAGTTCTGGTCAACTGTGGCAGACATCTGTGAAACTTTTGCAATTAATTTCAGGGAGAGGGAGGCAAGAGAGGTGGGTATCAGCTGCCAAATAACATCTGAGTGACTTATTATCATCAGCTCTGCTGGTGAGGGCAAGAAGATCATTCCAAGTCTTCCTCCTAACCTTGGACTAAATAACCTTTGTTGAGACTGTGTTGTTGTTTTATTTTGCATGGATATAGCCACTTAATACTTCATCAGTTCTAACTGAGTTTCGGTAATGGAAGAAGATGGACGTGGTTGGTCAGCCAATCCAGAACAGGAAATGTGTCATATACTCAGAAAGGACTAGCAGGGGAGGCAACTTTCTTATTCCTACCATATTCAGGGAGCAGAGTCAAGATTTCTGTGAGGGACGGCTGGTTCCTGACAGAACAAAAAGGCCTTTTCATGAATACAGTCAACCTTCACATAACAACGCGTTCTGATAGCATCATTTTCGCTTAACAATGCGTCGTTATGCACCACTTGTCCCCCCGCATAACAACATTTTTAGTGTTCTTGTCTGGACAACAAAGCTAAAATAACCGTCATTATCCGGACAAAAACGTCGTTATGCGGGAAACTCCATAGAAAACCGCATAACAACAAAAATCACTTAGTAACGCTACTTGGGTAACCAAGTAACATTAGATGAGGGTCTACTATATACTCAAAGTTCAATTTGAAAACTCAAATCACAGTTGAAGCTGATGGGCATTTCAAAAACAGTCCATGGTTTGCTAATAGGGGAGGAAAGCTCTTTCAGGAATCCCACTGCGTTGAGAAGCAGATATCATCACATGGTGGAATGAGTGCTACATCACAAGATAAACATTACTGTAGCCAAGAGTACACGAGGCATAAAAGCATTTTGGGTTGCATCTCCCAGTTCTTTGTAACATACAGTTCTACTCTGAGTAACAGCACAATGCATTTTTCCCCAGTGAGTTTTTGAAAATCCTGTAGCTGCCATTTTTATTTAGTTAGCCCTCTTTCATTAAAATTGCAAAGAAGCCAGCAGTAAGTTTAAGTGTAGCTGTATAGATAGAACTGACCTGAGTTGCAGGGTCAGTCTAACAGGAAAAAGGCCAAATAGTCTGCAAAACAATCTCACCAAGTTATAACGAGACAAAGGCCTTATTGATACTTACTACAAGGCCCTTCATATATTCTGTGCAGTGCATCAGATGCATCTATGTTTAATTTAGTCATTTTATTGGTAGCCTCTTTTGCAAAAGTCTAATATTCATGCAAACCATAGACACCTATATGCTCACCTGTCCACTATGCACATAAAATGGCCTTTTACGCCTAGTGCCAATTTATTGCAAAGTGAGTGGGCAAGCATACTATTCCAGTTCATTTTTAATAAGATTGTGTTAATATGTTTGTGTCTCTATATTCACGAGGAAAATACCTTTTTTTTAAAGGTGACAGAAACAAAAAATGATGGTTTTATCCCTGCTAAACCTAGGACCCAGGCATAGAAAAACATGTTCTTCTCCATTCTGAGAACAGCTGCTCCTATTGATGTTGGGCAGTGCAAATGTGAGGAAATTTCATTTTAGTCTATTTTGAAGAATTAACCAAAATTTGTAGATTTCCTCATATCTGGGGGGGGGGGGGAGAATGTAGATTTTAAAAACTCAGTTACAAGAGAAAGTGCAACTAATAGGTGTATCCATTTGTACTCCGAGTCAATGGAATCTCTTGGTGTGTCCAAAATACACATTCATCATTGTCCTATTTACTGATGTTTGTTGGTGTTGTGTGTGAAATCTAGAGGTCATCATCTACAGTTAGGAGACACTAAAGTCATCTTCTTGTTTCTTTAAAAAAATTCTTATCAAATTCTATTAAGAGGAAAAAAGATAGAATAAGTGCCCAATACCTTCTAATTTTTATCAGTAGGTGCTTTCAGTCTCAAACCACACTACTGTATGACCTTCCTGGATGGAAGCTTGAACTAGAGATTTTTGAGGTTATTGCTATCATTTCAATTTGCTTTCTTGTGAAGAAAGGGGGAAAGGCAACCGCTGAAGTTTGCTGGTAGAAGTTGCTGAGATGATTTTGGTTGGCAGACATGGTTTCTTGGAGTCCAGTATAGTTTGGGATTCTTCCGTGTCTAGGCCAGACGTGAATGCCAAAATGAAGGCAACTTTTGGTGGGTTGATTCAGCAGTTCCTTTTGCCTGACCTAGTGTGAGAAAGATTAACCAACAACACAAGGTGGCCGTTACCAGGATACGCCTGATTGTGGTTCAAAAATACCACAAACTTCAAGAAGGCTCTTGGAATTAATATACTGCAGGCATTTGCTCTCACTCTAATGATACATTTCTGAATAGGGTTCACTAAGGGAATTTGTTTTTAAAAGCAGGAAAGGGAATATTCTCCAGTACTCCCCTTTCAGTAAGGTTTGTTACCTGTTGAAGACGACAGGAAATTAAGAACATGAAAACATTATCAGAAGCATTGGCTACTGTATTACTCTGAGCTGGCCTTAATTTAAATTAATAAACCTTTCCAGCCTGAAACAGGAAAGCCATCCCTCTGTGAGATGAAACATGAGTCTTACAATGTAAAAGTTAGATAGGAGAGAAAAGCAAATGTCAATCATACTTGCAGAAGGCTTAAAGGCTTACAGTTTCTTTATTCTTTTATATTGAAATACTTAGAAATCCAAATACTACCATGAAATAGAACCTTTTCAAAAACTTCAGGACACAAAAGCAGAAATGATTATATATCACAAAAGGCGAGAATAATTTCTTCAGCCAGCAAAGTCTTAACAGCTAAATTAAAAAAGTATAGGCTGCCCTATTTCTGTGGCCACTTTTCCTTTGCCATGCCCTTTGTGCTGTAATGTACAAATGATTCATATATTGAAATATTAAGATACTCAAAGGATATAGAACACAATTTTATCTCATGATTTTGAAAAAGAAGCCAATTGTCCCACATTTAATTATAGCTCAAGCTTTAATTACAGATCCCCTGAATTGCCTTATGAAAATAATGCCAGCTTTGGTTTTGAGCATCATATCCTTTATCAGAATCAATTTGCTTTTTTACCTTTGCAAAGTGGACCTATGAATCAAACCTTCTTTACATATGTGCTGCCAAAGTGAGTATAAATTTTGCTTATTTGATTTCATATCTCACACTGATATGTACAGAGAAAGAGTCTCCTTGAAGATTGTGGTATTTTTGAATCACATGGGCGTACCCAGTGGTGGGCTCCAAAAATATTTTACTACCACATTGTGGGCGTGGTATGGTGGGCGTGGCCAGGGGGATAGCCCTGTGTTGCATCCGAATTAGGACTACTTTATTTCAAAACTTGGATGGGCGGAGCAAGCCAGAGTTTCTGCTACCGGTTCTGGTGAACTGGTGTGAACCTGCTGATGCCCACCACTGGGCGTGCCCTGGTAATGGCAACCTTGTGTTCCTGGATAATCTTTCTCACACTAGGTCAGGCAAAGAGAACTGCAGAATGAAGCCACCAAATGGTGACTTCATCTTGCCAGTTTTACGTTTGGCCTAGACACAGAAGAAATAAAGAAAATGTGCTTAATAACTAGGGGAGGGGGACACCTTTTCATGTAAGTGAAGCATTGGATGCCAGGATATCATTGGTAATCAGGCTAGTAGAGGTTTGGATCATGTATATTATATGAATATGGCAGGGTTGCCGAGAACAACCCTGTTATACATTGGTTGATTGGTTCAGCAGCAGCTCTTGAACCAACAAAGTTATCCATCATTTTGTGGGTCATTCTGTCAATTTCTAAGATGGAAGCAGACCAAGCAACCTCTATAGCCACTTTGACTCAAGTACCAATAGGACAAAAAGGAAGAGCTTGGCATGCAAGGGAGTTTGTTTGTTTTTAAGAAGACCTGCACATCATGTAGAAGAGGAAGTAAGCAGCTGGAGAAGCACAGATGATTCGGAGATAGAAACTGCCACCAAACTGGACTGGATGCTGTGGAATTGAATCACTAGATATAGAAAACTGCAGAAAAGGTGTGAACAATATATCTAGGAAAGGGTGTTGCTTAGGTCAAAAAGGCTTAAGCAAGCCATTGGGAAGATAAAAGAGGCTATTATTCACCAGAAGAAAGGTGAGATCACAAAGTAGAGGTCACTCTGTGGAAAAAGGTGAGGGTGATATCAAAAATGGTGCATGAAGTGCCACCTGAGGGAGGAGAACATAAACCCTTTCCATTGGTGCTCATCATCCTTTCCCACTGTTTCTTCCCCACTGCTTCCCTACATAAAACTCTTAACCTCCTCTATCTACCTAAATGCTTTGCTCTGAGTGGTCATTTCTCAGTGATTCTCCTCAGAGCAAGGCATTGTGGGTGGCATGGCTCTGTAGACTGCCCATGGCATAGGCCCTATGCTAAAACATACAAATTAGGGAGGGAGGAAACAGACTAAAATCTTAACACATCCTAAGATATGTAGAGATCTACTTGTCCCTCATCCCTGTTGAATTTTGCAAGGGCAACACTAATCTGTTGGAATTTTTTGAGAGTGTCAACAAGCATGTGGATAAGGAGGATCCAGTTGACATTGTTTATCTGGACTTTCAGAAGGTTTTTGACAAGGTCCCGCACCAAAGGCTCTTGAATAAACTTACTAGTCATAGAATAAAGGGACATGTCTTGTCCTGGGTCAGCAACTGGCTAAGGGACAGGAAACAGAGGGTAGCACTAAATGGACACTTCTCCAAGTGGAGGGAAGTAAAGAGTGGGGTCCCCCAAGGTTCAGTAATGGAACCCCTGCTTTTCAACCTCTTCATAAATGATCTAGAAGTAGGAGTAAAAAGCAAGGTAGCCAAATTTGCTGACGACACTAAATTATACAAGGTAGTGAAAACTATGAGAGATTGTGAGGAGCTCTTGACACTGGGGGAGTGGGCAAAACAGTGGCAAATGACCTTCAACACTAGTAAGTGCAGAGTGATGCATGTTGGGGCAAAAAAAACCCTAATTACATTTATAAACTGATGGGGTCTGAACTCTCTGCGACAAACCAGGAAAGGGACCTTGGTGTCCTGGTGGACAGCTCAATGAAGGTGTCAACCCAGTTTGCCTCAGCAGTAAAAAAAGCAAGCTCAATGCTAGGGATCATTAGGAAGGGTATAGAAAATAAGTCAGCAAGTGTCATTTTGCCTCTTTATAAATCTATGGTGAGGCCCCATCTGGAATACTGTGTACAGTTCTGGTCGCCATACCTCCAGAAGGATATTATGGAGCTGGAAAAAGTGCAGAGGAGGGCAACGAGAATGATTAGGGGACTGGGACACCTTCCTTACCATCTGAGGCTGCAACAGTTGGGCCTCTTCACTCTTGAACGACGGCATCTAAGAGGTGACCTGATTGAAGTTTATAAAATCATGCATGGTGTGAACAAAGTAGATAAGGAAAAACTGTTTTCCCTATCGCATAACACTAGAACTAGGGGGCACTCCATGAAACTTTTGGGTGCTAGTTCTCAAAAATTACTTCGGGAGCTGCACTGGCTACCAGTTTGCCTCCGGGTGCAGTTCAAGGTGCTGGTTTTGACCTTTAAAGCCCTTCATGGTAGTGGGCCAGGATACCTTAGAGACCGCATCGTCCCAAGAGTGTCTGCCCGTCCAACCAGAGCAGATCGGAGGTGCTCCCTAATTGTTCCATCTGCCAGAGGGGCCCATCTCTCTGGTACACGAAGGAGGGCCTTTTCCGTGTCCGCACTGGCCTTGTGGAACCTCCTGCCTGTAGAGTTGCGGGAGCAGATGGAGCTGCTACCTTTCAGAAAAGACCTAAAAACCTGGTTGGCGGGGCAGGTGTGGGACCCAGATGGAAGAGTGGCCCCCGCCTGTTGGCTTACAAATTAAGCCCCCATTTCTTTTAATTGTCAATGAAGGCAGTTTTTTAATGTGGGTTTTTAAGTGGAATGGGGTAGGTGGGTGGGTATGTTGGGTTTTAATTGGTTGTATTGTTTTATGTGTGTTTTAACTTGTTGTGAGCCGCTCAGAGTCGGGCTTACCTGATTGGGCGGCATATAAATTTGAATATAAATAAATAAAAAAGTACTTTTTCACCCAGAGGATCACTGGTCTATGGAACTCCCTGCCAGAAGAAGTGGTGACAGCTGTCACTCTTGACAGCTTCAAGAAAGGATTAGACAAGTTCATGGAGGACAAGGGTATCAATGGCTATAATTATGGATACCTAAGAACAACCTCCGGGTTGGAGAAATAGGCAGTATATCTCTCAATGCCATTTCCAGGGAATCCTAAGCAGGTGAAAGCATCTGCTTGAGAATAATACCCTGAAGCAAATAGTGAGCCACTGTGTGAGACAGAATGCTCGACTGGATGGGCTGTGGCCTGTTCCAGCAAGGCTATATTTGTTGCTGTTTTCATCCCTGAAGGCATCTACGAGTAGCATTTTTTAAAATTCTAAGCAGATGGTGTTCTCAATGCCCTCCCTACCCCCCCAAAACACAACAAAAACAAAATCAGAAGTCACAACCTAGGAACATATACAAATATGACTATTAAATTAAATTAAACATCTAATTTTAATTTTTTTCAAAAAAAAATTAATTTATTTTTATTTTTGCTTTTCTTAGCCTTTTTGGCTGTATCTTGGCTTAGTGTGGCTTGTGACAGATGTGCACACCTGCCCAACTTGTCTACCCCTGCTTTAGCAGAACAGGAACTCTTTTCAATACAGCATATGGGGATGGAAATGAGTTCCCTCCAAGTCAATATACCCCTTATATCTCCATTGGGTGGAAAGGACCTGTTTTGCCTAGTTTGGTGGTTGTTGTTGTTTTGTGGATAATTGCTTACAAAATATAGCTTTAGAAAACTGGAAGTATATTTTACATAGAAAGCAAGTCAGACCCAGTTTTCTTAACTACTAGAACAGAAATAGCAGAGTTGCCTTTTGTCACCCACTTTAAGCAATACTGAATACCGTGGCTAGGGATGTTGGCCTCAAGAACTTCAATCTAAAAAGTTAATCTTTGCAAATCAGGCTAGAGTGGATTAAAAAGCAAGAAAGGAGGGGGAAATACCCTTTTTGCAGGTTAATGAAATGGATGGGATCTAATCCAAAAGAAACTAAGTGATTATAAATTGAAGATTACTATAGAATAAGTCCCCTGTAAGCCTTTTAGACTTGACATTGTTATGTGTGACTTTCCAGAGGAAGGTTTATTTGATTTTAATTCATACAGTATTTTTACTATTTCCTTCTGTTTGGGCATGATTTATATAACTAGAGTAGTCATTTTTAAAGGATTCCAAGAGTGAACAATAACTCTTTCATACTAAGCAGAAGTCCCATGAGGATGCACACATCAACAGTTAATAACTACAGGACAGCAGGGTGAAATGGTCATAATTATATAAAACTATTTATTGTCATCAAACCAAACTCTTAAAATTGGATTTGCAAAGCTGAGAAAGATTTTGCCTGCATAAAGTTTTGATCTTTTTATGTTAACCAAACTGATAATTCCAAGCAGCATTCTGAGTTTCTAGTCATTGATTTATATTGCTGCATTGTGCTTGACTAAATTTAGAGTACAAAGAAACAACTCAAAGACTGTTAAAAATCAGACACACAAAAAATCTTTTTTGCCTATCTTTGTTACAGAGGTGTTTGCAATCTATACCATAAGCTTTGTGTGAACTGTTATAGTAAATCTTTGTTCATGAAGACGTGGTGTGATAGACGACTGCCAATCACTTCGAAGGAGAACACTGCAGAGATGAAGAAGTTAAGCGACAAGCACAGAAGCTTTGTCAAACTCAACTACACCCTTCATCATCTATTCATTGTAATGTGTGTGGTCGCATGCTTCATGCCAGGATCAGCTTATTGAGTCACCAGAGACACATCCAACAACTGTGAAAATGACTTCCAGGAAAATGTACACTCAGATACGAGTAGCAGCCAATGACAATGACAACTTTTGCAATCTCTCTCTCTCTCTTCTTTGTTCTGACTTTCTGAGCTGTATTGATCAGTTTCCAAATTTACTGAGCTGATAGGTCCATCTAACCCTTGATGGAACTGCAGTAATTTCACCAGAATTCACCAAGGAGGCATTCTCCCCAATAGGCAAAAGTCTAATGAATTAAACTACACTAATCTGAGAATGCCTAGTGGATGAAGATGGAAAATGCAGACTCACTCTTGAAAAGCAAAGAATCCACTATGGGTGGGGTGGTGGTGGGGATATTACTTCAGATTACATTCACACTACAGTAAAACCCTGACTTACAAATGACTGGAGTTACATAAAATTCAACTTACATAATGATTTTGTGCTAAAACCATGTCCCGATTTACACGATTCCCTATGGGTTTGCTTCGAGTTACGTAAAGATTCTTTTTCCTAAGGGTTTTCTTCAAGTTACATAAAAATTCATTTCCCTATGGGTTTGCTTCGATTTACATAAAAATTTCATTTTTCCTATGGGTTTGCTTTGAGTTACATAAAAAACCGATTTAGGCAAAAGCCTACGGAACTGACTTTTTTTTGTAAGTAGGGGTTTTACTGTACTTTTTATTTACACAAGAACCCAGCATCCTGAGGGAGCTTAGGCTGCCAGTAATATTGACCACACTCACCAGTGAGTCATGTTTGGGCTCCCCTTTGGTGGCAGGGGATACGGTGGTAGGGGATAGGGCCCCAAGAGGCCTAGCTGCCTTGACATAGTACCACTCCAGAATGTTGATTTCTGCAGACCAGCTATACATGCTGCATTATTTTTCCCCACAAACCAATAAGTGTGAATGGGTCCTTTGGGTTCTTAGCTGTCTGAGCTGACAAGGCAAGATCCATTTGCCTTGTTGTAGGGATTTAATCACCAAGTACTTCAAAACATAAACCCCTAATCCTGAAAAACACTGAATGAGAGTTTTCAGCAGTTAATAAATCTGATATTTTATTCACCAGGCTTTAATGGAAGCTCAAATATGCCCACATTAATGCAGCATAAAATGGTGATGTGTTTGTTTAAAACACTATTTCCTGGAAAATACTTTCAGTTCATGAAGCAAAGAAAAACAAAAACTAATTAAGTAATCAGAATGGTCATTCAGATATTCATTAAAAAGCCAGTGGGGGAAAAACTTCAAGGAAAATATCGCAGAAACACCAAAACAGACTTTCTTACATTCCTCTCCTTTCCCAATAATTCCATACTAAAATAAAAACAGTGGTACAGGAATCTTCTGTCATGAATAAACTCACAACTAAGTTTTAGCCACCCCCTCCCCCCATAATTGCATTTTCAAGCTTTGGTGTCCCCCTCTTCCCCCCCCCCCAAAAAAAAACCAACAACAACACAATTCAAGAAGTCCAACACTGTGAGGTAAGCATCTGTCTGGAATCAGCAGGATAGAGACCTTATCTTGCCACATCTGGAAGAATCCACATCTCCTTACCAAACCATTAGATTCCCACCAGGCACTTCCCAGGTCTCCCCTACCTCCTGGGCAAGATTATAGGGCCCTAGCTTTTCTTTCTTTCTTTTTCTCCATCTCCCTCCCTCCTTCCATACCTGTTGATTAATGTAATCAAGCTGGGAAATAATATTTTCACCTTCAGCCTTTTTTCTGCTCCTGCCATTACTTTGCACAAGTCAAGGCCAGGTTGCCTGCCAACCCAGTTTTCCCCATCTCCATGTGTGTTCTGTCAGGACAGTTGGTGGCCCTGGCATTCAGCCACAATGCATGTTCACATTCATGTCCATGTTCTCGATGCTCACACCTGTCAAGTGTCCCGTATTGACCAGGAAATCCCGCATTTCACCCCTCTTTCCCAGTCCTTTACACGGCCATCCCGTATCCAAATGACCAGAAAAGGGGTTACTGCGTATGCCCGCCCATCAGAGGAAGTGGTGCACATGCACAAAGGGGTTACTGCAGCAGTGCAGTAACCCCTTCATGTATGTGCACCACTGCAGTAACCCCTATGTGCATGTGCACTCGTCAGAGGAAGTGGTGCTTCCTGCTTTTTCACCGTTGCAACTTGACAGATATGTCAATGTCCCTTGTGTCCTAATTAGAGCCTTTTCCCTAGGCCTAAGCATGCAAGAGTAGGGCATTACTCTCACATCTCCCTTGGGCAGAGGACCTGCTCCCAAGCATACTTTGATCTGAGCCAGTGGTGGGCTGGCGCATCGGGCAGCCGGGACTCAACCCGGGGCACCCCCCAGTACCATGGTGCCCCCTTTGGGTGCTAATCCAAAGAGCCAAGCCAAGCTGCGATGGCCTGGAATGATCGATCAAAGGAGTGGGGCTCCATGTTCCTCTGCCTTCCTTCCTCCTCCTGTGCAGCCAAAGATAAAATTACAAAAGTAGCTCCATTGATAGCAGAGCCACCATGTCTTAGAGGTTGCAATTTTGCCTTGTAATCAAGAGGTCATTGGTTCAAGTCCCCAGAGGGGTGTTGAAATTAGAAAGCGAGTGGGAATGTATACATATTGTTACGGTTAGACGCCCTCATCACTCCCTGTCCAGCAGCCTTATAGCTTAGCCAGCACACTCCTGATCTGAGCAAGATTTAAAATGAGGCTAAATCCCACCCAGTAGGCACCAGGCCAAGACACCTAAGCAGAACTTATGTAGTAGAGCTCCAAGGATCTTTTTGATATAGTCTTACCATAACATTCAGATGTTCCTGTGTTCTCCCTGGCTTTTGTCCCTTTCCTCAAGAAAAAATAAAATGCTGGCAATGAGGAGGGGATAGAGACCAGCAGAGGACAAAGGGAAAGCAACCAGGCAGCTTTAAAGGATTAAGAAGCTTGCTGCTCTAGGCTAAGAATCAAGAAAGAGACTCCACAGACTTGTGTTCAATAATTCCCCAGCTAGATCCTTGTAAAGGATCCTCAGATAGTCAAGAGAAGGGACAAAGAGAGGAAATGAGATTTAATTCTGTATAATGGCTGGAGTGTTGAGTTAGGACTGGCAAGCCCTGGGTTCAAATTCCCACTTGCTATGCTGCTTGACAGGGCTTGTTATTCTCAGCCTCAGGGTTGTTGTAATGATAAAATGGGGTGGGGAGAGTAAAAAGGTCAACTTCAGAAGAAATTGGAGAAAGGGTTGGGTAGAAATGTAACAAACTAATTGACAGAATTATTAGAACACATTTTAGGACAGGAGTTCTCAACCTTTTAAAGCCGGGAGCTGGTTCATGCTCCTTAACACCTTTCGGGGCCTGATGGCCATTTTGCCCTTCCTCCACAACATGGCACTTCCTGGTGTGGTGGAGGTGGTGGTGAGTGACATGAAAGGTGCCACAGGCCACATCCGGCACGTGAGAATCCCTGTTTTAGGCTTTTGAATTAGTATGTGTTAGCTTGAAATGATAAATGCAAAGTTCCTTGCTAGAGGGCATTTCACAGTTAGAAGTCTTTTATTACATCTAGAAAAATTGAGCCTATAAGGTGCATTCGGACAGCTTTCTCACCCCCATTCTCTTCTTTGAGATGCTGAAACCTTTGAGGAGGGGAATGCAAGCGCGGCGCCAAAATGGCCACCGCGCTCTTTGCGGGGGCCCCCCACCGGACGAAGGCATCCGGGTAGTTAGGGGGCGTGGCCAGCTCCCTTATAAAAGGGGTGGCCACGAGGCAGCTGCGCTGCCATTTTACGAAGCGACGGAGCGGAGAAGTTTTTCCCTCTTACCTCCGTCGCTTTTACCTTTACCGGGAAGCCTTTTGGCTGCTGAATTTTCTCGTTTTCGGCTTCCCATCGATTGGCTGAGATGCCCTCGAAGAAGAAGGCGGCTGCGAGCGCGGCTCGTGCGGTTCGGAGGCGCAATCCGGGTCGGAGGACCGCGGCTGCGCCTCCCCAGCAGCCGCCATTGCATGCACCCACCGGGACCGGTGGAATGGGGTCTATTCCCCCTTGGCCGGAGGATGGGGGCCCACGCATGGGTCCAGTAGGGGCTGCGGCCCTCGGCCCACAAGCGGTGGACACCGCTCCTGGTGTTGCCCATTCTGCTGGGCCTTCCTCTATAGGGGCACAGCTCGCTCCGGGGCCTTCCAGCCTTGGGGGGTGGTCTGGTCCCCTTCCCTGGTGGGTTGCTACATCGGCCCTACCGGGCCCGGGTGTGGGGTTGTGGCCCTATTCGGGCCCCGGGGTACATGGACCTGTACCCATGCCTGTAGTAGGCGGGCCGGCTGGCCCTTTGCCCCATGTCAGCGTGGAAGCCTTATTGGCCCGCGTTGCGGCCCTCGAGGCATCCCTGGCCCGGGCTAGCCACTCTGGGGCTCCTTTTGGGCAGCGGCAGGCGACGGGACGGGTCGAGCCACTGCCTCGCAGCTCCCCAATCAACAGACCGGTGCGGGTCAGGCCCCATCGACGAGCTCCACGGCGGTCGTGAGCTCCGACGCCCCCAGTGGGCCGGAACCCCCGGTGGGGGCGGCCTATGGGGGTGCAGCATGTGAGTATGCGGTCCAAACTAGTGCACCTACACACGTGGCCACGTTGGGGGGGTTTCAATGGCCTTGGCCTCGTGCGGGTGGGGTGGCGGTTCAGCTGCTGACGCCCCACCCGGCGACGACAACTACCACCCAGGGCCCCGTGGTGGGGGGTGTTTCCTACCCTGTGGGGAATGTTTTGGGGGTGGCTGGGTTAGTACAGGCCCCTTTTCAGATGCCAGCAGTTCCTGCTGTGCCTGTGTCGGCCTTGCCGACGGCGGGGTATTCCTTACCACTGGGTGACCATTTGGCACAGACCACCAAAGAGAAGATCTGGCGGGGGGAGTACGTGGATATCTTCTCACTCCTCAACAGAGAGCCCACCAAGGAGGAAAGGGAGGGGCAGGATGAGAAGGATAAGGAGCAGGCACGTCGTCGCAAGCCACCACGTACGTGGGCCAACTGGTTGCCGGCCTACCTCATATACATGGCGGTGTACCTTAGGGCCCGGCCGGATTTGGCAATTCCGATGGTCCAGTATTTGGACAACATCTATAGGGCGATGGTTGACTTTCCGGGCCCATCGTGGTTGGCTTATGACGAGGAATTCCGTATGCGGATTCCCCTGCACCCCGAGATGAGGTGGGATGAGCCATGCCAGAGGCTGTGGCTTTTGTACATGACGCCCACGCGCCCCGCGCCCGGGGAGAGATACCATTGTGGACATGCGGTCCAGCGAGCGGCCCCAGCACAGGTTCCCCGCCAGGTGGCGGGGCAGGGGGTTCCAGCCCGCCTGCTGTGCTGGACTTTCTCGTCCAATGGTTCCTGCAATAGGAAGAATTGCAAATACAGACATGAGTGTCCCGCCTGTGCTGGCCCCCATGCGGCCTCTGCCTGTCCCAGGCCTGGAGGGACGCGGGGCAGAGGGAGGGGCGGACAGGGGGCTGGCAAGACTGCCGCAGATGGAGTTAGTTCACCGAAAGGCTCCCTCCCCAATTAATGTGGACATGTTGGAGCGTTGGCTCACATTGTACCCGAAGGGAGAGGATGCGGATTATCTCCTTCAGGGTTTTAGGCAGGGGTTCCGTATCCCTTTCATGGGTGATAGGTCCCCTCAGGATGCCCCCAATCTTTTATCCCTTAGGGGGAGGGAGGAGGTGGCTGCTGCCAGCATTAATAAGGAGGTCGTTGCGGGTAGGGTCGCTGGCCGTTTCCCTTCACCCCCGTTTCCCAATCTTAAAGTATCGCCCTTGGGCTTAGTGCCTAAAAAGTCACCGGGCGAGTTTCGCCTCATTCATCACTTGTCCTACCCAGCCGGCCGATCGGTCAATGATGCTATCCCTGATGACCTTTGCTCAGTCAGGTATACATCTTTTGACCACGCGCTGCGCATGGTGCGCTCATGTGGCCTGGGTGTGCTGCTGGCTAAGTGCGACATTAAGTCGGCTTTTCGCCTCTTGCCGGTGCACCCGGGCGACTTTGAGTTGCTGGGTTTCAAGTTTCGGGGTCAATATTACTTTGATAAGGCCATGCCTTTTGGCTGTTCCATATCATGCTCGGCCTTCGAGCGCTTCAGTACCTTCCTAGAGTGGGCTTTCGTCCGCAGGTCAGGGTCCCGGTCTGTAGCCCATTACCTGGATGACTTTTTATTCGGGGGTGAACGGGGCTGGGACACGTGTACACGTCTCCTCAACACATTTCAGACGCTAATGGAGGAACTCGGTGTCCCTTTAGCGCCCGAAAAGACCGAGGGCCCATCTAACCAGCTAGTCTTCCTGGGGGTGGAGATTGACACGGTAGCGCAGGCGTCTAGGTTACCGCGGGATAAGGTGTCCAGAATAGTGGCCCTTGTCTCGGACTTGCTGGCCAAGCGCAAGGCATCACTGAGGGAACTGCAGGTGCTACATGGTCACCTCAATTTCGCTTGCAGGGTGGTCGCACCGGGCAGGGCGTTCGCTCGTCGCTTGTGCGACGCCATGGCAGGATTATCCAGGCCCCACCATAGGGTTCGGCTTAGCCGGGGTATCAGGGCAGACATGCTGGTCTGGCTACAGTTCCTGAGGGAGTTCAATGGGGTCTCATTTTGGAGGTCTGACCTCCTGGCTTCCCCTCATTTTCAGATTCAGTCCGATGCCTCGGGATCCCTGGGTTATGGGATGTACTTCAATGGGAAGTGGGCCTATGGTGGGTGGCCACCAGCCTGGGCAGGCACGGGTCGCCTGCGTGATCTCACATATCTGGAATTTTCCCTATCCTGGGTGCTTTGATGCTATGGGGCGAGGAGTGGGCCAACTCGGTTGTGCATTTCTGGTGTGACAATGCGGCTGTTGTCCACATTGTCAATGCACAGACTTCTAAATCGCCCAGGGTTATGGACCTAGTGCGCCAGTTTGTGTTGCGCAGCCTGCGCCTCAACGTTCTTTTCAGGGCCAGGCATGTCCCAGGGGTTAATAATGATATTGCTGACGCTTTGTCCCGCCTGCAGATCTCCCGGTTCCGTGCCTTGGCCCCGGATGCGGAGGAATTTCCCTCGCCACTCCCGGACGAGATATGGACCATTGGCAAGGAGAGGTGAACCGGGCGATTGGCCTGTCACTAGCGCCACGCACGCGTAAGGCGTATCACCACGCATTTAATTCTTTCAGAGCATTCTGTACCCAATTTCAACTGCCAGGAACCTGGCCGATCCCGGTAACCCATGTTCTGCGGTTCATGGTTTACCTGCATGCCCAGGGCCTTGCACCTCGCACCATAGCATCTAAGCTGTCAGCGTTGGCTTTTATGGCCAAAGTGGGAGGTCATGTGGACAGCACCACTGACTTCCATGTGAGACATGTTTTGGAGGGGTGGGTGCGCGAGCGCGGGCGTTGCCTGGACGACCGCCACCCGATTTCCCCAGGGGTTCTTACCCAGTTGGCCCGGGGCTGGCCTGGCCTCTGTTTTGATAGATATGAGGCAGCCCTATTTCATGTAGCCACAACGGTGGCATTTTTTGGAGCGCTCCGCATCAGCGAGCTTGTGATGCTGTCTAAGGCGGATGCAAGTCGTAGGGCACTGGAACTCGAGGATGTCTATGTTACCAAAGACTGGGCTCAGTTGAGGATACGCTCCTCTAAGACGGATCAGCATGGCGTAGGCAGTGGTGTAAGACTGCTACGGTGTTCTTTGGCAGACATCTGTCCGGTTGGTGCCCTACAGGAGTTTCTTGCACTGCGTGGCACGCACCATGGCCCGTTTTTCTGTCACCAAGATGGGTCTCCCCTTACTAAATTTCAATTTTGGAAGGTGACAGGCAAAGCGCTGGCCAGTGTGGGCCTCCCGGGCGCCCGTTATGGCACCCATTCATTCTGAATAGGGGCGGCCTCAACTGCAGCTGCTTTTGGGTACTCCGGGGCTGACATACGCAGCATGGGAAGGTGGGGTTCGCAATGTTTTCAGTTTTATGTGCGCCCACTTCCGCCGTGAGTACCAGTTTAGTCACCTTACCTTCTTTTCCTCGTTTTTCCTTACAGACCCTGGGTGTCGTATTACACCGGTGACAGTATGGCTGGTGGGCCATAGCTACGTGCACAGGGCAGTGCGTTATGCTGCCCTGTGTGGGGACCCCGACTGGGTGGGGACCCCGACTGGGACTGGGTGCATACGCAAGTCTCACATGGCATGGTAAGCCTGGGATGTTATGGCGGGAGCTGCTGCCTTTCCTTTTTTCAGGCCAGAATGCTGACCCGCCTGACATTCTCATCATACACCTAGGGGGCAATGATTTGGGCCAGGTCACCGGCTTATCGCTGAAGCATGCGATTTGCGAGGACCTCGCCTACCTGCATTACGTCTGGCCCGCCACAACCCTTGTTTGGTAGGACATGGTTCCGCGCCATGCGTACAGAGGGGGTTTCGACCTCCTGGCCCTTGACCGCGCTAGACGCATGGTGAATAGGGCAGTGGCGCGGTTCCTTGTCGACAGGGCTTGGGGGAGGGTCAGTCGTCACCCCGCTATTAGTCTACAAAATTATGACCTGTATGCAGGGGATGGGGCCCATCTGTCACGAGGAGGTATGGACCTCCTGTTGGGTGATTGGCGAGCAGGCCTGTTGACCGAGCTGACGGTCTGGGGGGGCGTCAGGCCTTCTTTGAAGCCCCTCTGTGTGGCGGGTAGCACTGGTAAGGTAAACATTTATGACCCACAGGTATCCGGCAGGTTCGCAATTGACTGGACAACACTAGACACGCATAAGTTGGTTAAACGTTGTCCGGTCAACGACGAACTAGGCGACGGGGTGATGGCTATAGCTAGACAGCATGCATCACCCCGTGATTTCACGGATACGCGTCAGAGGGTGGGGTCATTAGTTAGATATTGACTACGGTCAACAATTTGTTTGTTGTCAACAAACAAATTGATACAAATAGATACATTGTAACCAATTGCCGTTGGCAATTTTGGGTGGTACCTTACCAGTGTTACTTCGGCCTGCTTGCCTTAAGAATTATGATTGGTCGTTTTACCAATAGAAATTTATAATTCGGACTAGGGCATGAATCAATAAATGTGGCCCAATGCCGTTATCCACTTTCATTAGTGTCTGAGTCCTTTATTGGGGGGTGCGCCTGCAATGCAAGCGCGGCGCCAAAATGGCCGCCGCGCTCTTTGCGGGGGCCCCCCACCGGACGAAGGCATCCGGGTAGTTAGGGGGCGTGGCCAGCTCCCTTATAAAAGGGGTGGCCACGAGGCAGCTGCGCTGCCATTTTACGAAGCGACGGAGCGGAGAAGTTTTTCCCCTCCACCCCCTCCCTAGTTAACAGTGTGATATTTTGGTCGCTTCGGGGCCGGGTGGGAATTTTTGGCTGGGACCCACATTGGCTCTCAGGTCCTGGCTTTTTTGCCCATCCCACACTGTTGCTATGGTTTGATATAGGGGTTTCTGTTGCTGCTGTTGACTTTGGTCACATGGGCGGGTAGCACTGGTAAGGTAAACATTTATGACCCACAGGTATCCGGCAGGTTCACAATTGACTGGACAACACTAGACAGGCATAAGTTGGTTAAACGTTGTCCGGTCAACGACGAACTAGGCGACGGGGTGATGGCTATAGCTAGACAGCATGCATCACCCCGTGATTTCACGGATACGCGTCAGAGGGTGGGGTCATTAGTTAGATATTGACTACGGTCAACAATTTGTTTGTTGTCAACAAACAAATTGATACAAATAGATACATTGTAACCAATTGCCGTTGGCAATTTTGGGTGGTACCTTACCAGTGTTACTTCGGCCTGCTTGCCTTAAGAATTATGATTGGTCGTTTTACCAATAGAAATTTATAATTCAGACTAGGGCATGAATCAATAAATGTGGCCCAATGCCGTTATCCACTTTCATTAGTGTCTGAGTCCTTTATTGGGGGGTGCGCCTGCAAAGGGCCTTACTCTTTGGAAGGTGAGGCCTAGTTGGCTGAATTCACATCTGTGTGCTGCTCCTTACCCCGTCCTACCAGATAAATAACCCTAGTCCAATGTTCAGCCCCAATACTGGAAGGGGGGACTACTTAGAAAAGGGTTGAAGGTGGTTGTTTTGCTCCTATCCTGGAACTATCACAGCAAAATAGAAATGAGAGACTTGGAATAATGAAGGGAATGCAATATACATTTGTCTTAATGTGGCAGCCTTTTCCTATGTGATGCACAATTCCTCAACCCATCCAGACATAGTGGATGACAACTTCCTTCTAAAACAGGCAGCCTGACCAAGGGCCTCAGACAGGGAAAGGCTAGGAACAGATCTGAGTTCAAGTAGAAAATGTCCTGGATAACAATTTTCAAGTCCAATATCCACTTCTTATCTGGATGAGGCAGATTTTCAAGGTTTTGTTGAGAAACAAGGAATCATAGCCCAGTAAATCTTTAGAATTATCAGTGAGTGCCTAAAGGAAACATAGTTTCCTGGTCAATGTTTCTTATTTGTTTTTTACAACTAATATATCATAGCATTTCTTTAATAATGTTTTTTTATGTACTATATTGATCATTAGCATTGTTAGACATTAGAAGTCCTATATAATAAAATTAAACCAATCTCACATCCGACATTATTAATATGTTAACAGCTACCAAGGCAATTAAATCATCATAATGAAATGAAAGCTGGATCAGTACAACCAATGAAAGTTGTCAAAGTTTAACCATAGTTTTCTCCATTTCATTTTTTTTAAAAAAAACCAAAGTTGTTTATTTTAATCTACTGACATTTCATTCTGTGATTAATTTTAGACTAACAGTATAAAAACGACAAACTCATTTTAATGTGACAAGCATTTGGTAATTAATTTTCCAACAATACTATGGGATTCTAAAAAGCACTTCTCATTTGACATGTATTTTATAATTTATTTTAAAACATTGCTGCACAAATCTGCAAAGGCATTATTCATTGGAGAGTTCATTAATTATGCAAATGTACTGCAATTAACAAATCTGTTCAGAGGATGGCATTTGCATAATAATGAATTTCATGTTTGTGACATTATTTAATAAGATTCCTTTGTGCATTTCCCGCAACAAAATACTTTGAATCAGGAGGAGGTTAAAAATGGATCATTGGTCTTTGAATTTATAAATGTGATCTGAGAAATACTGTTTACAAAACACAATGATTCCCAATAATAAATACAAATATTGTCTTAAAAGCATCATATGTTTTAGATTTTGTATAACAAAAATTAATCAGTGATACTGGAACCATATTTGACTTTCATTTATTTAAATGGCATCAATGTAACAAGAGGCCTCATTGGGACTTCTGCAAAGAAACAAACAAACAGAAATGGAGTACAAATGATTGTATCAGCAGAGTCCAACATAATTCATAAGTGATGGGTAGAATTTTTTAAAAAGACCCCATCTACACAATGTAGAGCCAACTGACCTACGTTCAGTCAGACACAAATGATCTAATGAAGCTGTTACCAAATTGCCCTTAGCAATATAGCTTGTCTTTCTTATTCTACTCCAGGTGTTGTTCCTCATAGAATGACTTCCCATATTCCTAAACAAATGAATAATCTCTGAAATAACCAGGGTAAGTCATGCTTTGCTGTTTAATTTCCATGATGTTTGCAAGGGAGTTTCCTCAGGGGCTCCCTTCCACTGTTTCATCCAGTTTGAAGACAACATGCACAAACTCTTTCCCCTTGAATTGATGTCACACATGAAAACAGGAAGATTCATGGTTCCAATGGCTCTGTATTCCTCTCTTTATCTTTTAAAGAAGACAATCAGTGGTGGGCATCTACCAGTTCGCACCGGTTCAGGTGGGGGTAGTGGAAATTCCCTATGGCCATTTCCCTCCCTGTGCCCTTGTGCATGCACAACTGCATGCCATTGCACCAGACATGTTAGGCGTGCCATCGGTGGTGGCTACTTCTCCAGCTACGACGAGGGCACGGTGGCGGCAGTGGCGAGAAGAAGCCTGAGGCCATCTCAGCCACACTGCCCCAGCTGGTCAGGGAAGAGGGAGCAGAGACGGATCAGGACAAGGGGCCACTGCCAGCCCAGCCTCGAGGTGGGCAAGGACCCAAGAGAGAAGGTGGCCAAAAGTGGGGCCCAGACAGTGTCATCCCCTCAGGATGAGGGTGAGCAGGGGAAGTCGTGGGTGTGCTTCCAGATGGGTCCCTTGCCCCTTAAGGCCCGCCTGGCCACCCTTTCCCTGAGAGAAGCTTCTCTCATCTATATATTCCTCTTGGGGAAGGCTGTACTTAGATTTATTTGTCTATGTATTTAAAATATTTTAATCTCATCTTCCTCCTTTCTCCTATGGCAGTTTACATAATTACATTCACATTGTGCAACTTGTGCTCACTAAAATGTTGTTTGGATTGTTGGATTGTGTTGGTGGGGGAAATTCCAACTTTCATAGAGAAAGAATACAACATTAATTTATATCACATTCCTGGTGTAAACAAATGATTAAACTTTTTGTATGTCAAGTATTAAGGTTCATATATAGCTTTAAGTATTGCTTGTATTGTCTTGCTGAAATTCTGGACTAAGAACTGAAAGATTTCAGGTGAGAAACACCTAGGAGTTTTAGAAGCACAACTCTACAGTGTTCCGTGCACTCAGGTGTTGAGGCATACCTGCTATATGTCCATAGAAACATCTGCAGATGCAGACAGCGCTGGCTCTTTGGCTATAAACAGATGAGCACTGAACCCTAGAGTTGGATATGACTGGCTTTCGAGCAAGGGCAACCTTTACCTAATAACAGAAGTTCCCTGATTGGTATTCAAATTTGTTGTGAAGTTTGGCCCTGTTTAGTTGCAAGTAGTTAGTAAAGGTAAAGGTCGCCCTTGCTCAAAAGCCAGTCATATTTGACTCTATGGTAAAGTGCTCATCTCCATTTACAGCTAAAGAGCCAGTGCTGTCTGTGTTTGCAGATGTTTTCATGGTCATGTGGCAGGCGTGACTAGATCACCCACCCAGTGGTTCCCAATCTTTTTTGGTCATGCCCCCACCTAAGCATCCCTTAAATCCTGATCCCTCCCCACCCCCCGACATATAATTCTTATTCAAAAAGTGAACTCCTATTCATGTGGAGGAAGCCTAAAAGGCCATTCACTGTTAATAACTCATTCTTGAATTCCTCCCACCCCCCATCCCTCACCCCCCACAAAATCAAATTATCCCATGTTGGGAACCACACCTCTAGACACACCCTATGGCTGTGCTTCACTTCCACTGAAACTGTCACTGAGGCAACCACAAAAGCAGCTCTTGTTTCACACAATCAAAGCATGTGGGAATGGCACATCACATTGTTAAACTGGGTCACACCTCTAAGGAACCTTTTGACGGTGTGATGTACCTTAATAACAAATTTGTGATATACCTTAATAAGAAAGGGGTAATACAATTGCTTGTTTTAACTAAAGTAGACTCATTTAATATTTTGTCGGAAGGTGAGTCAATACTTACATAAATACAATTATTCGGAAGGTCTACTCTAGTTGAGTAGACTGGATACAGGTCAAGGCATACAATTTACAGGCATTTTGTCTGCATGTTTATAAAAGCAGTAATTTTGCCCATCTTTGCAGTAGAGATTGGGGATAAAGGTTGCCATCCTCCATTTAGATAGGGACTCTGTATCTCAATGGGATACTAACTTAAAGATCTTGACTTTATTTAAACTGAACATGCTAAATGAGAGGAACCTTCACCTGAGTAGAAGAAGAAAGAAAACCAGAGAACTCACCAGCACGTCCTCCCTCTACGAGATTGGAACAGAAATGAAGAAACAAAGACTACTTACTGGAAGAAGCCCCACCTAGAGGCCAGGAGAGAAAAAACATGTGGAATGAAAACAAAACCACTAACAGCCCCACCTGCAGGGCGGAATATTGAAAACAAGTCAAAAACAATAAAGCCCCTCCTAGAGGTCACAAGAGTAAAAACAAGTCAAAAACATAACAATAAATCAAAAGTTTACACAAATAACAAACATATATTAAATAAATAAAATAAAAAGATTTATAGCATCCTCTGTTGAGTTTTAACTCAAATAAAAACCCAAAACATCTAAACACAGTTTAAAAACATTGAATGTAAAAACATGTATTTTCACATTTTTAAAAATATTACCTATGGTACAACTATGAACAAAAAAAAGTCACATACTAAAATGTTATTTGGTTAAATAAAACAATTTGAAACAATTATATCAACCTTTGTTCTTTTTTTAATCCACAAAAAAACCCCAAAAAAAGCTGATCACAGTTTATAACAGCCAGGCAATGCCGGGCAACCTATACTAGTATAAGATATAATAATAATAATTTTGTGTCAGAAATTATTCTAGGTTGAAAGGATTTTTAGTGAAAAAACTCCACTCAGGTAGTGTTCCCATAATTGTCTCCCACCTAACCGGGACAGCCATGCAACATCATTGCATCCTTCAAACTGTGCATATGTCATGGAGACAACAGCTCTAAGACCACAGAGAATCTCTGTCCAGGGCGGGCAGCCACCATCAGTTTTTAAAAAAGCTGTAGTCAAGAGGTTTTTCCCCATATGATTCTTCTTGCAAAAGATGATTCTTGATGGTTCTATTTTTATTTCTTTTCCCATCTCTGCCCAAGCTCCTGCCAACCTAGCAGTTTGAAAGTAAGAAATTGCAAGTACTGTAGATAAATAGGAACCACTTTTGTGGGAAGGTAAACAGCATTCCATGTGTCTAGTCATGCCTGCCACATGATCATGGGAACATCTGCAGACGCAGAGATGAGCACTGAACCCTAGAATTGGACACGACTGGCTTTCGAGCAAGGGTGATCTTTACCTTTTTAAAATTTATTGGACCACTCTTTAAACCACCCTTCCTCCCCCTGATGTCACTCCCTCCCCTTCACACACACACACACACACACACACACACACACACACAGCTTGAATTAGACTCAACTTCAAACACCACATGAGGATCCCTTGGAAGAAAGTTCTAACGCAGCCCATGGAGCCTCCGTTTCCCTCCGGAAGGTGATAAGCAGGAGACAAGAAGGGACTTATTTTGCAACAGACAACTCTTCACTTTCTGTCCTCCCTCTCTAGGAATAGCGACTCTATGAAATTAACCCTTTGTTTCCGGGATTTTAACATGTTTTTTCTTGAACCGGCCGGGACAGCTTCAACCCAGGAAAATCCCGGGAAATCGGGACATATGGCAACTCTACGCTCAGGGGATGCCCGAATGAGGCTCCTTTCATGACCCCAAGATCTTTCCCCACAAAAGTGGACCTTATTTATCTACTTGAAATTTCTTGCTTTCGAACTGCTAGGTTGGCAGGAGTTGGGACAGAGACAGGCACTCAAACTGTCATGCAGTACCCGGGTCTTGAGCTTCCAACTTGCCAGACTTCCAGATAACAAGGCAAGCTTCTTAACCACTGAGCCACCACAGCCCCTAGCAATATAGGATGAATTTAACGTAATGATGAATTTAACAGCCAGTGAAGGCCTCCTACTAAAAGATCTGCCTCCCAGAGTCAGTTGAGACTATTCTAGTTGTATCTTACTACACTAAAGTAAATTGCAACTAGAGTAGCCTCTTTTGAATCAATAGAACCTTATCAAGGAGGTGACTCACAAAATTACCACTTATTCAATGAGCCAGTTCTCTATAACTTACTATGTTATGCAACAGGATTTCATCAACCAAGTAGTATTGGATGTTACCCTCAGATTCCTTCTATTTTACTTCTGTGTATCACTCAGGATACTATGCTTGTGGGGTGGGAGCAGCCTTCAGGAGACCAAAATAAAGTTAAGCGAGTCCCTTTTTTGCCATTTAAAATCACTCCTCACTTTTTGCGTAATTAGTAGTGTTTCTATTGGAATAAAAGGTGATTTGGAATTCATCCAAATTGAAAGCCTGAATGAAAAAGAAGCATTAGTGATGGTTTGCATGCTAAGAGAGGCAAACGTCTCTAGCCAGCTAGTTTGGCCCTGCTTAAATAAAATCTATAGAATCCTTGTGGAATTTAAGATGGGTTCAGAGTTAAATGGGAAGGAAAAAAATGCAAAATAAAACAGATTTTCAGCCAGAAGGACAAGTCACTCATATTTTAATTAAAACCCCTACAACCAAGTAGAATTATGCTGCACTAAAATTTGTTTTAGAATTAAAGAGCCTGTAAATTGATGCAAAAATCTGAATGCATATTTTCAGTTATTGAATTCATGCAAAGTCTTTGTTTCCAAACAAAATTATGGTGAGTAGAATTTTTCCCCTCCTAATGTGGCAGTATTATAATAGTGTTCCTGAAGCTGTTTCGGGGACATTTGTGTCACTCATTGCAATTGTAAATTCTAATGTTGAGTTTAGTAATGTGGCAATTCTAAAAGAGAAAATAACGTTAAAAAATTAGAATAAATGATTGGGGTGCATTTAGTTCTCTCTCTCTCTCTCTCTCTCACTCTCTCTCTCTCAAAATTTTGATCCACTGACCTTTTGTGCTATTTTGTATTTGAAAATAGTTTTTGGGAGAAATCAGCACTTGCAAATCTAAGTTACCAATTTGGTAATAAAAGTTTCATTTTCTATTTTTCAAAGCTGCCAAGCACATGCAGAAGAGATGAATACAAATAATGGTTTGGGAAGCCTTAAAGGAAACTGTCACAGTTCATAGCATCAGATATCTCTGGATTATTGAAAAACACTGAACATGTAGCATTATGTTTAAATTCCTACCACAGAGAGCCTCTCTCTCCTCTGGCCTTTCACATCACTTTGGGAATACTGAATTAAGTTTCCTGTGACAAAATTGTAAAACAAATTAAATTCTCTACCACCCTTAGCATTAGTTCAGTGTATTGGTGACCTATGACCAACATTTTGGGATGTAATGCCTTTGTACCTCATTCCAGGTGAAAAAATACTGTACAGTACTTAGAGAGTAGAGAATTAGCTCTTCAAAACCAGTTTCAATTGCATGGTTTTACAAAAGGTATATTATTAGGCCTTCATTACCTCAGGAAATAATTTACTACAGTTAATATTCCTATTTTCAATGTGTTATGTCAAAGCCCTGGAGCTCCTGCTTCATATACGAAAGGATTTAAACAGTAGCTTCAGTTAAAAAGACCTCAGATCAAAGGAGTAGGATCATTGATTCTGCATGTGCTCTTAAGCAGAGCTGCTACTGAGGAGAGCCAAACAAAGGAAGTGAGCACTGGTAAGTTTTGCAGTTGGAGTAGAGCTGCTTTAGATTTCAAACTAGGAACAAAGGAAGAATATAGTCTTACTAGGTAGAAAGGTAGCAAACGTGTACATTTTTGAGGCCCAGAATACTGCACTTGTTAAAATGGATTCTGAGGGAACAGCTGTAGTTACCTGCAATACTTGTGCCATGTTTGTGTTCTTGCCAAAGCATATGGAGAACTACACTTGCAGCAAGTGCAAGCTGGTTGCACTACTAGAAGAGAAGGTCCAGCAGCTAGAGGCCCGCATATCTAACCATTAACAAATTAAGGAGCTTGAGCTGTTCTTGGACAGAGCGGAGCAGACTATCCTAGACAAAGAAGAGACAGGGCACAGTTCTGAGGGAGAAGGCCCTTCACTAACTCAGGAGGGAGATGTTTGGAGGAATGTGACTCAAAGGAGGAGAAGAATAGGGGATCACTCTGAGAGTCTGAAATTACAGAATAAATTTGAGGCTCTTTCCCTCATCACACCTGATGAGGAACACACAGAGGAACAACTAGTTCCACCTGATGAGATCCAGGAAGAGAAACAACAGGAACAAACTGAGGTTCCCTCCCTTAATATGGTTGATGAGGTGCATGTAGATGAACAGATTGCAGGAGAGAGGCTCCTTGTACTAGGCGATTCAACAATTAGAAATACAGAGGAATGGATTTGTGATGCACATGATAACCGTATGGTGACTTGCCTGCCAGGTGCAAAAGTTGCAGACATCACAAGAAATCTAGATAGATTGTTAGAGAGAACTGGGAACGAGCCAGTTGTCATGGTACATGTTGGTACCAATGATGTTGGGAAGGCCAAGTGGTCTGTCCTGGAAGCCAAATTCAGGTTGTTAGGAAGAAGATTGAAGTCCCGGACTTCGAACGGAGCATTTTCAGAAGTACTGCCTGTCCCTCGCGCAGCACCTACCAGGCAGGCAGAGCTCAGAAGCCTCATTGCATGGATGAGGGGTGGTGTCGAGAGGAGGGCTTCAGATTTGTCAGGAACTGTAGAACATTTTGGGACAAGCCAAATCTGTTCAGGAGGGATGGGTTGCATTTGAACCATGATGGGACCAGATTACTGGCACTCAACATCAAAAAGGCTGCAGAGCAGCTTTTAAACTGATAACTGGGGGAAAGCCGACAGGAGCTGGGCAGCATCTGGTTCGGGAAAGTCTGTACTTGAGTAGTGAGGAGGATGCAAAAATTACTGAGCAGAGCAAGGAGCTAGTCACCAGCACTCTAGCAGAAGGATGCAAGAGGCAGTCTAACAATGCAACTGGACTCAAAAGACTGTATCAGGAAAGCATATATAAATGCTTGTATACAAATGCCAGAAGCCTCTGGAACAAAATAGGGGAGCTGGAATACTTAGCAATAGATAAGAATATTGATATTATTGGTATCACTGAAACCTGGTGGATGGATGATAACCAATGGGATACAGTTATCCCAGGCTACAAACTGTACAGGAAGGATAGGAAGGGGCAAACAGGAGGTGGTGTAGCCTTGTATGTCAAAGAAGTGATAAAATCGTATGAATTGGAATATGTAGGTGATTTGGAGTCACCATTAGAAGCTCTGTGGGTAAGAGTACCAGGCCACAAGGATGGTCTAACAGTAGGCATATACTATCGGCCTCCGACCCAAACTCTTGAGGGAGACTGGCAGTTGGAGAATGTTGTAAAGGAGGCATCCAAGAAGGGAAGCCTAGTTATAATGGGGGACTTCAATTTCCCTCACATAGACTGGGTGAACTGTTGTTCAGCACATGATAAAGAGATAAAGCTCCTAGATATGCTAAATGATTGTTCTCTGGGGCAGATGGTTGAAGACCCAACTAGAGGTACAAGAATCCTTGACTTGATCCTGAGTAATACTCAGGATCTGGTGCAAGATGTTAATGTGACTGATCCAATAGGGAACAGTGACCACAACTCAAATATGTTTAACTTGATCATAGACCACAAGTCACTGATAAAATCTAACACAGAGACCTTAAATTTTCAAAAAGGAAATTTCCCAAAGATGTGGAAACTAGTAAAAAAGAAGCTGAAAGGGAAAATTGAGAGACTCCAAACACTCCAAGAGGCATGGAGGCTGTTTACAAAAACAATAACAGAGGCCCAATTGGAATGCATACCCAAAAGGAAAAAGGGCACTGCCAGGTCCAAGAGGACTCCGATGTGGCTTATAGGAGCTGTTTGGGAAGTGATCAAAAGCAAGAAAAGCTCATTTAGAAGATGGAAGGCTTGTCCAAATGAGGACAGCAGGCAGAAACATAAATTCTGGCAGAACAAATGCAAGGCAACGATCAGGAAAGGAAAGCAAGACTTTGAGGAGCGTATTGCTAAAGATACTCAGAGAAATAACAAAGACTTCTTTAAGTACATTAGAAGAACCCAACTAGGAAGGCCATTGGACCATTAGATGACAATGGAAGGCAAGGGGTTATTAAAGAGGAAACAGAGATTGCAGAGAGACTCAATGAATTCTTTGCTTCAGTATTCACTGAAGAAGACAGAGACCACATGCCCAAAATAGAGCCTATCTTCGTAGGGAGGGAAACCGAAGAATTAAGCCAGATAGAAATAACCAGGGAGGAGGTCCTTGCATGTCTTGTTAAACTAAACACTAACAAATCACCAGGACCAGATGGCATCCATCCACGAGTTCTCAGGGAACTTAAAGATGAAATTGCTGATCTCCTAGCCAAAATATATAATATTTCCCTCAAATCAGGCTTTGTGCCTAATGACTGGAAGGTAGCGAATGTAACACCAATTTTCAAAAAAGGATCCTGGGGAGATCCAGGAAATTACCGACCTGTCAGTTTGACATGTGTCCCAGGTAAAGTGATGGAAACCATCCTAAAAGATAGAATTAATAGGCACATAGAAGAGAAGGCGCTGCTAAAGGAGAGCCAACATGGCTTTTACAAGGGCAAATCATGCCTCACTAATCTGTTGGAATTTTTTGAGAGTTTCAACAAGCATGTGGATAAGGGGGATCCAGTTGACATTGTTTATCTGGACATTCAGAAGGCTTTTGACAAGGTCCCACACCAAAGGCTCTTGAATAAACTTACCAGTCATGGAATAAAGGGACAGGTCTTGTCCTGGATCAGCAACTGGCTAAGGGACAGGAAACAGAGAGTAGCACTAAATGGACACTTCAAGTAGAGGGAAGTAAAGAGTGGGGTCCCCCAAGGTTCAGTACTGGGACCCCTGCTTTTCAACCTCTTCATAAATGATCTAGAGGTAGGAGTAAAAAGCAAGGTAGCCAAATTTGCTGACGACACTAAATTATACAGGGTAGTGAAAACTGTGAGAGATTGTGAGGAGCTACAGAGACACTTGACACTGGGGGAGTGGGCAAAACAGTGGCAAATGAGCTTCAACATTAGTAAGTGCAGAGTGATGCATGTTGGGGCAAAAAAACCCAATTACATTTATAAACTGATGGGGTCTGAACTCTTTGTGACAAAACAGGAAAGGGACCTTGGTGTCCTGGTGGACAACTCAATGAAGGTGTCAACCCAGTGTGCCTCAGCAGTGAAAAAAGCAAACTCAATGCTAGGGATCATTAGGAAGGGTATATTATGGAGTTGGAAAAAGTGCAGAGGAGGGCAACCAGAATGATTAGGGGACTGGAACACCTTCCTTACCATCTGAGGCTGCAACGGTTGGGCCTTTTCACTCTTGAACGACGGCGTCTAAGAGGTGACCTGATTGAAGTTTATAAAATCATGCACGGTGTGGACAAAGTAGATAAGGAAAAACTGTTTTCCCTATCACATAACACTAGAATTAGGGGACACTCCATGAAACTTTTGGGTACTAGTTCTCAAACAAATAAGAGAAAGTACTCTTTCACCCAGAGGATTACTGGTCTGTGGAACTCCCTGCCAGAAGAAGTGGTGACAGCTGTCAGTCTTGACAGCTTTAAGAAAGGATTAGAAAAGTTCATGGAGGACAAGGGTATCAATGGCTATAATTATGGATACTTAAGGACAACCTCTGGGTTGGAGAGATAGGCAGGATATCTCTCAATGCCATTTCCAGGGAATCCTAAGCAGGTGAAGGCATCTCCTTGGGAATACCCTGAAGGAAATGTGTCCTCCCCAGGCGGCGGAAAATGCAAGGGCCCCGAAAGCACCCGCTGCACACTCGCCATTTGCCCAGGGACGCAGGGCCGAAGGACCTGGCCACTGCCTCCTCCCCGGGCAACAGGGAACGCAAGGGTGTTGAAGGTGCCCACTGCGCACTCCCCGTTCTCCAGGGGAAGAGGCCGTGACCGGGTCCTTTGCCCCTACGTCCTCCCCGGGCAGCGAGGGGGGGGAAAGAGAAGAAATCCTTTCTCTTCCCCCCCCCGCGGCTTCGGTGGGGAGAAAAAATCATCTCCCCAGAGGCTAGCGCTGGCCTCTCCATAGCTTCAGGAGGGATTCCTCCTCTCCTCCCCCCCCCGCGGCTTCAGCGGGGAAACAAAATCGTCTCCCCGGAGGCGGTTCCGGCCTCTGCATAGCTTCGGGGGGGGAAGAGGAGGAAACCCTCCTCTCCCCCCCCCACACATTCGGCGAGGTAGCGGGGACAAAGGCACTCCCTCTGTGTGAGTGTGTCTCTGTGTGTTTGTGTTGTATGTGTGTGTATATTGTGTGCTGTTCTGTTTTGTATTTGTGTGTGTGTGTGTGTGTGTGTGTGTGTGTGTGTGTGTGTGTGTGGTGTGTGTGTGTGGTTGTGGTGTGTGTGTGAAAAATCTGCCCAGCAAAGCTGGGCAAAATATGCTAATAGATGATATACCTACTGTAAAGATTTTTCTTCAAATTATATTGCAATATTTGACCTGTATGAATAGGTTTAGATAAATAACTTTTATTTCCACTCTGTGTTAGTTTATGATTGGGTTGTGGGTATCCAGTCATAGGCCTATTCCATCTAATTTCATCATCAGCCTGAATTAGATTTTTGTGTGGATTTTTCAAAATGAAAACTTGCATTTCTTTTTATATATAATTTACTCCAAGATGTAGTGCTTCCTAATAGCTTTCAACACATGCCTTCCTTTGTCTTTATGTATATTTTATGTGCATCTACTAACAGTTTTATGTCTTGTGTCTCTCTTTGTACACAATGTGACAGTTTTGCTGGTCCTTCCTGATTGCTGTCTTGTTTCTAGCAGATCTACCTTCATTTCCTACATCTTCTCCTTGACACAGTGCTGCATTTTCCGCCTCTCATGGCTTCACAGGCTTCCTCTCTGGCCACTGGAAACTACTATTTGGTTCCATATTCTGGGGAAGCATTCTTCCACATTGACAATTCATTTTCCAAGATTCATTGCTGATTGTCACACATGGTAAAGAATATTCAGTCTGCCATTTTCAATTTCATTTAGAAGTGAATTCTTTAAAGTGAAAGGATTCAAGTCAGCCCAACAAGGGAATTGTATCCAGATATGGGAATGTTTGTTTGTTTTTGGAACAGCTTCTACTCTAAAGCCAGCATTCACATTGAGAGCCAAAACAAAATTTCCCCATCATTTCTACTTCCATTTATTCACACCATCATATGGTTCACTTTGGTTCCAACAGATGAATTTCATTGGACATTCAGCTTTCCTATGGACAGCTAGGTGCATGGCTGCAAAGTTAATTGCATTTATCTGCATAACCTTTTGGAGTTGCCCCTGAACAACATTTCTGGAGCAAAGGAGAAAGAACAGTGAAGTGGTAAGAATTCTCTCTGGATGCAGCATCTATTCAAATAATGATGAGACAGATGTTTAAGTTTGGAGCCTGCTGCCTCACAGTGCAATAGCACTTCTCCCCCAGACTTCTTTTTATAGTTTTTTTCTTACAGCTTAAATCCCGAGAAACGTTTATTTTCAATATGTTGGTTTAAAAAGAGTTTCTCCGCAGATTACTAATGCAGCAGATGCCTCTGTATGTGTGTTTGTGGATGCACATACACATGTATGTGTGTTTTGTTTAGAACCAAAAGCAGCCACTTAGCCTATTATATATTCTAACTACTCTTTGGGTGATATCCCAAGTTTATTAATCAGGAGAAAATTATATCATGGCCAGTTTAGTAACTCCCACCATTCAACCTTCCTAGGATCATATGCTAATGCTCTCATTATTAGACCTAAAGCCCGCTGAATGTAACACATCCCAATTAGCACTCCGCAGCATGAATTCTACCGTTGATGTTAAACAATAAAGACAACAATTGGTTATCAGTCCACATAATAGAAAATAATTGACAAATTTGGAGGGTGTGAATATTTGTTCAATTTTTACTGTTGTGCACATGCAAAAAAAAGAAGGGAAAAATTAAAGAAATATCAGTTAGAAGTTAATCTCTGGCTACGTCTTTGAAGATAATGAAATTGGCTTCCTATTGCTGATTATTCATTAACAATTAATTATTTCTCAGTGATCTGCTTCATTTTCAGCTTCTCACCACAAACTCTGGATAGAATAATTACAAGTGGAAATGAAACAGCAATTAGTGGCAGATAATGCCAACATCTGATTAAAGAGGGAGTGGGAAACCACACAAAACAGCTTATCAATTTAATAACCACAGTCCTAGGATCTTTAACAAGATAAGTTACATAATGATACTTCAATTCTGGTTACCTTCCTCTTTTATTGTTCCCCTACACCACATTCTGTAGCATTCAGTGCTACCTTTCATTCTGCAAGGTTGTTGGATTGTCATACATCCTTTGTAAAGACTGATTAGCAATTGGAGGGTTCCCCTCACACCCTGCCATGTAATCGAAGATCTTTACTAAGAAATTGCAGACAAAGACAGAAACAGGAATAAGTTGCTCCCTGGAATGACAAAACGATGAACTCAGAGTACATTCTTTGGGTATTAAATACCATTGTTTGTGGCGGTTTAGTGTATGAGAACCAAGACACAGGAACAGCCGAAGGATTGGCTTAACACATCTTTATTGCATGGTGGTCCGGGGGAACATGTGGTAATGGTGGACGAACAGCTCAATATATACAGTGGCTATACATTTGAATGTGGCTCCACGATAGCCCATTGGCTACCGCCCGCGTGACGTCATCCCTGGTCACGCCCTTCTTGTCCAGGTGAGGTAGTGGCGGGAATCTTCCCGCGCTGAAGTTATTGAGTAATTGGAACCATATGAGCTGGATGCTCGCTATTGCCACCTAGTGGTTACTAGCTCGCGTCCTATTACAGAGGGTTACAGTGTTACAGCTGATGGGTATTACATTGTTGCAAAGGCATAGTATTAGGAACACAACATCCCTCCCCCCTAGGATGAGACGAAGTCTCTCATCCAAGATGGCTTATTGCAAACGCGTTTTGGGCGTGATGCTGGCTGGCTTGTCCCGGGGGCGCTACTGCTTCTCTGTCCCCTGGTCTCTTGTCCTGCAACGGGAGAGGGAGACTCATTAGTGACTTGCTGCGGTTCTGTGGCTTTTGGGGGAGGGACAAACTCCATTGTGGAAAAACCGGGGGCACTGGGGGCTAACGAAAAACCCCGCTTCTCGCTTGGATGGGTGGGGGACCACTCCGAAAAACCCCTCCGGTTTTGTAACTGAAACTCGAAATTATCTACTGGGACGTCATTGGGGGGATCCCTCAGGTTATCTATGAGGACAGACTCCTTCCCCTCCCCCCTAGGTGGAGACCACTGGCCCCCCTCTCCTCCCCCTTGGGCTGAACGGGTGGGGGAGAACCCTAACCATTGAATCCTTTTCCGCGCCGTCCGCGCTTTGGTTTCCCGGGACCCGGCGCCGGAGTTGGTCTGCGTGCCGCCTCCAGAGTAGACCCACACTGGTCTCTACGCAATACGACACGGGACCCGTCTGCCCAACGATGACGCCCGGGACCCAGGCTGGCCCCGTGCTAGCGTAGTTCCTGCAATGCACCGGGGCACCTACTTCGAAACTTTTCGTGTCCGCTAACCCGATGTTCCTCCCTGCGTCCTCTACCCTCGTAGGGTCTAGCCTGGTCAGAATCGTGGTCAGCTTCCTACGCATTAAGAGCTCCGCGGGCGAGTACCCTGAAGCTAGGGGGGTCACCCTGTATCCCAGCAAGAACTGACACACTTGCAGGTTAAGATCCCCAGGGCCCATGCGCCTCAGCGCATCTTTGGTGGTGCGCACGAGGCGCTCAACCTGGCCGTTGGTCGCCGGGTGGAAAGGGGCGGAGGTGATGTGCCGAATGGCGTTGATCTCGGTGAATGCCCTGAACTCAGCGGACGTGAAACAACTAGCGTTATCACTAATTAGGGTGTCGGGTATGCCGAACGTGCTAAAGACCCTACGCAAGTGCTTTACTGTCGTTGCTGAGGAGGTGTTCGTAACTGGGGTTACCTCCAACCACTTGGAGTAAGCATCCAGCACAAGGAGAAAAAGTGTCCCTCTAAATGGGCCCGCAAAATCAATGTGCACACAGGACCACGGCATCTTTGCCGCGTCCCATTCCCTGTGCGGCAAGCGAGCCTCTTCGGGTCGGGAGCATTGGCAGCCCTCACAAGTGCCCACCATGTGCTCGATGTCGGCGTCTAATTGGGGCCACCAGAAGTAGCTCCTGGCCAGAGCCTTGGAGCGGACAATTCCAGGGTGGCTGACGTGCAGCAGTTTGAGCACCCTAGGCCTCAGGGATTCGGGGACCACCACCCGCTGGCCCCACAGAAGGCACCCCCTCTCTATGGACAGCTCTAGCTTCTTCCTGAAAAATGGGGCGAACTCTGCCACCAGGGAGGACGCCGGCCACCCTTTCTGCACCCAGGAGCTGACTAGAGCTAGCGTCTTGTCCTTGCCGGTCGCCTTGGCGATGTCTGCGGGTACAATGGGGGGCGAATCTAAAACCTCTATCAGGAGCACTGGGCGGTCCTGTTCTTCCTTGCCCACGAGGCTGCTTTCGTGGGGAAGGGGAGACCTCGACAGGGCGTCCGCGTGGCTTATTTCCTTTCCTGGGCAGTACACCAACGCGTGCTGATACGCGTTTAAGAAGATGGCCCACCTTAGCATCCTAGGGGACAGGATCTGCGGTGTGTCTTGTCTGCAGTAAAAATGCCTAACAGGGGCTTGTGGTCGGTCACTATGGTGAAGGGGCGGCCATAGAGGAAGTCGTGGAACTTTTTCGTCCCCACGATTATTGCTAGCGCCTCCCTGTCTGTTTGGGCATAGTTTCGCTCTACCTGAGACAGGGATCTGGAGTAGAATGCTACTGGGGCCTCTCTCCCGTTTTCCAACACGTGGCACAGCACCGCCCCCACCCCCACTGGGGATGCATCACATATCAGAACCACCGGTCTCTTGGGGTCAAAGTGGGTTAGAATGGCATCAGACGCTAGGAGTTGTTTCAGTTCAATGAATGCCCTCTCCTGGCTCTCGCCCCACTTCCACGCCTCGTCCTTCTTGAGTAGCTTATGAAGCGGCTCTGCTACCGATGCCTTCCGAGGCAGGAAGGAGTGGTAGAAGTTTAAGAGCCCTAGGAACGACTGCAATTCGGGCTTGGAGGTGGGGCGAGGGGCATTTTGAATGGCGGCTACCTTTGATTTGGAGGGTTTGATTCCCGCATGGGTTACCCGGAAACCCAAGAACTCAACCTCTTTTGCGAAGAAAACGCATTTGTCTTTTCGCAACCTCAACCCCGCCTTTTCAAACACCGCCAGCACTTTGTCTAGCCTTTCAGCCAACTCTGCCTCACTCCCCCCCCCCCCCCCGTTATCAATACGTCATCAAAGTATGGCAAGACCCCATCTAGCCCTTTTAAGAGGCGTTCCACGAGCGACTGGAAAATGCCCGGCGCCGAGTTCACGCAGAACTGTAGGCGTGTCACCTGGAACGCCCCCTTATGAGTGACTATCGTTTGCGCAGCAGCTGCAGCTGGGGTTACTGAGAGTTGCTGATAGGCTTGCGCCAGGTCAAGTTTTGCGAAACACTTCCCCCCATGTAACCTGGCCAACAGGTGGCTGACTACCGGCACCGGATACGCATTTGGGCGGATCGCCTTATTAATGGTGCACTTATAATCAGCGCATATGCGAACCTCCCCGTTGGCCTTTAGCGCAGTTACAATCGGAGTTTCCCACTCCGCGGAATCAACAGGAACAAGAATCCCCTGGCCCACCAATTTGTCCAGTTCCGCCTCTATCTTGTCCTTTAGTGCGAAAGGCACTCTGCGCGGCTTGAGTCTTATTGGGCGGACCTCCGGGTCCAGGTCGAACGCTACTGGGGGTCCCTTGAATTTTCCGAGTCCTTTCTTGAAGACTTCGGGGTGCGCGTCACAACCTCCTGTATTGGGTCAGTCCCAACGGCATGCACCCCCCCCCAATGAACAAACCCAGGGGCTTAAACCATTGAGTCCCGAGGAGGCTGCAACTTCCCCCCTTGAGAACAACCAGGGGAAGTTCCGCGGCATGTTGCTTGTATTGGACCTTGAATTTTCCAACCCCCAACACCGGAATGCTATTTCCCTGCACGTCCCGCAGCGTGGACCTCAACGCTTTGAGCTTAGGGCGCACGTGGGGGGAAATTCCCAAGAACTCCTGCTGGGACATGATTGAATAGGAGGAACCCGAGTCTATCTCCATCCTAACAGGGGCCCCTTGCACCAGTACCTCAACAAAGTAACGGGGGTGTCCCAAGGACACGCTGTAAACTGGGGCGGCGTCGCTGCTGTCGTCGGAGATGAGGCCCACGCCGTCCTGCTTCCTCGCGGGCTGGACGCCCTCCTTGGTCCTCGGCGAGCGGTCTGACGAGCTTTTCTGGTCCTTGCGCCGCCGTCTGCAGACCTTGGCGATGTGCCCCCGGCGTCCGCAGTTGTGGCACTCGGCCTTCCGGAATGGGCACTTGATGCGGTCGTGGGCCGCTCCACAGCCGTCGCAGCGTCGGCCGTCCTTCCGAACCCTCCGGACGTCCTCGTCGTCGCTGCTCTCCGTGGAGGATTTCGGCATTCGTCTGGCCGCATGCACCGAGCCCGCTGCCTTGTCGGACTGTGGGGGCCTTTCTCTGAACCCCTTGACTCCGGCCCTCGTGGCTTCCGCGGCCTGCGCCGCCTTCACGACCTCGCGCAGCGTCGGGGGTGGCTCCTGGTTCATCAACTTTCGCTGAACCTCCTCTTCCCACAGGCCACACAGCATGCGGTCCCTGAGGGCGATTTCCAGATTTTCCCACTTGCATGGGCCGGCGGCCAACCGCAGGGCCGCTGCAAAGGCGGCGATGGACTCACCAGGCGCTTGAACTCTCTTCCAGAACGCGTCTCGAGCCGAGAACATCGAAACCGAGGGCTGGAAATGGTCACGCATCGCTTTCAGGAGCTGTTTGACCGACAACTCGCTCACCTTCTTCGGTGATACCAGGTCCACCAATACTCTTTTGGCAGAATTCCCGAGCATCCTTGTGAGGATGGCCCTCTTCTTTCCCTCATCCGTAATGTCGGACACCACCAGCGCGTCTTGGAAGTCCATTTCGAAGAGCTCCCAATCTTCCGGCTTGTTGATGTCGAAACCGGCATGTGTCTTGATCTCGTGGGGATCCATTATCCCACCTTCGTCGCCAATTTAGTGTATGAGAACCAAGACACAGGAACAGCCGAAGGATTGGCTTAACACATCTTTATTGCATGGTGGTCCGGGGGAACATGTGGTAATGGTGGACGAACAGCTCAATATATACAGTGGCTATACATTTGAATGTGGCTCCACGATAGCCCATTGGATACCGCCCGCGTGACGTCATCCCTGGTCACGCCCTTCTTGTCCAGGTGAGGTAGTGGCGGGAATCTTCCCGCGCTGAAGTTATTGAGTAATTGGAACCATATGAGCTGGACGCTCGCTATTGCCACCTAGTAGTTACTAGCTCGCGTCCTATTACAGAGGGTTACAGTGTTACAGCTGATGGGTATTACATTGTTGCAAAGGCATAGTATTAGGAACACAACAGGCGGGAAACTGGATTTCCCCCCATTTGAGCTGTCTGATATCAGATGGGTGACCATATCCAATAAAGTGGTGCCTTCCTGGCTGAAGTAGGGGACAAAGCGCTTCTAGATAGTCTCCCCAAACACACAGGAGAAATAGTTTTGTTCCTCTCTCACCTTCTCCAGATAGCAGGGAAGTTGAGTGTAGAGGGGGATGAAACCAGGTAGTCTAGGTGAATGGTTTGAGAGATGGTTGAGCCCTGAGGTCAGGACTCATTTGGCTCCCAAACAGCTGTCTAAGTGTGTTTTGCACCCTCTTTCTTTCCCCATTTCTTCCCCTTCCTCCTTTTGCCCACTCTCATTTCCATGAGGGTAAAGCAAAGCAAAAAAAGCAATCACACTTATATACCGCCCCATAGCACTTAGTGCGCTCTCTGGCATTTTGCCCCCAGCATGATGAGTCAACCTTGAGCTCTGGTCAGGATCGAACTCACAGTCTTTTGGTTGCAAGTACAGCAGTTTAACCATTACACCACCAGAGCTTTCAGTAAGGATAACACGAGAACCTCTGTGGGCCACACTGAGAGTCCTAGCAAGCTGGCTTTAGAGTATGGAGCCACAGTCTCTTCCCTTGATGTAAATGCTAAGTACTGATCTCATGATTGAAACAGTGGGGCCTGATGGGTAGATCAAGTTCTGTCTAGTCCACTCTCCTCTTTACCATACCCTGACAAGCCATTGGGAAACCCAAAAGTGGGAGATGAGCTCAGCAGCCCCTTGCTATAAATGTTCCCCATTGACTGACAATGAAGGTGACAGAAAGACACTATGCCTAGTAGTCACTGGTAGTTGTATAATATTTATTCAAAAGGTTCCTAGCAACCACCCCATTGCAAAGGCCTTTCCTTGCTAAGCAATGTGGAAATGAAGTTGGGTTACTGTTATGTATTGAATGCAGTGCCATGAAACTCTGTAAGACATTTTTAATGGAATGTAACCAATGATTGCTACCAATTGTATCTTATCAAGAACTCATTGTAACAGCATACCTGTCAACCTTCCCAATTTGGCCGGGATTACCCCGTAAATTGACGTCGATTGACGTCATAACCCGGCCCCCGCTGCCAAAACCCTGTAATTTGGCAGTGGGGGAAACGCTTTCCGTGCATGCACGGAAGGGTTTTACCCCTTCCATGCATGCGCGGAAGCACTACGTTGCTTGCGTAAGGGCTGCGCAAGTGGCGTAGCGCTTCCGCGCATGCATGGAAGGGGTAAAACCTTTCCACGCATGCGTGGAATGCGACCTGCAAACAAGCGATGTGCGCAGGTCCTGTTTTTCCGGAGCCGCGGGTTGACAGGTATGTGTAACAGGCGGTTTGAGGATGCGAGCTAAGTGACCACAGGTGGCAGTAGCGAGCATCCAGCTCACATGGTACAAATTCCCCAAATACCTGAAGGGCAGGAAACCTTCCCACCACACCAACATCTGGAGAAGATGAGCATGACAAGCAATAATGTCACGCGGGCAGGAGCCAATAGGCTGCCATACCTGCATGTTCAAATGTATAGTGCAATATAAGTAGAGCTGCTTGTCCGCCATTACCACATATTCACCCTGACTACCATGCAATAAAGTTGTGTTCAGCCTCACTGCGGCTGTGTCCGTTGTCTTCATTGCAAGACACTAAAGTTACTGAAGCAGAGCCAAAGGGAAGCAGGGTCCCTGAAATAGCTTTCTGCACACCTTATATTTACATACGTGCACCTTAATGCGTCCTCTCTTTCCTTCCATCATGACAACAGGAAAACAACAAAGAGACAGGAAAGATAGAATGCTGCAGTAATAACAATGTTGATGGCAAGAGGCAGCTTTCACTGGGAGAGCATGCCATAATCAAGAAGGCTAACAAAGGAAAGACTCTGCAGGGCTCCCAACCATAGGTAAAGAACCTATGTACCAAAGAACTCTACTGATCCTACTGTAAATGCAAATGTGCAGCGGAAATGTTAATATTTTAATCCTCACTTACAATATTCACTCAACATGCAGTAGTTACCTGAAATGTGATGCCTACTTCAAATAGCAGAAGTGCACTATTCCTTGGAACAGAGTTCTTTCTGAGTCAGTCTTGGAATTCATATATAAAAGGCTCCACCACTGAACTGTGAAGGACTCAGCCACTATAGCAGGGCTGGGGAACCCAAGGCTTTGTAGATGTTGCTAGAAATTTCATTACCAGACCATTAACAAAGGATGGTAAGATCAGAGGTATATCAACATCTTGAGGACTGTTTATCCCTTACTTTATAGCAGCTTTTGCCAAGCTATGTTCCGTGGAACGCTGGTGGACTTCAATTCCCAGAAGCCTAAATCAGTTCCCCAAAGCACTGGTCAGCCAATATACTGACTTAGGCTACTGGGAATTGAAGTCCACCAGCGTTCCACGGAACATAGTTTGGCAAACGCTGCTTCATAGAATGCATCCTATTATAGAATATAACAAACATCAAACTCAGTTCTCCAGGTCATAGTTTTCTGTAGAACAAACAGTACAGTGATACCTCATACATCATCCAAACTTGGTTCCACAAGTTTGGACTTTATATGGATTTGGACTTTGTATGAGGCATGCAAAATCCTAGCCCCGATGCCTCATACAATGTCCAAATCCTTGCCGCAATGCCTCATACAATGTTGTTTCCATAGAGATACATTGTACTGTAACAGCACAGACTTCAGGGCAAAGTCAAGGAAACAGACAGGAAACTGACAGAACTTTAAGAAATCATTGTCTAAAGGCTAAAAACATTACAAAAACTTGTCAAACAACCCTGATTGTCCAAGAACCTGAAGAATGCTGCAAAAATCCCAGGAATGCTTCTAAAAATTCTGATGAAAAAAATTTAAAAAATCCAAAATCGCATTCAAAACCACTCCTAACCACTCTTTGCCTCATGCAAAACCCACAAGAGCAATGCACGCATGCATCCTGCCTTTTATACTGCCCAGGCACAATGCAACCTGGGAAAAACCCAATGCCTCATACAAAGTCACACGACTTTGTATGAGGCAACTTTTTTCAAGGAATTAGGCGATGTTGTATGAATCCGATGTTGTATGAAGCGGACTTTGTATGAGGTATTACTGTACTTTCAACAAGAGAGAGGTGACAGTAAGCCTGAGGAAAGCCACATGCTTAGCAGCACAGGAAGAAGGGGGATGTCTAAATGTATTCAGTGAGCACAGCATTGTCTATTGTAGAACCATGGACTTGAGGAAGACAGAATAGAAGTATTCTGGAAAACATCAGAGGTGGTGGGCCACCCAGAATGTAGACTATGATTTTAGGTCCCACCACTTTGGAAAAGGCCACATGTTGATCCCACAGTAAGACTAGGCTGGACCTGGCCGTGTCGATGTTGAGGAATTAAAACGTGCCCTGTCCTGCTCAGATAACATTCTATCTGACAACATTCCCTCTGTTTTCTTCTAATAGTGGGGGAAACTGTTAATTGTGGTTTGTGGGCACTTTAAGTTACAGTTAACAGGGCCTCAATGTGCAAGGATAGAGAAGTGTTCCTTATCTGCACAACACATTGCTGTACCCCCTTCTGTATATTTGAGCTCTGGAAGGAGGTGGGGGAGAAAAACCACCTGCAGCAGAGACAAGGAGAAATGTGAGCACCAATTCTATCATTTCCTTCCCCTCAGAGCTCAAAGGTGTTTTGTTCTTCAGAGCAGTGGTGGTACTGGTAACATGCAGAGTTCCTAGAAAAAAAGAGCAAGAACAGTTGGTTCAAACCACAAAGTTTCAAATACTGGGGGAGGGGGGGCATTTCCTCTCTCTTCTGTAACGGTTTTTCCTTACATCCTCCAAAGAGGTGTTTTTTTTAATAAAATCAATAAATCTAGGTACTAACTTTGCTTTCATTCCAATTGAGCACTAATAGATCTATAGTCTCTCCCAACTGATACTGAGTAGGGGTGTGTGTGTGTGTGTGTGTGTGTGTGTGTGTGTGTGTGTGTGTGTGTGTGTGTGTGTGTGTGTGTGTGTGTGTGTGTGAGAGAGAGAGAGAGAGAGAGAGAGAGAGAGAGAGAGAGAGAAGAGTTAGTTCTGCTTTTGGACTGCTTGCATCTTGTAGGTTATTGTTGTAACATATTGACAAATTGCCCCTGACCTATGGTGACCCTATGAATGAGTGATCTCCAAAATGTTACTAGAAAATGTTCCTACATGATACTAAAAGAAATATTGTGAAGGAAACACACGGAAATAATGCCAAAAAAAATTATTCCTAAAGTTGCATTTTGATCCAAGCTTGGAACAGATATTTAATCTTTTTTGGCCCACTATGTACATAATCCCCAGCAGCCATGATGCCTAAAGGATTATTGTTGTATTTGAATATATTTATTGCTGTAACGTTTTGTGAAATAATTGGGATCAGTATGATCCTCCATTTTGTCTCCTCCTTCTTGGTCTTGAAATATCGCGGGACTGTGTTCCCGCCTAAACTATGTACAGTTTTCACTCTGGTCCAATTACCTCCCAGTTACCCCACTCCCCTTCCTTTCGTTTCCCACCCAAATGTATCCATTCCATTTCTACCAAAACATCAAAATTATGCAAGGCATCTGACTAAAAATTATATTTTCTGACCTTTGACTCTGATCAACATGCAGGCTTATAGTTTGCCAGTTCCTTTGATGAGAGCATTTTGCTGATGTCTTTTCTCCTCCTTTGATCCAGGATCCTGGCCAAATACTGAGAAGCCTTAAGTACAAAGGTTCATTTGAACTCCTCAACACTACTTCCTTCTCATAGCCTGTTGTATCTACATGTGTCTCTGGCATTCATATGTGAGGCCCAGGGAAATTCCCCTCATAATGGTATCAACTTTGATCCTCTCAAAGAACCCTCCTCCTCCTCCTTGTGGACAAGTTGCCTCCTATGAGTTCAATTTGCTGCTACTTTTGGTGCTTCTTTTACCTTCTTGTGGCACCCAGCCCATCCCTATTTTCTGGTGCCAGAGCTCAGGTAATCTCATGATGTGTTCTGCAAACCTCATTCTTCATTTTTCTATAATATATTCCAGGCACACAACCTACTTCTATGTAGAAATTCTTCATTTGTTGCCTGATCAAAGTATGTGATGCCAAGAGTCTTTCTCAAACATCCCTGTTGGAATACATTTAGCTTCTGGGCTATCTTCACTGTAATTTTCTTGAGTTGAACTATGGTTGCAATTAAGACAGAAGAACTCAGTGCTTCTTTTTTTAAAAAAATTTTTTTTAAAGGCAGGATAGCTCACAAACAAAAGCTAACCAAACTAGCACTTGAATTGTGGCTGCTAATGAGGAGAAGAAAATGCTCTCACTATTGCCACATGGCTTCAGTGTGCCCTGATTGGCTGCAAGTCATTTTTTTAAATCCCTAAACTAAAAAAGCCTTTCTCTCTAAAAGAAAAAAAACCTGGCCAGACAAATTATCTTGTGGAGATCCATCTTCCATTTCTCACATAATCAGCTTTGAAAGGTACAGAGTTTATATGTCACTTCTGGCTGGATGTGTGGACTTTCCATTTGGGGGAGCAAATCCTTAAGAAAAAGTACTTGCCATCCATTATGAGGGGCAAAAAGCTCCTGTGAGCTCCATTCTAATAGTCAAGAGTTATTTGCTGAGTTGCTTCTTATGACCATGGAGGTTACGCAAGATTTTTTTTTAATGGCAGCATTACCCTGATGAAAAGGGAAGCTTAAGATGCTCTTTATGATAATGCGGCAGAGGAGAAACTGAAAATAATGCATCACACTGACTCAAAAGAGACATCCTGTATTAGGGTGAAAGAGTGAAAACATTCAGAGCAAACAAAGGGCTATCGTTATCACTGGCAGGGCAGATTATTAGTATCAGAAATGTGGAAATTCTTTTTCCATCATTTCAACTGGTTTGACTGGCAGCTTTGAATGTCCATGTTCTCTGAGAGGAATGAGGAGAGATAACCTACTCTTGCTGCATTTGGATATGCTGTTTCACACAGGGGAGAGAGAAGGACCAAGGTACCCATGACCATTGTGACCACTGATGGTCCTCTTTCTGGATGTACCAAATATTTGAAAAAAGGAGGCTGGAAAATGCTTCAGAGCCAACCTTTTTTTCCTCTTTTAGACAAGACCTACTAGAATCCCTCCATCCAGATTGTCCATATTTCTGGGAGGTGTTGTGAAAACTTTTCCAATATCTGTGGTGTATATCATATGTTATATATGAGGCATTTTCTGCGAGAAACACCTAACTGTCCTGTCTCGTGCTGTAAGAATTATTATTGCAGGTACTGAGCCAAAATGTTAGTTTCCACAAGGCAGCCATCGCTTAGGCCCACACCGCGATAATCCTGATGTGGAGATGGATCACCTGGACAGGGCTGGAGCAGAGTCTAGCCATATTATCTGGGATCAGTTTGATCCAGTTGCCCCTGATGAAGTAGACAGGCTCCTTGGGGCTGTGCATGATACCACTTGCCTATTAGATCACTGCCCGGCCTGGCTGGTTAAATCTCCCAAGGCATCAACGGGCAGTTGGGTCGGTGCAATGGTGAATGCTTCCTTCCGGGAGGGGCTGTTCCCAGCAGTTTTTAAACATGCATTGGTGCGCCCCCTTCTAAAAAAGCCATCGCTCGACCCTACAGTATTAACAAATTTTGGACCAATCTCCAACCTTCCCTTTTTGGGAAAGGTGTTGAAAAGAGCAGTGGCACGGCATCTCCAGGGGGTTCTGGATGATACAGATTATCTGGACCCGTTTAATTCAGGATTCAGGCCCGGTTATGGTATTGAGACTGCATTGGTTGCACTCACGGATGATCTCTGGTGGGAGCGAGACAACACAAATAGCACAAATAAATAAATAAATAGCACAAATAAATAAATAAATAAATAAATAAATTAGACTACAAAATGTGTCACATGCTCCTTTTGAGTCCTATGCCATGCTCCAGCATTTTGTCAGAACTCTGAATCAGACCCAAGTATCTTTGGTCATTTGGAAGGGTAAGGTGATACCCTGCTTGCACAAGTGATTCTGGGCCACCAGAGGGCAACAGTGCCAGCTAGCCAGGGTTTCCTGGGCTACTTCAGATTTTAGATTTTCAGATTTTAGCGTTACGGATGCTTTGATAATGGGTTTTTAATTGGCTCCTTATTTCTTTAGTGTAACAGTTTTTAATGATAGTAGACCATTTTTATTGTGATTGTGGGTTATGAACTGTGAGCTGTCCAGAGTCGCTTCGGCGATAGGTGCGGCCATATAAATCTAAATAAATAAATAAATACTTCTCTTTTTCAGCTGCTCTCTGGTTTCCTAGGCTCACAGACTGGTATTTTGGTCTCAGCTTATTTCCATTCCTTCCCAGTCTTTCAGTCTTTTAGCTAGAAGTGGAAGGCCTCATCACTTTTAATTCCCATCAAGTATCTTTCAGAAAGCAAGACACATAGTCTGAGCATGTGTCTCTTCACACATAAATATACACAGATTTGTGTATACTGCAAATTTCTTTTTTTATGGCCTTTACCGATTACAATCAACTTGTTCATACACTTCTGCCAAGTATCTATTTTGCATCAACAAAACTTGCCCTTCTCTTATCAAAGAAGATGTTTAGTGATGACCCCAAACACTAATTTCCATATTTGCAAAGATAGAAAATAATGTGGAATGAAAGATAGTGACCTAAGGTCAATAGCAATTATGAATGGATATTTTTTACATAAGTCTCTCATGGAGGGAAATGAGTTAGTCATATAGGGCAAAATGTTGTTCCACTCCTAAGTGATCAAAAAAGATGCTAATGGGAACATGTCTGCTCTACAATTGACCTGTTTCCTTTCCACAATGGGATTTCCCCAGAGATGATTGGAAGAGCAATCAAATTAAGCCTGTGTTTGCCTTGCAGTGACTAATAAGAGAACAAAGGATACTATGTGCAAGAAACATACAGTAGTGAGGGGAACCACATGCTTATAAGAGACTAGCATATTTGCCCAGACTTCGTTCGGGATGGACCCAACCTGGGGTGGGGAGGTGGAGCCCTGGCACCTTGGGATCTCTCTCTCACTGTTTCGAGGCCAGTCCTGGAACAGCAAGGGGGAGTGGCAAGGGCGACAGGCAGTTCTTCGCAAGGGAAGGTGCTGCCTCCCCTTGTGGAGAACTGTCTGCCGCCTTGGGGAGATGCCTGCCAGGGAAGGGGCTCGCCTTCTCCGGCAGGCAAGGGCAATTTGGAGCACTGTGTTCATCCCTTGCCTCCTGGATAATGGGCCTGCTTTTTCCGGCAGGCAAGGGCTGAACGGAGCATCGCAGGCGGCCATTGCCTGCTGGAGAAGGGGCCTGCTTTCTCTGGCAGGCAAGGGCACAGCCTTACCCGCTACCATTGGTGGCATAAATGGCAGTGGCGTGGCGGCAGCGCATGGCCCTGGCCCCACTTCTTATGTGCACGTGCTGGCCGAGCTGATTGGCTGATGTGTGGCACAGGGAATTGTAGGGTCTCTAGGTTTTGTTTTGTTTTGTGTTTTGTGTGGCTATGCAATTCTGGGAGGCCAAAGGTGCGTGCGCCAAGGGGCTGTATTCGGGACCCACGGGTGCATACTCCTGCTTTATTTATACAGATGTCTTTTAAGGCTTGCACAAACACTTCTGCCAAAGCCATAACAAACATGTTATACGTAGGGAGACCAGACTCTCCTCCCAAAAGGCATGGTTCCTATTCCTTTAATAGCTGTGTGGAGAGGAAAATGTCAGTAGATATAGTTGTATTAAAAGTTTCATTCCCCAAATGTCTTCTTCTTTTTAAAAATATTTTTTATTAAAATTTCAAAAATAATACAAACAACAATAAAAAAACATCAAAATTACAAATATAAAGAAAATTACGCATATAAAAATAAAAAAATTACATATATATGTAAAATTGAACATCAGCAAACCGTATCCACATTATTTATAATATATACAATTTCAAATCAAACCAATAGGATATGGTTTCTATACCTCATTTTCCAATAATGTTTAATATAAAGACAAGACAAAAAAACCAAAAATAACAAAAATAAAAATAAAATACTAATCACCCGGTGTTATTTACAATACACTGGAGAGCACGGAGATATTCATTGAGATTTTCCCCCAGAACATCTTGTGATCAGGTACAGGTCTTTGCAAATCATTCCCCCTCAGTGAGTAATCCACAAAAGCTTGCCAAACCTTCCAGAATCTATTTTCTTTAACAATTCCCTTTTTAAAGTTTATTTCCCATGTCAACTTATCATTCAATGCTAAGCCCCACATTTCCTTATACCATTCCTCAATATTCAGATTTGCCTCATTTTCCCATTTTCTAGCGATACACTGTCTTCCCGTTGACAACATTATTTCCAATAACTCCTTTTTATTCTTACTCAGGTTTATATTTTCCACTTCTGTCAACATAATCATACTAACACCCAATTTAATTTTCTCCCCCATAATTTCAGTTATCTCGCATTCAATTCTCTTCCAAAAATTTTTTACCACAGTACATCTCCACCACATGTGTTCTTATGTTCCCATTTCCTTCTCACAACGCCAACACATTTTATCTTTTTTCTTATCTATCTGATGTAACCTCATTGGAGTCAAATATCATTTCCACAGCATTTTATAGTTATGTTCCTTAACTCTAACCGACATAGTTCTCATAATTCTTTTCCTCCATTTATTTTTCCAATTCTGTTCTTCTATTTTTATATTCAAATCTTGTTCCCAGCTTAATCTTAAATCTTCCTGTGGATTACCTACCTTGTTTATCATTCTATATATTTTACCAACCAGTCCCTTTATACCACTTTGTCCCCTTCTTATTTTCCAAATCAGTTCTTCAAACTCAGTCCTATCTCTTTCTAATCCAACTTCATTCAAATATTTACTATTCCAACTATTAACCATCCCTGTCTGAAACCAATTCAGTTTCAATTGTTCATACAAATTTATTTTCCTCTCTCTGTCTTTGCAGGCCTGTATCCAGTCTCTCAGCAGGAATACCTCATTCTTATCAAGTACTTCTTTGACCCTTTTATCAATTTTTATTGGAAAATTTGCTATATCCTCCAACTCTATAATAGGGGAAATATCCGGTACCAATTCCCTTTTTACTTTTTTCCATACCCCCAATGTTGCCTTCATCATTCTATTTTTAGTGACTACTTTACTCATACTACCTTCTAAAAAGACCAGTTTTCCAATATGAATAAAATCTTTCATTTCTAATTCTTCCCAAATTGCCTTTTCATTAGCCAGGATCTTCACAACGTTTTTAATTTGGAAAGCTCGATAATATGCCACCAAGTTTGGCATTCCTAATCCCCCTTCCTTCTGGGATAAATACCAAAAAAAATTAACCAATCGGGGCCTTTTCCCCCCATTACAAAAATTGTTGATCAATTTTTGAAACTCCTTGATTTCTTTATCATTCAATTGGATTGGAAGAGCATCAAATAAAAAAATAATTCTTGGTAACAACATCATTTTACATATTGCAATTCTTCCAAACCATGACAGTTTCAATTTTTGCAATTGTTATATTCTATCTTTAATTTCCTTTTTCAATTTTACGTAATTTAATTTCTTAAATTCGTCAAATTTATTCGAGATATTAATCCCCAAATATTTCAAATCATCCTTAATTAGTAAATTAAATTTTTCCTTTATCCTTTTGTTCTTCTTTACCCATATTACACAGTATCATTTCAGATTTATCCCAGTTTATTCTCAAACCCGTTATATCCTCAAAAATTTTCAGCTGCAGTTGTATTCTATCCAATGCCTTTCCAGGGTGTTTAACTGTTATCAAAGTATCATCGGCATATAAACTTATCTTATTACCTAGAACCCCTTCTATCTCTTTGTCTTCCCTTATCTCCTTCGTCAACATCTCCATTGCCAAAATAAATAAGATTGGAGACAAAGGACAACCCTGCCTTGTACCTGCTTCTAACTTTACCTCCACTGTAACTACATCATTTACCCTTACTACTGCCTTCCCTTGCTGGTATAATTGTCCAATTATCCTCTTAAATTTATCACCAAATCCATAACATTTAATTATCTCATTAATTGTTACCCATTGTAAAGAATCAAATGCCTTGAAGATATCCAAAGATAATAGTCCGACTTTCTCTTTTGTTTGTCCTACCTTATCAATTTAATTTAAAACTCTTCTTGTCAAATCTGACATATGTCTACCCTTCAAAAATCCCACCTGGTCCTCATTTATATAAGTGCCCATGAAACTATTCAACCTATTAGCTAATATCGCTGTGAAGATCTTGGCATCATGGTTTATTAGTGAAATTTGTATGTGTGATTCAATTTTTTCTAGATCTTTTCCTGGCTTTGGCAACAGAATAATTATAGTTCTATACCATGAAGTCGGGATTTGCCCTCCTTCTAATATATAGTTATATAACTTATTCAATTTTGGAACCACTATATCTTTAAACTCCTTGTAAAACTCGGCTGGTAATCTGTCCTCTCCAGGTGCTTTATCTGTTTTTAAGCTAGCTATGACCTCTTTTATTTCCTTTTCTGTTATTCGTTCTTCCATCCTGTTCCTATGTTCTTGCGTTATCTTATTATTTATTTGTTTCTCCAATTGTTTTTTCAATTTTGGTATATCTATGTTCTTTTTCGCATATAGTGCCTGGTAGAAATCTTTAACAATTTTACATTTATCTCCAATCTTATTGCATCTTATTCCATCCTTATTAACCAAAGTTCCAATTTCTCTTTTTTCTCTCTTTTCTTTTGCAGCCCTTGCTAGCAATTTTGAATTTTTATTTCTAAATTCAAAATATTTGTGAAGGAAAAGGCGACAAAGGAGGAGGAGGTGGTGAAACCTAAGAGGAAGGAGAAGGAGAAAACTGAAACTGAGGACACACCCCCATCATCTATATCATCGGAATCAGTATTATTGGACCAAACACAATTAATGGTTGAGATGGGTAAATTGTTTAAGATATTTGATAAGATGGAGGAGGCAAATGGGATAGGTTTTCAGGAAATGAAGGAACTAAGAGGGAAAGATAAAAGTGAAATTATGGTGAAACAAGATAAAATGTACACAATGTTTCAGGATTTTGCCCACAAAGTTGATTTTACTCTTCAAAAGTTGGAAACAAGTGTTAATTTGATGCAAAAGGATGTGAAATTGATGCAGGCTGAAGTGAAGGGGTTGCAAGAGGAAGATAAGGAAATCAAAATAAAGGTAGAAGGACAAGGGAAAAGGATAGACATGGTGGAAGAGATGATGAGGAAACAGAATATTGTGATATGCAATTTACCGGGAAAAACGCCAGACCATTTGAAAGACAGAATAATTGATTGGCTGAATAATTTGAAAACGGGGAAAGATTATGTCAATGAAGACATTGCAAGTGTTTATAGATTGGGATCGAGAAGAGGGAGGAGTGTTCAAAGGAATGTCTTGGTTAAATTTGCAAATTGGGGCGATAAATTAAAGGTGATGGCTTTTTTAAAACAAGCTGGGTCTGGCACTTTAAAAATTGACGGAAATGATGTGGAAGTATATAACGATATTGCTGTGGATTAACGTGTTTGGCATTATAAAATGAAACCTGTGACCAAGTTGTTGATTGCACATGGGATAAAATGCAATTGGAGATTCCCACAGCAATTAAAATTTTTTTACGACAAAAAAATGCATACAATTGATGCTGAAACTGATGCACTGTATTATCTTAGTACAATTGAAATGATAGACTTGTCTTCAAGAGAGGGATTGGCAATAAGAAATGACATGTTGGAATCAGGAGGCATAAGAAGAGAATATGGAGGTCAGGAGCAGGAGGGGGCAACAGGGGGGGGAGGGAGGAGGGGTCCAAAACTGATAATGTGGCAAAGGAAGGCTGAAGTATAAGGATGGAGGAACTTAAGGAGAGGCAGAGTGGTGTTAGGGAGGTTCTGGGATTGTATGTATAAAAGTGTTAAAAAAAGGAATTGTATTAATGAGAGTGTGCGTGGGCATTTTGAGGCTTGCAGTTACATCTTCCACATTCCCCCCCTCCTCTCTTTGGTTGGCAAAGGCAGATTTTTCTTTATTTTTGTAGAGGAAAAGGGTGGGGAGGGTAGAGTAGAATGTTTGTTGTGTTAGATTTAGTTTTAGTTATGGGAAGTGAGGTTGCACACTCATTGGAGAGATCGGAGATGACAGAAGATTGCTTTTTGGTAAATTATGAGGAGTATTAAAGTAATATCATGGAATGTGAAAGGTACAGGATCTCAAGTTAAGAGGAAAAGAATAGAATTAGCTTTAAGAAAGGACAGGCCGGATGTAGTCTTTTTGCAGGAGACCCATCAAAAATCTCAAGATGAGAATAAGATCTTTTTGAAAGGGATGCAATACTATGAAAAATCATTTGATACCTCAAAGGCAAGGGGTGTGGCTACCTTAATTTCGAATAGGTTGGGCTTTGAGATGACATGTAGTATGTCCGATCCTGAGGGAAGATTCTTGATAGTAAAAGGGAAGATTGATGATGTGGAAATGGCTTTTGTGAATATATACGCCCCAAATGATCATCAAGAGGCGAGGGGGCCTGCTGGGCGAACATCACCGCCGCGCTCAGCCCCGGTGGGGGCGAAGAGGCTCGCCGGCCCCGCCACCGGCCGGCGTCCCGGGCCCCGCCCTCCCCCTCGCCAGGACTTTAGAGGCGAGGGGGCCTGCTGGGCGAACATCGCCGCCGCGCTCAGCCCCGGTGGGGGCAAAGAGGCTCACCGGCCCCGCCACCGGCCGGCGTCCCGGGCCCCGCCCTCCCCCTCGCCAGGACTTTAGAGGCGAGGGGGCCTGCCGGGCGAACATCGCCGCCGCGCTCAGCCCCGGTGGGGGCGAAGAGGCTCGCTGGCCATGCCACCGGCTGGCGTCCCGGGCCCCGCCCTCCCCTTTATAACGCCCCTTTATAAGACTCTGAAAGCAGGGGGGTTTTGTGAGTGGGTTTGGTAGAATTGTTTTATTGTGTTATTTTTATTTACTTGAAACATTGTATTAATATTGCATTTTGTATCTTGTATGTAAACCCCTTGTGTTGCCCTGGGGTCATTTATATGTTGTTAGCCGCCCTGAGTCGGCCATGTGTTGAGTAGGGCGGGATATAAATTGAATAATAAATAAAATAAATAAATAAAATAAAGAGGACCTTTTGGAGAAAATGTATAAAATATTGGTAAAAGAAAAAACAACAAGAATGATAGTAGCTGGGGACTTTAATCTAATTAGGTCAAATTTACATTGTACAAATATTTTAAGAAGTGGAAAAGGGGTTAAAAAACAAATTTTGGATAAATGGATGGAAGATATAGGATTGAAGGATACGTGGAGAGAGCTTAAGGGACCAGAAAGGGTTTATACTTATTTTTCGCATGTCCATAACTCATACTCTAGAATAGACTACATATTCGTAACAGAAAATATGATTGGAAAGGTAGACGAGGTAGAAGTGGGAATATTCAAAGAATCGGATCACGCGAAAGTGTTGTTAGAAGTGGGGATAGAAAATATAAGAAAAACAAGGAGGAATTGGAGATACGATCCTAAATTATATAAAGACCATAAATGTAAGGAACAAATAACTGAGAATTAGAAGGAAAGTTGGCAATGGAATGATACGGAGGAGGTGAGTTTTAATGTGGTTTGGGATACCATGAAGTCGGTATTTAGAGGGGAGAGTATAAAGTTGGCTAGTTTTAGAAATAAGCATTTCAAAGTGGAACAAGATAAAATTGAGAAGGAGATAAAACAGCTTCAAGAAAAACATACAAGGACCAAGGACAAGAAGGTTTTTGATAATATACAAAGATTGAAGACTGAATTGATAGGAAAGGACATAGAAAAAGTAAAACGAGACTTGGTATATTTAAAAAGAGAATATTTTGAATTTAGCAAATGTCTTCTTCTAAGCTACTATTAATGGTACAGGAAACCTGTTTTCTTTTTCATCTGATTAACCTAAACATGTTATCAAGTTTTGACTATATGACAAACAAACAGGGGAGAGGAGGTAATTTAATTACCCTAGTTGTAAAGGATTTAAGACAAAAGTGGCAGGGAGGTTAACCAGCATTGTAAGTGATTGTTATTAAGAAAATGTTTGAAAAAACCTGCAGTGGTTCATAAGAACATAAGAACAGCCTTGCTGGAACAGGCCACAGCCCATCCAGTCCAGCATTCTGTCTCACACAGTGGCTCACCATTTCCTTCAGGGTATTCCCAAGGAGATGCCTTCACCTGCTTAGGATTCCCTGGAAATGGCATTGAGAGATATCCTGACTATCTCTCCAACCCGGAGGTTGTCCTTAAGTATCCATAATTATAGCCATTGATACCCTTGTCCTCCATGAACTTGTCTAATCCTTTCTTAAAGCTGTCAAGACTGACAGCTGTCACCACTTCTTCTGGCAGGGAGTTCCATAGACCAGTAATCCTCTGGGTGAAAAAGTACTTTCTCTTATTTGTTTGAGAACTAGTACCCAAAAGTTTCATCGAGTGTCCCCTAGTTCTAGTGTTGTGCGATAGGGTTCTAAATATTAGTGCATATCTTTTTTTTCTTAGGGATACAATTGCAGCATTCCATTTTGAGCATGGGCCAGTTCCTTCTCTGAATTACTAAGTGATACTTACAAATGCTTTCACTCTTCCAAAATAGTATCTGTGGGCTTGTACAACTGCTGCTGTTATGAGGGATTGCTCCTTCTATGAAATTGTGGTGTGTAATATTGTTGAGTTTGTGGTAGGTTTTGTGAGGACATCCCACTACGGTAATGGAGTAGACCATACAGCCAGCAACTCAATGCCAAATATTGGGTGGTAGTAAATAACCTGGCTCCCTAAAGGGGCCAATGGCTATGGACGGATGAGCCCCATTAGGTGGGGTGATGGCCCCCTCAGTAGGGGAAATGCCACTGAAAACCACCATATTGGGCCCAATGGCAAAATGCATGGAGGAGGAACTCTTATTCCCAACAGTCATGGAGACGGAAGAGGTCATGCCAGATGGACCGGCTGTGAAGGGACATTTTGATCATATCCTCAAGGCTATGGCAGTCCATTGCAGTCCTGGTGTTAAATCCTGCAAGTCTCATTTCATATGTGCCGCAGGAGATGGCTCTGTGATCATAGTGTGTGAGTCACTTCATGGCAAGCTAAGATCCACCTTAAACAAATTCCTTCCAATGGTATTTTTTCTGCTTCAGGAAAAAATGCATTCTCAGATACAAGTTGCAGCCATCGCTGACTACGAAGGGTTGTCTTGTCTCCCTTATCTCTTGTAATAGGAATTATTCACTGCCAAACACAAAATCCACATTGTAATTCATAAGAACCAAGAGTGACCATGCAAGATGAAACATGGGCCTGTTAATTTTTTCCAGGACCCCCCTGGATTATTCTATTGATTCAATGAGCACTCTGGCTGAAATCGAGAGGTAAGTCACAGCAAAAGTAGGCCTACTGAATCAGGAGTTAGTGCATCAGTTCCTCTGAAGGTTTTACTGATTCTGTGGGTCTTCTCTTACTTCCAGCATTCAGCCTCTGTATATCTTGATAGACATGCATAAAGTTATTGGTTGTTATTGTCCAATAACTAAATAACCTTAAAAAACAACCTACACTTTTAGTATTACCATGTTTTGTTAGAACAGAAATCTTAATCAAGTAAACAGCCTGTTCTTCCCATGCAACATTTAAGAAGTGAATGTCTGTGTCATTTTCATTTGTTTACACTGAGATAATGCTCTTTTAACAACATCTTAAAATTCTTAATAGGGGGGGGGGAGAGTGCAAATACAAGATTTTTCTGTCTTATATCTTGATCACTATGAATAAGTTTGGAAACTGTCTTCTGATTCTTCTTCTCAAGTGCTATGTTTGTGTGTTTGCAGGCCTCTTTCTGTTAGAAAGAAAGTGAGATGAGAGGTTGAGGTTAGACTCTTGCGTCTTTGGGTGTTGTTTGCTGGCCTGTTGCCACAGGCAGGAAATTCTTCTACCAAAAAAAACACATAAGAAAATGTGGCTCTTGGGGTTTCAGCAGAGCTGGCAACTCAGTATTGCTTTCCTTCTAGTTGGTGAGTGCAACAATGCAGAGTTGCTGTTTTGAAAAAATAGTCCAAATTACATATTTATGCATTTACATTTGAAACACATTTCCCTTAAATCCAAAGTGGCTTACAATTCTGTGACCGAATTTCTGTATGGTGGAGGGCAGATAGCATGGTTAACACAGAACAATTATACCAAGCTGAAGTGGATCTGCCACCATCTCTGTGTTCTTTTCCTTATCTCCACACTTTCCTTTCGTGTTTCATTCCTGTATTGGTCATGGCAGGAGGGACAATGCCTGGATTTTGGGGACCATATATCCCTTTTCACTGTAGCAGCCTGAGGAAGGCAATGGGAGCAAAGAGGCCTTGAGAATACCTGAGGTGATGTTGTGTCTCAAATGTTGGCATAAACTCAAATACAATGGTAAAATAGTGGCTATGATGGAGGCAATGGACTATGTGGTTGGGGAAAAGGTGTGTGAGGTTGGCTGCCTCACTCAGTCCACACCTGAGCCACATGGGTGTGTGTTTCTGTGCTACTGAAGGTATATTGGTTAGAGTGTTGGACGAGGCTGCAGTAAAGCTGGGCACAAAACCCTAATTGGTCATGAAGCTCATCATTTGACGTTGGGACATGTGCCCTATTTCAATCAGACCTACCTCACAAGATGGCTGTGAGTATAAATGGGGAGGAGGAGATCCATGTGTATAAACTTGAACTCATTGGAAGGAAATACAAGTAGAGCAATTAAAATCTATACCTATAAAGCAAAGGTGTGGGTTTGGTGTCTGGAATGGGCTGCCACACCCCTTGACCAAACCTCACGAAATTCGGCACACATGTACCTTGTGTATGTGAGCAAGTCACTGTCGGGGTCCCGAAGACCATGGGTGGAGGTATATTTGACAGGAGGGTTTGTGTCTGCCCCAGAGGGCATTGTGATGTCATCACCGAGCTCACATCACAGCCCACCCCTGGCCAGTGGGTTTCCCGGGCAACACTGGCACTCAGTTAGCTGGGTTGGGACCACCTGGGTGAAGCCATGCACCCCTGCTAGTAAATGAATAATAACACAAATGTTTGCAGCATTAACAAGCTGTCATTGTTTCTGGGCCAGGAGACTGTGGAAATGGGTATGGAAGGAATCTGATTACATGGGGTCCAGCATCCAGTTTAAACCCAGAGGAGCAAGTAATGCATGGCTTGCTGGTGGCTTCTCACTAGAACTTTATTTCCAGCTTGGAAGCTACTAGGCATTATTCAATGTAAAGGCTCATAATTGATGAAGCTGGGATTCTGCCCCTGTCCTCATTCAAAATGGCACTATAGGCCCAAGGGCATGTATCAATTAGCTCCCTCTCTTCTTCCCACTTCCCCACCCCATCCACCAGTAAGCTATTATGGTGAGGGCTTGCAGTCTTATGAATGTGTAGAAATGGCACCAGGCCAAAACAGCTTTAAAGACTGGAGCTTAATAATATTGTAATTTTTCTGTCGGTTCCTTTCTGCCTGATGCAGCATTTTGACTTCTATTATATACGGGAGTTCTCAACCTTTTTAAGATGGGGGCTGGGTCATGCTCCCTCAGACAACTTCAGGGGCTGGACAGCCATTTTGCCCTTCCTCCACACATGGCACTTCCTGGTGTGGCGGAGGTGGTGGTGGTCCACATGAAATGGTGCCATGGGCCGCATCCAGCCCATGGGTCGCAGGTTGAGAATCCCTGATATAGACCTTTCACAATCATGTTTTAGAAGTCAAACTGTTTAACTTCTAGCAAGGCTAGTAAAATAAATGAAATTACAGGGTTGGTTTTGTTGTTTTTGTTGTCTCCATCACTTTTCGAGCCAGTGAGATATTCTCCAAAACAGAGAAGAGAAGGCAATATTCCAATACCTAAGGTTGGGCTTCTCTGAACAGAAGCGGTTGCATTATTGCCAATCTGGAATAGATTAATCATCTGGGTTTCAGAAAGGACAGATTCAACCAAACGATCTGGGTTTATTACATGTAACCTTTTTGAGCTGCCATGCTAGAGCCTTGACAGACCTTATAACTGTTTGGATGCCAAATTTAATCTTTGAGATTAAAGACTGGGGCTAATGAAGAAAACATTTGAATGACTGAAGATGGATTGGATCTGGTATGCCACAGCGATGCTTCGCCATTCCTGAGATGATTGAAAATGACCTTGAAACAAATTAGGAAGAATTGTGCCTGAGTTACAGGAGTCTCTTCATTGTTAAAACTGGCACTTAATCTGGAATTAGCATGCAAACGTTGTCATTTGAGGGCTGTTTGAGATAGTTTCTAGGGTTGCAGGGCTTATCCTTTGGAAGAAGGCCACCAGATGTCTACTAACATTTTGTTATATTAATTTACAGATATATAGTCAGAACTGGGGGATGTTTCTTTTGGACAACAACTCCCCAGATTCCCTTGGACAGCAGTACAGATTACAGGATTCTCAGAGCTGTAGTTTAAAAAAAAATTGTTTTTTTACAAAGTCTATATATATATAAGTAGAAGGTCTCTTTTTTCCTGTATACTGTATATGTGAACACAGCAGGCCCTTTGTATCTCTGGGTTCATTATCCACAGTTTCAGTTATCCACAGCTCAAAACTATTCACTGAAAAATTCCAGAAATTTTGAATTATTTTACAGATGCATTACAAGAATTGGCTGTTAGAGGCCAATGCAATCTATATGGATTGCTAATTACCATGGTTTCAGGTAATCACAATAAATCTTGAAACCTATCCCCTGAGGATGAGGAGGAGGCCTCCTCTACTAGCCCCTCTTTCTTTTGCTCTGGAGAGAGAGAGAGAGGGGGAGGGAGAGAAATGCTTCTGTGTCAGTTTGCATGTATGAATACCCAGTTTTGCCTCTCACTCTGCTCTAGCTGCCTCCTACCCCATCAGTCAGAATGGGCATGGAGTACCACTAGGTCATCCTTTCACTTATTTAAACAAAGTTAGATAGGTTATTTTACCCTTAGCTAGGAATAAAGGGAAGCTCTGCCTCAAGTATTTCAAAAGAGCAAGAGAATAGCCTAAACTAACAAAAATGAGGGAAGTACTTAATTATTATTGCCTGTGTGCGTGATGCATGCGTGTGCACATTTAAGAATTGTTTAATATAGCCTGGTAACTCACCCTGAAATCCTATGATATAAGAGAGACTATAAATGTTGAGGGGGCTGGGCTGGTGGTCCCCCTGGCATTTACGGCTATCGTAAATGCATTTACAACAGCCGTGGACTCATTTATAGCTGTTGTAAATGCATTTACGACCACTGTAAATTAGTCCGTGGCCAATTCCAGTGGTGGCTGGATTATTTGGTTCCATGGGCTGGATCTGGCCCACAGGGCCATAGGTTACCTACCCCTGCTATAAAGGAACTGCAGTTGGTGCACACAGACCAGTCATAACAGGGATGTATCAGCTGAAACAGCATTTCTTTCAGCCTGAAGATTGTGTGTGGATCTGAACTTCCTTAACCAACATATGTATGCCCATAGCTAACCCTTTCGGCACCAAGGGCAAGAGGCTCTGTCTCTTGCCCATTCTGCTTTGAGGTATGGTCCACCACACCACACCAAGAAAATGAAGGAAAATGTGGTTCTCCTCCCCCAACCCACCCAACACAAATAAGAAGAAAAACATCATACTTTCCAAAAAAGAAGATAACGTGGATAGGACACCATTTATTTTAGCAATAACAATTACACTTTTAAACCATCCCATAGCACTGAGCGCACTCTCTGAGTGGTTTGCAGCTAATTAGCATTTTGCCCCCAACATGCTGGGTACTCATTTTACCCACCTTGGAAGGATGGAAGGATGAGTCATACTTGTTCCCCATCAGGATTGAACTCACAATGTTTTGGCTGGAGTTCCTACTATCCTAACATCCACTAGTAGATTTACCACCAGATTTTGGCACCTTCCAAATTGTGATGCCTTAGGTCAAATCTCCAGTTGCCCAGTTATGGCCCATTAAAGTTGCTTTGATCACTAATCATCTGTCTGGCAGGTCTCACATTCAGGCCTGTGCTGGCCCAGTGGGACACTGGGACATGTCCCAGTGCGTCCCTACTTATAACATAAAATAGCACCCTTGTATTGATATTTTTTTTGTGCTGTATTCCAGGAAAGGTGTAGGAATCGGGGCCACTGGGGTGGCCGTTACGTCCCGGAGGAGACTGATCAAGTGACGACACGAGGCAAATGGAGCGAGATCAGATCAGATCAGTACTTTATTGAGAAAAGGCAACATCATTTATAGGGGAAAAAGTGCAACGGTGGCAGAACCATCATCTGACAGGAAAATTACCTCACCCACGTACCCGGGTTAATGGGGAACACCTCAAAGGGAAGTTAATTAACTTGGACAAACACGGGGCAAGGAAGACCATTGTTTAGGGCTTAGGCATGGACAAACATGGCCCTTATTTGCACCGGGCATAACCTTGGGTAGGAGATGAGTCATTACTCTAATGGGTAACTGGGGTCAGCGAAATGCTCTTCCCGCAGAATCGCTGGTCAGGCAATAAGCGGCCGAATTAATCCTTACCATTAATCCACCTCCCTTGCTCACCGACAAAGGCCAGAGGCCAGGAGTCTGCTCGCTGGTTTAACCTCTGCCAGAGGCCACCGATGCCCAACCGGGCACGCGGAATCCTCATCTCCCCTTTCTGTTTAATTTAAGAGCCTGACCGGCGATCCCGCGCAAAAGCGGCATCAGCTGTTGGGCGGGAGTGACGTCACGGAGTTTCTCTTTGGGGCGGCACTTGGAGATCAGCGAGGGAATGCACTGAGCAAGGCAACAAATCGCGATGCCTAGTATGACTATCCCCACTACCACCTTAAGCACCGTCTGGAGCCACCCCCATGGGATCCATGACCACATCCACTTCCACAGGGAGCTCCACCAGGCCCTCCACGCGGAGCCTTCCGTGATGCCCGCCACTATGGTGTGGAGATCTGTGATCTGGTTTTGAATTCGGCGAGAATTGTCAGTAAGATTGAAGCAGTACATACCATGAACAGATTCGCAACCCAAGTGGTGCAATAGGAGAAGGTAGTCGATAGCCGCTCGATTATCAAGAATGGCATGGCGAAGTTCCGCCTGCTCTTGGTTAAGGAGCGCTATCGCTGTGGAGGTATGGTTGATGGCTTTTGCCAAGCCGCAAGCCAAGCGAGCAATTCTCCGTGCATTGCCGACGGCTAAGCCTGGCACGCCAACTATGCTGACTGACAGCGAGACATACTCGGCGGGACTTAAAACTTTGAAACTGCTGTCACACGAGCTGTCTAACTGGGCAGTGCGGACGTGTCGCATGCGTGAGGGAACAATGGAGACATTGGAAACATCGGGAATATCTGTGACGTTTGTGCTTGGGGTAACCATATCCTTAGTGGGGAGTACCAGCGTCAAGCGACTGATACAACATATAGAGTCAGACACATTTGCAGGAATGTAGTTAAACGTATACTGGTTACATGTAAAGAACCACCCTGAGGGTAGGGTGACATGAACAGGCAATGAGCCAAGTGTCTCTGGGTTTTGACAAGTCCAGTTGCCGCTGCCAGTGTCGAGGCAACGACGCCGAGCCCGGCCGGCCGAGGTGCAGCCGACCATCCGGGCACAAGTAGAGTCCGGGCTGACCGCCACCCGCGGGGTGTGGAGAGTGGCTGCGTCAGCTGGCAAAGTCATAGTTAACTGCAGTCCCCCCCAGCGAGCGTATGCTGTGAAGCTCGCGGGGAGATGCGGTCCAAGAACTTTCTTCAGCAGCCAGTCGCCATCCCTGGCCCGTGCGTCAAGAGTGTGGCACACGGGGGTGAGACAAGTGCTGAGGATCGAGGCAGAACCAATGTCCTGCTTCAGACAAAAATCGGACTGGTTGACGCGACCCGCCAACCTTGCCCACAGATTGTAGTGCATCCGTGCTGAGAGGTCTTCACCAGGCGGCAAGCCGTTGGCCTGAAGCGAAGCGGCCTGAACGCCTCCCCCCAAAAGCAGGAGGAGGGCCAGGATGATGGTGAAGATCGCGGAATTGATGTGAATCTGGGCAAAGACTGCTGCAACGAAGTTCTCCGGTGTCGGCTCCTTCCCCTCGCGTTGGAGGGCGTCCCGGGCCTCACAGCAAAGGGTCTTGACCATCCCCCAGGTGATCCTCTGTGCCGGGGTCCACAGCCGCCGCGTCTCCCGGTAGGTCTCCTCGGTCAGAGTGAGGTCCTCCATCTCCGGGATCGGACTCGGGTCGGTCTGGGTCCACGCCATGAGGTTCCAAGTGAGGCTTGACGCACCGCGCTGGGATCCAAACGACACCTGTAGGAGACATAACTGCAGCATACCCTCTTCCCCAGGTTATGAGCGGCACCGGGCCCCTCCAAGAAGGGTCTGGTGGGACTCGGTACCGGACCATAGGTCGCGGGAGAGCTTCCGAACGGTGGAAATGCCTCTCCTGCGGCGTACAATCCGAAAAAACATTGAGGTGATTGTATGTGAACAATACCTTATTCAGACAAAACTGAGCTTCTCCCTGTGACTTGGGGAGGGCTGGTGGCTCCCCCTTTCTGTTTGTTTGTCAATATAGGACTTTAGCGTCCGATTGACCCGCTCTACAATCGCTTGCCCTTGCGGATTGTAGGGAATGCCAAAGGTATGCTTGATGTCCCAAGTAGCCATGAAGGCGGCCAACTGCCTAGAGCAGTAGGAAGGGGCGTTATCCGTTTTAACGTGCCGTGGTTTGCCCATGGCAGCTATGCAGGAAAGGAGGTGCTGCTCCACATGGGTCGCAGTTTCCCCTTTCTGCGCCGTAGCCCAAACGAACTGTGAAAAAGTGTCAATGCAGACATGCATGTATTGCCACCTGCCAAACTGCGGCACATGCGTGACATCCATTTGCCACACCTGATTAGCCTCTGTCCCTCGTGGGTTGACCCCCCACGAGGGCCCCCCCGGTGCCCCTGCACAATGCTGGCAAGAGCGTACTATGCCTTGGGCTTGAGAAAGTGGCAAATTGAACTGTCTGGCGAGTGCTTTGGCGTTTTGGTGAAAAAAGGCATGACTTTGGATTGGAGTAGTAAAAACTCCCAAAACTGAACGTTGCTGAATTTCCTTTGCGGCCGCGTCCGCTCTGCCATTGCCTGCGGAGATCGGACCTGGTAGGTCTTGGTGACTTCGAATGTGGGCAATATAGAGCGGCTCCGTGCGGTTTCGCAAGTGAAATTGAGCGGTGAGAAACAGACTAAGCAAATTTTTGTCTATCGCGGGAGTGATGTAAGCTCCCGGTAGACTGTGAAGCAAATTCCTTACATACAGACTGTCCGTTATGATATTCAAACATTCTTTGGCGAAGGTGTGCAAGGCAAGGTTCACGGCTGCCAACTCCGCCCGCTGCGCGGACTTCTGTGGAAGAGTTAGCAGCGTGTGCCAAGCTTCGCCCTCCTGCCAGGTCAGGACACCATAGGTGCGACCCCCATCAGAGAAAACTGTTCTGGCCCCCTGAAGTGGGACCAGCGAGAGCAATTCGAACAAGCTGACTGTTCCTGTTTGCAGCGAGACGAGTCTGGTGTCTTTGGGCAAATGATATGCTAAACTGCCGGTGAAGCCTTCCAAAGCTATCGGGAGCGAGTCACCTAGCTGCATCAGCTGATGAATTTGTTCCTTGGTGAACGGAACCACAATTTTGGCCAAATCATTTCCTGAAATGTCCCTAGCTCTCAGCCTGCCGCGGTAAATCACCGCGGAAACCAGCTCCTGGGGCGGGACGATGTTCCGTGAAGAGGTGTTAGGCAAGTATACCCACTCCACAATTTTAGCTCCCTTCTCGGAGTCTACCCCTAGCGCCCCAGTGAACATGGATCCTGACCGTACGATGTACAAATTCAGGATCGGGGCATATGGTCCCTGGGCGATCCTATCCACCCACCTCTGGCTGAGAACTTGGTTCACTTTCTCGAGCGCCAAGCACGCATCTTGAGAAATTTTTATCCGGTCTGCCGGCTGCTTACCTAAAGTTAGCAGCGAGAAGAGCGGTTTTAGAAGATCCGTATCCAATCGGAAATACGGTCTAGCCCAATTAATGTTTCCTAAAATCTGCTGTAATTCTACGAGGGTGACTGAGTCCTGAAGATTTATCTGAGGCAAAACTGGCGCTGCAAAAGAGCGGAGAAGCCGATGGCCCAAGTATGAGAAGGGCTCGGACTTCTGCACCTTTTCCGGGGCCCCAGGAAAAGCCTCCAGGCTGGCCTGGAGGTCTGAAAACACTGTGCTGCCAAGCTGCGGCAACGCTACTAAAATATCATCCATAAAGTGACAGACTATGGCTTGTGGGTAGAGGTTTCGAAACCTTGCCAGCGCGTCGTGAACGTAAATTTGGCACAGAGTGGGCGAATTGAGCATGCCCTGTGGCAAAAATTTCCACGCGTAACGCTGCGTGGGCTCACTGTGGTTCACGACCGGTACCGTAAAGGCAAACCTCTCCCGGTCCCTGGGGTCTAAGGGGATTGTATAAAAGCAATCCTTGAGATCTACGACTAGAATCTCCCACCCCTCGGGAATCATATTAGGATTTGGGATGCCGCATTGAAGCGGACCCATTGGCTGAATGCATTTATTGATCTCTCTGAGATCGTGGAGGAGTCGCCACTTCCCCGACTTCTTCTTAATAACAAAAACTGGCGAATTCCAGGGGCTTGTGGACTGTTCTATATGTCCTGCGTCTAGCTGTTCTTTAACTAGCTGCTTGAGAGCAACCAATTTCTCTCCCACTACCGGCCATTGTTCTACCCAGACCGGAGTATCGGTGAGCCATTTAAGTGGCAACGCCATTACCCGAAGGTAAGGGTGGCACCGTACTGTTGGAGAATGTCTCACCCCCAAAGGTTGATGTGCACGTCAAGAATGTGCGGTCGGATCACCGCCGTGCCTTCAGCCCTTGGGATTGTGACTTCTACCCACTCCCGGCTCCTAAACGCTTCCTGAACACCGCCTACCCCCCACACATCGGAGACCGGCTCAATGGCCCAATCCCGCGGCCACTGATTCCTGCTTATCACGCTCACATCTGCTCCGGTATCGAGTAATCCTGAGAACGCTCTTTTGTTCAAAAATACCTCGATAACGGGGCGCTGCTTCCACTCAATGTTGGTCTCCACTGTCGCTAAGACCTGGTATCCTTGTACTGCCTCGCTCACGCTCAAGCGGTCAGCTGAACCGGGCTCTGAGCTGTCACTGAGCCCTCCCTGGCTCTCTGCGGGCAAGTGACAAGGGACCATGATCAGTTGCGCTAAGGTGTCTCCCTTGTGAATGGTTTGGGGCAGGTGTGTCCAAAGCTGAACTTGGAGAATGCCTGAAAAATTCGAGTCAACGACTCCTGGAATTATGAAAATTCCACGTGCACCAGCTACACTACGGGGCAAAACTAAACCTAAAAAGCCTCTGGGCAGGGGTCCCATGTACTGGGAATCGACCAGATAGACTGTGCCTGGCAAGTCGCATGTAACGTCCGCCTGGCAAGTCAATTCTAGCCCTGTGCTGCCCCTGGGGCTGGCCTGTGCCCTCGCAATGTCTGGAATGGGGTTGGAATTTACTCTAGCTCGGGTGAGTTCCGGGTGAGGGAAGCCTCTGTTTGGACTGGGGCCAGAGACATGCCCGCGTTCCGGTTTCCCGAATTCTGGCAATATCTGGCCCAATGGTAGCCTTTCTTGCACTTCGGACAGAGTGTGTTCAGAGCTTTGGAATGGCCGGACTTTTGTCCGCCTCCCTTGGACCGGCACTCCCTAGCGAAGTGACCGATCTTGCCACAATTGTGGCACGCTCCTTTGCTCTTACCATTAGGTCTTTTCCCTCCTTGCACCGCTGCCGCTAGCAGACCCATCTTATAGGATTCTGTGCCAACGTCGGCGCAAGCTCTAATCATGTCCGATAGGGTCAAGTCAGGACGATTGCCTAGGGACTGCAAGATTCTACGGCAGTCCAAGTTGGCGTTGTCCTTGGCTAACTTAATCATGAGCTCTTCCTGGGCTTGCTCATTATCAATCTGCCTGCTAATAGCTTCCTCCAGGCGATTGATGAAGTCCATGTAGGGCTCCTGGGCTCCCTGCTTAATGGAGGTGTAATTTTTCGCCGCTTTGCCAGTGGCTGGGATCTTAAAGTAAGCCCTAAAGGCTGCCTCGGCTGACATCTCAAGAGTGGCGAGGGGCAAGTTGATCTGAGCGTTGATTGACTCGAAGGCACCTGAACCATACAACTGGTCAGGGATTACCGCGCCTCCCATTCTGGCAGCTCGAGTTTGAGCCTCTAGGCGAAACTCGCTGTCCCAGATCATGTACTGGCTAGGGGTCAGCATCATCCTCATGACGGCTTTCCAGTCGTGAGGAATCCACATGGTGGTCTCGCACACCTGCTGAAGCGTGCCCCTTGTGAAACGGCTTTGGAGCCCTGTTTCTGCAATTGCCTTCCGCATAGCCATGAGAAGCTTATACGGAACTGGGGAATGAACAATCTGCTGTGCGCCCGTGAGCGCGTCCATCTCCATGCGGATTGGACATATCTGCCTGAGCTCAGCTAGCTCTTCTACTGGCAGATCCCCCTTTCTAAGCTCTTCCTCAGCTGTGCGCTGAAGGGCACTTTTGGTAACTAGGGAAGCCGAAGCTGTCAGAGAAGCGCCTGCGTTTCTCATTCCTTGCATTCCCTCGGTGACGTCAGCAGCTGTCACCGCGGGAAGGTTCCCTGCGCTACTCTGCTGGTATTTGAATGTCGGATAGAGCGCTGTGGGCGCAGTCGGCTCGACTGGCTGACCTGATGACTTATTTAACGGGGGTTCTCCTGCTTCTATCCGGACTGGTTCGATCTGCTCTAAGAGTTCCCTACACTTCCTCCATGTGCGAAATATCCTTCCTGGAGCTTTGGGGGGTTGCCGAATGCAGTCTCCTATCTGATCCCAAAGCGGTAGGGTCAACGTACCTGCTTCTGGGTAAAGCAGGCAGTGTTCCCTAAGGTACGCCAAAAGTCTCGCTAGTTCCCTGCTGTGAAAGCGTAACTGAAATACCCTGGCCAGGATTTTAAACTCTTCCTCATGAGTTTTTTGGCTAGCGGACGGACTTGGTCTATGAGAACAAGTCCCCATATTACCTGCGAGTGGTCCTCTGAAGTTTCCTCCTCGGGACGGGTTGACGCGTCTGGGGGCAAGGTAACAGGTCTTGGCGACGATCGTCTGGGTAGAGCTCGGAGCGTGGCCTTCTGCCACGGGCCCTTGGCGGCCTCTGCGCTGTCAGGGGCTCACAGCTGCCCTGAGCGGAACGCGTTTTTCCCTTTGGTGCAAGCCTCCCCGAAAGCTGGAAGCAAGCTGTGGGAATGTCTCTTGGAATGCCTCGCCGCTGGCCGTCCCTCTGACCGGCTGGCTGCCGACCAGAGCGCCGCGCTGTCCTCCGGGCTGACAGGTCGCGGTTCAAGCGTAGAACCGGACCGCGTGGTTCGTTACTCACGAGTAGACCTCTCCGGGGTCCCTTACTCACGAGTAAATCACGTCGGGGTCACCAGATGTAGGAATCGGGGCCACTGGGGTGGCCGTTACGTCCCGGAGGAGACTGATCAAGTGACGACACGAGGCAAACGGAGCGAGATCAGATCAGATCAGTACTTTATTGAGAAAAGGCAACATCATTTATAGGGGAAAAAGCGCAACGGTGGCAGAACCGTCATCTGACAGGAAAATTACCTCACCCACGTACCCGGGTTAATGGGGAACACCTCAAAGGGAAGTTAATTAACTTGGACAAACACGGGGCAAGGAAGACCATTGTTTAGGGCTTAGGCATGGACAAACATGGCCCTTATTTGCACCGGGCATAACCTTGGGTAGGAGATGAGTCATTACTCTAATGGGTAACTGGGGTCAGCGAAATGCTCTTCCCGCAGAATCGCTGGTCAGGCAATAAGCGGCCGAATTAATCCTTACCATTAATCCACCTCCCTTGCTCACCGACAAAGGCCAGAGGCCAGGAGTCTGCTCGCTGGTTTAACCTCTGCCAGAGGCCACCGATGCCCAACCGGGCACGCGGAATCCCCAGAAAGGAGCCCCCCTCCTGAAACTTAACTGGGGCTGAAGGGACCTGCAAACTGTAAGATTGGGAATTGGGGCCTTTCTTGCCTTGAGGCCCTCCCAACCTGCCACTTCGGGGCCAGGCAATTCAGGGCTTCACTGGCATTGATAGTCTCCCAGCCATGCAAGGCAATCACTTCAGTCTTTAATCTTTATTGCATAGCAACCAGGCAGAGCATTCAAGAACAAACAGTGTCAACATAAGAAACCTAAAGAATGTTCAAATTATCGAACAATTGAGCTCATCCCACACGCTAGCAAGTTGATGCTCAAGATAATACAGGATAGACTTCAGCAGCACTTCAAGAGAGAATTACCAGAAGTACAGGCGGGGTTCAGAAGAGGCAAGGGGACTAGAGACCACATTGCCAACATACGTTGGATCATGGGGAAAACAAAGGATTACCAGAAATAAGTCTACTTCTGCTTTATTGACTACACCAAGGCCTTTGACTGTGTGGACCACAACAAAATGTGGTATTTAAAGAGATAGGAATACCAGAATGCCTTATATGCCACATGAGAAATCATGTACTTGAGTCAAGAAGCAACAGATAGGATAGAATACAGAATGACAGAGTGGTTTGGAATAGGAAAAGGAGTAAGACAAGGCTGCATTTTATCACCTGCTTATTCAACTTATACACAGAACACATAATGTGCAATGCAGGTATGGAGGAATCACAATATGGGATCAAAATTGCTGGGAAAAACATCAACAATTTGAGATATGCAGATGATACCACCTTAATGGCAGAAAGTGAGGAAGACCTAAAGAATCTCTTGATCGGATTGAAGGAGGAGAGTGCAAAAGCTGGCTTGAGACTCAATATCAAGAAAACCAAGATAATGGCAACAGGCCCTATCACTTCCTGGAAAATAGATGGAGAACAAGTAGAAGCAGTGACAGATTTTACTTCCTTAGGATCTAAGATCACTGCAGATGGCGACTGCAGCCATGAAATAAAAAGGTGACTGATTCTTGGGAGAAAAGCTATGAAAAACCTGGGGAATATAGTGAAAAGTAGAGAAATCACCTTGAAAACAAAAATTTGCATAGTCAAAGCAGTGGTATTCCCAGTGGTAATGTATGGTTGTGAGAGCTGGACTTTTAGGAAAGCTGAACACAGAAGAATAGACACCTTTGAAATGTGGTGTTGGAGGAGAGTTTTGAGAGTCCCCTGGACAGCGAGGAGAACAAATAGGACAATCTTAGAAGAAATCAACCCTGACTGCTCCTTAGAAGGTCAAATAGAAAAGATGATGAAGTACTTTGAACATCAAATGAGAAGTGAGGATTCACTTGAGCAGGACTTGATGCTGGGAAAGGTAGCGGGCAAAAGAAGAAGGGGGCAGCCAAAGATGCGATGGCTTGATGGTATAGTAGACACAATGGGCACAGAGCAGGGGCAAGTCTTACAGGCCGGTAGCCCCACCTGGTTTTCCCACTCCAAAGCTTTCTCCCTCCTCCCGATGGAATCTTCTCCAGATAAGCTCTCCTGCCAGAGATGGCTCACCCCATCCCAAGCCTCCCTCCCTTGATGGCCACCTGGCCCTCTGCAGTGAGAAGAACCTTCCTGACCCCAACCTCTCATCCCAGAAGGGGCCTTCCTTAGAGGGGTGATGCACTCCCACTCTCACATGAAACCTCTTGCCCATCAGGCTTGAGTCTTCACCAGGAGGGCTGGGGCTCATGGAAACCGGGGTCCACCACCCTGGGTGAGGCACAGGTCTTCTCAGCCCCATTCTGCGGTGGGGAGAGTGGTTGATCATGTTCCCCTTTCCGCAGCCCCACCAGCCCAAAGAAGCCACACACACACCCCTGAAGCTGGTGTGGACACGCCTCAATCCAGAGTCGCACCGCATTCTGGTGTCATCCAAAGGGCGGCAGGAGGGAGGGAGAGAGTGAGAAGATGCAAGTAGGGTGATCCTCCAAACCCCCTGTCCATTGGTCCAGATCCGGGAGAGCGACTGGTGGTACTTCCTGCACTTATCCCAAGGCATTGACATGTGGGAGGTGGGAGGGGAAGGACCCCAGCTTTGCTTACCCTTCTTCTCTGGAGTCTTTCATGGCACCCCTTTTCACCCTCATCACTCCCTGTCCCGTGCCCTTTCAAAGTACCCAGCATGGGCATACTCACAGTTCTCTAAGAACCGTGAGACATCCCTCAGTAACTTAAAGGCATCACAGTGTATTTTGAAATACATGTTCTGAGGAAGGTTAGTTATTTAAAAAGCTGTTTCAGAACACATTTTGAGATCATTTTTGACAAATGGTTGCTTTGCAGAACAGCTGCTTGGAATATATTTTTTCTCACCTACGTATCTTTTCCATCCTTATTTCTCTAAACCGTGTGAACCGAACTGCAGTGAAACACACCCAAACTTTTACTGAAGACAAGAAGATATATGGTAAGCCATACTGGGAGGACCCAGGCATGATCAGAATGCAGTTAACTCCCTTCTATTCCAGGTTGGCTTTAGGGACTGATAGAGATTTTACCAGATGGTGCCTGCTTTCATCTCTTTGATTTTTCTCTTATTTTATCATTTCAGCTTTGCTTATGAGCTGACTCAGTTAGGAAGATATACCTATAAACATCTTGTATTTGGAAGACCCTCAATTGCACTGGAATCAAAATCTGACACAAGGTGTTTAAGACATCTCATTTATAATTCAGCTTGAGTTCAACATTTCCCCATGCTTTTTTTTTAATTTAATTCAAATTTATTTATTTACATTTATACCCTGCCCTTTTGGTGCATGCACCACTCAGGGTGGCTTACAATGTGTATAAACATTCTACATATAATATTAACAATCATCTCATAATTAAAACACAAGAAAAAACACAGGAGCAGCCAGACGTCATTAAAAAAATATTTAAACCATAACAATATTCAAATTAAAACACTATCAGCAGCAATAAAAATTGGGTAATATCAATTAAAAATTGATAAACTAATATAATCAGCTTTTGCAGGAAATCTGGAACCTCTCTGGATCAAGTCATGAAGGCTACTAGTAGAATGCAGACAGAGTCTAGTGCTTTGTGTAAGGAAACCAAGAATTGAAATTCTGCTCTGTTGGGTACCTAACTGAGTTAAATATTTTTAAAACTAATTTATATAGACCTTATATAAGAAGTTACAATACAAACTATTGTGACCATCATCACTTTCAGGATCTTTATAAATATATATTCCGCGTGCGCGCATGCCCCTTCATCTCCTTTAATTGCCAATTCTGTCTTCTCTCCCAAAATCCTTGTTTCATATGCTGGCATCTGAACTTTCCCTTTCAATAGGTCAAATTCTATAATAGCTATCCATATATTTCTAAATCTATTCCATTTCAACATTCAAATTTTCTACCTTAATTTCACATGTCAATGTAGGAGCTATATTCTAGGCTATTGCTATATCTTTCTTTCCCCCCTTTTTTGCTACGATTAGTCTCACTGCATTTACCAACATTGTAATTAGTTTCCCTTTTTGCCATTCCAATTGATCATCTATAGCATAACAATGCTATTTTTGGATATGGACCAAATGTTATAGACAAAATCTCATTTATTTCATTAACCATTTCCCATATTTTCTACATCTTTTCACTTTCCTGCCAAAAATGGTTACACCTCCAACATGTTGAAGAATATTTTGAATTATAACAATTCATTTTTTTACTAGTGTTAAGTTTTGTTGTTCAGTCAATCAATTCTTTATTGCGGCCAGTGGCCAGTTGCAGTACAAAGGGTTTAAGTCCAGGAAATGCTGACAAAATACACCCTCATCAACACATTCATTAGTATTAAAATAAAATAGAGTAAAATCAGTTTGTCAATTTGTGCTACAATTGGGACAGGAACAGTATCTAATTTAAAAGTATAAAACACCACATAAAAGTTTAAAAGTTGTAATAACAATTATAAAGTAGGGATAAAAATGGCTATATATACAAGAGCACATGGCGGGGGTTTCATTGTTGTTGTTCATTAGCACAGTCGATTCCTACCCTTTGCGAACCTATGGACCATTGTCCGCCAGGCACCTCTGTTCTCCACCATCCTGCTCAACCCACCCAGCTCTGTGTTTTATAACCATTCTCATTGATCCTTGTCATGAAGGAAGATATAATAGTCCACCTGAATGCATTTTTGTACACAAAATAGAAGAGAGCTCCACCTATAAATTTCCCTTCAGTTACACAGCATGACCCATTTGTTGGAGGTGTTGCTCAGATCATCATTCTAAACTCCTATGTTTTATAGCAGCACAGGTGACCAGCAGACACTCCTACAGGGCTCCCCTGCCTTTTGAAAAACAGATCCCAGAAACACCATGGCGACCATGGGTCATTGGCCAAACTATTCAGGGGCATTTGGGAGTTGTAGTCCAGTTTTTTTCCCTGATTATGCTGTCACAGTGAACAGGTGTACTGGAGGTATTTGAGGACTGGGTGTGGGGATACAGAAAATGTTAACACAAATTTAGATTTTTCTCCTTTATTACCAGAGGCATCAGGCACACAGCAAAGCCGTGCTATCACCCAAGTAATCAAATTCCAAAACAAAAGCAGGCCAATTTTCCAAATGTGGACTGGGAGGAGTCTGTGTTACAGTAAGCAGATAGCCTTCCCCTTTCAAGGGTGCTCTGCTTCTAAATTATACATCAGCATCTCACTTAGAATGCCATGTGTCTGTGTGTGTGTATGTGTGTGTGCGCGTGCACACTCCATTTACCATGCTTCCCTGATTTCCTCCAGTTATCTTATTTTGTGGAATGCTCGGGATCCTACTTTTCTGGTATGCTGAAACTGCCCCAAGATGTGATTTATTTTGGAGGAGTGGAGACAGAAGAGAGGGAGTGTGTCATTCTCAGCTATTTCCCCCATTTCTCTTCACTGACGTATACAGGATCCTCCTTAAAGGAGGATTCCAAGCAGATAAGACCCTGCCATCCAGTGTATAGAGCACTGCAGACTCTGCTGAACATAATAACAATTTCTTGTCAGAAATTGTTCTGGGTTGAAAGGATTTTTGCAGAAGAAACTCTGCTCAAGGAACACCCAAATGAGGCTCCTTTCATGTTCCCAAGAACTGGGACAGAGATGGGTGCTTAATCTGTCATAATGTACCCGGGTCTCAAACTGCCTACTTGCCAGCTTTCCAGCTAACAAGGTGAGCTTCTTAAACACTGAGCCACCACAGACCCTTGCTGAAGATTAAATCCATTAAGCTTGGAGTGTATGTAGGCAAAGCAATGATACAGGGTGAAATCAAGATGGCAGTCAGCCCATAGATTTCTTACACCTATTTTGTTGATATAATGCAGGGCTGAGGGACTTTTGGACCTTCTGATGTTTTGTACTTCAGCTTCCATAATCCCTACCTAGAATGGCTAATGGCAAAATATTATAAGACAATACAAAATAACTTGGGGTGGGGGGCATAATTCCCCATACAATGACATGGGGCAAAATCCTAGGCATGTTTCCTGGGGAATAAGCCTCCAGGGTGGCAAAAGTGGATTTACCATCTGACTAAATCCATATAGGATCATATATCTTCAGCCTCACTGAAGTCAATGGAGATCATTTCTAAGTGAGTGTATGTGGTATCCCAGCCAGTCTGGAAGTTGTAATGTATTGTGAGGGTAATGGCATTTTTGTTTAAAGGCAGTATGTAAAGAAGGGGCTCCCAAACTATGGCCTGTGGTGCCAAACAATCTGGCCCACACTGCCTGCACTGTTCCCAGAAGTTGAAGTAAAATGCGCCCACACATGTGCAAAACATTGCTGTAAATGCGCCCACGGCTGTCATAAACACATTTATAACAGCCACAGATGCATTTACAGCAGCATTTTGTACATGTGTGGTCGTGTTTTACTTCCACTTTCAGTGGGAGGAAGCACGTGACCGGCCCACTCAACCACATGACCGACCTGCAGCACGAAAAGTTTGGGAACCCCTGATGTAAAGAGTTGAATAAGACAGAACAGATGCGAAACTGGGATTTGAAGAGCACAGAGACACATTTTTAAAGTTTTGCCTGGTTTAAGAAGAAATTGTAACAAATTACCTGGCTCGCTCAATCAGGTGCCCGGCTGCTCCAATTGGCACAATGGAACCCAGAGTACATAGGCCCACTGGACTGCCAACACTGGGCCCATCAAACTATTTGGAGTAAGGCAAGCAAGGAGAGGAGCACCAGAGTTGCAATTCTAGAGCCTTCTTGTCACTTAGGTCCTGATAACAGTAACCTGTGGGGGCAGGGTAGCTTTCCATATACAGTGGAACCTTGAGTTACAAAATTATTTCATTCCTTGGGGGTTTTTGTCATGAAAATTTTGTATCTTGAAGCACGGTTTCCAAAAGGAATGAATTGAAAACCAAATAATCCATTCCATTTGTCAGAAAAAAGTTTAAAAAATGTTTTTTTCTGTTTCAAACTCTTTTTAAAGTGCACTTTGGAATTTTTTGCCACATTTCCACCACTTTATAAAGAGATATGAACAGATAAAATACAATTTTTCGCTTTTGTCTGACCTCCGGAAGGGACTAATTGGTTTTCAATGCATTTTCAGCACTTCTGACAGTGGCCCTTAGTGGCCAGCTCTGGTAATTTGCTGGACTAATCCCCAACAATCAGCTGTTTGCTTGCCCTGCCACCCAGAAGTGCTGAAAAATCTTCATTTTGGCTGCACTGAAAACAAGTTGAAAAATTTCAGAAATGGAGCGGAAATGCTCTCCATATCTCCCACCACCATGGGAAGCAGCATAGGCTGCCCAAGCCGCTGAAAAAATTGGACAATTGTACCTGCCGTGCCAAAAAAAACCTATTCGTATGGTGGAAAAAACATAAGTTGAAGCGTCATTTTCTCGGGATTTCCTTTCATATGGTGAGGTTTTTTGTTACTTGAGGCATTCGTAAGTTGGGATTCCACTGTATACAGATTGCCCTACCTTCACATTTTGGTTCTGAACCACAGGAAATCAGGTGCTGCTAACCTGGATTCCCTCTCCCCATTAAGTATGGCCCTCTCAGTCAATCGCACATCTAAAATTCAATTGAATTCCCTCTGGCCAGTTTGCATTTGCGCTTATTGGGACTCAAAATTAAAGCGAGGTTAGGGAAACAGTCACATTCCAGCTGCTTTGCACTTCAGTGCCTTTAGGCCCTGACCATTGGCTCTGCTAGGTAGAGCTGATGAGAAAGGTAGGCTCAAACCCCTGGATGACCAAAGTCTCCTTTCTCCTGGACCAAAGAAACTGAGATGTGCCTCCCCATCCCTCTGAGTCATACAGAAATTCAAAACTGTCATGGCACGTCATAATGACATGAAACTCAGAACAGTAACAACCATAAAGAAAGAAGCATTTGCTTTCCCAGAAATGGGCAGTCTTGGTTTAGAACATGAGAGCATATGGCCCAGGTCATGACCTTTCCTGGGGCAACTTATCAGTAATATCTGGAACTGAAGCAACTTAGTGCTTCATTCTGAACTCCATTTTGAATATATCAGCTACTAACTTGTTTTGTTGTTGATTTCTTGACATATCCTTTTGGTAGCCACTTCATCTGCTGGTAAAATAACCTAGTTAAATCCATTATTAGTTAAATTTCTATCTTGTTTTTCTTCCAGTGACTGCAAGGGCAGCATAAGTGGCTCTCATTCTCCTCCCTACTTCATCCACACAAAAACATTGTGAGGTAGCCAACTTGAAAGAGTGTAATTGGCTCAAGGCCCTCTAATGAATTTCATGGTTCTGCGGGGATGGAAACCTGAATCTCCTACTTCTCTGGTCAATACTCAAAATACAGGTATTACCCCATATTTACATACTTTGAACTTCCAAGAGTAGTGCAGATGCCAAGTTCAATTTATACCTGTGCAATTTAAGGCTCCAATTGCAAAAACTATAGAAATTGTACACATGGGTTAAAGGTTTGCTAAGATCCCATAATGTTCATGTAGTCATATATTATTCATGAATAACATGCATATGTTATAAAAAATGTACAGAAAAACATACTATGGAAAAGTGATTACAGATATGTGTATACAAGGGAGAAATATGAAGAAAATGTGTACTTTTTCTGCATATAATTAGCCAAAATGTGCATTAAAATACATAGAAGTCTCCATGAGTACTTTTTAAACATAAAGTTGCAAAGTGATGCAAAATAGAACAAAATTCATGTAAGGTTGTAAAAATGAGAAAAGAAATAAAACTAAAATGAACAGATTAATTAAAACTATACAGAAGGAGAGCAATAAGAGCCCCTCCCCCATCAGTAGGAGATTCATACACAATGTGTATGAGCAGTGTAATTTTTATATGTGTCTACTCAAGGGTAAGATGCTGTGAGTTTAGTGAGAATTACCTCCAGACAGAGTGGTCATTGGACAGGAGCTGGAAGTGTCTGTGAATTCTCTACACAGCCAACTGCTTGAATCTGTTAAAGAGACCAGAAGAAACAATCTTCTTCAGACATTGGCTTGGTATCTAACAAGTGGGGCTATTTTTAAAAAAAGCTGTTTTAACGATGATGATGATGATGATGATGATGATGATGATGATGATGATGATGATGATGATGATGATGATGATGATGATGATGATGATGATTCCCCTCCCTGGAACAATACCTTGATCTGGTGAAGGGACTTCATATGAACCAGACTAAATCTGTCCCAAAACCCATTTAATACGATGAGATGACATAATTCTAATCCCGTGCTGGCTCGGTTGTGCACCAGATTAACAAGAATCACGGTGCATGTGATGGCTCCTTGGTATCCATTGAAAAATGGGCTATAAGGCTCAACCTGCTAGGCAACCAGGGCATGGAGCTGATGTGACTGGAAGACAATAAAAAACCTAGAAGAATCTGGATGAGGGAAGAAAACTATTCAGTTATGGAAGCCTATTACCAATATGAGCCTTCCAAACATGGCTTTCAAAAACGTATGTACCAAATTTGAAAAGAAAATCATCCAGATTTGAAAATTGGTGAGCAAAGACTAATGGGCCAGAGAAATGTTATTTTGAAACACAAGTTCTTCACTCGAATTACAAAAGATTGTAAACAGTTAAGTGCAAGATCCAGACCCAAGCATAACTTATATGGCAGCTAATTTACAAATAGGGAAGCAAGTAGTGGAGGAAAGAGAGGAGACCAAAAGGGCTACTGAGAAACAAACAAAAAAAAACAACAGCTGAAAAAGATCTTGTAGAACCAATGACCAGTGATGAATTAGTTGAGAAGATTAAAGTTCAAATGAAAATGTGTAGGATCGGGGCCGCTGGACGGCCGTAAGGTCCCGGAGGAGACTGATCAAGTAACGATACGAGGCAATATGGAGCGAGATCAGATCAGTGGTTTATTGAGGAAAAGGCATCATCATATATAGATCAGAAGGCAATGAGGGATAGAATCGTCATCTGACAGAAAATCACATCACCCATTTACTCGGGTTAATGGGAAATCTCTCTTGGGGAAGTTAGTTAACTCGGGCAAACACTGACAGGGGAAAACCATTGTTCGGGGTTTACACCAGAGTAAATATGGCCACTATTTGCACCAAAGATTAGGCTTAACTGTGAGTGAGTAATTGCCTAATACGTAACGGAGGTTAGCGATCTGCTTCTCTCAGCAGAATCGCCGGTCAGGTCAGATGTGGGTGAATCAACCCTATGATTATTAATCCGCTCCCCAATTTCCATACTGGCAAGGGCCAGTGACCAGGAACCTTCTTCGCCGTTGTAACCTCTGCCAGGGGCTGAGTATGCCAATTGTGCCCGCGGAATCCATAAAAATGGCACAAAGATTTTGACTGCCAAAACTGAACCAAGTTAGTAAGGCAAAATTTGGCTACAATATTGAAGAAAGTGAATGAAGCTTGAGAAATAGTTTCTACCCAAAAGCGGTTCTGGCTTTGAATGCAGTGCAATGCAGTCTATGAGGGAGCTTCTGTATATAGTTTTTAGAGTTTTTAGAGTTTTAAAGTTTTAGAGTTTTTAGAGCCTTAGAGCTTTAGAGCTTTTTAGGGGTTTAATGTGTATATGTGGGGTGGGAGTATGTTGATAATTTTGTATAGTTGTATTTTGTTTAGGTTTTGTTGGGTTGATAAGTGTCTCCCCCCCCCCCCCCCCCCAATCTCGTTGTTCTGTGCAGGACAATGACAATAAAGATTTATCTATCTATCAAAAATTCCAACAAAACATTCACTCAAACATATCAGCTAATGTATGCAGCATCCTTTGTTGCCACCAAAGAACTGGGTTTGAAAGTCCAAAAGAGGGATTAAAAAGAAACCCAAAATGGAAAATCTGTTTGCAGTTGAAAATTAAAATAATTCACTTGGATTTGAGTAATCTGAAGAATATGAGACAAAGTAGTCTAAAAGACAGGAAGATCAAAGGCAGTCTGATAACAATGTATGACTTGAGCAACAAGGGAATTGTAGTTATATTTGAAAAGTTGAAACAAAGAGTTGTGGCCATTGCAGAAAAGATCAACCAATATGATAATTGAGTAATGCTGTTTCAGCATAATTCAAGTTTCAAGTTAACCAACGTTATTTTTACACGATCTTTGAAAATGGGCATGAAGTCAGCACAAGTGAAAAGCCTAACAGAGAGAGCACTCTGAAGTTTTGGAGAAGCTTGTGGGAAAACAATAAGAAGCATAATGAAAATGCAATATGGATTGAGCAGGTTTAATTTAATTTAATTTATTTATTTATTTATTTATTTATTTATTAATCACATTTGTATATGCCGCCCACTCAGGCAGAACCCGACTCAGGGCGGCATTACAACACTCTAAAAAATACATAAAAAACATTACAAAATCTTATAAAACCCACCCAATAAAAACCCACATCCACCCCCTTTTTAAAAACCCATATCCCACTCATCCAACCCACCCACCGCACAAGAAGGACGAAGAGAAAGTTCTTATAAAAACCAGCCGGCGGGGACCATAGTCCCGTTCGGGCCCCACACCTGCCCTGCCAGCCAGGTCTTCACTCCTTTCCTGAAGGGCAGCAGTTCTCTTTGAAGTCTTAGTTCTGCTGGTAGGAGGTTCCAGAGGGTTGGTGCGGACACGGAGAAGGCCCTCCTTCGGGTGCTAGATAAATGTGCACCCCTCGTTGATGGCACCATTAGAGAGCCTCTCCGGTCCGCTCTGGTTGGACGGGCAGTCACTCTTGGGACGATGCGGTCTCTAAGGTATCCTGGCCCCCTGCCATATAGGGCTTTAAAGGTCAAAACCAGCACCTTAAATTGCACCCGGAGACAAACTGGTAACCAGTGCAGCTCCCGAAGCAGCGGTGAGGCATGGGCATATCGCCCACACCCCATCACCACCCGGGCCGCCGCATTCTGGACCAGCTGCAGCCTCCGAATGGTCGTCAAGGGCAGCCCCATGTAGAGCGCGTTGCAATAATCTAGTCGGGAAGTAACCAGAGCATGAGTGACCATAAGCAAGGAGCCCCGGTCCAGGAGCGTGCGCAATTGGCGAATCACCCGAAGTTGGGCAAAAGCCCCCCTGGCCACAGCCGCCACTTGTTCTTCTAGCAGCAGCCGTGAGTCCAGAAGGACCCCCAAATTGCGCACTGGGTCTGTCTGGGGCAAAACAGCCCCATCCAATACCAAAGATGGTAGCTCCTTGGATAACATGGGGCCCCTTATCCACAGCCACTCTGTCTTGCTGGGATTCAGCCGAAGCCCATTGGCCCCCATCCAGACCCCAACGGCTTCCAGGCATCCGGATAGGATTTCAACAGCATCACTGGGGTCCCCACGGGCCGAGATGTACAACTGAGTATCATCCGCGTACTGATGGTACCGCACCCCGTGGGAACGAATGATCTCACCCAGCGGCTTCATGTAGATGTTAAATAAGAGAGGAGAGAGCACAGATCCCTGCGGCACCCCGTACTTGAGAAGCCTAGGGCTGGACCTCTCACTCTCTAACCACACCGACTGGGTACGGCCCTCCAGAAAAGAGGAAAACCAGGACAACACAGTGCCCTGGATCCCCAGTCCTTTGAGCCGTTCCAGCAGGATACCGTGGTCGACGGTATCGAAGGCCGCTGAGAGGTCAAGAAGAGCAAGGACGGATGGACAACCCCCGTCCCGCTCCCGCCAGAGATCATCCATCAGTGCGACCAATGCCGTCTCCGTTCCATATCCGGGCCTGAATCCCGATTGAAAAGGGTCTAGATAATCCGCTTCCTCCAGGACACCCTGCAGCTGGCGCGCCACCGCCTTCTCCAAAACCTTACCCAGAAAGGGCAGGTTGGAAACCGGCCTGTAGTTGTTAAGGACAGCTGGGTCGAGGGACATTTTCTTCAGGAGGGGGCGCACCAAGGCATGTTTTAACTGTGCCGGAAATACCCCCTCCCGTAACGAAGCATTTATTATCCCCCCAACCCAGCCCCCTGTTACCCCCCTGGATGCTTTCACCAACCAGGTGGGACAGGGGTCCAGAGGACATGTAGTGGCACGAACATCTGCAAGGAGCCTGTCCACTTCATCAGGGACAACAGGCTCAAACCGATCCCAGATCGTACAGCAAGACTGTGCTCCGGCACCCCCCCGACCCTCCCCATCCACGCCAGGATTCAATCCTGAACGAATCCGATCGATTTTCTCCACCAGATGGTCAGCAAAGTCCTCAGCCGAACCCTGCCAACCGGGCGCCGATCTCCCTCTACCGAGGAGCGACCTGGTCACCCGGAACAGGGCGGCTGGGCGATTATCAGCGGAGGCAATAAGGGCGGTGAAGTATTGCCGCCTCACCACCCCCATCGCCACTAGGTAGGCCCTAATAGCGGCTCTAGCTAGTGTCCAATCGGAGTCATCCTGGGTCTTCACCCAGCGGCGCTCTAGGCGTCTCTTTGCCCGTTTGAGTTCCCGTAGTTCCTCTGTGAACCACGGAGATGACCTAACCCCACGGGCGCGGAGAGGCCGCAGTGGCGCGATTTCATCCAAGGCAGCTATTGTCGACCTATTCCACAGGTCGACGAGTGCCTCGGGTGAATCGTGTAGCCGATCCAGAGGAACATCCCCCAGTTCCCTCTGGAAACCATCTGGATCCATTAGTTGCCGAGGGCGGACCATTTTAATAGGCCCTGCCTCCCTACGATGAATTGTCGCCCCCAGGAAGTCAAGAGTCACCAGGTAGTGATCCGACCATGGCACAGGTGAGATGGCTAAATCCTGTAATCTCAGGTCACTCTGCCACTGCTCCGACAGAAAAACTAAGTCTGGCATGTGGCCGCTGCCCCTGGTCGGGCCCCGAACTACCTGAGTCAGGCCCATGGCTGCCATGGAAGCCATGAACTCCCTTGCCACCTCAGAAGCCACCCCCAATGATGGCAAATTGAAGTCCCCCAGAACCATAAGCCTCGGGAACTCCAACGCCAGCATCGAGGCGGCCTCGAGGAGCTCAGGCAGGGCGTCCCTTACCCTGCAAGGGGGCAGGTACAGGAGCAAGATCCCCAACTGACCCTTGGGGCCCAGCCGTAGAAGCAGGGCCTCACAACCCGACACTTGTGGAGCAGTGGCCCTAGCAACTTCCAAAGACTCCCTGGCAACAATGGCGACACCACCGCCCCTCCCCTCACCTCTAGGCTGGTGCCAAATACCGAACCCAGCTGGACACATGTCCGAAAGAGGTACTCCATCCTCAGGTGTCAGCCAGGTTTCGGTGATGCATGCCAAGTCGGCCCGCCCATCCTGGATGGCATCTTGAATCAGGGGGGCCTTATTACAAACCGACCTGGCATTCACCAGCAGCAGCCTAAGGGCGGGGTCACTCCGGATCTGCTGCTCAGGACCCAGAGATGCACCTGCAGGGCTGGAATGAGGGACCGCACTTAGACATCGGACCCGCATTCCCCGAGTGCGGCCCGCCCCACGGTACCCACCATACCGGCCCATGCCCGTCACTACACCTATATTACTCTCCGGAACCTCCCCAGACGGAATGCTGCCCCTCCTTCCTGGCTGGCAAGGCCAACACTCTCTCTTCCCTCCCCCTCCGCCATCCCCCCCCGATACCAGCACCGAGCATAATTTCCGGGCCTCCGGCGGCGCCTCCCCTTTAAACCCCCCAACAGGCAGGGTCCAAAGGGAGGTAGGACACACCTGCCTCCCATTCCCGGGCCGAATAGCGTGGGCCCCCGGGTAGAGGCAGCGCCTCTTTATCTCCCCGCCGATGAAGGGGGCGGGGAGAGCGCGGCGGCGTCGGTGGCGTTGGCGGCGGCGTCTTTCTTCGGGGCCTCCCGGGCCACGGGAGGCTCCCTTTATCTCCCCGCCGGTGGTAGGGGCGGGGAGAGCGCGGCGGCGTCGGCGGCGTTGGCGGCGGCGTCCCTCCTCGGGGCCTCCCGGGCCACGGGAGGCTCCCTTTATCTCCCCGCCGGTGGTGGGGGCGGGGAGAGCGCGGCGGCGTCGGCGGCGTTGGCGGCGGCGTCTTTCTTCGGGGCCTCCCGGGCCACGGGAGGCTCCCTTTATCTCCCCGCCGGTGGTATGGGCGGGGAGAGCGCGGCGGCGTCGGCGGCGTTGGCGGCGGCGTCTTTCTTCGGGGCCTCCCGGGCCACGGGAGGCTCCCTTTATCTCCCCGCCGGTGGTGGGGGCGGGGAGAGCGCGGCGGCGGCGGCGGCGTTGGCGGCCGCGTCTTTCTTCGGGGCCTCCCGGGCCACGGGAGGCTCCCTTTATCTCCCCGCCGGTGGTAGGGGCGGGGAGAGCGCCGCAGCGGCGGCGGCGTTGGCGGCGGCGTCTTTCTTCGGGGCCTCCCGGGCCACGGGAGGCTCCCTTTATCTCCCCGCCGGTGGTGGGGGCGGGGAGAGCGCGGCGGCGTCGGCGGCGTTGGTGGCAGCGTCTTTCTTCGGGGCCTCCCGGGCCACGGGAGGCTCCCTTTATCTCCCCGCCAGTGGTAGGGGCGGGGAGAGCGCGGCGGCGTCGGCGGCGTTGGCGGCGGCGTCTTTCTTCGGGGCCTCCCAGGCCACGGGAGGCTCCCTTTATCTCCCCGCCGGTGGTGGGGGCGGGGAGAGCGCGGCGGCGTCGGCGGCGTTGGCGGCGGCGTCTTTCTTCTGGGCCTCCCGGGCCACGGGAGGCTCCCTTTATCTCCCCGCCGGTGGTGGGGGCGGGGAGAGCGCGGCGGCGTTGGCGGCGTTGGCGGCGGCGTCTTTCTTCGGGGCCTCCCGGGCCACGGGAGGCTCCCTTTATCTCCCCGCCGGTGGTAGGGGCGGGGAGAGCGCGGCGGCGTCGGCGGCGTTGGCGGCGGCGTCTTTCTTCGGGGCCTCCCGGGCCACGGGAGGCTCCCTTTATCTCCCCGCCGGTGGTAGGGGCGGGGAGAGCGCGGCGGCGTCGGCGGCGTTGGCGGCGTCGTCTTTCTTCGGGGCCTCCCGGGCCACGGGAGGCTCCCTTTATCTCCCCGCCGGTGGAGATTTAATTTAATTGTCAAATTTATATACCGCCCACTTGGCCAAGGCTGACTCACGGCGGTTCACAATCACAATTTAAAAATATGTTTAAAACAGTTAAAACTACCCACCCCCTAAAACAAGGGGTGCAGGATCCAAAGGCACCATGGGCAAGAATTCTTCTACACCAGCCACCCAATGGAGGTTACCCTTCCACCTGCACTCCACACTTGGCCTGCCAGCCAGATTTTAAGTTCTTTTCTGAAAAAAGAAGGGCCAGCACAGACACGGAGAAGGCTCTCCTCCTTGTGCCAGAGAGGCGAGCCCCTCTGGCTGATGGAACAATTAGAAAGCCCCTCCGGTCCGCTCTGGTTGGACGAACAGACGTCCTCAGGGCGATGCGGTCTCTTAGGTATCCTGGCCTACTACAATATAGGGCTTTAAAGATCAAAACCAGCACCTTGAATTGCACCCGGAGACAAACTGGCAACCAGTGCAGCTCCCGGAGCAGTGGCGAAGCGCGGGCATAATGCCCACACCCCATCACCACCCGGGCTGCCGCATTCTGGACCAGCTGTAGCCTCTGAAAGGGCCTGAGTGACCATGAGCAAGGAGTCTCGGTCCAGGAGTGGGCGCAACTGGTGAATCACCCGAAGTTGGACAAAAGCCCTCCTGGTGACAGCTGCCACCTCTTCTTCTAGCAGTAGCCACAAATCCAGGAGGAGCCCCAAGTTGCGCACCGGGTCTGTCTGGGGCAAAATAGCTCCATCCAAAACCAAAGATGGTAGCTCCCAGGATAACGCAGGACCCCTTATCCATAGCCACTCAGTCTTGCTGGGATTCAGTTGTAGCCCTTTAGTTCCCATCCAGACCCCAACAGCTTCCAGACACCTGGAAAGGACTTTGACGGCATCACTGGGGTCCCCACGGGCCGAGATGTACAACTGTGTGTCATCCGCCTACTGATGGTACTGCACCTCGTGAGAACGAATGATCTCACCCAGCGGCTTCATGTAGATGTTAAATAGGAGAGAAGAGAGCACCAAGCCCTGAGGCACCCCCCATTTGAGGGGCCTAGGACTGAACCTCTCACTCTCCAACCACACCGACTGGACTGACCCCTCAGAAATGAGGAAAACCAGGACCACACAGTGCCCTGGATCCCCAATCCTCAGAGCCATTCCAGAAGCATACCGTGGTCAATGGTATTGAAGGCCGCTGAGAAGTCAAGAAGAGCAAGGATGGATGGGTGACCACCATCCCTTTCCCTCCAGAGATCATCCATCAGTGCGACCAGTGCCATCTCGGTACTATATCCAGACCTGAATCCTGACTGAAAGGGGTCCAGATAATCCGCTTCATCCAGTACCCCCTGCAGCCAATGCGCCACTGCCTTCTCCAACACCTTCCCTAAAATGGGGAGGTTGGAGACAGGCCTATAGTTGGTTAGGACAGCTGAGTCAAGGAAAGGTTTCTTCAGGAGGGGGCACACCAAGGCATGTTTTAAAGGTGCGGGAAACACCCCCTCCTGCAATGATGCATTGCCCCAACCAGGTGGGACAGGGGTCCAATGGGCAGATAGTGGCGTGCACAGCTGCAAGGAGCCTGTCCACTTCATCAGGGGCAACTGAATCGAACTGGTGCCAGATGGTATGGCAAGACTGTGCTCCAGCACCCTCTGGACTCTCCCCATCCATGCCAGAATTAAACCCCAAGCGAATCTGATTGATTTTCTCCACCAGATGGTCAGCAAAGTCCTCAGCTGAACCCTGCCAACCAGGCACACACACCCCACCAAGGAGAGACCTGGTAACCCAGAACAGGGTGGCTGGGTGATTATCAGCAGAGGCAATAAGGGTGGTGAAGTATTGCTGCCTCACCACTCCCATCACCACTAGGTAGGCCCTAATAGCGGCTCTAACTAGTGTCCAATCGGAGTCACTCTGGGTCTTCACCCAGTGGCGCTCTAGGTGTCTCTTTGCCTGTTTGAGCTCCCGCAGTTCTTCCATGAACCACAGGTATGACCTAGCTCCACGAGCTCTGAGAGGCCATAGTGGTGCGATTTCATCCAAGGCCGCTGTTGTCATCCTGTTCCACAGGTTAACAAGCGCCTTGGGCGAATCGCATTGCCAATCCAGAGGAAAATCCCCCAGTTCCCTCTGGAATCCATCAGGATCCATCAGTTGCCGGAGGTGGGCCATTCTAATAGGCCCTGCCTCCCTACGATGAAGTCTAGAGCCACCAAATAATGATCTGACCATGGCAAAGTCTAGCAAAAGCATCCAAAATGCAAAGTTTTCATATAACAGGGGAAAAGATCAAAAACTGGAGTGCTCCTGGTTTAGATGTACTCCATGAGTTCTGGCTAAAATGCTGACAAACTTACATGAAAGATTGCTAAACCAGATGAATTAGGTTTTGGAAACTTCAGAAGGTTAAAAATGGTTAACAACTGGAAGGACACTCCTAATTCAGAAGGATAAAGAAACAGGAAATGAGCCTGGAAACTTCAGACCAATAACTTGTCTACCAACAATGTACAAATTAATCACAGGGATAATTGCAAACTAGATATATGGACATTTGAAAAACAGCAATTTGTTGCCTGTAATGCAGAAAGGGTGCTGCAAAAACTCAAGAAGAACCAAAGATCAGCTATTAATTGACAGATTGGTTTTGAAGAATTCAAAGAAAAGATGAACAAATTTGTTTATGGCTTGAAATGACTATAAAAGGACATTTGATTCAGTTCCACATAGCTGGATTGAGAAATGCCTTGACATTTTTCGAATTTGCAACAATATTCAATGATTCATGAAGAGTTCAATGGAGTTATGACTAATAAAGTTAATGGCCTATGGAGAAGAATTTGGTGAAGTTGAAATTAAGCATGTGACTCACTATCATCTTTGCTATTTCTGTTATCGATGGCACTGCTGACATCTATTCTAAATAGAAAAACCTGTGGATATGAATTGGCTAAGGACTGAAGGTTTGGAAAGACAAGAGCTGAATTAAATATGTTGCTGGAAAATACAAATAAATTTAGTAAAGATATGGGAATGCAATTTGGAACTGACAAGTGCACATTTATTACTGTTAAGGCAGGCAAAATTGTCAAAGGTGATGGATTTGAGTTAGATAATGAAGAATGTATCAAAGTAATAACATCAAAAGAGGGATACAAGTACCTGGGAGTTCTGGAAGCTTCTGACCTGCTACACAACCAAGTCAAAAGAACTACTTATACAAAATACACAAAGCATGTTTGGAGAATGTTCAGGTCAAAAGTGAGTGGAGGCAATATCATAAAGGCAATTAATACCTGGACAGTGCCTGTTATACGATATCTAGCTGGAATAATTGATTGGAGCCAAATGGAATTTGACAACCTAGACCAGTGATGGTGAACCTTTTAGTGCCCAAACAGAGGGGTGGATGAACTTCATGTTGGGGGAGGGAGGAAGTCCTCCCATTGGGCTGCTGGGCAGAGGGGCAGGGCAAACTCTGTGCTGGGGTGACGGCACACATGCCAACAGAGAGGGCTGGGAGTGCCCCATCTGGCACATGTGCCATAGGATCACCACCACTGACCTAGACTGAAAAACAGGGAAGCTAATGACTATGCAACAGGAACAAACTGAGGTTCTCTCCCTTAATATGGTTGATGAGGTGCATGTAGATGAACAGATTGCAGGAGAGAGGCTCCTTGTACTAGGCGATTCAATAATTAGAAATACAGAGAAATGGATTTGTGATGCACATGATAACCGCATGGTGACTTGCCTGCCAGGTGCAAAAGTTGCAGACATCACAAGAAATCTAGATAGATTGTTAGAGAGAACTGGGAATGCGCCAGTTGTCATGGTACACGTTGGTACCAATGATGTTGGGAAGGCCAAGCGGTCTGTCCTGGAAGCCAAATTCAGGTTGTTAGGAAGAAGATTGAAGTCCCGGACTTCCAAGGTCGCATTTTCAGAAGTGCTGCCTGTCCCTCGCGCAGGACCTACCAGGCAGGCAGAGCTCAGAAGCCTCAATGCGTGGATGAGGCGGTGGTGTCGAGATGAGGGCTTCAGATTTGTCAGGAACTGTAGAACATTTTGGGACAAGCCAAATCTGTTCAGGAGGGATGGGTTGCATTTGAACCATGATGGGACCAGATTGCTGGCACTCAACATCAAAAAGGCTGCAGAGCAGCTTTTAAACTGATAACTGGGGGAAAGCCGACAGGAGCTGGGCAGCATCCGGTTCGGGAAAGTGTGTACTTGAGTAGTGAGGAGGATGCAAAAATTACTGAGCAGAGCGAGGAGCTAGTCACCAGCACTGAAGCAGAAGGATGCAAGAGGCAGTCTAACAATGCAACCGGACACAAAAGACTGTGTCAGAAAAGCATATATAAATGCTTGTATACAAATGCCAGAAGCCTCCGGAACAAAATAGGGGAGCTGGAATACTTAGCAATAGATAAGAATATTGATATTATTGGTATCACTGAAAACTGGTGGACGGATGATAACCAATGGGATACAGTTATCCCAGGCTACAAACTGTACAGGAAAGATAGGAAGGGGCAAATGGGAGGTGGTGTGGCCTTGTATGTCAAAGAAGTGATAAAATTGTATGAATTGGAATATCTAGGTGATTTGGAGTCACCATTAGAAGCTCTGTGGGTAAGAGTACCAGGCCACAAGGATGGTCTAACAGTAGGCATATACTATCGGCCTCCGACCCAAACTCTTGAGGGAGACTGGCAGTTGGAGAATGTTGTAAAGGAGGCATCCAAGAAGGGAAGCCTAGTTATAATGGGGGACTTCAATTACCCTCACATAGACTGGGTGAACTGTTGTTCAGCACGTGATAAAGAGATAAAGTTCCTAGATATGCTAAATGATTGTTCCCTGGGACAGATGGTTGAAGACCCAACTAGAGGTACAAGAATCCTTGACTTGATCCTGAGTAATACTCAGGATCTGGTGCAAGATGTTAATGTGACTGATCCAATAGGGAACAGTGACCACAACTCAATTATGTTTAACTTGATCATAGACCGCAAGTCACTGATAAAATCTAACACAGAGACCTTAAATTTTCAAAAAGGAAATTTCCCAAAGTTGAGGAAACTAATAAAAAAGAAGCTGAAAGGGAAAATTGAGAGAGTGCAAACACTCCAAGAGGCATGGAGGCTGTTTACAAAAACAATAACAGAGGCTCAATTGGAATGCATACCCAAAAGGAAAAAGGGCACTGCCAGGTCCAAGAGGACTCCGATGTGGCTTACAGGAGCTGTTCGGGAAGTGATCAAGAGCAAGAAAAGCTCATTTAGAAGATGGAAGGCTTGTCCGAATGAGGACAGCAGGCAGGAACATAAATTCTGGCAGAACAAATGCAAGGCAACAATCAGGAAAGCAAAGCAAGACTTTGAGGAGCGTATAGCTAAAAATACTCAGAGAAATAACAAAGACTTCTTTAAGTACATTAGAAGTAAGAACCCAAGTAGGAAGGCCATTGGACCATTAGATGACAATGGAAGGCAAGGGGTTATTAAAGAGGAAACAGAGATTGCAGAGAGACTCAATGAATTCTTTGCTTCAGTATTCACTGAAGAAGACAGAGGCCACATGCCCAAAACAGAGCCTATCTTCGTAGGGAGGGAAACCGAAGAATTAAGCCAGATAGAAATAACCAGGGAGGAGGTCCTTGCATGTCTTGTTAAACTAAACACTAACAAATCACCAGGACCAGATGGCATGCATCCACAAGTTCTCAGGGAACTTAAAGATGAAATTGCTGATCTCCTAGCCAAAATATATAATCTTTCCCTCAAATCAGGCTTTGTGCCTGATGACTGGAAGGTAGCGAATGTAACACCAATTTTCAAAAAAGGATCCAGGGGTGATCCAGGAAATTACCGACCTGTCAGTTTGACATGTGTCCCAGGTAAAGTGATGGAAACCATCCTAAAAGATAGAATTAATAGGCACATAGAAGAGAAGGCGCTGCTAAAGGAGAGCCAACATGGCTTTTGCAAGGGCAAATCATGCCTCACTAATCTGTTGGAATTTTTTGAGAGTGTCAACAAGCATGTGGATAAGGGGGATCCAGTTGACATTGTTTATCTGGACTTTCAGAAGGCTTTTGACAAGGTCCCACACCAAAGGCTCTTGAATAAACTTACCAGTCATGGAATAAAGGGACAGGTCTTGTCCTGGATCAGCAACTGGCTAAGGGACAGGAAACAGAGGGTAGCACTAAATGGACACTTCTCCAAGTGGAGGGAAGTAAAGAGTGGGGTCCCCCAAGGTTCAGTACTGGGACCCCTGCTTTTCAACCTCTTCATAAATGATCTAGAGGTAGGAGTAAAAAGCAAGGTAGCCAAATTTGCTGACGACACTAAATTATACAGGGTAGTGAAAACTGTGAGAGATTGTGAGGAGCTCCAGAGGGATCTCTCGACACTGGGGGAGTGGGCAAAACAGTGGCAAATGAGTTTCAACATTAGTAAGTGCAGAGTGATGCATGTTGGGGCAAAGAACCCCAATTACATTTATAAACTGATGGGGTCTGAACTCTCTGCGACAAACCAGGAAAGGGACCTTGGTGTCCTGGTGGACAGCTCAATGAAGGTGTCAACCCAGTGTGCCTCAGCAGTGAAAAAAGCAAACTCAATGCTAGGGATCATTAGGAAGGGTATAGAAAATAAGTCAGCAAGTGTCATTTTGCCTCTTTATAAATCTATGGTGAGGCCCCATCTGGAATACTGTGTACAGTTCTGGTCGCCATACCTCCAGAAGGATATTATGGAGCTGGAAAAAGTGCAGAGGAGGGCAACCAGAATGATTAGGGGACTGGAACACCTTCCTTACCATCTGAGGCTGCAACGGTTGGGCCTCTTCACTCTTGAATGACGACGTCTAAGAGGTGACCTGATTGAAGTTTATAAAATCATGCACGGTGTGGACAAAGTAGATAAGGAAAAACTGTTTTCCCTATCGCATAACACTAGAACTAGGGGACACTCCATGAAACTTTGGGGTACTAGTTCTCAAACAAATAAGAGAAAGTACTTTTTCACCCAGAGGATTACTGGTCTATGGAACTCCCTGCCAGAAGAAGTGGTGACAGCTGTCAGTCTTGACAGCTTTAAGAAAGGATTAGACAAGTTCATGGAGGACAAGAGTATCAATGGCTATAATTATGGATACTTAAGGACAACCTGCGGGTTGGAGAGATAGGCAGGATATCTCTCAATATCATTTCCAGGGAATTCTAAGCAGGTGAAGGCATCTGCTTGGGAATACCCTGAAGGAAATGGTGAGTCACTGTGTGAGACAGAATGCTGGACTGGATGGGCTGTGGCCTGTTCCAGCAAGGCTGTTCTTATGTTCTTATGCATCATGCCCTGCTCCCAAAAAGTGAAGTTGATCGTTTGTACTTACCAAGAGATGAGGGTGGCAGAGGACTCCTACAGGTGAAACAGACAGTAGAGGAAGAAAAGCATAGCTTGAATGACTACATTAAGAAAATTGAAGAGCCTATGCTTCAGGAAGTGAACAAAGGGCTTTTGAAAACAGTGAAGAAGGAAGCTGAATACAGAAAGAAAAGGATTGAAAATTGAGCTGCAAACTTGAAAGCTAAGCCTATGCATGGTCAATACTTGAAAAACATAGAAGGAAAGGCTGATCCAAAGCTGACATGGGGATGGTTAAGTGCAGAAATTTTGAATAAGGAAAAGGAAGGATTTATCTTGGCAGCTCAGGAACAAGTTTTGCCAACAACTTGCATGAAGACAAAAATGCAACATGTATCCAACAATAGCAAATGCTAGCTTTGTAATGAAAAGGATGAAACAGTAGATCATCTGATCAGTGGATGCAGCAAAATGTCACAGACTGATTATTTGCAACACCATGATAGGCTTACAAAAACTATTCATTGGAAACATCACAACCTTTTGGTTGCTGTACAGCTGTTTAACCACTGTGCCACCAGGCCTCCTGACATCAGACTCACAAGACACCTGATATAACTGCTATTGAAAAAAGAAGATCTGGTTTATTGACATTGCTATACCAGGAGATTTACGAATTGAAGACAAACAGCTGAAGAAAATCACAAAATATCGTGATTTGCAAATTGAAGTTGAGCATCTATAGAGGAAGAAATCTGTTGTATCCATAGTGTACTTAAAGGACTCCCTAGATAGATGGAAATTTTGGACTTATTGGACTTGAGTTTCCTAACTCTCAAAAAAAAACCTCTACTATGAACTGCATATACCATGGTCCGATTCGAATGTCTGATTCGGATAAAGTCGCGGTTTTCATGCACATGTGATGTATCGCATGAAGTCCAAAACCGCTAAAAATTGGATGTTATCCAAGGTATTTGGTATAGGAACCTTGGATAAGGTCCATTTTTGGACGTTATCCAATGCATCGCCCATTTGATTCAGATAAAGTCTAAAATCGGATAAAGTCCAAACTTGTGGAACTGAGTTTGGACTTTATCCGAGGTTCTACTGTACCTGTATACTTAGACATTGTCTTAACAGTTCTTAGGTCCTTGGTTAGGACTTGAACTATTATTTTTATACCAGTCTTCAACTGTAAATCAAATGATAGATTTTTATAATAATTATTTTGTCAAGATTTCTGAGGCTTACTGTTCTCACTGTGACATATAATTACTTGACACGGGTTCAAAAGGCAGCAGTTCAATGTGCCCCATAGAGACTTATCCATCCTTGATTGAAAATGCAGCTTGACATTTGCAGTGGGGGGGGATAACATTTCCTTGCCCAGATGTGGCTTGCAATGAGACATTTAGAAAGCCTGCTAGTGTCAGTCTGCAAAGCAAACTGTTTGACCAATCCAAGAGGAGACTTCCCCCGCACTGTCTTTTCTTTTGATCTTTTTAAACAGGGGAGTCAGGAAAGAAAGAGGGGGGGCAGGGATTTTTACCTGCATGGAGGAAGGTGCACACTCAGATTTAGAGGCTGGTGTTTCAGGCACCTACTTACAACTGACCCACGGGCAGGATGTCTTTCCATTATGGGACCCTGGGTCCTTGGAAGCAACTTGCTTCCTCAACTGGTGACGCTGGCAGTGATTTCTATTTCTCATGCTGAGTCAGGCATTCAAAGCAGATCTCTGAGACAAAGGCCTGGGGGGCTCTTTCAGGAGCAGAGATGCAAAGTGTTCTCTTTTCTGTACTAGAATAAACAAAACAAAATGAAACAAAAAAGCTGTAGCACTTTTAAAGCCTAACTGATATATGTCAGTGTGAACTTTTGTGGATCAAGTCCACTTCATCTGACATGGGAGTGAGGCTTTTCTGTATTACATCATCCTGCACCCCAGAACTACCATGCTGCTCACCTGTGCTCAGGAGGGACTAGGTAAAGGTCTACCTTGCTCGAAAGCCAGTAGTGTTTGACTCTAGGGTGTGGTAAAGGTAAAGGTCACCCTTGCTCGAAAGCTAGTCATATCCAACACATGTGGAACCAAATGAACATATAACTTTCAAGCACAGATTAGGTGGCTTAAAAGGTGACAGCCCATCTCAGGGACTTTTATTGGAGGCTTTTAGGTACGTACCTGTGTTTGTTGGTTGGGCTGGAAATGTGGGTTGATGGAAGGCAGAAGTTGAAAAACCATCTTTAGGTAACAGAAATGGACAGATTCTTCTTGCCATTTCTCCTCCAATATTTGCTTAAAAGGAAGTTAGAACAATTAAATGATCTTACCTTCTCCTCTAGAAATGTGGACCTCCCCCCATTGTAAATGCATTAGTACATTGTCCACAGCAGTTTCAAAATGTGCCAAACTGATGGCTCTTCAGAAGCTTCCCTGGGAAGCTGTTTGACACCACAGTGAGGTAGCTCTGTCAGGAGGATTTTCCACCTGCTCCTTCCCTTCATTTCATCATTCAGCTCCTGGTTGTACCCGTCTGTCCACCATACACAAATTCTCATCTTGGTTGGTTTTTAACCAATTTTGTATAAAAGGAAGATATCACTTCCTCCTGCTAGTACTGATCCGAACGCCTTTTGTTCACCCTTAATTAGGGAATAGATGATCGTAAAAATGTAGATTGCTTATGCTTTAATTCTAAAGAAAAAGGAGGGAAATATCTCTGTATAAAAATAGTTTCCTGCATTCTCTTTGTTGATGGAAAATACTCTTTGTGCATAGAGAAATTTCGCGTGAGGGTTTCGCTTAGAAATATGTTACAATATTGATTTCCTCAAATTCAATTATAATAGGCAGGGTTTGACCTATCATCAGATAGAACGTGACAGCTGCTTCTTATGGCTGGTGTTGGTATCTAAGCAATCTCTTGGTTTCTATTTAATGTCCTCTTATCTAATTTCAAACTATGTAAACCAAACCATGCCTGTCTTGTAAAATCTGCAGCTTTCCTAATTTTGCATGGGAGTTTTCCAGTCAAAATGATACAACAAATGATGCCAGAAAAAAAAGTTACTGGCATTATGACCAGGCTTTTACTGCTGATTTATGTCTGTGAAACAGAAGTTGTATAATTCTTAGGGGCAAACTGCCACTCATTTACAAGGTGCTAGCTATTTCCTGGGCATGCTAGGTACTCATGCATTCAATCACATGATCGGGGTCTGTCCACAGCAACATAAACCAACACCTCATCGATGAGCGGCAATTTGCCAGCAACCTTTCTGCAATTTCCCCTTTGCAAGTATAAATCTATGCAACAGGATTCATTTCTGACCAATCTTTTAAAATGCATTGTAATAGGGAAGCTCCTTCCTGCAAATATGTGTATTAGAACTCTATACAAAGACACACATGAGCAAAGGTGCACACAATTTTTTCCATGCCAACATTTAAATAAACCAAGAGAGAAATCACAAAACTCAGAATGAGCCAAATGTGAGACTGAAAAAATTGGGGCGGGGGGGGAGAGAATCAAATTCTATTGTACATTTACAGAGAACACCCCTTCCCTTTCACCACCAGAGATACTTTAGCACTGATCATTCCTTCTGCTGTCTCTTCTGTCTTTTCTGATGAAAAGTGTTGCCCCATTCCTCTCCATACCTGTCAAGTTTTGGATTTGGAAATAAGGGAAATTTCCTGGCAAATATGGGATACTTGACAGCTATGCTTATCCTGTGCTGCCCTCCAATGGCAGCAATAGGGCATTTCAGTCTAATTAATAAGGGATGACGGCGGGAAAGAGGGTAAAATAAGGGGTTTTCTTGGCCAATAAGGGATACTTGACAGCTATGTTCTTCTCTGTGAATGTTATGTATGTTAACTGTGTTTTCTGACAAGAGCGGAATGTATCTTTTCTCATGTATCTATTCTTATGCAAATAAGTGGATTGAAAATGTGCACACTCCGTTAGCCAATGGACTTGTTGTATTATTGTTACTGTTTGTTTATAGTGTATATAAGTCCGAGTTTTGCCCCATCCAAACTGTGTTCAAACCCCACTAATAAAGAGCTGAATTTCACTACTTCACTCGTCTGCTTCTTCATTCCCTGAACACGAAAGTGAAGGAGTCACATTTGGCTAGGAATCAGCACGACAGAAGGAGATTAGTACAGCGGAAAATTGGATAATAGGATGAAAAAGGAAGGGACCACAGGAAGCCCATCAAAACTGGCTTCTCCTGTCAGAAAACAGACAAATGACAAGTCCAAATATAAGGTGTTAGTTGTATTTTAATATTTATATCATACTTATCCACACTAAAGTCATTTGCTGAGCATATTCGTTTTAACCTCTTGTTGGCAAAACTAAAACATTCTAGAAAACAATATTTGTAAGAAAGCTGTTACAACTTGACATGTGGTAACACTGGAAATTGTGATTTACTCATTATAAAGAACACTAACAGTGTGAACCTGACAATCTCTAGCCAGAGGCAAGTCCTCTTCAGTTCAAAGAGTTCACCCGATATTTAAACGGGTAGGAGATTGGAGCTTTAAAAAAAATTACACAGAGGAACAAAAGTTCACTTTCAGAATTCATGATTAACCAAAATATTCATTAAGGACAGGGCAAGCAGCAAAAATGCCAAAAAGCAAATTTGTTCCAAAACATAGACTCACTAGACATTTACCAGAATAGGTAAATTCTTGAACCTAAACTTCTTTAGTGTGTTTGTTACATAGCAATAGCAATTGCATTTTTATACTGCTCCTTTGCACTCAGAGCAGGGATTCTCAACCTGCAGCCTGTGGGCCAGATGCAACCCACGGCACCATTTCATGTGCCCCCCCCCACCTCCACCATGCCTGGAAGTGCCATGTGGTGGAGGAAGGGCAAAATGGCTGTCCGGTCCCCAAAGATGTCTGAAGGAGCATGACCCAGGCTCCGGCTTTAAAAGATTGAGAACTTTTGGCTTAGAGTACTCTCCAGGTGGCTCACAATGTAATTAGCTGGGTACTTATTTTACCAACCTTAGGAGGATGGAAGGCTGAGTTAACCAGGAGCCCACTAGGATTGAACTCACAACATCAGTCATTTTGGCTGCAGTCATCCTCCCAATGCTTTCAACACTGCAGCTGAGAATAACACTCATTATCCTAATTATGTATATGCTGGTGGAGAAGTGGATTGCACAGTATTTGCTCTCTGCTTCATTAATCCCTTTTTGACTGCTCTTCACTTGGTGACTGTTGTCTCTGTGGACAGATTCCACTAAGTTCAAGTTGATGCATGTACTTAGACCAGGTTTTCTCAACCTTGGGCCTCCAGGTGTTCTTAGACTTCAATTACCAGAAGCAAGTCAGCACACCTGCTGATCAAGGCTTCTGAGAATTGAAGTCCAAGAACAGTGGAGTGCCAACGTTGCCATCGTTGACTTAGTTTTTTGATGGGCTATTCACCCACAGATATTGCAGTCATTCTGTTTCCAATACAATGCTTGAAACTGGCCCTTTGGTTGAGATGTCCTCAGTGAAGGTTGGCTACTGAGTACTAGGTTTTATGCAGTTCATACAATTGATAAATGCAAACCAGTTCTCTGTTTGGGAGGTCATGATGCCTTTCCTTTTCTCAATCAAACCCCAGTAGGCTCACCTCCTTGTCACTGTTGCTATGGGTTATTCATTGGCTATGCTGGCTGAGGGATTCTGTGAAGTGTAGTCCTGAATGCAACACATACAAGTTCTGCTCTTGCTTGTAATCTTGCTCTCTCCCATTGAACCCAGTGCATTTTACAGCCCAGAAAAAAAGGGTGAGGTAGGTGGTGGTAACTTTTGGCACATCTTGTAAAATTGGAGTAATGTTAGAGAGTAAGCAAGGTGCTAGCTTTTTATGTGTTTATTAGAGAAATTCACTTGGGATAGGAAAGAGGGCAGAAGTTCTAGTTCTAGTTCTAGCTGACTACGTTGGAACTATCCATGCTCTTTTCATCTCTAGAGAATCAAGACAAGAGTTATCTTCCTGGGTGGGTAAGAGAGAAGTTTGAGATGGAAATGGTATCAGCCACCCTAAGAATCACATTTAAAGTCAAGGAAAGGCCAACACAGGTCAAAGCAAATAAAAGCTGGTTCAGCTAACCAGAGGAAGTCCTCCTTCTAGTGTTCCCCATGCAAAAGATATCAATCTTCTTGAATGTAAGCTCAGTGGTAACCCAGTTATTTCCTAAAGAGTAGACAAGTGACCAGTGGCAAAGAAGAGGGGAAAGATCAAAATGCTCAAACATTGGCAATGGGCACTCCATTGGGGCATAGACTTCAGCAGGTGCCCCATAGTACCAGCTCCTCAAACAACAGAAGAAGATAGTGTAATAACAAATAAAATAAATCTGGAAATTTGCATCTGTCACTATCAAGGCTGCAATCTATTATACACATATGTATAATGTAGATTTCAGTGAATTCAAAAGAACATACAGTACTCCCAAGTTAATTCATTGTATAACTACACCATGAAGGAAATGTGAATTTACTCACATTCTCTTGTTAGATAGTGCCAATGAGACATTCAGTTCTTCCTTATATAAGGGCTCATACAAGAAAAGTAGGGGGGAAGCCATTTAAAGTGTCTGTACATGACACATTTCAAAGGAGTTGCCTTAAGAAGGCTTTCCTTCCTCATTTCCATATCTAATATTCAGGGTAATAGAGTTTGTAAACCTGCTAAAAATAGACAGACAAACAAACAGGACTGCAAATCCACTGCTTTTGTGCATGTATGCAAGCTGCTTGCACTCCCTCAAGAGGCAAGAGGTGAGGGGAAAGATGCTTTGACAAAACACTGCTTTGTGGAGATTGGTGAATGTTGGCAGTAGTTTTGTGCATGTGTGTGTGTGTGTGCACTCTGCTGGTCTTTCCTTTCTACATTAGTTCAAAACAATCACACATTTTGAACCAAAGTGAAAAGATTTGACTTTTGAATGTAGAAGAGTCTCCGGTGGATACGAAAAACTACAGATTGGGACCCTTAGACTCCTGACTGGTTTGCATTTCCCTTGTATTGTGATTAAAGGGAAAATGTGAATCTGACCACCCTAAACACATAGTACTTTTATTTTTAATTATCTTGTTTATATGCTACCCATCTGGGATGTATTCCCACTCTAGGTAGTTTATAATTCAATAAGGAAATAAAAAATAGACAATTTAAACATAAGAAAATATAAACATAAGGAGGTATTTGTCCTACACTATACAAATGCCAGGTCCACCCTGCGTTACTACAAGCTGATACTGATCCCATAAACACTGATCAGACTATGCATTAGATATCTCAGCTTGACCTCCTGTCTCAACTGAGGAGTCAAGGGCTTGTCGAATGTCCTCAACTTTAAGTCTAAAACGTGTGATGAAGCTATTGTGCTGGGGACTACCTTGACAGCCAGCTTCAGTGAGGCTATATACTATTCAGTAAAGTTCCACTTGCTGGTGCATAGCCTCATTGATTCTTTGGGAATTATAGCTTTTTCTCACTACCCAAACCTCTTGCTGATATTTTCTGGTCACAGCTTGAACTTGGCCAAGTTATCATTTGAGAAAGCTTGTCTCCATCTGCTCCCTAGCCTTCTCCTTTGCTGCTTCATCACTCAGAGTTTCTCCATGAACCACAGGAACCAACTACAGTTGAGAGGATGTTTAAGAGTGATTGTGTCAACCACCTGGGTCTCCTGTTAGTACCATCTGGACACCTGAACCTCAACAGGGGTGCCAACCAAATCATCTGGAATGCCCCCCAAGGCATCTTGGAAACCTATAGAATCTAATTAGCCTTCAATGGTAGGTGATCTTAATTGGTCCTAGCTCACCATGGGAAGGCACCAAAGCCATCACTTTAAATTTCAGCAAGAAGTGATCCATTAAAGTCCACCACCTTCACAATCCCCACAGCCTGAAGAAAATAGCAGATTGAGAGTATGACCCACCACATGCATGGTGCCCTTTGAATGTTGAGAGACTCCCATGGATGCCATGAACTCCATCAACTCCAAGTCCTCACCAACAACTGTTCCCTCCACATGGATGTTGAAGTCCCTCAGAAGTAGAAACCTGTAGGACAACATCACAATGGAAATGTAGGGGAAAGCTGCCATATGGGAAGCTTGGTAAACCAGCACCATTCCTATCCTCTCTCTATGGCCAATAGGCATGTGAAGGGCCTTACAACCCAAAATCAAAATGGTGGAGACACTGGTTACTTTGAGATTATCTCTGTGAATGACTCTAACATGCACACATATCATCCCTCTGATCTGCCCTGATGCTGGATGGAATACCTGGGTGGGCAGATTAGGGACAGAGCATCTCCAGCTTGGTAATACCTACCAGGTTGGCTTGATGTTCCATCACTAGGTCACAAAATACTTGTAATTAATAAGTAAATAAGTAAATAAATAAATAAATAATCCACTTGGAACAACAACAAACGTTTGATTTTCTCTTACTTTTCTGGAATTACCCCAGATGAGCTTTCCCTGCGGCTTCCCTGTGCAGAGAGAAGAGATCAATTTACACTTTGCCTCTGGTGGTAACTCTGTATCATTGCATCAAAATCTTTGCCTGGTTGCCTTCCCGAGTATGAGTTGTTGGATCTATTACAGGTCAGAGGCTTTGCTAAACTGAGGGAAAGGGGGAATTTTTATGTGGTCCTAAAGTTTAACTTACTTTACAGAGCTCAGAGTGATATCCTCTTCCTAACCCTGACCATTTCCCTTTTAAATAAACCATGTGACATGAATTAATGTTGGTTTAAACTTCATGGTTGAGGGAAGCTTTGAACCTAGAGGGAATTGTAGTTCAACAAAACTGGTGGACTGGGAAAGGCTGTTTTAAAGGGAGCCAAACCATTTCAGTGGTTGATCTGTTGATGCCTCAAATGAGGAGTCATTCCCTGTGTAGATATCCCGTAGGACAGAATTGGCACAAACCGTCCTTGGATGGTTTGGGGTTTGGCGAACACGCCGCATGCCCCACTAAGGACCATTTGGGGATGGAAATTGGGGGCACGGGATTTGATATCAGTTTATAGCTAGATTGTTTCACCATGCTTTGGCCAGCAGTTCTGAGAACAATGGTTGTGCAGAGGTCACAGATAAGTGACTCAAGGTAAACATACAGCAAGTTAATTAACTCCACAGAACCCCCGATCCCAAGAGTAAACAGTCAATCCCATGTTTGCGTTAGATAGCTCTGGAAAAGCAGTCCATGATTGGATTAGACCAATGGCTAACCTGTCCGGTTATTCCCTAGTAATTATCACCCCTGATGAAATGTGTATTGTACTAATTAACTGGTGTCGGGCCATGCTCAACTCTTTCTGCAAGTGGCCCAGGAAAGGGTATAATTATGGTGCCTTCTGATGAATAAACCACTGATCTTTGCTCCACTCTGCCTCATATGCCTTTATTGATCAGTCACTTCCACGATCCATGGGCCGGATCTGGCCCACAATCCCAACACCCTGAGTACTCAAAGCTTTGTCTCTGGGTGAAACAAATCCTCCCTGATTCATAACCCTTCCTACAGCCTAATGAGGATACAGAAAATATGTGTTTCCTGTCAGAATATGTAGGCAGTCTTGATTACATATTCTGTGAGATTAGAAAAAGTTCTCAACTACAAATTCCATTGCTATGTCAGTTGGAGGTGATGTAGTCTGAAAATAATTTTTCTGAGTTCTGACAATGCTCTCTCTCTCTCTTTTGTGTGTTTGCGGCATTTAAAGATGGCTAAATTTAGAAATCTTTATGAACACAGGAAAAATTTAGAAGCATTTCCAAGCTGCTGAGCTATCCTTTTTCTTTGAATTTGGAGGGGCACAATTTCTATTTTTCTTTTCGGGCTAATGGTGTCCCCAGCATTTCATGTTAACAGGTTATCCCCAAGGCTGGTTAGGAGGGAAAAAACTGATGTAATCGTGAGTGTATGTGTACTTGTGTGTGGCAATGGTCATACTCACTAATTGGGACAAATTATAACATTCAAGGTGAGAGAAGGAAATGTGGAGGAAGTGTGAGAATTCAGTGACAAGTCTGTATGCTTATTAAATATGATGCAAAGTCTTCAGTGAAAATTCCTCCCTTCTCCTCCTTACTAAAGAAGCTGTAAGCTCCAAAAATAAATGTGGTGCCATCAAATGCTCAGCGGAAAACCATCAGCCTTCGAATGCTGCTTTTGCTTTGCTACTGGAAGCTTCTGGTGCAGCCTCCTAAACAGCAAAAGCGGCCAAATCATGACTTTTATTCTGTACTGTAGTTTGTAACGAGATATATAACAAAGTGCTCTGAAACTGGTTTCTTTGTGTTGCCATTCCAGATGTCAGATTTGCATCCACTTATTCTTTTGCAGGTAGATTGTTTGGCCTGCAGTGGCTCAAGTGGCTAAGATGCTGACTGGGAGGCAGAAGGTCAGCAGTTCGATTCCTGAGTACTGCAGGACGGAATGAGCTCCCATCTTTGTCCCAGCTCCTGCCAACCTAGCAGTTCGAAAGCAAGAAATTGCAAGTAGATAAATAGGGACCACTTTGGTAGGAAGTAACAGCACTCCGTGCACTCTGATGTCTAGTCATGCCTGCCACATGACCACGGAAACATCTGCAGAAGCAGACAATGCTGGCTCTTCGGCTTTGAAACAGAGATGAGCACTGAACCATAGAGTTGGATATGACTGGCTATCGAGCAAGAGAAACCTTTACCTTTACCTTTCTGTTGTGTTCTAAGGGTTTTACCGTCCACATGGATTACAATGTATCTGAACCAATGTAACCTTGCCTATAGCAACAAGGTAACCTTCAGCTGTATCATATGAACCCTGCATGAGGACGCGAGCTAATGACCACCAGCTGGCAGCAGCGAGCGTCCAAGCTCTCTTGGTCAGAATTCATCAAAGGCAACAGCGCGGGAAGATTTCCCGCCACCACCTACACCTGGACAAGAAGGGCGTGACTAGCAATGACGTCACGCAGTCAGTAGCCAATGGGCTACCATGGCACCACGTTCAAATGTATTACTACTGTATATAAAGAGCTATCGATCCGCCATTACCTCATGTTCCCTCTGTCCACGATGCAATAAACCTGAGTTAACCCAGCCCGAGGCTGTGTCCTGTGTCTTGGTTTTCATACACCAAATTGGCGACGAAGGTGGGATGATGGATCCCCAAGGAGCAGCCAGGGCACAGAGCGGGTTTAACATCACCAAACCGCAAGACTGGGAGCTGTTTGAGATGGACTTCCATGCGGCGCTGGTGGAGCTCAAAGTCAAGGAAGACGATGAGGAGACGAAGAGGGCCATCCTGACCAGAATGCTCGGGATGGACACCAAGCGGACGCTGGTGGGCATCATCACCCCGAAGAAGGTGAGCGAATTTAAGGCGGACGAAATCATGAAGCTGCTACGGGAGCGCTTCCGACCCGCGAGGGCGATGTTTCCCGCTCGGAGCGCGTTTTGGAGGCGAGTCCAAGCGCCGGACGAGTCGGTTGAGGCATTCGTGGCCGCCCTGAGGGTAGCCGCCGTCCCCTGTAAATGGGGCAATATCCAAGAAATGGCCCTCAGGGACGGCGTGCTGTGCGGCCTGAAAGACAAGGAGGTGCAGCGCAGTTTGATGAACAAGGAGCCGCCACCCACGCTGACAGAGGTCGTTGAGGCCGCAGAAGCCGCAGAGTCCACGAATGCCGGAGTGGACGAGATGCACCAGTGGCGTGAGTGGCGTCCCAGAGCCGGCAAAGCGGAAAAAACGGTGCACGCGACTCGACGGGCCTCAAAATCGTCCTCGGAAGGCAGCGACGGCGAGGAAGTCCAGAAGGTCCGAAAGGGGGGGCGCCGCTGCGATGGCTGCGGAGCGGCCCACGAGCGCGCGAGGTGCCCATTTAGAAAGGCCGAATGTTACACTTGCGGCCGGCGGGGGCACATCGCCAGGGCATGCAGAAAACGGAAAGAGGGCCGGAGGCAGTCATCAGACCGTTCGATCAGGCCGGACCGTCCAGCGAAGCCCAAAGATGGCGTCCAGACCACGAAGAAGCAGGACGGCGTGGGCCGCGTCTCGGACGGCAGCGGGGACGACGCCCCAGTGTTCAGCGTGTCCGCGGGACAGTCCCATTACTTTGTTGAGGTACAAGTACAAGGGGCCCCTATCAGGATGGAAATTGACTCGGGGTCCTCCTATTCTATAATTCCCCAGAGGGAGTTTTTGAAAATCGACCCCCACGTGCGACCCAAACTTAAAGCATTGAGGTCCACGCTACGTGATGTACAGGGAAACAGCATTCCGGTGTTGGGGGTCGGGAAATTTCAGGTTAAGTTTAGGAGACATTCTGCGGAACTGCCCCTAGTTGTCCTCAAGGGGGGAAGTTGTAGCCTCCTAGGGACACAGTGGTTTCAGCCCTTGGGCCTGTTCATAGGGGGAGTACATTCAGTGGGGGCGGATCCAATACAAGCGGTGTGCGATGCGCACCCCGCCGTTTTTAAAAAAGGACTTGGGAAATTCAACGGACCCCCTGTAGCTTTCGACCTAGACCCGGAGGTCCGCCCGATAAGACTCAAACCGCGCAGGGTGCCTTTCGCACTAAAGGACAAAATAGAGGCGGAACTGGACAAATTGGTGGGCCAGGGGATCCTTATTCCTGTTGATTCCGCGGAGTGGGAAACTCCAATTGTAACAGCTCTGAAGGCTAACGGGGAGGTGCGCATTTGCGCTGATTATAAGTGTACAATTAACAAGGCGATTCGCCCTAATGCATATCCGGTGCCAGTGGTCAGCCACCTTTTGGCCAGGCTAAACGGGGGAAAGTGTTTCGCTAAGCTCGACCTGGCACAAGCCTATCAGCAACTCCCCGTAACTCCCGCCACGGCCGCGGCACAAACGATAGTCACACATAAAGGAGCGTTCCAGGTGTCGCGTTTACAGTTCGGCGTGAACTCGGCACCCGGCCTTTTTCAGTCGCTTGTGGAACGCCTCCTGAAGGGGCTGGAGGGGGTGTTGCCTTACTTTGATGACGTATTGATAACAGGGGGGAGTGAGGCCGAACTAGCAAGGAGATTGGATAAAGTGCTAACTGTATTCGAGAAAGCGGGGCTGAGACTGAGGAAGGACAAATGTGTTTTTTTCGAAACCGAGGTCGAGTTCTTAGGGTTTCGGATCACACCAGAGGGTATTAAGCCGTCCAAATCCAAAGTAGCAGCCATCAAGAAGGCCCCTCGCCCCACATCCAAAACCGAACTACAGTCATTCCTGGGGCTCCTCAATTTTTACCATACATTCCTCCCGCGGAAAGCCTCCGTGGCCGAACCGCTTCATCGGTTACTTAAAAAGGAGGAGACATGGATGTGGGGTGACGAGCACGAGAGGGCGTTCAATGAACTCAAGCAACTTTTAACATCGGACGCAATCCTTACGCATTTCGACCCCAAACGGGCGGTGGTCTTAGTCTGTGATGCATCACCGGTGGGGGTGGGGGCGGTACTTTGCCACGTGTTGGATGACGGTCGGGAGGCCCCAGTTGCGTTTTATTCCAGGTCCCTGTCCCAAGCAGAGCGAAATTACGCACAAACCGACAGGGAGGCATTAGCAATAGTAGCGGGGACCAAAAAGTTTCACGATTTCCTGTATGGCCGCCCGTTTAAAATTGTAACGGATCACAAGCCCCTGTTAGGGATTTTCACGGCAGGCAAGCCCACGCCGCAGATACTGTCCCCGAGAATGTTGCGATGGGCCATTTTTCTTAACGCATACCAACACGAGTTGGAGTACCGGCCCGGAAAGGAGATCAGCCACGCTGATGCGCTTTCGAGATCCCCTTTGCCCTTGTCGGACGACCAAAAAGCCAGATTAGAGAGAGACCGCCAGGTGTTGCTAATCGAGGTTTTAGACGAACCCCCAATAGTACCAGCCGATATAGCCAGGGCAACAGGCAAGGACAGGACGCTGGAGAAAGTCAGCTCATGGGTGCAGAAAGGGTGGCCAGCATCGTCCCCAAGCAAGGAATTCGACCCATTCTTTCGGAAGAAGCTAGAGTTGTCCCTAGAGAGGGGGTGCCTGTTGTGGGGCCAACGGGTGGTGGTCCCAACACCCATGCGGCCGAGGGTGCTCAAACTGCTGCACGTCAGCCACCCGGGCATCGTTCGCTCCAAAGCGCTGGCCCGCAGCTACTTTTGGTGGCCACAGCTGGACGAGGACATTGAGCACATGGTTGGCACTTGTGAGGCATGCCAGGGGTCCCGACCAGAGGCGGCCCGCCTCCCGCACAGGGAATGGGACACAGCAAGGGGGCCATGGTCCAGAGTGCACGTAGATTTCGCTGGCCCTTTCCGAGGAACCATGTTTCTCCTGGTGGTGGATGCATTCTCGAAGTGGCTGGAGGTCATCCCGGTAAAGAGCACGTCCTCCGCCACTACAATTAGCCAGCTACGGAGAGTCTTTTCAACGTTCGGTTTACCCGACACTTTAGTCAGCGATAACGCGAGTTGCTTCACCTCCTCAGAGTTCGGGGCGTTCATGGAGGCAAACGCCATTCGGCATGTCACATCCGCGCCGTTTCACCCGGCCACGAATGGCCAAGTGGAACGGTTGGTGCGTACAACAAAGGAGGCGCTCCGGCGCATGGGCCCCGGGGACCTAAATCACCAAGTATGTCAGTTCTTACTAGCGTATAGGGTGACCCCCTTGGCGTCAGGTTACTCGCCGGCAGAGCTATTGATGCGGCGAAAACTGACTACGCTCCTGTCCAGGCTAGACCCCACAAGAATTGAGGATAAAGGGAAAAACGTAGGGTTGGCAGCCTCGAAAGGTTTCGCCGCCGGCGACCCTGTTCATTGCAGGAACTATGCCAGCGCGGGACCAGCCTGGGTGCCGGGGACGGTTGTAGAACAGACGGGGCCAGTGTCGTACCGGGTCGAAACCCACACCGGTCTCCTCTGGAGGAGGCACGCAGACCAACTGAGGCACCGAGTGAGTGGGCCAGTCAGTGAGGATCACCAACTAGATTCAGCGTTAGGGTTCTCCCCCACCCGTTTAACCCAAGGGGGAGACAGCAGCGGGCAACAGTCCCAAGCAAGGGGGGAAGGAAGATGCAGCGGCCCCGACTCATACCCTTTTGATAAACCAGTTCCATCAGAGGCCAGGGAAGGGGGAGAGGAGTTCGCGACCGCTGCCCCCGAATGGAATGTTGGTTTTGATTTAGCAAACCGGGGGGGTTTTCAGGAGTGTTCCCCCACCCATCCAAGCGAGAAGAGGGGTTTTTCGTTAGTCCCCAGTGCCCCCGGTTCCTCCCTAAGTAAGAGCACACCTCCCAACAACGCCGCGGAGCCGCGGCAAGACACTAACAAGTCTCCCTCTCAAATTACAGGACAGGAAGCCAGGGGACAAAGAGAAGGTAGCGAACCCGGGGAGAGGCAGCTCGCATCGAGACCCCAGCGTGTTCGAAACAAGCCATCTTGGCTGAGAGATTTTGTCTCCTAGGGGGGGGAGTGTCTAGTAGCATGGGCTCGAGACGTTGTCTCGTCCTAGGGGGGAGGGATGTTGTGTTCTAAGGGTTTTACCGTCCACATGGATTACAATGTATCTGAACCAATGTAACCTTGCCTATAGCAACAAGGTAACCTTCAGCTGTATCATATGAACCCTGCATGAGGACGCGAGCTAATGACCACCAGCTGGCAGCAGCGAGCGTCCAAGCTCTCTTGGTCAGAATTCATCAAAGGCAACAGCGCGGGAAGATTTCCCGCCACCACCTACACCTGGACAAGAAGGGCGTGACTAGCAATGACGTCACGCAGTCAGTAGCCAATGGGCTACCATGGCACCACGTTCAAATGTATTACTACTGTATATAAAGAGCTATCGATCCGCCATTACCTCATGTTCCCTCTGTCCACGATGCAATAAACCTGAGTTAACCCAGCCCGAGGCTGTGTCCTGTGTCTTGGTTTTCATACACCAAACTTTCCTGTCTGTACAATGTAGAATGCAGAGGAGCAGCACTAAATCACCTTTGAGTCTAGACACAAAAATAAATTCATGAAGCTATGGCTGGCATTGCTAGGAGCACTATTGACAGGACTTTGTCCTCTCCTATACCAGAGGGTAGCTGTCCTGGTTAAGGGTCAGAATCCGCCATGTGGCATACTCTGCTCTGTCCTTTGACAAAAGAGGAACAGTGTGTTGGCAGATTCACGTGTGGCAAATGCCTTATTCTGCTTAATTCTTATTCTGCCATCCCTGTATTTTGCCCAAGGGTTCACCAAAAACTAGCAACTATCACTATCTGCATCTGGTTCATCGCACACTTTAGACACTAATAACAACATAGAGAAATACCTACTTACTCAAGTGCCACAAATATGACACTAGAATTTACAGAACAATGTATTAGTTTATGTGTGTATATGTATGTGCTTATAGCATATCTGAGTGTGTAGGTATAAATATATTGCAGGAAATAAGGGCTCTGTAATGTCAGCTCTAACAGTCTTGAACGCTCTTGACACACTCTCTCTCTCTCTTTAATGGCCGTTTTCAAACTCCTTTCCAGCAGCAGGCAGTTTTCAGACATCTGTAGGTTACCAAGATAAAGTGTGAACTAAACCAGTTCTGTTTGAGGTCAGTCTTTAGCACCACACTGCAAAGGAAAACAGGATGATGCTGAAGCAATGCTAACTACAAAGGAACAATATTTCTCTGTTGTTTGATGGGTGTCAGTGGCAGCTGGGCGTTTTTTTACTTTCCTATTGACCATGCTGGGAAATTAATTTTGCAAGTCAGCTGAATAGCAGGTCCCTTAGCACTAATAAACAACATCCTTTTCAAACATTTACTAAGCTGAGGCTCCTGTTAAGTTTGAAGATTTTTTTAAAAAGCCAGATTATTTGAATGGAAAATGTTCTTTTAAATTAGATGAATTCTGGGGTGGAAAGAAAGAAAGAGTGCAGATGCTTCCTATACCCAAATAAAAAAAACTGCCCCATCTTATGTCCTTTAGGAGGCATTTCAAAGATTTTCATTTGTGACATCTGTGCATTTCTGGATCTCTACTTTAAAAAAAGATCTCAATAGAGAAAACTCAATGGCTATGACAAAAGGAGAGCTATGCAGTGCTATCATTGTGTGACCTACACAGTCTTAAGCCCGTAAGTCTCCCTCTCTCACACACACACACAATCCAAATAGCTCCTCCTCCTCCTTCCAGTCCTGAGTTAAAGTGATATCGACTACCGATCTTTTACCATACAGTAAAAAACCCGTCTTACAAATGCCTCGAGTTACATAAAATTCAATTTACATAATGATTTTGTGCTAAAACCATGTAGTGCTTTACACGATTTCCTATGGGTTTGCTTCGAGTTACATAAAGATTTTTTTTCCTATGGGTTTGCTTTGAGTTACATAAAAATTCATTTCCCCTATGGGTTTGCTTCGAGTTACGTAAAAAAAATTTTTTCTATGGGTTTGCTTCAAGTTACATAAAAAACCAATTTAAGCAAAAGCCTACAGAATGGACTTTTTTTTCATAAGTAGGGGTTTTACTGTACTTTGGTAAAGGTTGTAAAACTGTTTCCAAGAGGTGGTGGAGATGATCCTCTGTTTCTGAGGCAGCTCAACCTGTGGTTCCCTTTTGCTTCAGTATAATCCTCAGTGCCACTTGATTGTGGGAAGCAGAAGTGAGTACCTATTGCCATAACCAACACATGAATGTATCTGATCAAAGATGGAGATGTCAAGCGGGCAAGCAGAATCTGTATGAGTAATGAAAAGGTGCCTGGGCTTCAAACTACACAGATTGAAAAGATGAAATCTGATGATAATGAAATATTGGAAAAAAATGTTTTTCTTTAATCATTTGAGTGAGAAATAACGATTGAGACAAGGTCACCTTGTGAATTTCATAGCTGAGGGTAAATTTGAAGATGAGTCTTCCAGTGTACAACAATCATATAATCTACTTTACAGAATTCAGGACTGAATAATTTCTGTATATAATAATATAGCTATGTGCCATCATGTCAATTTTTGATTTATGGTGACCTTTTTCAGGATTTGGCTAGGGAGAATTATGTTTTCCCCTTTTAGCCAACAGGTTGCCTAGGGTTGCAGACAGAGAAATACAATCACAACATCAAGTTTAAAATACATAAACAATTGGTTTAGCATTTTAAAAAATTATTTATGCAGGAGTTCAAATTACCATATATGCTGCCCCACTCACGAAATGCAACTCTGTGGGGAGTAATTGGGACTGTGCATTTTGCCCAAAACCATACATCTGGCTCTTCTGGGATGCACAGTAGGGAACTGGATTCCCAACCCCTGTCTCTACAGCCAAATATAGGATCACTAAATATCATAAACAAACCAAGCCTTGGATTTCTCCAGTTTTCATCTTTAGGCTTTGATGGACTTTAGGACAGTGGGAGAATCAAGAAGGCCAAAATCTGAGCAGAAGTAACTTCAGTTGCCTTCAGGTAATCACTGTCAAGGGTGGTCTTCTATTTGAAATACTCACTGATCTCAATCTGATTTAAAGAAAAAGAACTAACATAAAAATGGAAAATAGGACTTGTAAGTTCTAAATTTGCAATTATAGCTATAAATGGCCATATGCAAATTTAACACATATTGGCCACCCCCTCCTTGACTCTTTTGCATTTCTCAATGCAAGGCTCTAGCCACATCCTTTCTTAATAAATAAGAAATGATTTTGCTTCAACAAAGAGCTTGTTGGGCTTGTTCCTAGGAGCCAGTTAGCAGCAGCAAGGTTTTGCAGGATCCAAACAGATCTTTAAAAGCCTTTCGATGGTCCATTATGCATTGTGAGCCTAATCTACTAGAACTCAAGAGTGTGAGCTATCATGACTAAAAGAGGCTGAGGGGTTAATGGAACAATTTGTGAAGTACCAATGGCTAGCTGGGCATCATTCAACATCTGCAATATTTTAGCAGAAAAACTGCAGCTGTTAGACAGATGTACAGTAATACCTCGGATAATGTTTGCACCAGATAACGCTAAAACTGCATAACGTTAAGGAACCTGGGAAAAATCCATCGCATAACATTGAAATCCCATGGCATGTATCGCAAAAAGTTCGCTAAAGTCTGTGCCAGTTACAATGTATCTCTATGGAGTTTTAACGTTATGCGATTCATCCTATAAGATTTTAATGCTATGTGATGCATGTATCACATAACGTTTAAAATTGGATAATGCTAACACTCGTGGAACCAAGTTTTAGCATTATCCAGTGTTCTACTGTATGTATAGGGATGCTTAGGAGAAACAGGTGATTTCTTCTTCAGCTGTGAATAGGCTGAAAATATAGGGAGCCTCCTCTTTCTCTCAAGCATTTAGCAGGGTTTGTTTTTTTCATTTGCACATTACGTTTGCAAAATATGCCTAACAAATGGCTAGAAGGGGAAGTGAGAAGTGGGAATGTTAAATGTAATGTGTAGCAACAAAACATACAAAAAGCCAACAAAGGCAAGTGTTGCTGTTTCAAGAGACTGACTCTGAGTCAACATATAACAATCATATTTATTTATTTCTCCAGTCATAATCCAAGAAATGAAATCCCATTCAAATTCTTGGGACTACAAACCTAATCCTATACAATTTTACTCAGAAGTAAATATTACTGAGTTTCATGGGACTTGCTTCCAAGTCAGTAGGAATAAGGGCCAGATTTAAGCATAGGCCACATAGGCTGCAGCCTATGGGCCCGCACCACAGGGGCCCACACCACAAACACACACACACACCCAAAAAAAAGAAGACAGGCACCAGGCAGGCAAGAAAGAGGCACGCAGGCAAAGGAGGGATGGGAGCGAGAGTGACAGAGCCACCCATCTGACTCAGGGGATTGTCTGGCGAGTTGCCCAGGTGACGGAGGGGAGAGGCAAGAGCCGCGTGCATGCCCCTCCCCCCCCGTGCTCCACGTCATCTCCCGACTCCCCCCCCCTTCTCGGAAGGTGGGAAAACAAAAAAGGGAGGCAGGCGTGAAAAGACGTGAGGAGAAAAAGAGAGGGAAGAAGGAACATAAATATAAATATTCAGGTGATCTCTTGCTCTGCTTAGGTAAAAGGTACAAATTGACTTAATGCTGAGCACAAAATTCTCAGACACCAACTCCATCAATGGTTGAACTCCTGTTGCTCAAAGTAATAAGTAATTGAATGAGGTTTTTTTTTTCTGAATCAGTTTCTCCATAAATTCCACTAAACCTATTGTGACTTGACTTTAGTGCAGTAAGGCTAAACTAACAAGTCACAACTAGAATAAACCCATTTGGATCAATGGAATTTATGGGAGAGATAACTACCATAAGTCTCCACCCATTTAATAAGCCTTAGCTCAAGTGGCTAAGATGCTGACTGGGAGGCGGAAGGTCAGCAGCTCGATTCCCGAGTACTGCAGGACGGAATGAGCTCCCATCTTGGTCCCAACTCCTGCCAACCTAGCAGTTTGAAAGCAAGAAATTACAAGTAGATAAATAAGGACCACTTCGGTAGGAAGGTAACAACATTCCGTGCGCTCTGGTGTCTAGTCATGCCTGCCACATGGCCATGGAAATGTCTGCAGAAACAGACAGCGCTGGCTCTTCGGCTTTGAAACAGAGATGAGCACTGAACCCTAGAGTCAGATACGACTGGTTTTCGAGCAAGGGAAACCTTTACCTTTAGTTATTATTTTGTAAGCAATGTGATAAAATTGAATTAAGATTTCAAATTGTTATTGCAAAATGAAATGTGTGAGAATTAAATTAAATTCCTTTATACTTCTCTGTATTAAGTATTGTATTGGTTATTACACAATAGCAGATTAACCTGAAAATATATTAAGTTTAGATTTAAGAGGCTAGTCATGTTTAAACTATTTCTAATGGAAACTACTTCTCTGGATTAGATCCCAATTTTTGATACTGCTTTCAAATTATTGTTATTTCAGCTCAGACTACGTTGCATTTTTAACATGTTTACTTAAAATTACAATATGTTATTTTTAAAACCGTAATACTCATATTTTCATATTTAGAAACATAGACTTAAATCTCAACTTTGTATTCTTTTTTTAAAATATAATTGTTTGTAGCAATGTTAATAAATCATGTTAAATACCATTAAGATATATTACCTTAATGATGTTCAGTTCTTTTCATTTTATCATCTCATGAATTCATCAAATTCTATATACTGTATAGAAATGTCGTTCGTAAAATTTCTATAATTTAATAATAAACTTTAAACGTTTATTTTTCAGTTTTTAATTGGATAATTGCTGAAAATGTGGTTTTTGTAGGTTAATTTTAGAAAAATACTTTCCCCGGTAGGGCCCGCGCCACAGGTTCAGCCTAGGGGCCCACAAATCCTAAATCCGGCCCTGGTAGGAATCGGATGGTAGTTAAAGAATTGAGCTGCAGACTTTACTTCAGTTGGCTTAAATGTAGTTTGGACACAGCCCTTTTATACTTGATTGTCTGAGAGTGAGTTGCCAATGCACTTTAAAGATTACCCTAGAAGAGAGTGTTTGGATCATACATTGGTAAAAGAAAAAGGAACAAAACTAAGTCAAGAGTATACATCATTTTGGAAAGAAGGATAAATTATAAATTAAAGAGACTGTGCACTGAACAAAGTACATAGGTATATATACTGTCCAGCTGGGTGAAGGGTGCACACAGTATTATTGTATACTGTTGAAGTTGTATTTTTGTTGTTTTATTGTCTATTTTAATGTGTTGTTGTTGTTGTTTGTGGTATTAATAAAAAATATTTTAAAAATAAAAAATTTAAAAAGATTGTCTTTACCTTGGATACCTTGGAGTCATTATTCAGAGAGAAATCCGTACATGTCTCTGTAATGACATTCCACACATACAAATAGAACTGAGAAATCAAGTCTATTTGCATGTTTGTTTGTTTTTTAGCCATTTGGATATCACGTCACCCGCTGGCTCGGCCAACCATGACAGTGTGCCCTCCGTTTTCACCTTGCCCAAGGGATCCGATGGAGGCTGTTTTGGTGAGTTTTAGTCCTGGCTTAACATTGTTGACAAAAGATGAGCAACACTGCCTAGTTAGACTGCTCAAGCCCCTGTGCCCCAACAAGGCCCTTATCTTTTTCCATAAAGTATTGTTTTATATTCTGGAATGTTTTATTCTATATTTATTTTAAAGTGTCATGAGGACTTTGAAGCAGAAAGGCAGAAATGAAATATACTTTAGACACATTATCATGAGAAAGGGAGAGATAAACAGAAAACGTTCTTTAGGGATTATAAACTGGGATCTTACTGGTGTTCATGCAAGGTTTTTGTGATTTGCTACATCTAATTGTGGCAACTCCCATCAACCCTAATTGTTTACTCTGCTTGCCAAAGATGATGGGACTTGGAGTCCAAGACGTGCCATGACTAAAGTAAAAACTAATAGTTACTTATTATTTATAGTATTACTACTAGAAGGTCCCCCTGAAGGCACCTAGGTATACTTTGTTTGGGAAATCTGGCAATGAACACAGCAGATTGCTGAAGAATTTATGAGATACTGGTGATAAATAGGTGATACTGTGATTTTATTAGGACAATTTTTTATTGACTAGAAACATTTAGATTTCTAAAGGCTTAGGGAAATCTTTGGAATGTTGACCTAAAGGCTAATGCTTACAGTCTTGTTTTGACCAGTTTAATAAGACATCAGACAATAGTGAAACACCAGCCTGGGTATCTTATGTAGCCATAAAGATTAAGCTATTCAAATCCAATCGTGTAAAATACATGAACTGAAATGTTTTTAATTAATTAATCCAATGTGTGGTCTATTAAAGAAAGTACATTTGTATATATCCAATTGCCATCATCATGAGAAAGCCATTAAGTGTCAGCCTCTTTTGCAACTGAATGTGACCAATAACAAAAGTATATTTTGAGGAAAATGCAAACAACATAATGTAGTCCCTCAGAGGAACACATAGCATGAGTAATACACAAGTACACATGAATTTCCATGAAGAAAGGTGCAACAGGGTCTCGCAACCTTGTATGGATTTTGGATAGGATGAGAATGGTACAATTTAGAGAAGTGCAATTAAAAATAGAGAGAGAGGTTTTAACATTACTCCCTAAACGCAGACTAGAATAACTTTGTTATCTGACCAGTGGGTGAGAAAATACCTGAATTCTATAATGAAACCTAGCATGAGATTTGCTGCATGCATTTGACTGTTAAGCTAAGACACTATCCTTCTACTTTAAGGAGAGCTGTCATTTATCTAGCAATATCCCTCTGATAGTTGCATCTTCCTTTGGTAAACATAAGTTTCCAAATATGTCATTTGTTGAAGCTGTATGTCTGTGGAACTGAAGATTGAGTCAGACGAAAGAATCCAAGAATTATTGGGAAAAGAATCCTGTAGTTCCAGGAAAACAAGTAACTCTCTCCCATTCAGAGGTCTTTCTTTCTGCCAGGCTTACATATTATTTCAGACACTGAGAGTATACATCATAGTCCGCCTGGCCAGTGAGTAACATGATATCCAAATGGCTAGAAAACTACAACCTTTGCGGAGTGTCGTCACTGTTGTGTTCTAAAGCCTGTGCCTTTAAACAATGTACCTATCCATGTGTATCCAATGTAACCTTTCTATGTGTAACATTGTAACCTTCAGCTGCATCACCGTAACCCTAATAGGACGCGAGCTAGTGACCACCAGATGGCAATAGCGAGCGTCCAAGCTCATTGGTCCAGACTCACCTAAGTACAACAGCGCGGGAAGATTCCTGCCATCACCTTCACCTGGACAAGAAGGGCGTGACCTGCAATGACGTCACGCGGACAGTAGCCAATAGACTGTCAAGGAGCCACATTCAAATGTATAGCCACTGTATATATTGAGCTGTTCGTCCGCCATTACCACATGTTCCCTCTGACCAGCATGCAATAAAGTTGTGTTAAGCCAGCTCTTCGGCTGTCCTGGTGTCTTGGTTCCCATACACTAAATTGGCGATGAAGGTGGGATTATGGCTTCCCACGGGACCAAGACATACGCCGGTTTCGACATCAACAAACCGGAAGATTGGGAACTCTTCGAAATGGATTTCCAAGGTGCGCTGGTGGAGTTCGAGGTCACCGACGAGGAAAAAAAGAGAGCCATCCTCACCAGAATGCTCGGGCACGCCGGCAAGAGAGTGCTAGTCGACCTCATCGCGCCGAAGAAGGTGGGCGAGCTGAAGGCTAAAGATCTCCTGAAGGCGATGCGCAACCACTTCCAGCCCTCGGTGTCGATGTTCCCAGCCCGGGACGCTTTCTGGAGGCGAGTCCAAGCGCCAGGTGAGTCGGTCGCCGCTTTTGCAGCGGCCCTGCGACTGGCCGCCGGCCCATGCAAATGGGAGAACCTGGAGATAATGCTCAGGGACCGCATGCTGTGTGGCCTGCGGGACGAGGAAGTTCAGCGAAAGCTGATGAACCAGGAGCCGCCCCCGACACTGCATGAGGTCGTGAAGGCAGCACAGGCCGCGGAAGCCATGAGGGCCGGAGTGAAAGAGCTCCAGGGCCGGCTCCCACAGGCCGACCAAGCGGCGGGCTCGGTGCACGCGGCCCGGCGAGCGTCGAAATCTTCCGCAGAGATCAGCGACGAGGGAGACGTCCGGAAGGTCCGAAAGGGCGGCCGGCGTTGCGACGGCTGTGGAGCGGCCCACGACCGCGCAAAGTGCCCGTTTAGAAAGGCCGAGTGCCACAACTGTGGCCGCCGCGGGCACATCGCCAAAGTCTGCAGACGACGGCGCGAGGACCGGAGGAGCTCGCCAGACCGTTCGGCGAAACCAGACCGCTCGACGAGACCGAAGGATGGCATCCGGCCCACAAAGAAGCAGGACGGCGTGGGCCGCATCTCCGACGACAGCGACGACGACGTCCCAGTTTTCAGTGTGTCCATGGGACACCCCCGTTACTTTGTTGAGGTACTGGTGCAAGGGCCCCCTGTTAGGATGGAAATTGACTCGGGCTCCTCATATTCAATTATTTCCCAGAGGGAGTTTTTGAGAATCCCCCCCCCGTGTACGGCCCAAGCTCAAAGCGTTAAGGTCCACGCTTCAGGATGTGCAAGGGAACAGTATCCCGGTGCTGGGGGTGGGAAAATTCCAGGTCCAATATAAACAGCACGCCGCGGAGCTTCCCCTAGTCGTCCTTAAAGGGGGAAATTGCAGCCTCCTCGGGACTCAATGGTTCCAACCCCTGGGTCTGTTCATTGGGGGGGTGCACGCCGTTGGGACTGACCCGATACAGAGGGTGTGCGACGCGCACCCCGAAGTCTTCAAGAAGGGACTTGGGAAATTCAAGGGACCCCCAGTAGCGTTCGACCTGGACCCGGAGGTCCGCCCAATAAGACTCAAACCGCGCAGAGTGCCTTTTGCACTAAAGGACAAAATAGAGGCGGAACTGGACAAATTGGTGGGCCAGGGGATTCTTGTTCCTGTTGATTCTGCGGAGTGGGAAACTCCAATTGTCACGGCGTTGAAGGCCAATGGGGAGGTTCGCATTTGCGCCGACTATAAGTGCACCATTAATAAGGCAATTCGCCCTAATGCGTATCCGGTGCCGGTGGTCAGCCATTTGCTAGCCAGATTACATGGGGTAAAGTGTTTCGCTAAGCTCGATCTGGCGCAAGCCTATCAGCAACTATTGGTAACCCCTGCTGCAGCTGCTGCACAAACCATAGTCACGCATAAGGGGGCGTTCCAGGTGATGCGCCTACAATTCGGCGTGAACTCGGCGCCTGGAATTTTCCAGTCGCTCGTGGAACGCCTCCTAAAAGGGCTGGACGGGGTTTTGCCATATTTTGATGACGTATTGATAACGGGGGGGGAGCGAGGTCGAGTTGGCTGAAAGGCTGGACAAGGTTCTGGCGGCATTCGAACAAGCGGGGTTGAGGTTGCGAAAAGACAAATGCGTCTTCTTCGCGAATGAGGTTGAATTCTTGGGGTTCCGAGTAACACCTGAGGGGATCAAACCGTCCAAATCCAAGGTGGCCGCCATTAAGAAAGCCCCTCGCCCCACCTCCAAGTCCGAGTTACAGTCATTCCTAGGACTCTTAAATTTCTACCACTCCTTTCTTCCCCGGAAGGCGGCAGTGGCTGAACCGCTTCATAAGTTGCTCAAAAAGGACGTGGCATGGAAGTGGGGCGATGACCAGGAGAGGGCATTCACTGAACTGAAACAACTCCTGGCGTCCGACGCCATTCTAACCCATTTCGACCCCAAACGGCGAGTGGTACTGATCTGTGATGCATCCCCGGTGGGGGTGGGGGCAGTGTTATGCCACGTGCTGGAAAACAGGAGGGAGGCCCCAATAGCGTTTTACTCCAGGTCCCTGTCCCAAGCGGAGAGGAATTACGCCCAGACAGACAGGGAAGCGCTAGCGATAATTGCGGGGACCAAAAAATTTCGCGATTTTCTGTATGGCCGCCCCTTCACCATCGTGACTGACCACAAGCCCCTACTAGGCATTTTTACCGCAGATAAGCCCACGCCACAGATCCTGTCCCCGAGGATGCTTAGGTGGGCCATTTTTCTCAACGCCTACCAGCACGCGTTGGTGTACCGGCCCGGGAAAGAGATTAGCCATGCGGACGCTCTGTCAAGGTCCCCCCTTCCTCAGACGCACGGCCACGTGGGCGAGGAGGGGCGGGACCGCCAGGTGCTCATGATAGAGGTTTTGGATTCGCCCCCCATAGTACCCGCCGACATCGCTAAAGCGACAGGCAAGGACAAGACGTTGGCGGCGGTTAGCTCCTGGGTGCAGAAAGGGTGGCCAGCATCGTCCCCAGCGGAGGAATTCGCCCCATTTTTCAGAAAGAAGCTGGAACTGTCCCTAGAGAGGGGGTGTCTCTTGTGGGGGCAGCGGGTAGTGATCCCTACATCCCTTCGGCCGCGGGTGCTTAAACTGCTGCACGTCAGCCACCCTGGAATTGTGCGCTCCAAAGCGCTGGCCCGGAGCTACTTCTGGTGGCCCCAGTTAGACTCCGACATCGAGCACATGGTCGGCACTTGCGAGAGTTGCCAATGCTCCAGACCAGAGGAGGCCCGCCTTCCCCACAGGGAGTGGGACGCGGCTAAAGGGCCGTGGTCCCGGGTGCACATAGATTTCGCGGGCCCGTTCCGAGGAACCCTGTTTCTTCTCGTGGTGGACGCTTTCTCCAAGTGGTTGGAGGTCATGCCAGTCACGAGCACCTCCTCGGCCACGACAATAAAGCATTTGCGGAGGGTTTTTTCTATGTTCGTTTTACCCGACACCCTAATCAGCGATAACGCTAGTTGTTTCACATCCGCTGAGTTCAGGGCATTCACAGAAATTAACGCCATCCGGCACATCACCTCCGCCCCCTTTCACCCGGCCACCAATGGCCAAGTGGAGCGCCTTGTACGCACCACAAAGGACGCGCTGCGGCGCATGGGCCCTGGGGATCTCAACCTGCAAGTGTGTCAGTTTCTGCTAGGGTACAGGGTGACCCCGTTGGCGTCAGGATACTCCCCCGCGGAGCTGTTAATGCGCAGGAAAATGACCACCATACTCACTAGACTAGACCCCACGAGAGTTGAGGACAGGGGGAGGAACATCAGGTTAGAAGCCACCAAGAGTTTCAGCGTGGGTGCCCCGGTGCATTGCAGGAACTACGCCAGTGCGGGGCCAGCCTGGGTACCGGGGGTGGTCGTGGAGCAGACCGGTCCCGTATCGTACCGCGTGGAGACCAACACAGGTCTACTTTGGCGGCGGCACGCGGACCAGCTCCGGAGCCGGGTCCCAGGAGGGCAGGGCACCGAAAGCACAGACAAGAGTTCAGCGTTAGGGTTCTCCCCCACCCGTTCAGCCCAAGGGGGAGGAGAGGGGGGTCGAGAGTCCCCACCGAGGGGGGAGGAGAAGGAATTTGTCCTCATAGATATCCCGCGGGATCCCCCAGCAGAGTTTAATTTTGAGTTACAGAACCGGGGGGGGGGGGTTTCGGAGTGGTCCCCCACCCATCCAAGCGAGAAGAGGGGTTTTACGTTAGCCCCTAGTGCCCCCGGTTTGCCCTCAATGGAGTTTGTCCCTTCCCCTAAAGCTGCAAAACCGCAGCAAGCCACTAACGAATCTCCCTCTCCCATTACAGGACAAGGGACCAGGGAACAAGGAAGCAGTAGCGCCCCCCGGGCGGGACAACCCACATCGCGGCCCAAACGCGGGTGCAATAAGCCATCTTGGTTAAGAGACTTCGTCTCATCCTAGGGGGGAGGGATGTTGTGTTCTAAAGCCTGTGCCTTTAAACAATGTACCTATCCATGTGTATCCAATGTAACCTTTCTATGTGTAACATTGTAACCTTCAGCTGCATCACTGTAACCCTAATAGGATGCGAGCTAGTGACCACCAGATGGCAATAGCGAGCGTCCAAGCTCATTGGTCCAGACTCACCTAAGTACAACAGCGCGGGAAGATTCCCGCCATCACCTTCACCTGGACAAGAAGGGCGTGACCTGCAATGACGTCACACGGACAGTAGCCAATAGACTGTCAAGGAGCCACATTCAAATGTATAGCCACTGTATATATTGAGCTGTTCGTCTGCCATTACCACATGTTCCCTCTGACCAGCATGCAATAAAGTTGTGTTAAGCCAGCTCTTCGGCTGTCCTGGTGTCTTGGTTCCCATACACTAAAGTCACGGAGATGTCTACTCATCCAGGCACTCCTCGCTAAATAACGACAGCAAGGTAAGACTATGTAAAGAAAGTTCAAAAGTCACTTGTGGATTGATTAGAAATGGGTAAGATATTGTTCCCCACCTCCTAGTTCTCTGTAATTATCATCCACCTCTTCATTTGTTTGTTTAGTCTATTCCTCCCTGCTAGTTTGTTAAATTTGCTGTGTCGGCCCTGTGTCGGGGGTACATGTTGTCCTTCATGCACACAAGTGCATGTATGTGCCATTTAATTGCTTTTGACTTATCGCAAGCCTAGGAAGATTTTTCAAGTATGTGAGATGAGCTTCCAAGGAGTTGTTTATCATTTCCAGCCCACTGAGTTTCCGTGGCCAAGTGAGGAACTGACTCTAGGTCCTTTTAGTCCTACTCCAACATACCACCCAATACATCATGTCCAGTTTGTTGCTACTGCAGATCTTTACACCATGACTAGCTTGTGTAAACCAGTGTTAACAAAGTCCTCCCACTATTTGGATGATATCCCAAACATACTGGGATAAAGTCCAAAATGAAGATGACTGTGGGAAAACAACTGAGGCCAAGCACATGAAGTTTCAATAGATATGGCAAAGCAATAGCGCTTTCATGGAGTTAAATCTCCCCACACACAGGCTGGAAAAAGGTCCCAAGCCCTAAACCTATCTTAAGTAATGCTGTTCCTAATTTTCAGTGAAAATGTGGAAAAGAAGACAGGAACTCATTCAGTTACCTTAGGAATGTTTGGCAGACTTGTTTTAACTTCATATGGCAGTCATGATAGTGAACGTGGGGAGCCAATTTTCCTATTGCTTCTCCTCATCCAGAATAATCAGGCTCTTTTAGACCAATCATGAATAAAAATAATTTCCCACAATACTGGCTTCTTTTATATGAATTAGGCCACCGATCCTTTACTCTGCAGTCCTCATTCACTGGGTGTCCCTGAATCCTGACCCATCTTTGTAGAGATGTGTGGGGGAGAAGTCACTGTTTCTAGGATTTTCCTCAGATCTGGTTATTTTGGCATGATCAGTCTATACTGCAAATACTTATCAGCTTCTTCAAAAGAACTTTACTCCAGAAAGTTCTTTCAATGCTAATGTGTATTTTACTTTTCATTGATTTTTTGCATGCCACACACCTAATTTTATTGTGTGAAATAAAAAAAAGATGGCTCCCACCCCCATTCCAACCACAGAAGCCAACTAAACAGGCAGTTAAATCTTTCTTCATTATGAGTGGTGGTGAAGCATCCTCCCCATGTCTGAGAGTCTTTCCCGCTTTGACACATCTTTGAATTTGGCGCCTTTAGAAATGGTGTGCTTCCGGGTTCCCGGTTTTGGCGCTGTTTTATATTTGAACAGAATAAATCCTTATACACAACAGAGAGAGTCAGAGTAGTTTAGGGGACATGAGATATGTGGTCTAGAACACACTTTGCTGGCCTTCAACAAGGGAACAGTGGGGAGGCCACTGCCATCCATTCTGCATCACCCAACACCAGCTGCCTGAGGTGACCACCTGACTCGGCCAATAGCAGTTCCAGCCTGGTGCTGCAGTAGATGCCCACATGTGAGTGTGTTAGCAGAGGGATCATTAGAAAGGAAAAGAGCAAATCCATTAAACCAGAAATCAGAAAGGTCCAGAGGATTGGGGTAAGGTAAAGGTAAAGGTTTCCCTTGCTCGAAAGCCAGTCGTATCCGACTCTAGGGTGCAGTGCTCATCTCTGTTTCTAAGCCGAAGAGCCAGCGCTGGCTGCTTCTGCAGACATTTCCATGGTCATGTGGCAGGCATGACTAGACACTGGAGTGCACGGAATGCTGTTACCTTCCCACCGAAGTGGTCCCTATTTATCTACTTGCAATTTCTTGCTTTCGAACTGCTAGGTTGGCAGGATGAAGACGGGAGCTCATTTCCGTCCTGCAGTACTCGGGAATCGAACTGCTGACCTTCCGCTTCCCAGTCAGCGTCTTAGCGACTTGAGCCACTGCAGTACCCTAGAGGATTGGGGGGGAATGGTTATATCCATCTGGGGATCTTGAGGGAGCTGCTCCTGCCTCTGAAACCCCATCTTTTCTTTGTGATAACAAATGGGAGCTTGTTTTTTTTCTAGTTGCTAATTTTCTTTTAAAAATCTCCCCAAAAGAGCTGAATCTCCATCAAAGCATGGCAAAATTGCCGTACACATTCCCTATAGGACACAAGAAGACTTTTTGAACCAATCTTTGCTCCCACCTGGCCAAATTAGGAAAAACTAGGAAGTTTGACGTGGTTTTTTCCAGAAATTTTTGGTGGGGTGTTGGAGCATGCCTTTGGGTCCCTAGGTCCATAGGCTATGCATGGTTCGCTCATGCACTAGAATTTAAGGCAAAATCTTTCCCAAGGGCAGCTGTGCCCCTACAACTTGGATCATATCTCTGGGAATTTCTCGGAGCCCAGTGCCTACACTGAAATGCTTTGGCAGTGCAGGCATGTCTCACAAGGCAGGTTTATCCATGGAAATATTTATTCTGCTAATATGAGATGTTGTGGTTGTCAAAACATGATGAAAGATCTATGGGCATTTCCAGTTCCTTTAAAATATAGCTATGAAAGAGAGAATGCTCTTTAAATGGGAACCATTTCCCCTTTATCTCTGTAATTAGACTGAGCTTTCATCCGTTTATCTGCTACCTCCCTGAGAATGTTTTGTAGGGCTGCTAGGTTTATTCTGATATTTACCCCCTGCCTCCCTCTCCAGTATATCAAAAAGTTGACATAACTGCACAAGTTTTCCTTCTGTTATCTAAGTAAAACACAATTCCAGATGTTTCATTAACAGTCACATTCCTGCATTAGGAACATTATGTTTGTGATAATACTAAAGTGATAAAAATGCATGGATGACTTTACCCTCCTCCCCATTTAAAGCAAGTGGCTGCATGACATCTTTATGTGAAAACAAATGGCTCATTGACTAGTTTATTTGAAAGAAATGTTTCAAGCACATGGGCCTTAACAAGGCCTCTGGTTTGAATGTCAACACCCTTCATCTAAGGCTGGGAAACTGGGAATAGCCCAATGAGTTACATATGGAACAGATAGTATACTAGGACACAACAATGTGGCATCTGAATATTACTGAGTGAGTAAGGAAGATAGTCCTTTAAACTAGATTCTTAGTTTGTTTCTTTTTAGTATGAAGCTTTAAGGACAGTTGGACAAAATTAAATATAAAAAGAAATTCACTGGGTTGGCATCTCCCTATAAACACTACACGTTTTGTACCTCCTGAGATTGGCAATGTATGTGTGTCTGTGTTTTCAACAAACAACATGTAACTTTGGCAAATGTGCATATTTTAAAAACATATATCCATGTGCTTCATTCCTGTGTGTATTTTAGAAAAAATGTATACATTAGCAACAACAAAAATGCACCTGGGAAAGTTCATACAAATTTCTGTGTGCAAAAAAATTTTTTTTTTGGCAAACCTATGTGACAACACTAAGATTGCTAAATTGTCACAGTAAAAACCCAACTTACAAATGCCTTGAATTACATAAAATTCGACTTACATAATGATTTTGTGCTAAAACCATGTCCCAATTTACATGATTCCCTATGGGTTTGCTTCGAGTTAATAAAGATTCATTTCCCTATGGGTTTGCTTCGATTTACATAAAAATTTCATTTTCCCTATGGGTTTGCTTTGAACTACATAAAAGATAATTTTTCCTATAGGTTTGCTTTGAGTTACATAAAAACCAATTTAAGCAAAAGCCTAAGGAACAGACTTTTTTTTCGTAAGTAGGGGTTTTACTGTATGTCTGTTTCATGAACAGATAGATAAACGAAAAAGCAAGCCCAGATGAATTTAATAAAATTGATTCCTCTCAAAACATGCCTGGAATGTCAATATAATTTGTTGGAATGTCAATATAATTTGTTGGGGGCAGAAGATTAATCCTCACGTCAAAGCGATGGATCTGTGGTGGCTGTGACTGACCAGGAAAGGCTTGAGAAAAGCACGAACCAAGTGTCTCTGAATTTGCTGGTGACTATGCAGGCTCCATGCTAGCAATTGATGAGGAAAGGATCAAAATCAACAGGCTAGAAAAGTGTAGGAATCAGAGTAACTATCCCATAAGGAAAGCTTATTGTGCTTAGGGTCCCTTAGGTAAGGAGCAAAGGTGACATGATAGAGATGTATAAAATCTGCCATGTGGTGGGGAAAAACACATAGGGAGATGGTGTTTTCCATGTTGTCATACTGGAACCTGCACTCATTCGGTGAAACTGAATGGTGGCAAATTCGGAATTCACAGTATTTCTCTACATAGGGCATTGTAAAGCTAAGGAATTCACTATAACAGGATGCTGTGGCAGACACCAACTTGGGTGGATGTGAAAGAAGATTGGAGAAATGCATAAGGGTGGGACTATCAGTGGTTACCAGCCACTTGCTCATAGTCACTCATATTCTGGTCACCTCTGAATTGGATTACTGTAATGCGCTCTACATGGGGCTGCCTTTGACAACCATTCGGAGGCTGCAGCTGGTCCAGAATGCGGCTGCCTGGGTGGTGATGGGTTGTGGGCATTATGCTCATGCTTCACCACTGCTCCGGGAGCTGCACTGGTTACTGGTGTGCCTCCAGGTGCAATTCAAGGTGCTGGTTTTGACCTTTAAAGCCCTATATGGCAGTGGACCAGGTTACTTAAGGGACCGCATCATCCTGAGGTATTCCGCCCATCCTACAAGGGCAGACTGGAGAGGCTCATTGGTGGTCCCGCCTACTAAAGAGGCTCATATGGTGGGGACCAGAAGAAGAACCTTTCGGTCTTTGCCCTGGCCCTGTGGAACCTCTTACCATCAGAACTGCGCCTCCAGACTGAGCTGCTCCCCTTCAGGAGGGCCCTTAAGACCTGGTTGTGCCAGCAAGTATGGGGCCCGTCAGCTGTAATAGCTCAGTCCCACTGGCTGGTATGATGGCCTGCTGCAACATACCTGTCTGCTTTTATTACACTTACCCTTGTTCCCTGTTTTTCCCCTTTCCCTTCCCCTCCTTTTTAGCTCATGTAATTTTTAACATTATTGTTGCCATTGTTTAATTTCTTTTTAATAGTTTTTTTAAATTTTGTGTGGGTGCTTTTTTCTTAAGGGGTTAGGGGGATGGGGTGGTTGTGGCTGTATTTTATTCTGTATGTATTTTTACCTGCCAGGTAAGCCGCCTTGGGTCATCCATGGTTTAGTGTATGAAAACCAAGACACAGGACACAGCCTCGGGCTGGGTTAACTCAGGTTTATTGCATCGTGGACAGAGGGAACATGAGGTAATGGCGGATCGATAGCTCTTTATATACAGTAGTAATACATTTGAACGTGGTGCCATGGTAGCCCATTGGCTACTGCCTGCGTGACGTCATTGCGAGTCACGCCCTTCTTGTCCAGGTGTAGGTAGTGGCGGGAAAGCTTCCCGCGCTGTTGCCTTTGATGAGTTCGGACCAAGAGAGCTTGGACGCTCGCTGCTGCCAGCTGGTGGACATTAGCTCGCGTCCTAATGCAGGGTTCATATGATACAGCTGGAGGTTACATTGTTGCTATAGGCAAGGTTACATTGGTTCAGATACATTGCAATCCATGTGGAAGGTAAAACCCTTAGAACACAACATCCCTCCCCCCTAGGACGAGACAACGTCTCGAGCCCATGCTTCTAGACACTCCCCCCCCCCTAGGAGACAAAATCTCTCAGCCAAGATGGCTTGTTTCGAACACGCTGGGGTCTCGATGCGGGCCGCCTTTCCCCGGGTTTGCTACCTTCTCTTTGTCCCCCGGTTTCCTGTCCTGTAATTTGAGAGGGAGACTCGTTAGTGACTTGCCGCGGCTCTGCGGCGTTGTTGGGAGGTGTGCTCTTACTTAGGGAGGAACCGGGGGCACTGGGGGCTAACGAAAAACCCCTCTTCTCGCTTGGATGGGTGGGGGAACACTCCTGAAAACCCCCCCGGTTTGCTAAATCAAAACCAAAATTCCATTCGGGGGCAGCGGTCGCGAACTCCTCTCCCCCTTCCCCGGCCTCTGAAGGAACTGGTTTATCAAAAGGATATGAGTCGGGGCCGCTGCTTCTTCCTTCCCCCCTTGCTTGGGACTGTTGTCCGCTGCTGTCTCCCCCTTGGGCTAAACGGGTGGGGGAGAACCCTAACGCTGAATCTTGTTGGTGATCCTCACTCACTGGCCCACTTACTCGGTGCCTCAGTTGGTCTGCGTGCCTCCTCCAGAGGAGACCGGTGTGGGTTTCGACCCGGTACGAGACTGGCCCCGTCTGTTCTACAACTGTCCCCGGCACCCAGGCTGGCCCTGCGCTGGCATAGTTCCTGCAATGAACAGGGTCGCCGGCGGCGAAACCTTTCGAGACTGCCAACCCTACGTTTTTCCCTTTATCCTCAATTCTTGTGGGGTCTAGCCTGGACAGGAGCGTAGTCAGTTTTCGCCGCATCAATAGCTCCGCCGGCGAGTAACCTGACGCTAAGGGGGTCACCCTATACGCTAATAAGAACTGGCATACTTGGTGATTTAGGTCCCCGGGGCCCATGCGCCGAAGCGCCTCCTTTGTTGTGCGCACCAACCGTTCCACTTGGCCATTCGTGGCCGGGTGAAACGGCGCGGACGTGACATGCCGAATGGCATTTGCCTCCATGAATGCCCCGAACTCTGAGGAGGTGAAGCAACTCGCGTTATCGCTGACTAAAGTGTCGGGTAAGCCGAACGTTGAAAAGACTCTCCGTAGCTGGCTAATTGTAGTGGCGGAGGACGTGCTCTTTACCGGGATGACCTCCAGCCACTTCGAGAATGCATCCACCACCAGGAGAAACATGGTTCCTCGGAAAGGGCCAGCGAAATCTACGTGCACCCTGGACCATGGCCCCCTTGCTGTGTCCCATTCCCTGTGCGGAAGGCGGGCCGCCTCTGGTCGGGACCCCTGGCACGCCTCACAAGTGCCGACCATGTGCTCAATGTCCTCGTCCAGCTGTGGCCACCAAAAGTAGCTGCGGGCCAGCGCTTTGGAGCGAACGATGCCCGGGTGGCTGACGTGCAGCAGTTTGAGCACCCTCGGCCGCATGGGTGTTGGGACCACCACCCGTTGGCCCCACAACAGGCACCCCCTTTCTAGGGACAACTCTAGCTTCTTCCGAAAGAATGGGTCGAATTCCTTGCTTGGGGACGATGCTGGCCACCCTTTCTGCACCCATGAGCTGACTTTCTCCAGCGTCCTGTCCTTGCCTGTTGCCCTGGCTATATCGGCTGGTACTATTGGGGGTTCGTCTAAAACCTCGATTAGCAACACTTGGCGGTCTCTCCCTAATCTGGCTTTTTGGTCGTCCGACAAGGGCAAAGGGGATCTCGACAGCGCATCAGCATGGCTGATCTCCTTTCCGGGCCGGTACTCCAACTCGTGTTGGTATGCGTTAAGAAAAATGGCCCATCGCAACATTCTCGGGGACAGTATCTGCGGCGTGGGCTTGCCTGCCGTGAAAATCCCTAACAGGGGCTTGTGATCCGTTACAATTTTAAACGGGCGGCCATACAGGAAATCGTGAAACTTTTTGGTCCCCGCTACTATTGCTAATGCCTCCCTGTCGGTTTGTGCGTAATTTCGCTCTGCTTGGGACAGGGACCTGGAATAAAACGCAACTGGGGCCTCCCGACCGTCATCCAACACGTGGCAAAGCACCGCCCCCACCCCCACCGGTGATGCATCGCAGACTAAGACCACCGGCCGTTTTGGGTCGAAGTGCGTAAGGATTGCGTCCGATGTTAAAAGTTGCTTGAGTTCGTTGAACGCCCTCTCGTGCTCGTCACCCCACATCCATGTCTCCTCCTTTTTAAGTAACCGATGAAGCGGTTCGGCCACGGAGGCTTTCCGCGGGAGGAATGTATGGTAAAAATTGAGGAGCCCCAGGAATGACTGTAGTTCGGTTTTGGATGTGGGGCGAGGGGCCTTCTTGATGGCTGCTACTTTGGATTTGGACGGCTTAATACCCTCGGGTGTGATCCGAAACCCTAAGAACTCGACCTCGGTTTCGAAAAAAACACATTTGTCCTTCCTCAGTCTCAGCCCCGCTTTCTCGAACACAGTTAGCACTTTATCCAATCTCCTTGCTAGTTCGGCCTCACTCCCCCCTGTTATCAATACGTCATCAAAATAAGGCAACACCCCCTCCAGCCCCTTCAGGAGGCGTTCCACAAGCGACTGAAAAAGGCCGGGTGCCGAGTTCACGCCGAACTGTAAACGCGACACCTGGAACGCTCCTTTATGTGTGACTATCGTTTGTGCCGCGGCCGTGGCGGGAGTTACGGGGAGTTGCTGATAGGCTTGTGCCAGGTCGAGCTTAGCGAAACACTTTCCCCCATTTAACCTGGCCAAAAGGTGGCTGACCACTGGCACCGGATATGCATTAGGGCGAATCGCCTTGTTAATTGTACACTTATAATCAGCGCAAATGCGCACCTCCCCGTTAGCCTTCAGAGCTGTTACAATTGGAGTTTCCCACTCCGCGGAATCAACAGGAATAAGAATCCCCTGGCCCACCAATTTGTCCAGTTCCGCCTCTATTTTGTCCTTTAGTGCGAAAGGCACCCTGCGCGGTTTGAGTCTTATCGGGCGGACCTCCGGGTCTAGGTCGAAAGCTACAGGGGGTCCGTTGAATTTCCCAAGTCCTTTTTTAAAAACGGCGGGGTGCGCATCGCACACCGCTTGTATTGGATCCGCCCCCACTGAATGTACTCCCCCTATGAACAGGCCCAAAGGCTGAAACCACTGTGTCCCTAGGAGGCTACAACTTCCCCCCTTGAGGACAACTAGGGGCAGTTCCGCAGAATGTCTCCTAAACTTAACCTGAAATTTCCCGACCCCCAACACCGGAATGCTGTTTCCCTGTACATCACGTAGCGTGGACCTCAATGCTTTAAGTTTGGGTCGCACGTGGGGGTCGATTTTCAAAAACTCCCTCTGGGGAATTATAGAATAGGAGGACCCCGAGTCAATTTCCATCCTGATAGGGGCCCCTTGTACTTGTACCTCAACAAAGTAATGGGACTGTCCCGCGGACACGCTGAACACTGGGGCGTCGTCCTCGCTGCCGTCCGAGACGCGGCCCACGCCGTCCTGCTTCTTCGTGGTCTGGACGCCATCTTTGGGCTTCGCTGGACGGTCCGGCCTGATCGAACGGTCTGATGACTGCCTCCGGCCCTCTTTCCGTTTTCTGCATGCTCTGGCGATGTGCCCCCGCCGGCCGCAGGTGTAACATTCGGCCTTTCTAAATGGGCACCTCGCTCGCTCGTGGGCCGCTCCGCAGCCATCGCATCGGCGCCCCCCCTTTCGGACCTTCTGGACTTCTTCGCCGTCGCTGCCTTCCGAGGACGATTTCGAGGCCCGTCGAGTTGCGTGCACCGGTTTTTCCGCTTTGCCGGCTCTGGGACGCCACTCACGCCATTGGTGCATCTCGTCCACTCCGGCATTCGTGGACTCTGCGGCTTCTGCGGCCTCAACGACCTCTGCCAACGTGGGTGGCGGCTCCTTGTTCATCAAACTGCGCTGCACCTCCTTGTCTTTCAGGCCGCACAGCACGCCGTCCCTGAGGGCCATTTCTTGGATATTGCCCCATTTACAGGGGACGGCGGCTACCCTCAGGGCGGCCACGAATGCCTCAACCGACTCGTCCGGCGCTTGGACTCGCCTCCAAAACGCGCTCCGAGCGGGAAACATCGCCCTCGCGGGTCGGAAACGCTCCCGTAGCAGCTTCATGATTTCATCCGCCTTAAATTCGCTCACCTTCTTCGGGGTGATGATGCCCACCAGCGTCCGCTTGGTGTCCATCCCGAGCATTCTGGTCAGGATGGCCCTCTTCGTCTCCTCATCGTCTTCCTTGACTTTGAGCTCCACCAGCGCCGCATGGAAGTCCATCTCAAACAGCTCCCAGTCTTGCGGTTTGGTGATGTTGAACCCGCTCTGTGCCCTGGCTGCTCCTTGGGGATCCATTATCCCACCTTCGTCGCCAATTTAGTGTATGAAAACCAAGACACAGGACACAGCCTCGGGCTGGGTTAACTCAGGTTTATTGCATCGTGGACAGAGGGAACATGAGGTAATGGCGGATCGATAGCTCTTTATATACAGTAGTAATACATTTGAACGTGGTGCCATGGTAGCCCATTGGCTACTGCCTGCGTGACGTCATTGCGAGTCACGCCCTTCTTGTCCAGGTGTAGGTAGTGGCGGGAAAGCTTCCCGCGCTGTTGCCTTTGATGAGTTCGGACCAAGAGAGCTTGGACGCTCGCTGCTGCCAGCTGGTGGACATTAGCTCGCGTCCTAATGCAGGGTTCATATGATACAGCTGGAGGTTACATTGTTGCTATAGGCAAGGTTACATTGGTTCAGATACATTGCAATCCATGTGGAAGGTAAAACCCTTAGAACACAACACATGGATAAGGAGGGTGGGGTAGAATTTTTTAAAATAATAATAATGATGGTTGTATGCCACACTCTTCATATCAACCCTTTGAAGTAGGTAAAGTTGCTGGATGAAAGTCACCTGCTCTCTCCCTTCTCCGATGGACTGTAGTGGCTTAGTGGTTAAGGTGCTGAACTTGATGGTTAAAGATTGGCAGGTCAAGACCCAAGCGCTGCACAAAGGAGGGAGCTCCCATCTCTGTCCCAGCTCCTGTCAATGTAACAGTTTGATACAAGAAATTACAAGTAGATAAATAGGTACTGCTTCGGCAGGAAAATTAAACAGCATTCCGTGCACTCTGGTGTCAAGTCATGCCTGCCACATGTCCACAGAAACGTCTGCATATGCAGACAGCGCTGGCTCTTCAGCTGTCAATGGAGATGAGCACAGTACCCTAGAGTTGGATACGACTGGGCAACCTTTACATTTACCTTCCCTCTCTCCTTGTCCAGTAGTCCACAGGAGTGGAATTTGTACTCCAACACACCTAGTGGGCATTGTGTTAGGCTGTTTTGTTTGTTACTCCAGCCTAGCATTCACATTCTCTCTCTCCCCCCTTTCATCTTGGTTTATATACTCTGGAATACTCTTCCCTCAGAAATAAAATCAAGCATTAATTTTATTGGACATAATAACAACATTTTTGTTTCCCTGCCATTTATGACTTGTTGCACCTGCTCGTCTTTTCTTGTATCCATTTATGGACTTCTTATTATATTAGATGGAATTACCTTATTTTAGTGATGTAGTATATTATGCTGTAGTTTTATCACCATATCCATGTGGATATGTTGTACATGGCAGGCAATGTGTAGTCATTTCACAATATGTCCATCAAATAAATATTTGTTGCTAAAATCACTGGAAAAGATAGCTTTTGAAACTTGGACTTGCTTTAGATTAAACTCCACATCTCAGTTGTTTTAGTTTTCATTTTGCAAATAATGAAAGAGAACAATTGTCTCCACTGAGCCTGGAAAACTCTCTTGGAGTCAAGAACATTTTCCAAACATATTCCATAGACCAACTTAACTTCATGCCAACTTGACTTCATGGGCATGTTTTACTTCTTCTTCCGGTGGGAAGAACCATGTGACCGGCCCACTGAACCATGTGACTGGCCTGCAGCCTGAAATGTTTGGCCACCCCTGCTTTAGAACATCTTTGTCAATCACCTCTTGTTCCAAGAAGGGATCCTGTTGTAAACCCACATTTTATATGTTTATATCTTTTTTAATATTTGCCTGTGTTGAAGTCCATATTCCATCCTGCCCATAGTAATAATTGACATATATTTCAAATTACCAAAGTAATGCAGTTTCTGTTCCACATTATATTCTTCATCTTAAGGAAGCTGCTATGGGTCATCTCCCTTCCTTTTATTGCATGGTTATGATTTCAAAATAAATTCAGCCAAATTCCAGGATACTACTATCTGTCAACATGACCCATGCTTCTATTCCGAATCTTTAAAAGAAACTTCTTACTTAACAAATATATAGGTATGGGATTTTCTGTTCAATAAGTCATAATATTATATTTAATCATACGAAGACTAAATCTGAAACCTGATAAATGTTTTAATGATCAGATAATTTCAAAAAATTGGAAGGTTCAGTCTCAAGTTAGCTGTATGATTCATTTTGCTCATTTTCTCTCTGTCTGGTTTCCTAAGACTGAAACAGTTGTGGTTCATCGTAATAATTCAGTTAACAGTGAAGGATGAACTGCTGTTAATATTCTGTCATCTCTGTTTCTGCTGCACACGAATAATAAAGATGCTTCTCAGTTGGAGGAAAGATGGCTCTCTGTTTTGAATCTTATGTAAGATGAGTGGATTAAAGTAAAAAAGAAACAGAGGAATTATGGAGGCTTTTAGGAGGATGTAATAGGTTTTTTATGTTTCTTGTGGCTGAGAGGAATCCTTGAAGCAAGCAAGACTGGGAAGGGAGAAATTACAGTAAATCCCACCTTTCAGAGCTTTAGACTGTAACATTTGGCAGAAGAATACCAAAGAATGACTCATAGCTACTGTCAGATAAAACTTTATTGCCAGTCCATAAAAATTTACTTCCAAGAATGAAATGTTAAACCCCTGAAGTATTCATGGAAATATACAGCATAAAAAGATCTTCTCCAGTAATTTCTGCTTCACTTTTCCTTCACTTAGAATTTTGCAACTGCTACTGCCCTTGAAGCGTTTGCATTCACCACATGCCGACTGAAACATTGCCCACCTTTCTGTCCTTGCTTGTCCGTTGTATTTTCCTCAGCTAGTCAACTATTTGGAAGGTGCATTCTCCTGTTTGTTCCCTCCATTCTATGTATCAGGACACCTTGAAACCAACACATTATTTTCAGTTTTCAAAGAAGCAGCTGTGTTATTATACAAGCTTAAGAACATAAGAACAGCCTTGCTGGAACAGGCCGCAGCCCATCCAGTCCAGCATTCTGTCTCACACAGTGCCTCACCATTTCCTTCAGGATGTTCCCAAGTAGATGCCTTCACCTGCTTAGGATTCCCTGGAAATGGCATTGAGAGATATCCTGCCTATCTCTCCAACCCGGAGGTTGTTCTTAGGTATCCATAATTATAGCCATTGATACCCTTGTCCTCCATGAACTTGTCTAATCCTTTCTTGAAGCTGTCAAGACTGACAGCTGTCACCACTTCTTCTGGCAGGGAGTTCCATAGACCAGTGATCCTCTGGGTGAAAAAGTACTTTCTCTTATTTGTTTGAGAACTAGCACCCAAAAGTTTCATCGAGTGTCCCCTAGTTCTAGTGTTATATGATAGGGAAAACAGTTTTTCCTTATCTACTTTGTCCACACCGTACATGATTTTATAAACTTCAATCAGGTCACCTCTTAGACGCCGTTGTTCAAGAGTGAAGAGGCCCAACTGTTGCAGCCTCAGATGGTAAGGAAGGTGTTCCAGTCCCCTAATCATTCTGGTTGCCCTCCTTTGCACTTTTTCCAACTCCATAATATTCTTCTGGAGGTATGGTGACCAGAACTGTACACAATATTCCAGATGGGGCCTTAACATAGATTTATAAAGAGACAAAATGACACTTGCTGACTTATTTTTCTATATCCTTCCTAATGATCCCTAGCATTGAGTTTGCTTTTTTCACTGCTGAGGCACACTAGGTTGACACCTTCATTGAGTTGTCCACCAGGACACCAAGGTCCCTTTCCTGGTTTGTTGCAGAGAGTTCAGACCCCATCAGTTTATAAATGTAATTGGTGGTTTTTTTGTCCCAACATGCATCACTCTGCACTTACTCATGTTGAAGTTCATTTGCCACTGTTTTGCCCACTCCCCCAGTGTCAAGAGATCCCTCTGGAGCTCCTCACAATCTCTCACAGTTTTCACTACCCTGTATAATTTAGTGTTGTCAGCAAATTTGGCTACCTTGCTATTTACTCCTACTTCTAGATCATTTATGAAGAGGTTGAAAAGCAGTGGTCCCAGTACTGAACCTTGGGGGACCCCACTCTTTACTTCCCTCCACTTGGGGGTGTCAATTTAGTGCTACCCTCTGTTTCCTGTCCCTTAGCCAGTTGCTGATCCAGGACAAGACCTGTCCCTTTATTCCATGACTGGCAAGTTTATTCAAGAGCCTTTGGTGCGGGACCTTGTCAAAAGCCTTCTGAAAGTCCAGATAAACAATGTCAACTGGATCCCCCTTATCAAGACAAAGATGAAAAAATGAAACAAAAAATGTACATTTACATACCTTAAGGACTATTAAGTTTCAACACAAGCTTTTGTAGATACATCCACTCTTCAGAAGTGGATGTATCTTCAAAGGTAGTGTATCCACAAAAGCTCACATTAAAATATAATAGTTAATTTTAACGCACCACATTTTTTTTGTTTTATTTCATTTTTAGACTCTTTGTCAGGATATTTGTTTTAATGTGAGCTTTTTCACAGTGTGAGAAAGTGTGAATGTGTCTGAAGTAGATTAGAACCCATGAAAGCTGAAAAGAAGGAAATGTGTTAGTCTTAACACTGCCAGAATGCTTTGCTTTTTTGATGTTCATGTTGTTGCTGTTGAAACAGACTAATTTATTTTATTTATTTAAAAATTCTACCCCGCCTTCCTCATCCATGGATAACCCATGGATGGCAGTTAAAATACATGCAGGCTAAAACAACAATATCCACCCCAACCTCCCTAGCCCCTTAAGAAAAAGATACATAGACAAAATTTAAAACTGTTAAAAGAGAATTAAACAATGCCAAAAGTGATATTAAAAAGTTAGAATAAGCTAAAAGAGGGAGTGGAAGGGACAGGGGACAAGGGGGAGCGATAAAAAAAAACCAGACAGGAGTAATAAAAACAGACAGGTGTGTTACAGCAGGCCATCATACCAGCCAGCGGGACTGGGCCATTACAGCTGATGGGCCCCATACCCACTGACACAGCCAGGACTTAAGGGCTTTCCTAAAGGGGAGCAGCTCAATCTGGAGGTGCAGTTCTGATGGTAAGAGGTTCCACAGGGCCGGGGCAAACACCGAAAAGGCTCTTCTTCTAGTCTGCACCATATGTTCCTCTTTAGTAGGCGGGACCACCAAAGAGCCTCTCTGATCTGCCCTAGTAGGATGGGCAGAAAACCTCAGGGTGACGTGGTCCCTTAAGTATCCTGATCCACTGCCATGTAGGGCTTTAAAGGTCAAGACCAGCACCTTGAATTGCACCTGGAGGCACACCGGTAACCAGTGCAGCTCCCAGAGCAGTGGTGAGGCATGAGCATAATGCCCACGACCCATCACTACCCGGGCTGCTGCATTCTGGACCAGCTGCAGCCTCCGAATGGTTGCCAAGAGCAGCTCCGTGTAGAGGGCGTTACAGCAGTCCAATCTGGATTAATATAACTACATCTCTGAAAATTTATCAGTACAATTATTTATCTTGAAAATTTATAGATACCTGTTTTGCATAGGCAGAAATGTACCACATCATATTCATGCCCATATTCATGCCCATATTCACATAGGGCCAAGGCTTATAGTTCTGAGTGTTTGTGTGCTCCATCTGGTTCCCAATAGCTTTGTGAGAATACTGGTCCTTGTAGAGGCCATTTGCCTTATGTTTTGGCAGTATTTCTCACAGTTCACTGTACAATAAAAACATACTGTATAGGTATTTGTTATGTATGTACAATGTTGCTTTAAGAAATGTATGAATGTAACCTGACCAGAATTACAATGTAGCTCAGCTGTTAAGGAACGCGAGTAAGCTGCCCATAGAGGGCAGCTGCGAGCGTTCAACTCACATGGTTCACATTCCTCAAATCACCGGCAGCCGCGGGAACTCTCCCGCACTATCACTAACTACAGAAGAGGGGCGTGACTTGGAACGACGTCACGCCGGTAGCAGCCAATGAGCTACCGTGCAACAAGATTCAAATGTATTGTACTGCTGTATATAATGTGATGTACCTCCGCCATTACGACATGTTCATCCTGATCATCACCAAATAAACCTGTGTTAGTCCTCACTGCGACTCCTTCTTTGTCTTCCGTGCAAGACACCAAATTGGCGACGAGGATGGGATCGATGGCGAATCCCAAGGTCAAGCCTTACCAGTTCGATATCAGCGACCCGGAACAATGGGAGCTGTACGAGTGCCAGTTTCAGCACGCGATGGAAGCTGCGGGCGTCGACGACGACGCGAAGATGCGCTCCCACTTTCTGGCCCAGGTGGGGCCGGCCACGCTGCGTATCCTGATGAACCTGGTGGCCCCCCGGAAGGTGGACGTGGTGCCACTCAGCCGCATCCTGGAGTTACTGGGCGAACATTTCCAGCCCCCCGTGTCGATTTTCCCAGCCAGGGTCGCGTTCCACAGGCGAGACCAGCGCCCGGGAGAGTCCGTGTCCGCCTACGCGGCATCCCTCAGGCTTGCAGTGGTGCACTGCCAGTGGGAAGACCTGGACACAGCCCTCCGAGACTGCATCCTGTGTGGCCTGAGGGACGAGGAGGTCCAGAGGAAATTGATGACCCGCGACTATCGCCTCACGTTCAACGAGGTGCTGCGGGAGGCCCAAGCAGCCGAGGCGGCCAGGAGCGGGGTCAGAGTGTTCAAGTCCCGAGGGGCCACGTCCGAAAGGGCCAAGTCACCAGTGCAGGCGGCCCGGTGGACATCGGCGAAGACAGCCTGGCGGGTCCCCAAGTCGCCCGCCGGCACATCAGCGACGTACGAGGAGTCGTCCACGACGGCAGACTCCTGCTCCAGCAAGGATGACGACGTCCAGAGAGTAAAGAAACGCGGGGAGAAGCGACAGACCCGCGAGCGGCAAGACCGCCGCTGCGACGGTTGTGGGGCATCCCACGACCGCACGAGGTGTCCGTTCCGAAAGGTCGAGTGCCACAACTGCGGCCGAAAGGGACACATCGCCAGAGTATGCAGGCGCAGGCAAGCCGAGGACAAGGGCGTTTCGAACCATCCCCAGACACACCAACGGAAGGCGGCCGGCACCAGGAAGGTCTCAGCCAACTACAGCGAGGAAGGCGTGAACCGCGTGGGCCTGGAGCACCGGCGGTTTTTCGTAGAGGTACTGTTACAGGGGGTCCCAGTGAGGATGGAGATAGACTCGGGGTCATCCTATTCCATCCTGTCCCAAAAAGAGTTTATGCGAATTCCCCCAGACGCGCGGCCCAAACTGCGGGCCATGAAGTCACACTTACGGGACGTGCAGGGAAATGGGATCCCAGTGTTGGGGGTGGGGAACTTCAAGGTGAAGTTCAAGAATTACTCCGAGAAACTGCCCCTAGTGGTCCTCAAGGGGGGGAGATGCTGCCTTTTGGGAACGCAGTGGTTTGCTCCCCTGGGAATCGAACTGTCCGGCATTAACGCCATCGAGACTGACCCAATGCGGGACGTGTGCAATGCGCACCTGGACGTTTTCAAGAAGGGGCTCGGGACGTACAAGGGCCCCCCAGTTTCCTTTGAGCTGGACCCAGAAATCTGGCCCATCCGCCTCAAGCCAAGGAGAGTGCCCTTCGCCCTCAAGGACAAGATCGAGGCAGAACTGGACAAATTGGTGGGGCAGGGGATTTTGGTTCCAGTTGATTCGGCGGAGTGGGAAACGCCGATTGTTACGGCCCTTAAGTCAAACGGGGAGGTCAGGATTTGTGCGGACTATAAATGTACGATCAATAAGGCCATTCGGCCAAATGCATATCCGGTGCCCGTGGTCAGCCATTTACTGGCCACGTTACATGGGGGGAGGTGTTTTGCCAAGCTAGATCTGGTGCAGGCATATCAGCAGCTCTCTGTAACCCCGGCTGCTGCCGCTGCGCAGACGATCATGACGCACAAGGGGGCATTTAAGGTAACGCGCCTTCAGTTTGGCGTGAATTCGGCCCCCGGAATTTTCCAGTCCCTCGTGGAACGCCTTTTAAAGGGGCTTCCAGGCGTCCTCCCATATTTCGACGATGTGTTGATAACGGCGAGGAGCGAATTAGAGTTAGCAAAGAGGTTAGACGGGGTCCTCTCAGTGTTCGAGAGGGCGGGACTCCAGCTAAGAAGGGACAAGTGTGTATTCTTCGCGAGGGAGGTCGAGTTTCTCGGTTTTAAGATAACCCCAGATGGGATCAAACCCTCTGAATCCAAGGTTGCAGCCGTGAAAAACGCCCCTTGTCCCCCCGCGAAACCGGAGCTGCAGTCATTTCTAGGGCTCCTAAATTTCTATCACTCCTTCCTGCCTAAGAAGGCATCGGTCGCGGAGCCTCTGCACGTGCTACTAAAAAAAGACGCGGTTTGGTGGTGGGGGAACAGGCAGGAGAAAGCGTTCAAGGAGCTTAAGACGCTCCTATCCTCGGATGCTGTCCTGACCCACTTCGACCCGAGGAAGCCAGTGGTTTTAGTCTGTGATGCGTCCCCAGTGGGGGTGGGGGCGGTCCTGTGCCACGTGTTGGAGAGCGGGCGGGAAGCCCCGGTAGCGTACTACTCAAGATCCCTCTTGAAGGCCGAGCGCAATTACAGATAGGGAGGCCCTGGCCATAGTCGTGGGAACGAAGAAGTTCCACGATTTCTTATACGGCCGCGAGTTTACGGTAGTGACGCATCACAAGCCACTTCTGGGGATCTTCACTACCGGCAAACCCACCCCGCAAGTTCTATCCCCCAGGATGCTGCGTTGGGCCATCTTCCTCAACGCCTACCAGTATGAGCTGGTCTATCGCCCAGGGAAGGAGATCTCCCATGCGGACGCACTGTCCCGGTCTCCCCTCCCTAGTTTAGGGGATCCCACCAAGTCCTGCTGATCGAGTCCCTCGACTCACCCCCCATCGTCCCGGCCGACCTCGCCAAGGCCACGGCGGCCGACAAGATGCTGGCCCAAGTTAGTTCCTGGGTTAGGAAAGGGTGGCCCACTACTCCCCCCGAGGAACATTTCAAGCCATTTTTCAGGCGTAGAGTAGAGCTTTCTCTGGAAAGGGGCTGCTTACTCTGGGGCCAGCTGGTAGTTATCCCAGAGAAGCTAAGGGCTAAGGTACTGAAGCTACTGCATACCAGTCACCCGGGAATGGTGCGCTCCAAGGCTCTGGCCAGGAGTTTCTTTTGGTGGCCCCAGATAGATGCCGATATAGAACGCTTAGTGGGCACATGTGAGAGCTGCCAGAGCTCTCGGCCCGAGGAGTCCCGGCTAACCCAGGGGACCTGGTGCACTGCAGGAACTACGCGGCCTCGGGGCCAGCGTGGGTACCAGGGACGATCATTGAGCAGACGGGGCCAGTATCCTACAGGGTCGAGACTAGCTCAGGTCTACTCTGGAGAAGACACGCCGACCAACTCAGAAGGCGAGTCACCAGTGAAGGGGAATCAGCGTTAGGGTCCTCCCCCACCCGCGTTACCCAAGGGGTAGACACGGTGGCATCCGCGGGTACAAATGCATACCCTGGGTTCTCAGCCACAGAGGAGGATACTTTGGAAGAGAGGGATGAGTTTGATTATGATTTGCAGTACCAGGGGGTGTCGCGGAGTGGTCCACCACCCATCCTAGCGAGAAGAGGGGTTTCAGTTCAGCCCCTGGTACCTCCAGTCCCCCTAGCCCTTTTGTTTTAGAATATACCATAGCTCCAGCTCCCCAGAGACAGATACCCCCGAGACAGGCAGCAGGGGGGAGTCCGCCCACCTCAGCCTCTAGAACTCCCGGACAGGCAACAGGGGGTGGCGAGACCACGAGGGCGTCCTCGTCGGTCCCGAGATTCGTACTGGGGGGGACCCCAAGCTCCTCAAGCGGCAGGCAGGGGTTCACGTCCCAACTGTTCATTCCATTCCCGTCCCCCAATGCAAGGTTGTCGCAGAGTCCCCACCGAACCACTAATGAGTCCCCCCTTTCTGTTGCAGGAAGGGACTCCGCGGAACCAAGAGCCCCCGGCTCCCCTGTGTTAAGTCAAGCGGCCGCACGCCCCAGACGCACGTGCGGCAAACTGCAATGGTTGAGGGACTTCGTCCCATCCTAGGGGGGAGGGGTGTTATGTATGTACAATGTTGCTTTAAGAAATGTATGAATGTAACCTGACCAGAATTACAATGTAGCTCAGCTGTTAAGGAACGCGAGTAAGCTGCCCATAGAGGGCAGCTGCGAGCGTTCAACTCACATGGTTCACATTCCTCAAATCACCGGCAGCCGTGGGAACTCTCCCGCACTATCACTAACTACAGAAGAGGGGCGTGACTTGGAACGACGTCATGCCGGTAGCAGCCAATGAGCTACCGTGCAACAAGATTCAAATGTATTGTACTGCTGTATATAATGTGATGTACCTCCGCCATTACCACGTGTTCATCCTGATCATCACCCAATAAACCTGTGTTAGTCCTCACTGCGACTCCTTCTTTGTCTTCCATGCAAGACACCAAAGTATTTGAGGGCAAACCAATGATCTGTTCATTTTCTGAGGTGAAAGGCATCTATTTGAGTCTTAGCAGGTTGGTTTCTATCATAAGATGCACTAGCCTGGCATCAAGAACACAGTAAACCAGAAGAAAAGGTTAGGCTTAAGAAGGTGATTGTAATGAAGGACCTAGTGCAACCAGTGGTCTGTTGCCCTTGGAGGCCCACAATCCAGAGTTCCCAACCTGCAGCTTGCTGGTAGATCTGGGCAGCCACCTATAGGCAGAGGAAGCTGAAGTTGCTGAGGCCTTCTCCAATATAGAGAGTACCCCTAGTAAGGAGGGGGAATTAGCAATGGAGGTAGCTGGGGCAGAGGAGGAGACATCTTGGAGATGGGGGATATAAAAGGGTTGCTGGAGACAGTAGGAGAAGAGGAGCCAGAGGTGGTCTGGGAAGACTTCAAGAAAGTAGAAGAAGATACCTACAGGGAACAGAAACCTGGTGAGGCCATTGCTGAAGTAAAAAGATTAGACCCAAATATGTCTGCTTGGGTGGACTTATGTCTGTAAGAAAGACCCCTGGCCCAGAGTCTAACTGCAGGTTCTAGAAGAGGAGGAGGCCCACCGGGCATGAGAAGGAAGGCCGTGAAGCCACTCTACTGGGGACAGCACTGAAGGCAGGAGAGACACCAGCACTGTAGAGGGACTGAGAGGCAGGACCAGAAGCCAGACCAAGAAGGGACTGCCTTGCTCACAGAGTCGGGCAGTAAAGTCTCCTGCCCTTGTTGCCACCAGGACCTTACACTGGAATGTGGTCCTCAGAGATTAAGGTATTCGGTACCCCTTGGGACTTGGGTCTGTGAATTCAGACTCAGGTTGGTGCCATGAACCTAACCCTGCTGGGAGGTTGTACATAGTTGCCTGTTGACCTGTTGGTTAAATTAAGTTTGTTGAATCAGCCTGGAGAGTTGTGTTTGGGACAACGATCATCCTCAGTCCTCCTTAATTAAAAAGTCCTCCTGCCAATCAAAAGGTCCCAGTGTGAATCCTTGGCTTCTAGCTGGAGTGCTAGAAACAAGATTACAGCTTTTCTGTATCATCTGCTTACTCAGAGTAAGACGTGCCCATCGGCCTTGCACTAATGATTTTAATATCCCTACAGTTTGATAGAAAATGAAAGAGCTGTGATTTTAATATTAATATCAATAAGACAGTTTTAGATGATAAGTTCCTAAAACCCTCTGGTTTACGTTAAGTTCAGTGTTATTTTTCTCAATATCTTCCTGCCCACCTCCATACTCTCCACCTCCTCCTTACTCCAAATCTTTTAACTCTTGATATTAAAAGACTCAGGAAAACAATGATTACTTAGCCCACAGCAGTGCTTTCGTCACCCTTCAGAGGTAATGTGGACAGTGATGTAATTATAGTCTTTTAAGCTTTATCTTATCTACCTGTTCAACTAGCAATTTTATGATTAGGCAGTTCTTGGAAAGCCAAATTAACTACAAAATCAAGCACTAGCTTTAGCCCAGTCTTTGTAATTATGTTGTTAAGATAAACTCCCTACATAATTAAATATCAATCTAAAAATAACATGTTTTCCATGAGCCAAATGTAATTAAATGACATATGAACACCTTAATTCTCTCTTAATGTTAGAATGAATTAGATTCCTTTGCTCTTATAAGATAGAGCCTTCCCTCTGACAGTAACCTCGTCTTCGTTTGCTACAGAGATGTCAGGCAGCCGACCTGCTCAAATTATTGATTTTCTGTGAGGCTCAATTGTAGGTGAGGTGAGGGGCTCGGGTACTGATGGGGGAAACTAACACACTGCTCATTTATTTGGAAATACCAAGGCTGACAAAAGCTAAAATTTGTCAGAGCTACTGAGATGATCAACATCTCTCACACAGTATTTACACTGAAGTCAGCTGGCACTTATCTAGAGTGCCATAATTCTCTCTCACCAAACCGGGACAGACGTATGCTTGACAAAAATAGGCGGGTTATCTACAAAATAGCTTTTAAAAAAACATAATATAATGACAGCTACAAAACACTTTCACATTAAATTATCAATACATAAATGAATTTATTTATAACAATTAATTCTTACTGTGAGATGATCTGTTGTACTTCTGAGAAGTCGCGTCGTGGCCAACTCTTAACATCCTCAGTTCCAGGAAACACACTGGGCATACTTGTCAGGCGGTGGTGTGAGGTGAGGTCTTTAAAATTTGTCTCCAGGCATGCTCCAACTCCAATGTGGCAGGAAATCGCTTGTTTGATGGCGAGAGTTCGAATATATTTTAATGGTGTGTTATAATACACAATCAGTAAGTGTTTAAAATCCAGGAATTTAACATGATTTTTATTGAACTGGCCGGGACAATTTTTCCGACCTTGAATCCGGGACAATCCCAGTTTCCTGGGACATATGGCAACCCTACACTTACCATACAAGTGAATGTGAACTCTGCTGGAAGGATTCAGCTTCAAAATACACATGAGGGCACATGTCACCCAAAGTATTTCTGTATCAGATTCTTCCACCATCCCCCATACAAAAAAAACCTATTCCAATCCCCAAACAAAGGAGAAATTCCCCCTCCTTTATTTATTTTTATTTATTTATTTTGTTAAATTTCTATACCGCCCACCCGACCAAGGCTGACTCAGGATGGTTCACAATCATAGATAAAACAGATAAAAACATACAGAATTAAAAACCCACCCCCTAAAAAGGGGTGCAGATACCGATGGAACCATGGGGGAAGGCATACTCCTCTATATCAACCACCCAGCGGTAGCCACCCCTCTACCTGCACCCCAAACCTGGCCTGCCAGCCAGGTTTTTAGTTCTTTCCTAAAGGGCAACAACTCCGTCTGGAGGCGCAGTTCCACAGGCAGGAGGTTTCAAAGGGCAGGTGCAGACACAGAGAAGGCCCTCCTCCTTGTGCCAGAGAGGCGAGCCCCTCCAGTCCACTCTGGTTGGATGGACAGACGTCCTTAGAGCGATGCGGTCTCTTAGGTAACCTGGCCCACTACCATATAGGGCTATAGAGTATGGAGTCTCCTGAAGTGCTTAACATCTCAAAATTGTCATTTTTCAGGGATTTTCAGGCCTCTTTGGGCTTTGTTTTTAATTTATTAATTCATTATTTTTATTATGCAAGTACTTTTTCTTTTAAGGGACTGCAGTGGCTTAGTGGTTAAAACACTGAACTTGATGGCTGGAAGGTTGGCAGGTCAGCAGTTTGAGGCCCAAGTGCTGCATGACAGAGTGAGCTCCCATCTATGTCCCAGCTCCAGCCAACCTAGCAGTTTGAAAGCAAGAAACTGCAAGTAGATAAATAGGTAATGCTTTGATGGAAAGGTAAACAGCATTCTGTGCATTCTGGTTTCTGCAGACACGGACAGTGCTCGCTCTTTGTCTGTAAACGGAGATGAGTACCGAACCCCAGAGTCGGATACGACTGGCTTTCGAGCAAGGGTGACCTTTACTCTTTATCTTTACTACTTTTTCTTTTGCATTTGTAAGTAGTCTGTGGGGTCCCTGGAGGATCCAAGACCAGAAAAGTGCCCTCATGTGCCTGTAGTTGCTCAACAAAATGCAAGAGTGGATGATACAAAGCCTGCAGGCCACATGTTGCCTCTCCCTTTCCCCCAGCATCTGAGGCTTCCCGCTGCCTCTGAAAATCGTCAGTACATGCATCAGATAATATTTTTAAAAAGCCGGCTTCCTTTGGGGGAAGCCGGGGGTGAGTGCACCCACCTACTTTTCCCCAAACTAAGCCAGGTATCAGACACTGTGATCTCTGGCTTGGTTTGGAGAAAAGCGGGTGGGCGGGCCCATGCGCATTCCCCCAAACCAAGCCAGGGATCACAACATCTGATCCTCGGCTTGGTTTGGGGAAACCTGTGCTGGCTATCCACTTTAAGATTTTGCTGTCTGGAGATGCCTTCCACCCCCACCAACCCTGATCTAAAAGCGCTCTGATCCTCGGCATGGTTGGGGGGAAAGCGGCACTCACCCCCAGCTTCCCCCAGACCCAGCCGGGAATCAGATGCTGCAGACCTGGCGGATGGGGAAGCAGCAGAAACAGCCATGAGGGCATTGTAAAAAATGTCCCCGTGGCTGTTTCTGCCACTGTCGCCTCTGGGCTTCGCAGAATGGCGGGGACAGAAGGGATCTGTCCGCCCAACTCTTCCAGAGCCTGTGGACCCGCCGGACGGGTGCTCCATTCGGCCGCTGCCTTGCCTTCTCCCGTTCTCATCCCAAACAAACTGGCAGGCCGCCTGCCTTGCCTTCTCCAGAAGGCAGTGACCGAAGCACTACTGCTATTTTTGATGCTAAATTCATGGACTGCAGCAGGAAGTTTGTCTGTTGGGAACATCTGGCTTGCCTCATTCTGTCCCCCATTTACATCTCGGAAAACTATTACATGTTCTATGAAAAGACTTCCCATCTAAAAATAGAACTGAGTCAGTATTTTAGGGTTTTGTCACCCAGCGTATCTTATAAAATGGTATATAATGTGCAACAATTATGGGTCAGTGAAATGACTTGGCTTCTTTAATAAGAATGACACTTTCAAATATATTGGATTATGTCTTGGATGAGACCACTTCTGGCTGTGACAGTTTTACAACTTCAGAAGTTATATGAATATAGTGAAATGCTTAAGCTACCCATAAATGAGAGCTGATAAGATGATCTGAAGAGTTTCAGAGCATTAGTCTCCACTGTTCATTTATGGTGGCTATCAACATGTTGTTATAGTCATTCTTCTTAAATGTAAGTTCCCAAGATCTTTAGTCAGTGGTGGTTACCCAATTTTTTTACTACCACATAGTGGGTGGGGCTAACTCTGTGGGTGGGGCTAACTCTGTGGGTGGAGCCAAATATGTGGGTGGAGCCAAATATGTGGGCTGTGCATAATCTGGGCATGTGACTTGCTGGGATAGCCATGTGATCTAGTCATGCCTGCCACATGTCCATGAGAACCTCTGCAAACACAGACACTGGCTCTTTGGCTGTAAATGGAGATGAGTACTGCATCCTAGAGTCGGATACGACTGGCTTTTGAGCAAGGGAGACCTTTACCTTTACTAACCACAGCAAATCTGAATACCAAACAGGGATCTTCTGTTATCAGGTAAAGGGTGCCCTAGCTCGAAAACCAGTCGTATCCGACTCTAGATGTTACAGCCAAAGAGCCAGTGGAATTGATCCACAAAAGCTCACATTAAAATACAGCAGTTAGTATGTTGTCTTTTTGTTTATTTTACTCTCTGATATGTTTGCACAGAATAAAACTTTTTAAATGGTAGCATGTGTTTCAAGCATATCAGAGTAAACGAAACAAAAAAAAATAACCCTTAGCCTGCACCAGACCCTCTCCCCGCCCCCACACACACACAGAGATCTTCTGTTATAAGGTAAAGGTTGCCCTGCCTTGCTTGAAAGCCAGTCGTATCCAACTCTAGAGTTCAGTACTCATCCCTGTTTACAGCCAAAGAGCCAGTGGAACTGATACAGAAAAGCTCACATTAAAATACAGCAGGTAGTATGTTGTCTTTTTGTTTTGTTTACTCTCTGATATGCTTGCACAGAATAAAACTTTTTAAATAATAGCATGTGTTTCAAGCATATCAGAGTAAACGAAACAAAAAAATAACCCTTAGCCTGCACCAGACCCTCTCCTCCCCCCCCCCACACACACATACACAGAGTGCAAAATAAACAAAACAAAAAGACTTACCAAGAAGGGGCAAGCAGCGTGTCAGGCTCAGGCGGCATGACTCAGTCTTCCTCCTCAGTGTGGGACCATGGGGTGGAGCGTAGGCAGCAATGCCCAAGCGGTGGAAGCATCGTCGGGTGGAAGCAGCCAGGTCGGGCAGCTGAGCTCATGGGACCATTGGAGGGGGGAGCAGAAGCAGCAATGCCCAAGCAGAGTTTGGTGTATGAAAACCAAGACACAGGACACAGCCTCGGGCTGGGTTAACTCAGGTTTATTGCATGGTGGTCAGAGGGAACATGAGGTAATGGCGGATCAATAGCTCTTTATATACAGTAGTAATACATTTGAACGTGGTTCCACGATAGCCCATTGGCTACTGTCGTCGTGACGTCATTGCTGGTCACGCCCTTCTTGTCCAGGTGTAGGTGGTGGCGGGAAAACTTCCCGCGCTGTTGCCTTTGATGAGTTTGGACCAAGAGAGCTTTGGACGCTCGCTGCTGCCAGCTGGTGGTCATTAGCTCGCGTCCTATTACAGGGTTTATGTGATACAGCTGAAGGTTACATTGTTGCCCATAGGCAAGGTTACATTGGTTCAGATACATTGTTATCCATGTGGAGGATCAAACCATTAGGACACAACATCCCTCCCCCCTAGGATGAGACGAAGTCTCGAAACCACACTCTCCCCCCCCCTAGGATGAGACGAAGTCTCTCAGCCAAGATGGCTTATTTCGAACACGCTGGGGTCTCGATGTGGGCTGCCTTCCCCCTGGTTTGCTACCTTCTCTTTGTCCCCTGGTTTCCTGCCCTGTAATTGGAGAGGGAGACTCGTTAGTGACTTGCCGCGGCTCCGCGGTGTTGTTGGGAGGTGTGTGCTTTATTGGGGAAGAACCGGGGGCACTGGGGACTAACGAAAAACCCCTCTTCTCGCTTGGACGGGTGGGGGAACACTCCCGAAAACCCCCCCGGCTCTCAAAAGCAAAATCAGAATTAAATTCGGGGGCAGCGGTCGCGAACTCCTCTCCCCCTTCCCCAGCCTCTGATAGAGCTGGCGTATCAAAAGGGTATGAGTCAGGGCCGCTGCTTTCCCCCCTTGCTTGGGACTGTTGTCCGTTGCAGTCCCCCCCTTGGGCTAAACGGGTGGGGGAGAACCCTAACGCTGAGTCCTGTCGCTGAGCTCCACTGACCGGCCCCCCACTCACTCGGTGCCTAAGTTGGTCCGCGTGCCTCCTCCAGAGGAGACCTGTGCTAGTCTCGACCCGGTACGACACTGGCCCCGTCTTTTCCACAACCGTCCCTGGTACCCAGGCTGGACCTGCGCTGGCGTAGTTCCTGCAGTGAACAGGATCGCCGGCGGCGAAACCTTTCGAGACTGCCAGCCCTATGTTTTTTCCTTTGTCCTCGACTCTCGTCGGGTCTAGCCTGGACAGGATCGTGGTCAGTTTTTGCCGCATCAGCAGCTCTGCCGGCGAGTAACCTGACGCTAAGGGGGTCACCCTATACGCTAACAAAAACTGACATACTTGGTGATTTAGGTCCCCCGGGCCCATGCGCCGCAGCGCATCCTTTGTCGTTCGCACCAGCCGTTCCACTTGGCCATTCGTGGCGGGGTGAAACGGTGCGGATGTGACATGCCGAATGGCGTTTGCCTCCATGAATGCCTTGAATTCAGCGGAGGTGAAACAACTGGCGTTATCGCTGACTAAAGTGTCGGGTAAACCGAACGTGGAAAAGACTCTCCTTAGCTGGCTAATTGTAGTGGCGGAGGACGTACTCTTTACTGGGATAACCTCCAACCACTTGGAGAATGCATCCACCACCAGGAGAAACATTGTTCCTCGGAATGGGCCAGCGAAGTCTACGTGCACCCTGGACCATGGCCCCCTTGCTGTGTCCCATTCCCTATGCGGAAGACGGGCCGCCTCTGGCCGGGAGCCCTGGCATGCCTCACAAGTGCCGACCATGTGCTCAATGTCCGCGTCCAGCTGTGGCCACCAGAAGTAACTCCGGGCCAGCACCTTTGACCGGACGATGCCGGGGTGGCTGACGTGCAGCAGTTCGAGTACCCTCGGTCGCAGGGACGTAGGAACCACCACCCGTTGGCCCCACAAAAGGCAACCCCTCTCTAGGGACAACTCTATCTTTTTTCGAAAGAATGGGTCGAATTCCGTACCTGGGGATGATGCCGGCCACCCCTTCTGTACCCATGAGCTAACTTTCTCTAGCGTTCTGTCCTTTCCTGTGGCCCTGGCAATGTCGGCTGGTACTATTGGGGGTGAGTCTAAAACCTCTATTAACAAAACCTGGCGATCTCTTTCTGCCTTTTCCTTTTGGACGCCCGACAAGGGCAAAGGAGACCTCAAGAGTGCGTCGGCATGGCTGATCTCCTTCCCGGGCCGGTATTCCAGCTCATGCTGGTATGCGTTGAGAAAAATAGCCCACCGCAGCATTCTTGGGGACAGGATCTGTGGTGTGGGCTTATTTGCAGTGAAAATTCCTAACAGGGGCTTGTGATCGGTCACGATTTTGAACGGGCGACCATACAGAAAATCGTGAAATTTCTTGGTTCCCGCTACTATCGCTAATGCCTCCCTGTCGGTCTGTGCGTAATTCTGCTCTGCTTGGGACAGGGACCTTGAATAAAACGCTATCGGGGCCTCTTTTCCGTCGTCCAACACGTGGCAAAGCACCGCCCCCACCCCCACCGGGGATGCGTCACAGACTAAGACCACTGGCCGTTTGGGATCGAAATGCGTTAGGATTGCCTCGGATGTTAGGAGTTGCTTCAACTCTTTGAACGCCCTCTCTTGCTCATCACCCCACACCCATGTTTCCTCCTTTTTTAGCAACCGGTGGAGTGGCTCGGCCACGGACGCCTTCCGTGGAAGGAAGGTATGGTAAAAATTGAGGAGCCCCAGAAATGACTGTAGCTCGGTTTTGGATGTGGGGCGAGGGGCATTCTTGATGGCGGCTACTTTGGATTTGGATGGCTTAATACCCTCTGGCGTGACTCGAAACCCTAGAAACTCAACCTCAGTTTCGAAGAAGACACATTTGTCTTTTCTCAGTCGTAGCCCCGCTTTCTCGAAGACAGTCAGAACTTTATCCAATCTCTTTGCCAGTTCGGCCTCACTCCCCCCTGTTATCAACACGTCATCAAAATAAGGCAACACCCCCTCCAGCCCCTTTAGGAGGCGTTCCACAAGCGACTGAAAAAGGCCGGGTGCCGAGTTCACGCCGAACTGTAAACGCGACACCTGGAACGCTCCTTTATGTGTGACTATCGTTTGTGCCGCGGCCGTGGCGGGAGTTACAGGGAGCTGCTGATAAGCTTGAGCCAAATCGAGTTTAGCGAAACACTTTCCCCCATTCAGCCTGGCCAGAAGGTGGCTGACCACCGGCACCGGGTATGCATTAGGGCGGATCGCCTTGTTAATTGTACACTTATAATCAGCGCAAATGCGCACCTCCCCGTTAGCCTTCAGAGCGGTTACAATTGGAGTTTCCCACTCCGCGGAATCAACAGGAATAAGAATCCCCTGGCCCACCAGTTTGTCCAGTTCCGCCTCTATTTTGTCCTTTAGTGCGAATGGCACCCTGCGCGGTTTGAGTCTTATCGGGCGGACCTCCGGGTCTAGGTCGAAGGCTACAGGGGGTCCCTTGAACTTTCCGAGTCCTTTTTTAAAAACGGCGGAATGCGCGTCGCACACCGCTTGTATTGGGTCCACCCCCACGGTATGCACTCCCCCTATGAACAAACCTAAGGGCTGAAACCATTGCGTCCCTAGGAGGCTACAACTACCCCCCTTAAGGACAACTAGGGGCAGCTCCGCGGAATGTCTCTTAAAACTGACCCGAAATTTCCCGACCCCCAATACTGGAATGCTGTTCCCCTGTACATCTCGTAGCGTGGACCTCAACGTTTTAAGTTTGGGTCGCACGTGGGGGTCGATTTTCAAGAACTCTTTCTGGGAAATTATAGAATAGGAGGACCCCGAGTCAATTTCCATCCTGATAGGGGCCCCTTGTACTAGTACCTCAACGAAGTAATGGGACTGTCCCGCGGCCACGCTGAACACCGGAGCGTCGTCCTCGCTGTCGTCCGAGATGCGGCCCACGCCGTCCTGCTTCCTCGTGGTCTGGGCGCCATCTTTGGACCTTGCTGGACGGTCCGGTCTGGTTGAGCGGTCTTGTGACTGTCTCCGGCCCTCCTTCCGTTTTCTGCACGCCTTGGCGATGTGCCCCCGACGTCCGCAGGTGTAACACTCGGCTTTCCTGAATGGGCACCTTGCGCGCTCATGGGCCGCTCCGCAACCATCGCAGCGGCGCCCCCCTTTTCGGACCCTCTGGACCTCCTCGCCGTCGCTGCCTTCCGTAGACGACTTTGAGGCCCTTCGGGTTGCGTGCACCGACTGACCGGACTTTCCGTGCACCGAATTCTCCGCTTTGCCGGCTCTAGGACGCCACTCACGCCACTGGTGCATTTCGTCCACTCCAGCATTCGTGGACTCCGCGGCTTCCGCGGCCTCTACAACCTCTGCCAGCGTGGGTGGTGGCTCCTTGTTCATCAAGCTGCGCTGCACCTCCTTGTCCTTCAGGCCACACAGCACTCCGTCCCTGAGGGCCGTCTCTAGGTCGTCCCATCTGCAGGGGCCGGCGGCTATCCTCATGGCTGTTACGAATGCCTCAACCGACTCGTCCGGCGCTTGGACTCGCCTCCAAAACGCGCTCCGAGCGGGAAACATTGCCCTCGAGGGACGGAAACGCTCACGCAGCAGCTTCATGATGTCGTCTGCTTTGAATTCGCTCACCTTCTTCGGTGCAATGATGCCCACCAGCGTTCGCTTGGTTTCCATCCCAAGCATTCTGGTGAGGATGGCCCTCTTTCTCTCCTCATCGTCTTCTTTGACTTTGAGTTCCACCAGCGCCGCCTGGAAGTCCATCTCAAAAAGCTCCCAGTCTTGCGGTTTGGTGATGTTGAACCCGCTCTGTGCCCTGGCTGCTCCTTGGGGATCCATCATCCCACCTTCGTCGCCAATTTGGTGTATGAAAACCAAGACACAGGACACAGCCTCGGGCTGGGTTAACTCAGGTTTATTGCATGGTGGTCAGAGGGAACATGAGGTAATGGCGGATCAATAGCTCTTTATATACAGTAGTAATACATTTGAACGTGGTTCCACGATAGCCCATTGGCTACTGTCGTCGTGACGTCATTGCTGGTCACGCCCTTCTTGTCCAGGTGTAGGTGGTGGCGGGAAAACTTCCCGCGCTGTTGCCTTTGATGAGTTTGGACCAAGAGAGCTTTGGACGCTCGCTGCTGCCAGCTGGTGGTCATTAGCTCGCGTCCTATTACAGGGTTTATGTGATACAGCTGAAGGTTACATTGTTGCCCATAGGCAAGGTTACATTGGTTCAGATACATTGTTATCCATGTGGAGGATCAAACCATTAGGACACAACACAGAGACTGCCCAACTTCCTCCACACACACACACCCCAGGCCAGCCACATCGGGCGGTCGCGGTGTTCTCTTCCTCTTCTCCCTGGGTCATGGGCGGGGGGAGAGGTGGCAGGACCTGGAGCCTCTTCCTCTTCCTCCCCGAACCACCACCACCCCGCCCCAGGCCAGCCACATCGGGTGGTCACGGTTTTCTCTTCCTCTTCTCCATGGGTGGGTGGGGGAGAGAGAGGTGGCAGGTGCCTCTTCCTCCCCACCCCCCGCCCCAGGTCAGCTGTGTTGGGGTCGCAGTTTTCTCTTCCTCTTCTCCCTGGGTGGGGGGGGAAGGGAAAGAGGCGGCAGGACCAGGAGCCTCTTCCTCCCCCCGCCCCCCTGGGTCAGGGGCAAGGCAGGCATGGCTGTAGCATGGCCCGGACTCAACCCCACCACACTGCTGCTTCTGGTTCATTTGTCTGCCCACCTGATGCCGAAGCTCCTTTGCCGCTTGCCTCCTCTGCTGCTCCGACCACGGCTCTGCCCGACGCTGCCCCGTCTCAGATGAGGGGCTGCAAAGGGCCTCTGGTGCAAGGCCGGTGCCACGCTGCCAACGGGCTCAGCCACGAGGCCTCCTCCTCCACCTTTCCGCCACCATGCAGTCAGCAGCAAAGCTGAGGGCCAGGTCTACAGAAGCGTGGCGGCGGCAGAGAGGGCTCGCTGGCGGCCTTGCGCCAGAGGCCCTTTGTAGCCCCTCATCAGAGACGTGGCGGTGTTGGGCAGAGCCGGTGGTGGGTTTGAGTCCGGGCCATGCTACAGCCATGCGTGCCTTGCCCCCGACCCAGGGAGCAGGGGGGGAGGAAGAGGCTCCAGTCACCTCTCTCCCCCCACCACCCTGGGAGAAGAGGAAGAGAAAACCGCGACTGCTCAATGGCTGGTCTGGGGCGGGGGGGGAGGAAGAGGCTCCTGCTACCTCCCCCCCCCCACAACCCAGGGTGGAGAGGAAGAGAAAGCTGTGACCACCTGACATGGCTGGCCTGGGCGGGGGGGAGATGCTCCTGCAACCTCTCCTCTCTCCCCCCCCCATGGTCCCAGGGAGGAGAGGGAGAGGGAACCATGACTGCCCAACACGGCTGGAGGCCTGCCCGATACCTCCACTCTGCTGCCGCCTCCAAGCTCAAAGCAGGAAATGCCAGCTTGGCTTGGCGCACATGCATGAGTGGGGAAGTGGGCGTGGCCACTAGAAATTTTTACTACCCCCCCCCTTCACGCGGACCGGTAGCTGCCCACCACTGTCTTTAGTTGGTCACCTACTCAAGCCTACTGCAACAGTGTGGAAATCTCTACTATATGACCCTAAATAAACGTATCAGAGAATACACTGTAATTTTTAAACAACTGAGGGGGGGGGGTAATTTTGGTGCTTATAAAGTTTTTTTTTAAAAAAAAGGTTTTAAAAAATGTTTTAAGATTGAATGTTTTATATATGATATTATTGTTGTAATGCCGCCCAGAGTCGTTCGTTCAAATGGGGCAGCAATATATAAATTTGAATAATAAATGAATGAATGAATGAATAAATAAATAAAAGACAAACATTTTATGGCACTTTAAAGACTAACTGCTGTCTGATGAAGTGGACTTGATCCATGAAAGTTCACATGGAAATATAACAGTCTTTAAAGTTCTACAGCATTTTTGTTTTGTTTATTCTCTGATATGCTGTCTTTTAATGTTAGCTTTCATGGATCAAGTCCACTTAATCAGACATAAGAGTGCAACTTCATGGCATCAATTTATACGCATCAGGTACATGGTTGGCTAGCATAACAGATAAGTATACAAATAAATGTGGCTTTTTTGCAACTGGTAATAGCAGAATATCTCTGGTTGTTATCCTGATTAGTTGTGAAGTTTTGCCCTGTTGAATTGCAAATGGTTAGTAAATGGATGCAAGACAAACATTGTGGCATTAAACATTTGCTATTGAGATTACCCTTCAGACCTAGCATCCATTGACAATGGTGTGAGTGTCCCAGGCCAAGCACCTCTTCCTCTGTTCTGTAAGGTAGCCTGAGGCTGTGGATGAGGATTCACACCTAAACCCACCTAAAGAAGTGGAGCATCATCCTCACAGGTTAATAAGTTGAAATAAAAATCACAAGTAAAAGCCCATAAATAATATTAAGAGGTGCAAGTACGTATTGGTTATGTTTAGCTACCACCATTCTTTCAGTCTGCTCAGAACAGTCAGCTCTTCTCCTCACTGTCTCCTCACAACAGTCCTATAAATTTGTTCAGGCTGAGATAGAGTGTAGCTGACTGAAGATCAAGAGACCCAAAACAAATGGTCGAGATAGCATGTGACTGGAAAGGGGAGAGGATTTTAGCTGCTGTGCCCATCTGAGGCTCACTTTCACGACTGCACAGATAAGCTTGCTTGGTTTGGCGACTAGTCTGCACAAATTAAACATAGGGTTCCTTTCATGTCAGATCTGACAAACAGGGAAATACTGCCTGGAAGGGTAACCTCTACTGGGTGGCTGGTATAGAAGAGAATTCCTTCCCCCATGGTTCCTTTGGTCCCTGTACCCTTTTTTAGGGGGTGGGTATTTTTAAGTAATTTTAACCTGTTTTTATCTGGGATTGTCAACCGCCCTGAGTTGGCCTTGGCTGAGTGGGCGGTATATAAATCTAACAATTAAATTAAATTAAATTAAATTAAATTAAATTAAATTAAATTAAATTAAAATTTCTCTAATGTTAATGTGTTTTCAGCTCTAATGAAAGACACTCTTTAACATCTGTTTCTGGCCTGAATTTCATGGTTCAGTGGGTATTTGAACTAGGATTCCTAACTCCCGGCCTATCTCTAAACTACTTTCCTGATCATTTGCAGGTAAGTTACTTTAACATGATTTGGGTATCCCAGGAGTTTTTTCTTTTCTTATTTTTGTTGTGTAGCAAGCATTTTAACTGCACACATCTTTTTATAGTTGTTTTTGGATTGAGTGGTGTAAAAGAATGCTACTTCTACTTTATATGAAAATGCCATTTGGTCTTCCTGCTCAGACAGACAACATCCCAGGTGGAATATGGAAATGTTATTTCTTGGACAACAGTTTCCAAAATCCCATTGCCAGCATGACACCGACTACACTGCCAGCAAGCTTCTGGAAGATATAGTTTAGAAAACCTAACTTTTCCAAACCCTGGTCTTGAACCATCCCTAATCAATAATTCATTCATTCGTTTGTTTGTTTGTTTGTTAAATCATTGTTTGTTTTCTACAGATTTTTTGCTTGCTATTTTTAAATATATAAAAGGCATAAGCACATTGTTTAAAAAAGCATACTATAGGAACATAAAGTGTTCATCCATTTGGAAGGAGACAGCCACGGTGACAAACTTCCATTCTCCCCTAGTCCATGAGATATTTATTTTGCCATTTCTTATGACAATTCACAAATTAGGTCACAATCAAGGTTCTGATTGATATTCTTTGTTGAATTTCTGTCAGATTAGTGGCCAAAGAATTTAACAAGATACCATGAAAACCAGGAGCAGATGGAATGTCTTTTAGAAGAAGACTGCAGTGCTTTGTTATGTACACTAGCTCATCTTCTTGTGTACACAAGAATGGCCTTAGGTGGCAAAATATTTACTCTGCTCTTCTTTCACTTCATTATTCCATCTGCTCCTTGTGACATGTTAATATTATAGATCAAATTTTGGGAGGGGGGAGGGTTAGAAGCAAAAAAATCAAAACAGGATTTACCAAGAGAAGCTGGGGGGGGGGGGAATTTAGCCACAGAAAACCCTTACCAACAAAGGCTGAATCCAGTACAACTAGAGAAGATTTATTGGATCAATGAAACTCATAGAAAAGTTAACTCACTGAATTTCCAGGGATTCAGTGGGCCTACTCAATCTGCGAGTTATTACTGGATTTCACTCAGTGATTATAACTGACATTTTGCCTATCAAATAGTCTCCATTAACCTTCTTTCCAAACATTTTCAACCACAGCTATTCAAATTAACGGCATTCATCTACAGGAGGATAACTATGAATCTTCTCTGTAAATCTGAATCTTCCACACAGTCTACAAAACTTAAAGAAGGATCGGGATGTCATTGATGTGAGGGGATATTGGTGCCCCCCCCCTCCACTGTTGATTGTCCTCACAGGGTTGATGGGGAAATACAGCAAGAGCCAGAGGGTGACACATGCCCTCTTGAACTCACTGGGGAAAAGGTGGAAGATAAAGGTAATCAGTAATGAAAAAAACACAATAGAGGTGGAGGAATAGATGATCAGCTGGGCTTCAAGCATGGTTTAGTCTCATCATCATGCTTTGCCATTGTTTAGTGAATTTATTTATTCATTTATTCATCGTATGATGAACTTCAGTTGTCTACATTACTCTCTATATATAAAACAGAAGAGTTTGTTTGTATATGCTCTAAAGGCTCCCATACCCCTGGATGGATGTCACTGAAGTTTGGCACATACGTACCTTGGGCTTGGGAGATCAGCACTGTGGGGGTCACAAGCCCCATCTGGGGCATAGCCCCCCAAATTGGGACACAACTGATCTATACAATGTGTGTGTTTACCAGTGATGTAACTGAGCAGATGTCATAGTCCCAGATAGGCTGAGCTTGTGACATCATCTGACTAGCTCAGCTGTAGCCCTCTGAGTTCAGCTGTAGTTTTCATAGCAGGTGGAAGGCAAATGGGACCTGGTTGAACTGGCACTGTGGTGGCGACAGAGGCCTTGAGAGGGCCGGGAGGGCATGGGAGCTGTGGAGAAGGCTGGGCCCCCTCCAGTAATGGCCACCCAGCCTCCGCAGCAGAGGCGGCAGCCACAGTGGGTGAAGCCAAGGAGGGAGGGAAGGTCTGAGGGCTCCTCAATGGCTGTGTGCCGCTCTCTCACCAGGTGGCCGGACATATGTATGGGAAGGATAAGGGTGGTAAGTGACCATTGACAGAGAAGCAGGATAGGTGAGGAAAGAGAGAGACAGAGGAAGGGAGGCAGAAGTGACCCACATACACCCCATGAGGTTTCCAGAAGGCAATGGCTAGCTTACGTTAAAGAAATGAAAAACCTGAGTGAAGCCGGGTAATCAGCTAGTGTAGATATATATAGTAAGCACAAATTGCCATCTCAAGTTCCTAGCTAGAGTTCCATGTCCAGGTTTGAAAGTCATTGGAGGGCTTCATCTGTGGCACTATGAAAGTCCTCCAATGTGCTTCCAAATGTGCGTAAAGGACACCGAAATATAATGTGGTCCATGGTTTGGTCTTCTTCTTCACAGTCACATTGTGGAGAGGACTTCCATCCCCATGTGAACAGAATTGCATCCCATCTACCACAGCCAGTCCTAATTCTGTTCAGGTAACATGAATGAACCATAATATTTCTAGGGGAGCTAGGCCTCTGCTTGAGAAGGACATTCAAACTATCCAGTCAACTGCTTTTGGCATTCCAGGGTCAAGTGAATTGCTATCTACCTGTACAGCTGATACATCATTTGAAGGGGAAATCAGCTTTGGAATCTCCAGCAGCTAGTCATGTCTGGTCGGGCTCCTTCTAATGAAGGTAGGAGAGATAAGCTACTTCTCTGTCCCAGCTCCTGCCAACCTAGCAGTTAGAAGGCAAGAAATTGCAAGTAGAAATATAGGTACTAGTTCAATGGGAAGGTAAACAGCATTCTGTGCACTCCATGGAAATGTCTGCAGACACAGACAGTGCTGGGTCTTTGGCTATAAACAGAGGTGCACATTGAACCCTAAACTAGCTTTCTCGCAAGGGCAACCTTTAACTATATACATTTGTGTAGATGAGATGGTCCTTCATGGCAGCCTTCAAACCTTGATTAACCTCTCTGCACACAAGTGCTGTACCAGCTAGCTTGGCCTGTGACCACATTTAGTTACAAACACCCTTATTTTGTAGTTTATTTTGAGAAAAAGAAGACAACAGGAAGAGAATATGAAATGCATGCTGCCTGGGAAAGGGTGGGTGTTGCCTCTCTGCAGTTGGTAAGATGCTGCTGCAGTGCTCAGAACTGTGTGGTTTCTTCCAAAACAAAGCCATGAGTTCATTCTGCAGTTCTTTTTGCCTGACCTAATGTGAGAAAGATGAGCCGGCAACAAGAGAGATGTTTGTGGAGTTCTCTGTTTCTTGGGCTGCTTTTTAGGTACTATACACCCTGACCTAAGTAAAGGACAGAAATCTGAGAGTTTAAGTCCAAAAAAGTAAGCTTTCCAAACTTTGAACAGAAACTCTGCTGGCAGAATCTCTGTGCTTTCTGCTGGTGGACCAAAGGATATCTGTTGGTGTAAGCATCATTCTGGTACCAGGGCCATAGCCAGGATTCTAGATGGGGGGGGGGATAATTTTTCACACACACTTGATGTCTGACAAACCTCCCTCTATATAGGTCACCCTTCCTTGAAAGACAATCATACCTAACAGTGCATGGAACACTGTTTACCTTCCCACCGAAGTGGTCCCTATTTTATCTACTTGCAATTTCTTGCTTTCGAACTGCTAGGTTGGCAGGAGCTGGGACGGAGACGGGAGCTATTGCGCCCCGCCTGGTGCCTCGGCACAGAGCTTGCGACACGGCGGCACTTGCAAGCTCTGTCCTGGTCCCCTCCTGCATTCCTTGCACAAAGGCTGCCCTAAAAAACGCCTGGGCAGAGGGAAGGGGGTGGGGTAGGGGATGGGGGTTGGTGCACTGTGGAGCTGAGGCTGCCTGGAACCTGCTCTTGAAGAGAGCCAAGCCACTGGCCCCTGGGCGAGGGTGATGCCAGGTCTGTGACTGGTTCGATCCCTGGCTCCTTCCATGCCCTGGAGGCTTCATCCTTGCCCGGATGTCCTCCTCGCCTCCTCCTCCCCCACCACAGACAACTGGAGAAAGGAGGAGGAGAAAGAAACCGCAAGAGGCTGAAAGGTAGACTTTGCAGTCTTTCCCCCCTTGGACGGAAGGAGGCCGGAGGTACCAAGTCAGTTTGCTGGCGGGTGGGGTAGGACGTATGCCTCTTGCGATGGTTTTCAGCAAGCTGCCCAGTGAGGAGAAGGTGGCTTCCTTAAAGAAAGTCATCCATTTATCATGCTTTTTCCCCTCAGGCTCTAGATCAGAGTCATGTGAAAATTTTTCATCTGTTGCCGCCTTTCTCCTTGTCAATTTGCTGTTGTTTTCATCCAGACAGGAACTGCTGTGAGGGAATCAAGAAATCTGTGTTTTGCTTAGGCTCTTGTTTATTTCTAGTTGGTGGGATGGAAAGAGGAGACAGGAAGCATAGTTTGAAATGTGTGATGGTTTACTCATCATTCTCTCCTCCTACCTTCCACCCACCCACCCCACAGTGCTGGGATTTAACTGTGGGAATTTTCAGTTCATATGAAAGAAAAGAGAGACCATTCCCAAGCATGGTCTGACAGTGGGGGCCACTTTCCCACAGAACTCTGCTTAAACATAGCCATCCCTCAAGACTCAAACAAACCCACTGCTTTTTCAAAACTCATATTCAGACGAGAGGCCTAAAAGGTTTGTAAGAAAGATGAGATATTCATTTTTTGTTGTTCAGTTGCACAGTCGGTTCCGACCCATTGTGACCCCATAGACCAGGGTGGTGAACCTATGGCATGTCAGAGGTGCATACCTGTCAAGCATGGCTCTGGACAATATGGAACCTGTGCAGAAGGTTTCTGCGCAGAAGGCTTCTATGCATCCCCTTCTGCGCAGAACCTTTCTGCGCGTGCATAGAAGCCTTCTATGGATCCGTAGAAGCCTTCTACGCATGCATAGAAGGGTTCTGCGCAGAAGGGGATGCACAGTAACTACTTTCCCCGCCGTCAAATTACAGGATGGCGACAGCTCTGGGCGGGAAAGTAGAAAAAGTGGTGCTGAATTACGGGAAATCCCAGCCAATATGGGATACTTGACAGGCATGCAGAGGTGGCAGTCGGAGGCCTCCCTGTGGGCACCCATGCAGTCACCCCAACACAGAGTTTGCCCCGCCTCACTGCCCAGCAGCCCAAAGGGAGTGCTTCCTCCCTCCCCCAGCACAGAGTTTGCCCCACCCCACTGCCCGCCAGCCCAATGGGAGCGTTTCCTTCCTCCCCTGTTGTTGTGTTGGCACTTTGTGATAAATAAGTGTTTTTTGGGTTTTAGTTTGTGCACTCGGTCTCTAAAGGTTCACCATCACTGCCATAGACCATTGCCTGCCAGGCACCTCTGCAGATAACTTTTGTGCAGAGTTTGTTCCACTTTGCCTAAAGTCACAGTGGGAATTCTGGTGGGTGGATCTTTTCTCTAAATGAGATGGATGTTTCAGAAGGCTAGACCTGAATGATGTAAATGCATGAGATAAGATATTTCAGTAAAAAAGAGATGTGGAAGAGTGATGCAGACATGTAGCCCTGTCACATAGTACAAGATTGTTCACTGAGTAAAGGTAAAGGTCACCCTTGCTCTAAAGCTAGTCATATCTGACTCTAGTGTTCATCTCTATTTATAGCCGAAGAGCCTGTTATCTAAAATCACTATCCCCTTTTTCTCTGCCATAGGAAGACCTGCGAGCACCAGAGATGCGTTTCCAAAATTAAAAGTTTACTCAGCTTTAGTTTAAAAAAAAAAATCCCATTTGCTATCAAGGCCCAGACTACCATGGCTTCTTTTAACCAGAGCCATCTACTTCCCTCAGGCTGGCATAGACGCTTCGTTCCTGTTGAGTTTGGAGTAATGTGCCTTTAAGTAATGTAACACTCGAATGAGTGGATGTAACAATCACCAACTGTAACACTGTAACCTTCTATATGAGGACGCGAGCTAGTGACCACTAGGGGCAATAGCGAGCGCCTAGCTCACATGGTTTCAATTCCCCAAATACCTACAGCCGTGGGAAGATTCCCGCCACTACCTCACCTGGACAAGAAGGGCGTGACGGAGAGTGACGTCACGCAGACAGTAGCCAATGGGCTACCGAGGAGCCACATTCAAATGTATAGCTACTGTATATATTGAGCTGTTCGTCCGCCATTACCACATGTTCCCCCTGACCATCATGCAATAAAGATGTGTTAAGCCAGGCTTTCGGCTGTTTCTATTGTCTTGGTTCTCAGACACTAAATTGGCGACGAAGGTGGGATAATGGGTCCCCACGGAATCAAGACAACACAGGCCGGTTTCAACATCAACAAACCGGAGGAATGGGAACTGTTCGAGATGGATTTCCAAAGTGCACTGATGGTGTCCGACATCTCAGACGAGGGGAAGAAAAGGGCCATCCTCATCAGGATGCTCGGGTTCCCGGCCATGAAGGTTTTGGTGGACCTGGTGTCTCCAAGGAAGGTGGGCGAGGTTCCGGTCAAGCAGCTCCTGAAAGCAATGCAGGACCATTTCCAGCCCTCGGTCTCAATGTTTTTGGCTCGGGACGCATTCTGGAAGAGAGTCCAGTCGCCTGGTGAGTCCGTGGCTGCCTTTATAGCGGCCCTCCGTTTGGCCGCCGGCCCATGCAAATGGGAGAACCTGGAAATCGCCCTCAGGGACCGCATGCTGTGTGGCCTGTGGGATGAGGAGGTCCAGCGAAAGCTGATGAACAAAGAGCCGCCCCCAACGTTACAAGAGGTCGTAAAGGAGGCGCAGGTGGCAGAAGCCACGAGGGCCGGGGTTAAGGGGTTCAGGACAAGGCCCCCACAACCCGACAAGGCAGCAGGCTCAGTGCAAGCGGCCAGGCGGGCACCACACTCCTCCACGGAGAGCAGCGAGGACGAGGACATCCGGAAGGTGCGGAAGGACGGCCGGCGTTGCGATGGCTGCGGGGCATCCCATGACCGCAGTAAGTGTCCGTTCAGGAAGGCGGAGTGCCATAACTGCGGGCGCCGAGGCCACATAGCCAAGGTTTGCAGGAGACGGCGCAAAGACCGGAAAGGCTCGACAGACCGCTCACCAAAGAAGCAGGAGGGTGTCCAGCCCTCGAGGAAGCAGGACGGCGTGGGGTGCATCTCCGACGACAGCGACGACGACTCGGCGGTCCACAGCGTGTCCTTAGGACACCCACGTTATTTTGTAGAGGTACTGGTGCAAGGGGTCCCCGTTAAGATGGAGATAGACTCGGGTTCCTCCTATTCCATCATTTCCCAGAGAGAGTTTTTGAGGATTTCCCCCAAGCTCAAAGCACTGAGGTCTACGTTGCGGGACGTACAGGGAAACAGCATTCCGGTGTTGGGGGTGGGAAAATTCAAGGTCCAATACAAGCAACACGCCTCGGACCTCCCTCTGGTTGTTCTCAAGGGGGGGACTGTTGCCTCCTCGGGACACAATGGTTTAAGCCCCTGGGTTTGTTCATTGGGGGGGGTGCATACTATTGGAACTGACCCAATACAGGAGGTGTGTAATGCGCATCCCGAGGTGTTCAAGAAGGGACTCGGAAAATTCAAGGGGCCCCCAGTTGCGTTCGACCTGGACCCGGAGATCCGCCCAATAAGACTCAAACCGCGAAGGGTGCCCTTTGCACTTAAGGACAAAATAGAGGCAGAACTGGACAAATTGGTGGGCCAGGGTATCCTAGTTCCTGTAGATTCTGTGGAGTGGGAAACTCCGATTGTAACAGCTCTAAAGGCCAACGGGCAGGTTCGAATTTGCGCTGATTACAAATGTACCATTAATAAGGCGATACGCCCAAATGCGTATCCGGTGCTGGTAGTCAGCCACCTGTTGGCCAGATTACATGGGGGAAAGTGCTTTGCGAAGCTGGACCTGGCGCAGGCTTATCAGCAACTCTCGGTAACCCCAGCTGCAGCAGCTGCGCAGACGATTGTCACCCACAAAGGGGCGTTTCAGGTGATGCGCCTACAGTTTGGCGTGAACTCGGCGCCAGGCATTTTCCAATCATTAGTGGAGCGTCTGCTGAAGGGTCTGGAGGGAGTCTTGCCATATTTTGATGACGTATTGATAACAGGGGGGAGTGAGTCAGAATTCTACCATTCCTTCCTGCCTAGGAAGGCGTCGGTGGCGGAGCCGCTTCATAAATTGTTTTAAAAAGACGAGGCGTGGCGATGGGGCGAGAGTCAGGAGAGGGCATTCAATGAGCTGAAACAATTCTTATCCTCAGACGCCATACTAACCCATTTCGACCCCAAGAAACCAGTGGTTCTGGTATGTGATGCGTCTCCAGTGGGGGTGGGGGCAGTCCTGTGCCACGTGTTGGAAAACGGGCGGGAAGCCCCGATGGCGTTCTACTCCAGGTCCCTGTCTAAGGCAGAGTGAAACTATGCACAGACAGACAGGGAGGCACTAGCGATAATCACTGGGACGAAGAAGTTTCACGATTTCCTCTATGGCCGCCCCTTCACCATCGTGACTGACCACAAGCCCCTGCTAGGCATTTTCACCGCAGACAAGCCCACACCGCAGATCCTGTCCCCTAGAATGCTGAGGTGGGCCATTTTTTTAAACGCGCACCAGAACGCGCTGGTTTACCGCCCCGGAAAGGACATAAGCCATGCGGGCGCCCTATCGAGGTCACCCCTGCCCCACATGGGCAGCCCTGTGTGTGAGGTGGAGCAAGACCACCAAGTGCTCATGATAGAGGTCCTGGATTCACCCCCCATAGTTCCCGCGGAAATCGCCAAGGCGACAAGTAGAGATAAGATGTTGGCCCTAGTTAGTTCATGGGTGCAAAAAGGGTGGCCAACATCTTCCCCAGCGGCAGAATTTGCTCCGTTTTTAGGAAAAGGTTGGAACTGTCCATGGAGAGGGGTTGCCTCCTGTGGGGCCAGCGGGTGGTTGTCCCTGAATCCCTGAGAGCAAGAGTGCTCAAACTGCTGCACGTCAGCCATCCAGGGATTGTCCACTCCAAGGCATTGGCCAGGAGCTATTTCTGGTGGCCCCAGTTGGATGCTGACATTGAGCACATGGTGGGCACTTGCGAGAGTTGCCAAAGCTCTCGGCCCGAGGAGGACCAACTTCCGCACAGGGAATGGGACGCGGCAAAAGGGCCGTGGTCTCGCGTGCACATTGACTTCGCGGGCCCTTTCAGAGGTTCGCTCTTTCTCCTTATAGTGGATGCTTATTCCAAGTGGTTAGAGGTTATCCCAGTGGTAAACACCTCCTCAGCCGCAACCATTAGACAGTTGCGCAAGGTGTTCAGTTCGTTCGGTATACCTGATACACTTGTGAGCGATAACACAAGTTGTTTCACGTCCGCCGAATTCCGGGCGTTCATTGACATTAATGCTATCCGGCACATCACCTCCGCACCTTTTCACCCGGCGACAAACGGCCAGGTAGAACGCCTCATGCATACCACCAAAGACGTGCTGAGGCGCATGGGCCCCGGGAACCTGAACCTACAGTTATGCCAATTCTTGCTTGGGTATAGGGTGACCCCCCTGGCATCAGGTTATTCGCCCGCAGAGCTCCTAATGCGCAGGAAACTGACTACGATACTGACCAGGCTAGACCCCACGAGAGTGGAAGACACTGGGAGGAACATCGGGATAGCGGGGACAAAGAGTTTCGAAATAGGCGCCCCGGTCCATTGCAGAAACTACGCTAGCGCAGGGCCAGCCTGGGATCCGGGAGTAGTCATTGGGCAAATGGGACCTGTGTCGTACTGCGTACAGACCAGCATGGGTCTACTCTGGAGGCGGCATGCGGACCAACTCTGGCGCCGGGTTCCTGGTAACCAAGGCGGGGAAACCGCGAAACAGGACTCAGCGTTAGGGTTCTCCCCCACCCGTTCAGCCCAAGGGGGAGGAGAGGGTGGCCAGTGGTCCCCACCAAGGGGGGAAGGGAATAAGTTTGTCCCCGCAGATATCCTGGAGGATGCCCCCATAGATATCCCAGAAGATGATTTTGACTTTGAGTTACAAAACTGGGGGGGTGGGGTTCGGAGTGGTCCCCCACCCGTCCAAGTGAGAAGCGGGGTTTTTCGTTAGCCCCCAATGCCTCCGGTTTTCCCACAATGGAGTTTACCCCTACCCTGAAAACCGCAGAACCACGGCGAGTCGCTAACGAGTCTCCCTCTCCCATTGCAGGACAAGAGACCAGGGAACACAGAAGTGATAGCGCCCCCAGGACAAGCCAGCCAGCCTTGTGCCCAAAATGCTCTTGCAATAAACCATATTGGATGAGAGACTTCGTCTCATCCTAGGGGGGAGGGATGTTGTGTTTGGAGTAATGTGCCTTTAAGTAATGTAACACTCGAATGAGTGGATGTAACAATCACCAACTGTAACACTGTAACCTTCTGTATGAGGACGCGAGCTAGTGACCACTAGGGGCAATAGCGAGCGCCTAGCTCACATGGTTCCAATTCCCCAAATACCTACAGCCGCGGGAAGATTCCCGCCACTACCTCACCTGGACAAGAAGAGCGTGACGGAGAGTGACGTCACGCAGACAGTAGCCAATGGGCTACCGAGGAGCCACATTCAAATGTATAGCCACTGTATATATTGAGCTGTTCGTCCGTCATTACCACATGTTCCCCCTGACCATCATGCAATAAAGATGCGTTAAGCCAGGCTTTCGGCTGTTTCTATTGTCTTGGTTCTCAGACACTAAAGTTCCCGGCCTCGCTTCTTTTGCCCGGTCTATCGACAATGCAATTGTATATGCTCTTTTTACTGAAGCTCCGCTTCCAGAGCAGAGTCCCGGTCTACTCCTATTCAAGTGAATGGTATTTACAGAGCTCAAAGGATCGCAAATGCAATCCTTTGGAAAATCGTTGAAAATAGATCTTTGCAGTTATTTACTGTACCTGCAAAGTGTTGTGAATGAGTGCATGCTAATGTAGTGCTTGATGCGTACGGAAGCCTAACCTTAAAGTGGATGGCAAATAAAAAATAGAGAAGTATCTTTATTGGAAATAAAAGTATAGAAAATAATTAAAAGGATAATTTCAGATCTGGGGTAACACACACACGTACACACACACACACACACACATGCACACGTGCACGCACACACACACACATACACGAGAGATTTTTCCAAGAGTTATTCAGTTCTGTGAGGAAATGGACACCTCACTAGACCAAAAAGTAATTTGCTCTTTTCACTCATTCTTCCATTAGTCTTCTACTCACAAGCAGATTTTATGTCCTTAGTTCCAATAACAAAATATTATATGAGAGGCTCTTCCTCTGTCACCTTTTGAGGCCACAAGTGTCCTTTATCACTTCTCTGTAAAACCACATTCATTCGTTCATTCATTCACATTTGTATTGCCACCCACTCGGCAAATGACTCTGGGCAGCTCACAGAAATCAGACATCACCCACATAAAAATTACTGACCTTAAAAACTTTAAAAATAATTAAGAACTATTAAAAATACCTTCCCAACCCTGCTAATTAAAATTATAACTAAAAGTGAGAACGGCCTTCAATGTATGAGCCAGCGGGGGGGAGGGGGGGCTATCACAACACCAATGGCATTCCCCACACCTGCTTTGCCAGCCAGGTTTTCAAATCTTTCCAGAAGGGCAATAGCTCCATCTGGAGACACAGCTCAGTCAGCAGGATGTTCCACAGGGCTGGAGCAGATACCGAAAAGGCCCTTTTTCCAGTGCTAGAAAGGCAAGTCTCTCTAGCTGGTAACACCTTTAAGGAGCCCTTTCGGTCTGCTCTGGTGAGAAGTCTCTCTAGCTGGTAACACCTTTAAGGAGCCCTTTCGGTCTGCTCTGGTGAGACAGACATGTCCTTGGGGAGATGCAGTCTTTTAGGTATCCTGGCCCACTACCATGTAGGTCTTTAAAGGTTATCACTAGCACCTTGAATTACACCCAGAGGCACACCGGCAACAAATGCAGCTCCTGCAGCAAAGGTGAGGCATGGGCATAATGCCCACACCCCATTGCCATATGGTCAGCTGCATTTTGGACCAGCTGCAGCCTTTGAATGGTTATCAAGGGCAGCTCCATGTAGAGCTCATTGCAATAGTCTAGTCTAGAGGTGTCCAGTGCATGTGTGACCATAAATAAGGAGTCCCAGTCCAGGAGCAGGTGTAATTGGCGGACAACGCAAAGTTGTGCTAAAGCCCTCCTGGCCATGACTGCCACCTGCTCATTGAGCAGGAGTCGTGAGTCCAGGAGGACCCCCAAATTATGCACTGCATCTGTCTGAGGCAAAAAAGCCCCATCCACATCATCCAGCCATCAAGTTTTTTGATGTAGGCAGATTGATTGCACACGGAGCCGGCAGGCGGGCCAAACACTTCTTTATTTCAGCATGATCATTCTGTACATGAGGTTACACTGGGAGACGCAGCTCCTTTTATAATGCATTTGAATTCCCCGCCACAATACCCATTGGTTGACGTCACTGTATTCCTGCCCATGATTTCCCATTGTGTTGCATTCTTGACCATGAACACCCTGATTACCTATTGTGTTGTATTCCTGACCATGAACACCTGGAGGCAGGGAGTTCCCCACGCTAGCTATTAATTGGGTGATTGGAGCCGCATGGGCTTGGCTCCTTTAGCTGTTATTTCCTTCGTTGCTGCCTGCTGAATTCCATGTGGAACTAGCTGCTTGCATACACAATAAGTTTCTACTATATATTGCTATGGGAAGGATGTTTCATTCTCCAGAGCTTTGTCCATGCAAACCTGGCTGGCATTGCTTTCTTTTTTTAGTACAAAATTATATCCCCAGGGACATTTGTTCTTTATTGTTATATGGGAACTATTTCACTAGCATCAGTGATCCCACTTCCTGCTCTCTGCATAAATACTTATTCTCACAATCAACCTCTCTTGATGACACTGGGGGGAAATCCATCTTACACAGATATCAAGCTGCACTAGCTCTGGGGAGCCATCAAAATAAACACAGGCCAACAACTAAATATCCTGCCTTCTTGAAACCTCACTCTTCTTCCACCCCCTTTTATGCAAAAAGTAGGCAGCAAAGGTAGAAATCAACATCAGCAACAGCAGAATGTTTCTCAGACTCCTTAGGAGTGGGGCAGCCATAAATGGAGGCCTCTTCATCTGTGGACCACACAGTTGTATCTGCTGTGACTATAGCAGGACAACAAAGAGACCAAGAACATCAGCCTATACTGCTCATGTGTGGACGTTTTGAGCATATCATTAGGTGTTTCCCCCCCTTAAAAGCTGCTTTTCAAACTCTACTTGGCTGTGTAACCCCTTCTTGATATGATTTGAGTTGTGGCAATTAATTTATCTGTGCAGCAACAAAAGAGGGTGGTGATGAGAATTTTTAGATCACAAAACAGGAAGGAAATTATTAATAATTGATCCAGAGGAATCCATTAAATGTTTGTTTTGATTGTAAAAATGTTAAATTTTTGCACTTCAAGAGATTACTGTTGACATAGACAAAACCTTTATAAAAAAGGGGCAACATTTATACTGTCTAGTTTAAATAATACATTATTGACACCATAGGATATTAATAAGGCTAATAAAAATTAATCTGAAATCAATCCATTTTAGTGCAATGAAGTAATATTATTGCAACTGTTCTCTGACTCATCAATCCTTCAGCAAAACTTGTGTTCCCATCGTAGCCTTAAACTGTCCTTAACTGTGACTGAGAACTGAAACCAGAGGTCATGACTGCTGTATAGCCAAGTGCTTTATGGCTGATAGCCATTTCCCCCCTAAAATGTGGAAGTGTGCCTTATTGATTTACATTAACCAGAGAGCAGCTGAAAGAGAAAGAACAAACAGTTATGACATTAAAGGACAGGCATTTGTGCAGTGCTACAGTCTTCCAATAATAAGTAACTGTGGTGTATTTCCAACAAAATCAACAGTATCGGTGGGACGGGGGGGGGGGGATAAGATGCTAAATGGGAATGGTTACCTTCTTTATTAATGCCTACTAACTCCTCTTCCTTCTCTTCTACATCACCTCTTCTACATCAACTACGTATCTCATCTGCAGTTTTTGGATCACAAACTTTCCAGCAGAGCCACTGCTAGCCAATTGGGTACATGAAGGAAGAGGTAAGAACAAAACATTATTTGTTCAAGAGGAAGGAAAGTGAATAAGACTGGGAGGTGCTCCTGTTTATTTCCTTAATATTCATTATTAAGCCCACCTTTAGATTTCAGTGGCCTCTAAATCTTAGGCAAAACCCTGGTTGCTCTACACTAGTTATAGCCCCTCTTCTTGGTACTTACCAGCATAGATAGGTCAAGCCAACATCTTTCAGTTTTACTAACAACACATGACTCCTTGGGTGTATGTACACTATACAGTCACTGGAGTTTCATCCTACTTTAACAGTCATGGCTCCATCCTTCAGAATTTGGGCTTTTTTGTTTGGTGATATACTCCAGAATCTTTCTTGGAAGGCTCTAGTTCACTCATTTGAAGGACAGCAGAGAATCTATTTTACCAAACCAAAAAGGTCAGGATTTCATAGGATTAAGCCATAGGAGTTAAAATGGGTTCAAAAGGCACAGTTGTGAAATATAGATACATTCCTTTTTCTCTATAAGCCCAGTGTGTGAGCTATTCTCCCATATGAATTGTCCTTTTACAATATTAATGGTATCTTTTTAAAAGCCTTTAAGAGCCTTGGTGACGCAGTGGTTAAACTGCTGTATTGCAGCTAAAACTGCTGACATTGTGAGTTTGATCCTGACATGCTATATCATTTATGTTAACAAAATGTGGTATAGTTTCACACAAACACAGGCCTCAAAAAAGTTAATTTGTTTTGTTTTGCTTTTACTTTTCCCTCCCCTCCCCAGTGCCAGAGGAAGTCTGAAGTGGCTTCCTAAAACAGTCACAAAGAAGGGTATGCACAAGGCATCTTAAAAGGGTAATAGACACCCATCTTGTTGATTTTGTCTTTTAAAAACGTCGGTGCAGAGTGCCTATTCTTCTTCATACTTTTCATTATTCCCATTTCTCCACCACCACTCTTCCTTAGAGGTGAAATTAGTAGTCCTGTGCAGTGATGCACTGCAATTTTTTTTACTACCTACTCTGTAGGCATGGCTAATTCTGGGCATGGCTAACTCTGTGGGTGTGGCTAATTCTGTATATATAAATCAAAAAAGATAAAATTTAAAAGTATTAAACACACCAAACAGCTAATATATAAAAATAAAATAACAACAAAAAAACTTAGTGAAGACTAACTACATAATTTTTTTACTAAAATTACTAAAATCAGGATTTTCCTCGCCTGCCACACAAATACACCCAGGACAGAAACCGGGTGCCTACCTTGTAGGCTGCCGCTTGTCCCAGCTATCGAAGGGTTGGTGCTCCTCCGACTTCCATCTTCAGAGGTGGGAGATCCCGGCACGGCCACCCCAGCCTCATCCATGATGCAAGGCCCGGCCACGCCTAGGCCACTACCGCCACTGCCAAAGGTCCACCAAAGGTCTGCTGCTGCTCTCCCTGCCACCACTCCTTTCCGCTGCCGCTGCTCAAGCGGGGGAAGGAGCGCAGATGGCATTGGAGTCCAGGCAACCAGGGCACATGCGCTCCAACTCCCCCGCACCTAGTCCAGGACTGGGGGAAGGAGCGCAAGCTCTGTGGGGGCCTCCATGCCCTGGCGTCAGTGATGGTAACGGAGGCAGGGAAGCAACCTTTAGGGCTGCTGAAAGGCGAGCCCCTGGTGCAGCAGTTCTTTCTTCCCCACCTCCTTCTCCGGCTGGCCGCTGGGCGAGCTCCACGAGACCTCCAAGCCCTGGCATCGGTGGCGGCGATGGAGGAGCGGCTCTTAGGGCTGCCGAAAGGCAAACCCCAGGTGCAGCAGTTCCTCCATCCTTACTGCACCAGGGAGGGGGAGCCACCACTTTGCCCACCCGCTGCTGCCATCACTTGCTCAGAGCTGCGGCATGGCTGGGGGAAACTCACCATGCTGGGTGCGCTTCCTCCTACATACTTCCTGTGCACCTTCGGCAATGCCCCCCCCCATGTGCCTCGCCCAGGAGGAGGCACACAGGAAGTACGTAGGAGGAAGTGCAGCTGGCATGGTGAGTTCCCCCCAGCCATGCCGCAGCTCCAAGCAAGTGGTGGCAGCAGCGGGTGGGCAAAGTGGTGGCTCCCCCTCCCTGGTGCAGTAAGGGGCAGCAGCAGTGGGTGGGGCATGCTTCCTCCTCCTCCTCCTGACCCCTGGCCATGCCCAGGGTGTGGGGGGAGGGGGAAGGAGGTGGGTGTGGTGTGGGAGGGAGGTGGGCATGGCTAGCCAATTCTGCTACCGGTTCTATAGAACTGGCTGCAGTATAACACAAGTCCTGTGGTCACAGTGTATACTTTGGTGTCTTAATCAATGACTTTGCAGGGGTGGAGTAAAAAAAGGTTCATTTCTAAGATAAGAGGCATATTCTCCTATTTGCACTTTTCCGATCACATCAAGTGAGTGCTATGAGGGATCTGTGTGGCTGCTATTCAATCTTTTTAATGTATCTGGGCTCATTGCTGTGTTCCCTGGTCATCTTGAAAAAACACCAATATCTCTGCTTTGGTTTCTCTTTACATATTTGTCTGAGGAAGGCAGTGTGTGTGCCTACTGGCCACTGCTGAAAGATCAGGGACATTTCCAATGAACAAGATGTCATCATATATACACCATTTCCCCTCAGATGGTTTCATTTAAAAGAGGTCACTAGGAAGCTATTTACTTGCATGAAATTTCAAAGACTGAAACGAATGCGGCAACTGAAATGTCAGATCTGATGAGAACACTGGTTGCAAAACTGCACTTCACACTGCCTTCCTGACAGCACCAGTGATAGATTTTTATTCTAAAATGCCCCCCCACACACACACACCAAAGATAATCTACAACAAATCTTCTACATTTCATAACATTCATGGGTTTTATGTGTGCTCCTTATTTGATAATACTGGGAATAGCCCTTTGTCATGTTGATGGGTTGGCTTTTTGCCTGCAACTCTCTTGCTCTCTCTCTTTCATTTCCCCCTCAGTAATAATCTGCAGCATAAGAGTCTCTGACGATATTCTCTAATGTTCTGTGAAGCAGATCTTGGCCAAGGAATAGCTCTTGGCTTTTTGTTTAACTAACGGGATCTGCCAATCACAGAAAAGCTGGCGGCTTTCTCATGTCAGCACTGGTTTGCGTACAGCAGCTGCAGCGAATATGAGAGCCACCTCTACAACCATGCATGTACAATACTAGAAAGAGTGAACTTCCCACCATTATTGGTTCCTCAAGATAGTCTAAACTCTTGACCAAATCACGTGATAAAATTGTTTCACAACTATGTTACTTATGACTGAGAACTGTACTAGAATGTGCCTGCTCAGACTAGAAGATAAACTAGGTGCTTTCCTGGGACTAGTCTTTTTTGTGGCATGATCTTTTTCAGGGAAAACATTCAAACATATAATCCCCATCCCAAAATGAACATAATATGTGAGCAGATTTTCCATCATATTATTACAGATACTATCTTCTTGCAAAGTGTATGTCTAAGGTTGTTATGATCAATGGACAGAAGAAAAATGAGGAGCAAAAAGTCAGAATTTCTTAATATTAATTTTTAAAAACACTTTTTACTAGAAGATATATCTCTTTGGTAGACTACAAGTCACCAACTCATAAACTAAAGAGCAAAATAATAATATAGATATATGAATAAAATGGAGAATGAATACAAACACACATATGGTATATAATCTATATGCATATATATTTTCATACACTGGTCAAAATCCTGCTGTGTAACTACAGGTATGTGCATGCAACTTGAGGTTGTTTGTATGTTAGATAGATAGATAGATAGATAGATCTTTATTGTCATTGTCCTGCACAGAACAACGAGTTGCACTAGCACCAAGGCAGAAGTGCTGTTTCTGAGATAACTCCATCAGCATGTTGGCCAGAACATTGTGACCAACTGCAGAACTGCATACTGCAACTCCTTGTTTTCATGTGTCAACATTTTCTCTATGAACTTCTTGTAGTACAACCATCCCTCAGTATTGAGGCACATTTGCAAGGAGCGCAAGGAGCGCTCTTGCAAGATGAAAATGGCGGTTTCCCGCCATTCTAATTAGAAGCCTTAAGTGGCGTGAAACCCCTGCAAAAGGGTGCGCTTGTTGTGATAAACCAAGCCCTGTGATTGGTTACAGTTTTGGACCCTGTTTTCCATTGGTTAACTACATATATTCCCTGTAATGATTGGTTGGTTCCATTTGTCTGGCAGGTTGCTACTTTGTATCCAGGAGCCACCGCCAAGAAGACACTATATAAGCCCCACGAGTAAACAAGGGTGGGGCCGGACCGGATCTATATTTCTTACTCTGTACAGGTAGCCGGGTAGCGCTAAGCCTGGGTCCCTCCATTATGCTACATTTCTATGGTAGCTAGTTATTGTCCACTGCCGGGTAAGAGTCAGGAAGGACTGACTCCACTAGGATTGTATAGCCATCTCGGGATCCGGAACACCTTATAAGGTCATCTCTATTAGACTGATAAATAAAGACTGTTGCTGTTTGTTCATCATTGTCTTGGACTGGTGCTTATAAGGGCCGGATCTAACACTCAGTCAATAGCATCAGTGAACAACATGTTCGCTTCTGAGGACCAAACTTGCTCACAACATGTTCAGCCATATATTCACTTCTATAAATTGCAAGTGTTCCAGCTAGAAATTGAAAGGAATAAGAGTGAGTGAACTCCACATAGATAATTAAAAGGGCCATGTGAAATTGCAAGCTGCCCACCTTGGCCTTTGGAATGTTAATTCTAGAATCTGACATACTAAAGAATAAGGGCCTCTGAAATCAATTGGACTTGTATCCTGCTAAGCATGCAAAGGACTGGAGCACAATCAAGATTTTGACATTTCTTCTTAATCAAACGTTCAGTTGGTTGTTGGTTGTGCAGAAGACAGACAACTAGAGCATGATTTTCACCTTATAAAGGTTGCTGGTGGCAACTTTATGTTAGTGGTTGAATAGCTCGATAGTTTAGCTACCTAGCTGCCAGAGGTTGGCAGTTTGGTTCCCCACTGTCCCTCCCAAGAGAAGATCCAGCCTCTGTAGTCATAGGCAACCCACAGAGTCTCAAGATGCCCCCAGAAGAAGGAAGTAGTATTCTTCTGTCTATTCCATACTTAGAAAACTCTGTAAAGGGTCACCATTAAGTCACAACTGTCTTGATGGAAATAACCTTATATTATGCCAATATAATGAACAGGGTACAATTCTGTCTTTTTTACTCAAGGCTTGGCAACTTGTCGCCCTCCAAATGTTGATAGATTGCAGCTCCTCTAATCCCTTACAATTAGCTATGCTGGGACTTGAAGTCTAATAATATCTGTGTTCTGGAGGTCCATACATTGGCCAGTTAATATACTACTTCTTGTCATGGTTTCCACATAAGACCTTTTCTTGATTTTAAGGTGACATTTGATTCATGTAGTGTTAAGATACATTTTGTAGTTTTCTTAGGTTTAGAAAGCCAAATTTCATTGCAGAGCACATTGAAATGCCAGGCTAAAAGCTTGACATGACAAATGATGCATAGATAAGATTAGAACTCTCTCCTAAGGGAGGAGGGAAAAATAAGTGTCCATCCTTGGACTTATTCCAGGGACACCTGCAGCCCCACGAGGGACTGAGTGACAGCTAGGTCAGCTGACACACCACGAGGGAAAAACATCTCCATTCCTGTCAATCAAACTGATTGCATGGACACCTGTTAGAATAGAACTTTCCCAGAGAAAGCAAAGGTGGGGGCCATATGTGGAGCAGATGGCATCTGCACCTGCAAAATGGTCCTTGAAGACCTCACTCTTTCTCATGGGAAACACAGGTGCTTTCCCATGAGATTGCCATTAGATCACCACATTCAAGGGCACCTTTTTCTTATAAAAAGAGCCCAATTTGAGCATTAAACATGCACACTTCAGGAGCCAGGGGAAACTCTGGCCCCTCCACATAATAATCTTGATTGCAGCGGGAGCCCTTGTCGGTGGGCATCCCAAAATGACTCTTCAGGGCTAACGCATAGCCATGAGGAGCTGAATTGCCCCTAACCATGTAAGGGGGAAATCTGCTAGGGAGCTAGCAAGACTTTCAAGTTCATTTATTTGTTTTATTAGATTGTGTTTTATGTAGTACTAGCATATTTTGCCCGGCGGTGCTGGGCTTTTTAAAATTGTGTTGGATAGTAAAGGTTTTTTTTTTCTTGAACCAATGGGGCTGTGCTGTTTTAAATGGTGGTGTAAGGTTTTTTTATTTTTTGGCTTTGAGGCGCTGCGTCCGCCTGCGGCGGACTTGCGCTCCCAGTGGGGCTTTTTTGGGCTTTTTTTTGTGTGCTGGCTTCCTCAGTGCCGGGCTGTTTAAAGTGGTTTTTTAAGGTTTTGCCGGGCAAAATCTGCTACTTTTAAAAAAGAATGTGTTACTTTGTGAATTTTTGTAAATAGTTTTACTTTGGATAATAATTTTAAAAATGTGTAAATATATGTTTTTTTAAATTGAATGTATTTTACAGTGTTTTTTAATTTTTTATTGAAAATAAATATTTTTATCTGTGAATTATTTTTGATTTTTTTGGATATTTTTGAATGTTTTTGGAATTGATTACCCTATTTTTGGGGATTTATTGAATATTTGGGAATATTTTGGATGTTTTTTCTCCTTTGGCCACTGGGTGGTGGTGTTGAGCAATATTTTTGTATTGCTTTTTTCCTGTGAGTCTCTTCTTTTCTTCATTTCAGTTCCGGTTTTCATCGGGGCAAGAGGTCTATTGGTAAGTTCTCTCCGGGTTTTTTTTAGGGGGGGTTGTTTTGGGTTGGGGGCGTTCTGTTTGTGTTTTGGGTTTTGGGTGGGGGTTTGTGTGTGTGTTTTTTTGAATGTTTTTGGGTTTTGGTTGGGGGTTTCTTTGTGTGTCTTTTTGAGTGTTTTTGGTTTTTTGGGTTTGAGGTGGGGGTTTCTGTGTGTGTGTGTTTTTGTATGTTTTTGCGGTTTTTTTGAATGTTTTTGATTTGTCTTTTGGGTATTTTCGTGGGCCAGTCTTGATGGCTGGCCCGCGGAAATACCATCACCGTTTCATGCGGCGTCTGGGGGGGGGCGTGTATTGCCGTGGCCAGGCTGGGTTGCGGTGTGACTTTTTGTTGGGTGGGTGTTTGCCTTGCCGCTTCATGCGGCTTTTGGGGGAGGTTATTGTTGCGGCCCTGGCTGGGTTGGGGTTTGTGTGTTTGGGGGGTGGGGGTTTGTTTGCTGGCCTTTTTTTGATTTGTTTCTGCTTGCTGCCGCCACGGCGGTTTTTGCAGCGGTTGGGGGGGTGTTTGAATTTTTTTCCAGCGAGTTTGTCTCGCTGGGCTTGCCGTGTCTTCGGCGGGGCAGCGTGGGGGAGAGGGTGTCCGTCTCTTCCCTGTTGCTCCGTGCAAGATGGCCGGCGGGTTTGCATTTTATATTGATTTTGGTGTTTGTGTATTTGTGTTTTCTGGCGCTTCGTCCGCCTGCGGCGGACTTGTGCTCACAGTTTGGGTTTGTTTTTATTTTTTGCGCGCCGGCTTCTTCAGCGTTCTGCACGCCCATGGCGCGCAGGACGCTGGGGAATGTAGTTTTGGCTGCGCGTGTTTGCTTGCTGCGGCGGTTTTTCTCCTGCGGCTTTTTTTTATTGGCCGCGCGCGTTTCTGAACGTTCCTTTTTGCCACGCCGCTCAGCCTTTTTTTGTTTGCGACAGGGGGGCTTTTGCCCCCGGGTCGAAAATTTCAACCCAACAGTTACCTGCGAACCCCATTTGGGCGAGTGAACGGAGGCTCAGACGGGGCTAGTGGGGCCTGGTGCAACATCCTTTGTCACATTCCAATGGTTAACGCACCATTTTATAGGTATAGATAGATTTAGTTAAGATCTGTATCCTGTATTGTGTTTCCTTGGAATAAATCTTCAAAAGTCAGTTGTATGTGCCTGCCTTTGTAAAGAAGACGAAGGAAACCCAGCAGAGCTGAAGTGGCTTCAATTTGTCCTCATCGCTTCCAGCCAGATGGAAAGAGGTGAGAGGGATAGCTCTGTCTCAGAAAGGGAGGGGAAGAGTGGCAACTCTAAGAAACCTAGCTTCTTCTAAGTGATTAATATTACCTGCCATATGCAGAAGGCTACTCTGTCCTTGTCCCCAGCGAATCGGGCTAGGGGGAGGTGTGCTCATAGAGGCAAGCAGGTCGCAGGATCTAAGGCCCTGCCAGGTGTCCCCAAGAAAATTCTGGGAGCCCAACAAAGCCTTTGTGAGGCATGTTCCGCCCCCTACGTCCCTGACACTTCTCACAGTTATCTTAGAAAACAGTTATCATGCTAATTACTTTAAGCTTCTCTTTTATCTTCTCTGGTAGTTCTGATTAACTTGGTTTATCAGGAAATACTGGTCTTTAGGCTCAATAAACTGGTAAGTATGTTACTTTAAGAGATGCATGATTGACCTAAAGGCCCATTCATTTTACTGCCAGATTGAAAGTATGCCTTAATATTTCCTCTCTCCCTGTATGACTCTACTGTTTTATAGAGCCAGCCTCTCCATTTATATATTTGTTTATTCTTTTTCTTCTGAAACATGCACATCCTGCCTTGTCTCTATAAACGGCAGCTTACAACATTATCAATGATTTAAATGTTACTAATATATTTTGCATTTATAACATAAACATTAAACCTCTCCAACAGCCACAGCCAATAATAGCAGGGTACAGAGCAACAAAGCATTATAGATGTTATTTCATGTTTTGTTGTTGTGTATGTACTGGGGGGGAGGGGGGGAGGAAACACTTGGGATTTCCAGGTGGTGACACATTGATTAGCTTTCGGTACTGCACCCTATGGCTTCTGGGGAGTAGGTTTACCAGGTCAGCCCCATCACATGGTCTGAGGGATAGAACCTGAAACTGCAAGGTTGGTCCTTGGGATGCCAAAGGGGGTTAGGTTTAGGGCACACGCATTTTACTTCTGCTTCCAGGAGTGACAAGGGCAGCACAGGCCAGATAAATTGGCAACAGGGGCCAGATCTGGCCCACTGTCCATAATTTGGGTACCCCTGGTTTAAGCAGAGAAAATGGCAGCCTAGAATCTATCTCCTCCTGTTGCAAAATATATTGGTTGCAAAACAGATTGCAAGGCACATTTTACGTCCACTTCTGGTGGGACGAACCATGTGACCGGCCTGCTGAAGCATGTGACCAGCCTGCTAAACCACATGACTGGCCCACGACCTGAAAAGTTTGGGCACCCCTGGTTTAGGGTAACAACTACACAATAATAAATATGCATGTATGTGTGTCTGCATAAGAGGGTGATGCAGGCCAGGCAGGTCTTCGACACTACTTCCTAAACATGTATACGCACAACACATACAAATATTTTGGATGGGGATGGGAAAAAGAAGAATGCCCAGCCATTGAATGAATGAATGAATGAATGAATGAATGAATAAATGAATAAATAAATAAATAAATAAAAATTAAAGTAATCAGGCATAATGCCATCAAAGTATCTTGGTCTCCAGCACTGCTTGCCCTGAGATTTGTCTCTCAGCTTGGATATCTGAGGGAAACTATCCCTTGCTCTAATACCTGGCAGCCCTATTGAAGAAGGGGATACCAATTTACAAAATGCCCTTCTTTCTTGAGGTCCAATACAGCCAGGCAATTCCCTCTCAAAGTCTGGGCATACACAGCCCCACATCACAAAGTATGCAGTACAAAACTTTGGCCTGGCCAAAAGTAATAGACAAGAGTAGAGGAATGCACACAACTTTGAACCTGGCTAACACTTTCTACCCAGAGGTACTTGGGTTAAAGCTTATGGCTTAGCAATTTAAAGTGAGCATCTGTCAGCACTATCCTGCATGATCAGAGATGTGAGTTCAGAAGGTTGTGGGTTGGCAGATACAATTGTACCTATGCATAAAATATAGATACTGTACTGTATAAAATATAAATAGGTACCAATCTCCCTGCAGTCAGTGAAATAGGCTTTGTGTCTGAAAGCTTTGGCTGTTTGCAGATCTTCTCTTCACATTTGGACCTTCTTGCTTGTGTTCTATTTCTTTTCTTTTCTTTTTTTTAAATATATCATGTTGCATTGAGAAAACTGCTTCTGAGGGACCATGTTCCAGACCAAAGAGATAGGCAGGTAGCTGTTCTCAGGATTCTCTGAACATTTTAGCAAAAGCTGGTGGAGGAAAATAGGCAAACGATTTTGTGAACATAGTCCCCACCCCCACCCCATCTATCCACAACTGGTTCAAAGTGCTTCTGCCAGGTGCACCCAAAGAGTGTGGGGAAGATGACAAAATCCTGCATGGATGAGATCTAGCCCACTAAACAGTTTTGCTAAGTAGGAGGGCATATGAGAGGTAGACCCGATCCTGAAGAGGTTAGGTCTGAGGCAGCGACAGAAGCTAAAAGAGAAGGAGTGCCCCACCAAAGGGGACAAAACAGAACACGGCTTTGCATAAAGTTGCATATACTTTATAAGAATGGATACAAGCTTAGAAATGATTTTTCTTAATGATTTGAGCAGAATTATCATGCATATTGCTTGAAGGAGGAAGATGGTGGCAAAGTATATCTGATGTGACACCTGTCCAGGTGTTCCCTGTAGAGGGGCAACTTCACAGTAGCTGATTTTCCTCTTATTAAATCAGCCGTGGATAAGGGAGGTCACCTTCAAAGGGAGGGTTGCCCTCAAGCAAACCTTCTAAGGGAGGACTGCTGAAAAGAGGGTATGCAACTCCCAGACAGTGCAACATTTTTGGCTGATACAGAATAACATCAGTGATGAACTCTAAAAAAATTTTAATACCACCTCTGTGGGCAGGGCCAAATCTGTGGGTGTAGCCAAATCTGTGAGTGTGGCCAAATCTGACCATGTGACTTTGTGGCTGATCTAGTCATGCCTGCCACATGGCCATGTAAATGTCTGCAAACACAGACAGCACTGGCTCTTCGGCTTTAAATGGAGATGAGCACTGCACCCTAGAGTCAGATATGACTGGCTTTTGAGCAAGGACGACCTTTACCTTTACTAACTACTTTCAACTAAACAGGGCCAAATTTCACAGCAATCAGGGATCTTCTGTTATTAAGTAAAGGTAAAGGTTGCCCTTACTTGAGCCAGCACTGTCTGCATTGGCAGATGTTTCCATGGACATGTGGCAGGCATGACTACTAGACACCAGAGTTCACAGAACACTATTTACCTTCCTGCTGAAGTGGTACCTATTTATCTACTAGCAATTTCTTGCTTTCTGCTAGTTTGGCAAGAGCTGGGACTGAGATGGGAGCTCATTACACACACACATGCACACCTCTCCCTCCATTCCCTCACCCACCCAGAGAGAGAGAGGGGGGAGACTCACTTACTGGGAAAGTGCAGGACGATGGCCACAACAAGGAGCTGAAGCCGCCGCAGGCCTCCCCCTTCTCCCATGATGACACACGGATAGTGGAGAAGGGCGGGAGGGAGGGCAGGTGGGTGGCAGCTGTGGTGGCGGTGGCGGCAGGGGCATTTCAAAGCCAGTGATGCCTCCACTGCCTCCTGCCAATCCTCCTGCTCTGAGTGCAGGATTTGGAGCAGGAGGCGGTGGCGATGGCGGCCACCTGGGCTCTTATTGTGGGAAAGGTGCAGATGCTGCACTGCTCCGGCAGCCATCCCCACCCCGCTGTTGCCTCCCTGCTCTGCCTGCTCTTCTCTTCCCCTGGTGGCAGGATGTCCAGGCAGCGTGACATGAGCAGTGCAATTATCGCGATGCCCGAACATCCTATGCAATGGGGTAGGGAGGTGGGTGTGGCCGGCTAGGAAGGCATGGCCTGGGGCAATTTCCGCTACTGGTTCGCACTAACTGTTGAGAACCACCTTTAGTGCATCATTGAATAACATAGCTTCTAAAAGATTATGGGGAGGGAGGATTGCTAGAAAATGGAAGTATCCAATAAATGAATTACTGGTATTAAATTCCTCATTGAAGAAATAGCTTTAGTTTCACTTCTGTATGTTGAAAAGGGGTTATACATCATTTTAGGACAGCAACCTAAGAATAGGACAGTTCAGTACTAGTATGTGGTTATAATTATTCTGGAACTTCATTTCACTAGGGTGTCAACTTTCTTATAAACTAGATATTAAAAGACACACAAAAGTAGAATGAGGAGGGCAAAAATGTGATGTATTTCTAAGAAGAACATGAACTGCCTAATACAGCAAATAAGTAACTTGAATTCCCGTTTGAAGTACAGTTTAGCTATAGAGCAGTGCTCTCCTTTTTAAAAAAAAAATCCAGTTACGCAGAGTTAAATCCCTATCTCCCTCCTCCTCCCCCACCCCACCCCCCAATGCAGTTTTAGAAGAAACTTTTGCTGGCAAACATGGAATCATACGTGTTATGATGTGTCCGATCAGCTGATCTGTCCTTAGCCAGAAACTCAGCCAGACCATGCTATGCTGTGACTTCACAATAGCCTTTGTAGTCTGCACATAGGCATGACAAACATATAGTAAGACTCATTACACATGAACACTGGCATGCTTTTAAAAAAAAAAACACCAGAGTCAACCCCAGTGCTAGACAGAGCTGGGAGGCAGCCTCAGGCAGCAGATTTTGGGTGTCACAAAAGAGCAAGTGAATGTCTGGCTTTTTAATTTGTTATCATTGCATTCAGACAGCCAGGTAGTTCATGGAAAGAGCTGTAGATCAATCAATCACTCAATCAATTTAATTTATATCCCGCCTTTCTCGGCCAAAGGCCAACTCAAAGATTGAGTTGATTGAGATACATGGCTAAAAAACATATAACATCAAATATTTATCAAATAATTCAATCATGACAAAATAAACAACAGAATAACAAAATGGCAACAGTATGGCAGGTATAGAATAGCAGAAGCTTGTCCTGTAACGAGGGTGCCGCCACTGAAATGACTTGATTTCTTATTACTGATAGCAGATTTTGCCTGGCGGTGCCAGGCTGTTTAAAATGGTTTTGGAAGGTTTTTGTTTTATGTTTATGCAAATGAGGTTAGTTTTTAATTTTGGTTTTTTAAAATTTTTATTTTTACGCATGGGCTGTTATAAACTGTGATTTTGTATTTTTGGTTTTTGGTTTTTAAAAAGAGAAAAGGATGATATAATTTTTTATAATTATTGTATTTAACCAAATAATGTGTTACTATGTGATTTTTTAAAAATAGTTGTACCTTGGATAATTATTTTTTAAAATGTGTAAGAATATGTTTTTTAAAAAATCAATGTTTCTATACTGTGTTTAGATGGGTTTTTTTGAGTGAAAACTTATTTCTTTTTTTGAATTATTTGTGATTATTGTGAATATTTTTATAACTTATTTCATTAATTTGGGAATTATTTGTAATTATTTTGAATATTTTTGAATGTTTTTTCTCTTGTGGTCTCTGGGTGGGGCTGGTGAGCTTTTCTTGTATTTTACTATTTTTCTCTACTGTCCTCTGGGTGTCGCTTCTTCTTCCAGTAAGTAGTCTCTTTCTTTCCTCAGTTTAGTTCCGACCGTCGTGGAGTGAGGACGTCTCCTGTAAGGTCTCTGGTTTAAATTTTTTGGGGGGGTTGTTTTGGTTTTGGGGGGCTTCTGTGTGTTTTTTATTGTTTGTTTTTGGATGTTTTTGTGTTTCCTTTTTCTGTTTTTTATTTTTGGTTTTGTTTATTTTTGACTGTTTTTGGATTGCGTTTTTGGATGGTTTTGTGTTTACTTTTTCTGTTTTTTTATTTATTATTTTTGATTGTTTTTGGATGGTGTTGTTTTGTGTTGGGGTGGGGGTATTTCCATGGGCCGGTCTCGGGGGCTGGCCCGCAGAAATACCATCACCGCTTGATGCAGTGTGGGGGGGAGGTATTTCCGTGGGATGGCCTGGGTGGCCAGACCACTGAAATTGTATCGCCGCTTACATGCGGCATTGGGGTGGGGGTATTTCTGTGGGCCAGCCTGGGTGGCTGGACCACGGGAATCCCCTCGCCGCAGTATGCGGCGGCGGGGTGTGTGTGTTTCACGGCCTGCCTTTTTTATTTTATTTTTTTGCACGCTGGCTGCCTCAGCATTCTGTGCTCTCATGGGGCTTGTAGTTTGCCATGTGCAATTTCAGTTTGTGCAGCGGTTTTTTTCCTGTGGCTTCTTTTTGATTGGCCGCGGGCATGTTTCCGAACGTTCCTTTTGCTTGCGCCGCTCAGCCTGATTGGCTCTGGTGCGGCGCGGCAAAAGGAATGTTGGGAATTGAAGTTCCCATGTTTGGTTGCATCCAGGGGGCTCCTGCCCCACTGGCGAAAATTTCAACCCGACAGTTACCTGCGAGTGCATGGAGCCTCGGGCGGGGCTAGTGGGGCCTGGCTAAACATCCTTTGTCACATTCCAATGGTTAATGCACCATTATATATATATATATATATATATATATATATATATATATATATATATATATATATATATATATATATATATATATAGATATAGATATAGATATAGATATAGATATAGATATAGATATAGATATAGATATAGATATAGATTTATAGGCTTTTTGTGGAGTGGGCACCCTCAGCCACAAAGACTTAGCAGATCTAGTGTGATGGGCAGATATCTATGGATGGAGGCACTCTGTCATGTAACTAGATTCCAAACCTTAGAAGCTTTTATATTATACCTGTCAACCGCTGCTCCGGCCAATCCGGCACCTGCGCAGACGGTTCTGTGCAGGTCGGCTTCTACGCATGTGTAGAAGGGTTTTACGCTTGCGTAGCACCCTTCTACGCATGCGTAGCCTTCTACACAAGCGGCATAGCCTCCTACGCATGTGCAGAAGGGTTCTATGCAAGCGTAAAACCCTTCAACGCATGCGTAGAAGCTGACCTGCACAGAAGGGCTGCACAGTACCTTCTTTCCCCCCGCTTCCAAATTCTGGGGTTTCGGCGGGGCGGGAAATGGTGCAAATCGGCACCGAAAACCGTGAAATCCCAGCCAATCCGGGAAGGTTGACAGGTATGTTTTATATGTTAAGGCCAAAACCAGGAACCTGATGTGACAGCTAACAGGTAATCAGTGTAAGGTACTCAGAGAAGGGGAGATATGAGGTATGAGGTATTCCCAGCTGAAGCCACAGGACCCAATAGGGTAACTTGAGGTCCAACATGCCATTTGGATGAGAGAATTGCACCAAATGGCTATCAAGCCTCTACCCAATTCCATGTGACCCTATTTAGCTCACACCATTCTGGATTCAGATTCAGAGCAATTTTAGAAATTTCAGAAAATGCAGGATTTTTAGAGAGCGAAAACAATCTCAGCAATCCAAGTGAGAATGATCCATTATTCCCAGGCAGCTCAGTTTCAGAAAAAACATAAATCACGGGGAAATGGGAACAGAATGCTCACAGCATGCTCTCCTGAAGAGTTAACATTTTCAAGTAATGATCATTTTTAAAAGTCACAACATCAACATAAAATGGTGTCAAACAGCTGTTGCAAAGCTCAACATCAATTTTATGTAGACTCAACTACTAAACAGCAGTCACAATAACATCCCTTAGGAAGCATTAAGGAGGCTCAAGTGGAGAACAATTTCCCAACCACACAGCAACAAAACCAAAATAGTATTTGTCCTAGATGCATTCTGCTAGTGCCATCTAGTGACCAAACTCAAGAGTCTGTTCTGCAAAAGGGATTTACGGTAACTAAAAGCATGATGCCAAAGAAAAATTAACTGTTTGAGACACTGAGAGTTACCCTCTCTCTTGTTGAAATTTTATAAGCAGGGTCATATTCATAGAGCTGTATGATACCCACAGAGTTGTATTTGTTCTTTTGTGCATGATAAATGGAGGTTATTGTACAAGAGCTTGGAAGTAATTAGCTACAAGTACCAGTCACCTGTAATTAGTTATGTTTGGAATAGCAAATAATCTAACTAGTAGTTACAAAGTTACACAGAAAATACAGTTTAAATCATCTTTAGATTAACATAACTAGAAAGTTACTTTATAGGTACAGTAAGTAACATTTTAATTATTTTAAAAGGGCATTTAAAAAAATAATCAAAGTTTTATAAAATTTTCCTATTAATCCTAAATGGCAAAAGAAGTAATTTTTTTGGTTTCATATTTCATAATTTTTTAAAGCGAAAATGTAAGAATTAGCTACGAGACAGGGCCAGATAGTATTTTCTTGTATTTTACTAGCTTGTTAGCAATGCCAGTATAATGCATATATAATGCACAACAAATTACTTGTACAATTAGAGTAGTAAAGCAACCTGGTAGCTGAAAAGTACTAAGTAATGCAACAAGTTCCTTTTAAAATGACCTGAGTTCTGAATGTTGTAATTTCCTTCTCTTACTGCAGGGAACAAAGTTTTACTTGTTCAGATGCTTTCCATTGTGGAGAAGAGCATTGGTTTTTGTTTGTGCATAATGCACCAAAAACTGCTTTGGAAATTCTTTGTCACAGTTTACATCACAATTCTGCTTAAGAGTTTCAAAGTGTTGTTGTTTTTTTAATCACCATGCAAATGGCAGAAAGGAACTGCAAGGTTTCATTGAATAGTGATATCACAAAATGACAATACTGTATTGGCTTCTAAAATTAGATTACAAGAAAAGACCAAAAGGAATCAGAATCTTGCCAAAAATACTTGTAAGTACTGTACTTCCACTGAACTTCAAAATATTAGTTCATAGACTAGTTCATACATTAGTACTTCTACATCAAAGCTGACAGAAGTCATTTTCCTGCCTGTAGCAAAAGACAAGATGGAGCTAGGAATTGAGATTTTCAGACTTAATTAATTAACCCAATAGGCCAAATTATGAAAATGGAAGCTGTCAAATCAGCAGGAGACAGTGCAGCTATCTTATCTCAATGCCATTCCCATACCGCTTCTTCTTGCCTTTAGCAAAGAGTCCCACTGCACTATGAGGCGTTGTGAGGATTCCTTTTAATTTGCATAGATGCATGGTACGGTAATAAGTGTAATGATCTAAAGTATATGGAGACAGCGTCCATTGAAACTTGTTCCCCTATGTACCTTGGCAGGTCTCAGGGGCTCCTCGTAACTCCCACATAGCAATGAGGCAACATTTCCAATAGTATTAAGAAGGGGTTCCCAACCTATGGCTCACAGGCTGAATTCGGCCCCTGGGCTAAATTCACTGGACTGAATTGCCAGCAACAGTGGAAGTGCCCGATGTCACTGGAAGTGCTGAAATTGCAGCATTTTCACACTGAAATGCCTCAAAATGGCTCAAAAATGTTCCTCCCTTGCTCTCTCCTCCAAGGGAAGTGGCAGAGGTAGGGAAAATGCCCAGAAACATGGTGCAAATGCATAGCTCCCCACCGCCACCGCCGCCACCACCACCGCTGGCAGGAAAAGGTTGGGAACCCCTGGTTTGAAGAAACAATAGAACAACATGGTGGTGTGGAGGCCATTTTGCCTCCTGCTGCTGTCCAGTTCCTGGTAGGTTCCTGCTGAATTATGGGACTGAGATTTTGACAATTCTGAAAGTCTTGCCCCTCGACAGTGCCTTCTCCTTATTCTACAGACAGAAGCTGACTAGGCTCGTAACCAGATCTTATTTCAGCACCAGTGATGGGATGGAGCACTCCAGAACTACAAAGGCAGCAGACCTGCTTTAGGGGGCTCAGGACTGCCCCTGTAGCACTCATGCCTCTGCCCTCCAGAGGCAGCAGAATGACTCTGAGCTCACAAGAGATGGTTGGAGGGCTATGGCCACTGTCCTTTCCCCAGCATCTGCCACCTGACATGATTGCCTCACTCTGCCTAATGATAGGGCAGGCAAAGTTCCATACAAGCCCTTTTGAAAACCTGGGCAGCTCATGGACTGGCACAAGTGGCACCCTATTCCAAAATTTCAGGGAAAGGGGCTTCCCTGACCATGAACTTCCATTGTTCAGACATGATGTTGTATCATTGGTCCACAGGTCAGTAGTTTGTGGCAGTCTTGAGTGTTCTTTAAAACAAAACAACAAAAAAACTATTTTGAACTACATTGCTTAACAAATGGCTCACTTAACACAAAAATCGCATAACAAAAGGAAATCCATAGAAAATAGTGGCTCAGTTAACAAAAATTTTTTGGAACAGGCTAATTGGTTTTCAATGAATTCCTATGGGAAACCACGTTTCGTTTAACAAATTTTGGGTTTCGATGCATTCCTATGGGAAATTCACTTTATACATTTTTTTATAGTACAAAATGCATTCAATTTGTTAACTGAGGTTCCACTGTATAAGAAACGTTTTTTTTATTGCTCCATATGGTAGTACTTAACTATTTTGGGAGCCTCAGAATGAAAACTAAATATTTTTTTAAAATAACTTTCCAAGTGTTGCTATAGTATGACAAAAATGTAATAGATTCTGTGATATCTTTTTTTTAAAATTCAACCTTTATAATTAAATGAATGACTTTTTGAGCAAGTTTTGTATTTGAGCTGTAGCCAGGCATATGCAAGTACTGTACAGTAAAACCCCGACTTGCATATGCCTTGAGTTACATAAAATTTGACTTACATAAAGATTTTGTGCTAAAACCATGTCCCGTTTTACACGATTTCCTATGGGTTTGCTTCGAGTTACATAAAGATTATTTTTCCTATGGGTTTGCTTTGAGATACATAAAAATTCATTTCCCTATGGGTTTGCTTCGATTTACATAAAGAATTCATTTTTCCTATGTGTTTGCTTCGAGTTACGTAAAAAATTCCTATGGGTTTGTTTCAAGTTACATAAAAAACCAATTTAAGCAAAAGCCTATGGAATGGACTTTTTTTGTAAGTAGAGCTTTTACTGTAACAGCAAAGCTGTGAAACCAAGGTGCAGTTGGAAGGGGAAATGGGGAACCCCATGAGGAGGGGGGGCATGTGGAAGCTGTGAAGAAGAGGGACTCAGTTTTGCATTATGGCCATACCATTGTTTGATCATAAAAGTGCTCCAAAGAAAGGAATGGTGGAGAATTGGAAAGCCAAGAAATAAATGCAGCAATGGAGACCTTAAGCTCTGGAAGCCAACAAAGGAAAAGAAAGAAAAACAGGACCCCTTTCTAGGCAAGTGGTATTTTGTACCTCCAGCAACTCTTATTTCCAGTACAGTATTGGGCTTTTGGGAATGAGATAAAAGCAATCCCTACAAACAGTAAAAACTCCAATGGAGGGCTCAAAAAGTAGCATAATGAGGTGGGTTACTCCATTCCATTGTATAACATGTCTGGATGGTGGAAGAAAAAGCAGGCCCACCTGCCCCACAAGCACCCCGATGTTCAGGATAAATGCCTAAGTAGATAGTTTCTTAGTTAACACTAGCATATTTGTGCCTGGCCAGCCAGGCATTTTTAAAGTGTGTGTTGGTGGTTAGGGGTGGTTTTGGGTGTGCACAACCACCACCACCAATACAATATCACTCCAACCACCAACACACACATTAAAAATTCATGACAAGGCAGGAGTGTCATGTGTGTGTGTCTGTGTATTGTATGTGTGTGTGTGTGAGAGAGAGAGAGAGAGAGAGAGAGAGAGAGAGAGAGAAGCAGTGTGTGTTTGTGTGTATTGTCCCCCCAACCCCGAACCCAGGGAACCAGGCAGAAAGGGGATCCCCCTGCAGGACACCCCGTTATTAAAGAGAAGAAACCAATTGGTTTCTTCTCTTTAAAAACAGTGTTTGGGAGGGGGAGGATTTGATCCCCTCTCCCTGGTCCCCTGGGTTTGGAAGGGTTGGGGGAACAAAAAGGGGTCTCTCCCCCCAACCCTTCTGTACCCAGGAGACCCAGGAGATGTGATCGATTCCACCCTCCTCCCAAACACTCCATTTTTAAAGAGAAGAAACCGCTTGGTTTCTTATCTTTAATAACGGGGTGTCCTGTGGGGGGGATCCCCTCTCTGCAGCACCTTTGCCTCCCAGAGAGAACGAATCTCCATCACGGAGAGGCTTTGCTTCTCTCTGGGTTGGCTGGGAAAGGAACTTTCATTCCCAGCCAACCCAGAGAGAAGCGAGTCCTTCTCTCTGGTAAGCCAGGAGGCGCTCCGGCCTCTTCTTTGTCCATGCAGGCATCAAGGCCACGTCACCCACAGGGATGAAGGAGAGACCGGTGCTTCTCCCTACGCAGAAGGGCGCGCCGAGAGGGAAAGAGTTTGAGAGATCCAGCCGGAGCCAGCAAAAGGTAAGTGCAGTTGGGGGGGTTAGGGAGGGGGGCTAGGTGGTGGGGCAGGGGGAGCGGCATGGTTACTGGGGCCATGCCTCACTCACCCATCCCCTAACCCCCACCGACCACACTTACCTTTTCCTGGCTCCAGCTGGATCTCTCAAACTCTTTCCCTCGGGCTCCCGGCATTTTTTTCAAAGTCAGTGCGCGTGCAGCCTGATTTGCTGAAAGGTTGCGCAGCGCAGAGGACTCTGGAAATCATAGTTCTTTTTTTGTCACATTCATGCGGTGGCTGCCCCACTCGCGACAACCAAAACCCCACAGCATTGGGAAGGCAGGGATTACAGTGAGTGCGGAGGGCTAGGTCAGGGATGGTTGGGCCTGGTGCGGGAGCCTTTGAATGAACCCAATGGTTAAGGGGCCTTTTTATAGGTATAGATTGGCAATCTTGGCTGGTCTTACCTGGATGCTAAACTTCAGAACAAGAGGACTTTTGTGAAGGAATTGGGGCCACTGGAGGGCCGGGGCGCCCGGAGGATGACTGATCAAGTAACGACACGAGACAAGGAAGCAGGATCGATCAGTACTTTAATGGCAAAAGGCAATATCATTTATAGGGAAGAAAACGCAACGGTGGCAAACTGTCATCTAACAGCGCATTACCTCATACGTTGATTCAGGTTAATGGGGAAACCTTCAAAGGGGAAGTTAATTAACTCGGGCAAATACGGGGAAAGAATGACCATTGTGTTGGGGATTAGGCAGGGACAAACATGGCTTATTTGCGCCAGGGATTTCCCAAACCGGGAGATGAGTTTGTTACACTTAATGTTACACAGGAGTTAGCTATCTGCTTACTTGGCAGCGTCGCGGGTCAGGTCACGGTAATTGGGTGAATCAAACCTTATACTTTATTCACCCCCCTTAATTTGGCGGCCGCAGAACCCACTCGCAAGGAGCGTCTCTCACTGCAGTGGTTTCAGGCGGGCCGTTCCATGCCCTATGGGGCATGGGGAATCCGCATCTCCCCTTTAATTTTTCTATTTAAGGACCTGAGCGGCGACCTTACGCAAGATCGGCATCAGCTGTTGAGTAGGGATGACGTCACGGGGTTTCTCTCTGGGGCGGCACTGGGCGATCAGTGAGGGAATGCATTGAGCCAGGCAACATATCATAATGCCTATAATGACAATCCCGACGACTATCTTGAGTACCGTTTGCAACCATCCCCAGGGAATCCATGACCACATCCAATTCCACAGAGAACTCCACCAAGCCCCCCATGCAGAGCCTTCTGTGATGCCTGCAACTATGGTGTGGAGATCCGTGAGCTGGTTTTGGATCTTGCGGGAATTATCAGTAAGGTTAAAACAGCACATTCCATGAAAAGACTCACAGCCCAGGTGATGTAGCAAGAGGAGGTAGTCGATAGCCGCTCGATTATCAAGGACGGCATGGCGAAGCTCTGCCTGTTCCTGATTAAGGAGCGCTATCGCTGTGGAGGTGTGGTTAATGGCTTTAGCCAAACCGCAAGCTAAGCGGCCGATCCTCCGTGCGTTACCGACGGCCAAGCCTGGCACGCCGATTAGGCTGACCGCCAGTGATACATACTCAGCGGGACTTAACACTCTGAAGCTGCTGTCACAGGAGCTGTCTAACTGGGTTGTGCGTGTGTGCCGTATGAGTGGGGAAACATTAGCAATTGATACATTTGCGTCAACAGTGCTTGGGGCAATCATGTCCTTGGTAGGAAGTAACAGTGTCAAACGACTGATACAACACATCGAGTCCGACAAATTCGCAGGGATGTAGTTCCATGTGAACTGGTTACAGGTGAAAAACCACCCAGGAGGTAGGGTGACATATGCATACAATGAGATGAGTGTCTCTGGTTTGGTACAAGTCCAGTTGCCGCTGCCAGGGTCCACGCAGCGGCGCCGCGCCTGACCGCCTGAGGTGCAGCCGGTCATGCGGGTACAGGCAGCGTCCGGGCTGATCGCCACTCGAGGGGTATGAAGAGCGACCGCATCAGCCGGCAAGGTTGACACAAGCTTCTGTCCCCCCCAGCGTGCATATGCTGAGAAGGCAGTAGGAGAATGTGGCCCAGAAAAGGCCTTCAGCAACCAGTCGCCATCCTTGGTGCGTGCGTCTGGAGTGTGGCACACGGGGATGAGACAGGTGCTGAGGATAGACGCAGAACCAACGCCCTGCTGTAAGCAAAAATCGGACTGGTTGACGAGACCCGCCAACCTTTCCCACAAGTTATACTGCAATCGGGTAGACAAATCTTCACCAGGCGGCAAACCGTCGGCCTGGATTGGAGTAGCCTGAACGCCTCCCCCCAAAAGCAGGGAAAGGGCCAGGATGATGGTGATTGCCACTGTGTTGGCATGAAGTTGAGCGAAGATTGCAGCTGTGAGGTTCTCCGGTGTCAGCTCCTTCTCCTCGCGCTGGACGGTGTCCTGGGCGTCACGGCAAAGAGCTTTGACCATCCCCCAGGTGATCTTGGGCATCGGTGGCCGCTTCCTCCGGCGGATCCGCTGGGTCAGCGTGAGGTCTTCCATCTCCGGGATCGGACTCGGGTCGACCTGGGTCCACGCCATGCGGTTCCAGATGAGGCTTGACACACCGAGCTGGAATCCAAACGACACCTGTAGGAGACATAACTGCAGCATACCCTCTTCCCCACGTTATGAGCGGCACCGGGCCCCTCCAAGAAGGGTCTGGTGGCACTCGGTACCGGACCATAGGTCGCGGGAGGGCTTCCGAACGGCGGAAATGCCTCTCCTGCGGCGTACAGTCCGAAAAAACATTAAGGTGATTGTAAGTGAACAATACCTTATTTAAGCAAAACTGTGCTTCTCCTTGCGACTTGGGGAGGGCAGGAGGTTCCCCCCTTTCTGTTTGTTTGTCAAGATAGGACTTTAGCGTCCGATTGACCCGCTCTACAATCGCCTGCCCTTGCGGATTGTAGGGAATTCCAAAAGTGTGCTTGATGTCCCACGTCGCCATGAAGGCGGCCAGTTGCCTAGAGCAGTAGGACGGTGCGTTATCCGTTTTCACGTGCCGTGGCTTGCCCATCGCCGCGATGCAGGAAAGGAGGTGCTGCTCCACGTGGGTAGCCGTCTCCCCTTTCTGCGCCGTGGCCCAAACGAACTGGGAAAAGGTGTCTATGCAGACGTGCATGTACTGCCATCTGCCAAACTGCGGCACATGCGTGACGTCCATCTGCCATACCTGATTGGCCTCAGTCCCCCGTGGGTTGACCCCCCACGAGGGCCCCCCCGGTGCCCCTGCACAATGCTGGCAGGAGCGGACGATACCCTGGGCTTGAGAGAGCGGCAGATTGAACTGTCTGGCGAGTGCCTTGGCATTTTGGTGAAAAAATGCATGACTTTGGATTGGAGTAGTGAAAACTCCCAAAACTGAACGTTGCTGAATTTCCTTTGCGGCCGCGTCCGCTCTGCCATTGCCCGCGGAAATCGGACCCGGTAGGTCTTGGTGACTTCGGATGTGGGCAATATAAAGCGGCTCCGTGCGGTTTCGCAAATGAAATTGAGCGGTGAGAAACAGACTTAGTAAATTCTTGTCTATCGCGGGAGTGATGTAAGCTCCCGGTAGACTGTGCAACAAATTCCTTACATACAGGCTGTCAGTTATGATATTCAAACGCTCCTGGGCGAAGGTGCACAAGGCAAGGTTCACGGCTGCCAACTCTGCCCGCTGAGCGGACTTCTGTGGAAGAGTTAACAGCGTGTGCCAAGCTTCGCCCTCCTGCCAGGTCAAAACACCATAGGTGCGACCACCATCTGTAAAAACTGTCTTGGCCCCTTGGAGCGGGACCAGCGAGAGCAATTCGAACAAGCTGACTGTTCCTGTCTGAAGCGAGACAAGCCTAGGGTCCTTGGGCAAATGGTACGCTAAGCTCCCAGTGAAGCCTTCCAAAGCTATCGGAAGCGAGTCACCTAGCTGCATTAACTGGTGAATTTGTTCCTTGGTGAACGGAACCACAATTTTGGCCAAATCCTGCCCTGAGATGTCCCTAGCTCTCAGCCTTCCACGGTAGATCACCGTGGAGACCAGCTCTTGGGGCGGAACGATGTTCCGTGAAGATGTGTTAGGCAAGTAAACCCACTCCACAATTTTCGCTCCCTTCTCTGAGTCTACGCCTAGCGCCCCAGTGAACATGGATCCCGACCGTACGATGTACAAATTCAGGATCGGGGCATAGGGCCCCTGGGCGATTCTATCAACCCATCTCTGGCTAAGGACTTGGTTAACTTTCTCGAGCGCCAAACGCGCGTCTCGAGAGATTTTTATCCGGTCTGCCGGCTGCTTGCCTAAGGTTAGCAGCGAGAAGAGCGGTTTCAAAAGATCCGTATCCAATCGGAAGTACGGTCTGGCCCAATTAATATTCCCTAAAATCTGCTGTAGCTCTACCAGGGTGACTGAGTCCTGTAGATTAATTTGAGGCAAAACCGGTGCGGCAAAAGAACGGAGAAGCCGATGACCCAAGTAGGAAAAGGGCTCGGTTCTCTGCACTTTCTCAGGGGCAATGAGTAGACCTTTGTCCCCCAGGCTGGCCTGGAGGTCGGAAAACATTTCGCTGCCAAGTTGCGGCATAGCGACCAAGATATCGTCCATGAAGTGACAAACAATAGCTTTAGGGTAAAGGCTTCGGAATTTTTCCAGCGCGTTGTGAACATAAATTTGGCACAGGGTGGGCGAATTGAGCATGCCCTGTGGCAAAAATTTCCACGCGTAACGGAGCGTGGGCTCACTGTGGTTCACAACCGGCACCGTAAAAGCAAACCTTTCCCGGTCCCTGGGGTCTAAGGGGATTGTATAAAAGCAATCCTTGAGATCTACAACTAGAATCTCCCACCCCTCGGGAATCATATTAGGATTTGGGATGCCGCATTGAAGCGGACCCATGGGCTGAATACACTTATTGATCTCCCTGAGATCGTGGAGGAGTCGCCACTTCCCCGACTTTTTCTTAATCACAAAAATTGGCGAGTTCCAGGGACTGGTGGACTGTTCTATATGTCCTGCGTCTAGCTGCTCTTTCACTAGCTGCTTGAGGGCAACTAACTTCTCTCCCACAACCGGCCATTGTTCCACCCAGACCGGAGTGTCGGTGAGCCATTTAAGTGGCAACGCCATTACCCGAAGGTAAGGGTGGCACCGTACTGCTGGAGAATGTCTCGCCCCCAAAGGTTGACGTGCACGTCAAGAATGTGCGGCCGAATTACTGCCGTGCCGTCAGCCCCTGGGATCGTGACTTCTACCCACTCTCGGCTCCTAAACGCTTCCTGAACACCGCCTACCCCCCACACATCGGAGACCGGCTCAATGGCCCACTCCCTTGGCCACTGGCCCCTGCTTATCACGGACACATCAGCTCCGGTATCGAGTAGGCCTGAGAGCACTCTTTTGTTCAAAAATACCTCGATAACGGGGCGCTGCTTCCACTCAATGTTGGTCTCCACTGTCGCTAAGACCTGGTATCCTTGCACTGCCTCAACCGTGCTCAGGCGGTCTGCTGAGCCGGGCTCTGAGCTGTCACTGAGCCTCCCCTGGCTGCCTGCTGGCGAGTGACAAGGAACCATGATCAGTTGCGCTAAGGAATCTCCCTTATGAATGGTCTGGGGCAGGTGTGTCCAGAGTTGGACCTGGAGAACGCCTGAAAAGTTCGAGTCAATGACTCCTGGAATTATAAATATTCCGCGGGCTCCAGCTACACTACGGGGCAAAACTAAACCTAAAAAGCCTCTGGGCAGGGGACCCATGTACTGGGAATCGACCAGATAGACTGTGCCTGGCAGATCGCATGTAACGTCTGCCTGGCAAGTCAGCTCTAGCCCTGTGCTACCCTTGGGGCTGGCCTGTGCCCTCGTAGTGTCTGGAATGTGCCTGGAACCTAGTCCAGCTCGGGGAAGTCCTGGTTCTGGGGAATGAGTGAAGCCTCTGTTTGGACTGGGGCCAGAGACATGCCCGCGTTCCGGTTTCCCGAACTCGGACAAAATTTGGCCCAATGATAGCCTTTTCTGCACTTCGGACATGGGGTTTTCGGAGCCTTGGGCTGGCTGGACCTTTGCCCGCCTCCCTTGAGTCGGCACTCCCTAGCGAAGTGACCGACCTTGCCACAGGAGTGGCATGCCCCCTGGTTCTTTCCTTTGGATCTTTTACCCCCTTGCACCGCCGCCGCCAGCAGACCCATCTTGTAGGAGTCTGTGCCGACGTCGGAGCAAGCTCTAATCATGTCCGATAGGGTCAGATCAGGACGATTGCCTAGGGACTGCAAAATCTTACGACAGTCCAAGTTGGCATTGTCCTTGGCTAACTTGATCATGAGCTCTTGCTGGGCTTGCTCATTGTCAATCTGCCTGGTGATTGCCTCCTCCAGGCGATTGATGAAGTCCATGTAGGGCTCTTGGGCTCCCTGCTTGATAGCGGTGTAGTTTTTAGCCGCTTTGCCAGATGCTGGGATCTTGAAGTACGCCCTATAGGCGGCTTCGGCGGACATCTCTAGCGTGGCTAGAGGCAGGTTGATCTGAGCGTTGATGGGCTCGAAGGCACCTGAACCATATAGCTGTTCAGCAATTACTGCGCCTCCCATCCTAGCGGCCCTGGCCTGAGCCTCAAGCCGATACTCGCTGTCCCAGATCATGTACTGGCTAGGGGTTAGCATCATCCTCATGACGGCTTTCCAGTCGTGAGGAATCCACATGGTGGCTTCGCACGCCTGCTGAAGCGTGCCCCTGGTAAAACGACTTTGGAGCCCTGTCTCTGAAATTGCTTTCCGTAAAGCCATGAGAAGCTTATACGGGACTGGGGAATGCACTACCTGTTGCGCGCCTGTGAGCGCGTCCATCTCTAAGCGGATGGGACAAATCTGTCGAAGCTCAGCTAGCTGTTCTGCTGACAATTCCCCCTTCTTGAGCTCTATCTCTGCTGTGCGCTGAAGGGCACTCTTTACAACTAGGGAAGCCGGTGCTGTCAGAGAAGCGCCTGCGCCCCTCATTCCTTGCGTTCCTTCGGTGACGTCTGCAGCTGTCACCGGGGGAAGGCTCCCTTCGCTGCTATGCTGATAGCTGAATGACGGACAGAGCGCCGTGGGCGCAGTCGGGTTGACTGGCTGACTGGATGACTTTTCTAACGGGGGTTCTTGGGCCTCTATCCGGACCGGTTCGATCTGCTCTAAGAGCCTCCTACACTTTTTCCATGTGCTGACTACCCTGCCGGGCGCTTTGGGGGGTTGCTGGATGCAGTCTCCTATCTGATCCCAGAGCTTCAAGGTTAACGTACCTACTTCTGGGTAAAGTAGGCAGTGTCCCCTGAGGTACGCCAAAAGTCTCGCTAGCTCTCCGCTGTGAAATCGCAACTTAAAAACCCTGGCCAGGATTATGAACTCTCCCTCTCGAGTTCTTTGGCTAGCGGACGGACTTGGTCTATGAGAGCAAGTCCCCATATTACCTGCGATGGTCCTCTGAAGTTTCCTCCTCGGGACGAGAGTCGACGCGTCTTTGCAGGCAACAGGTTCGGGCGACGAGTGTCTGGGGTAGCCCTCGGAGCGTGGACCTTCTGCCACGGGCCCTCGGCGGCCTCTGCGTTGTCAGGGGCTCACAGCCTGCCCTGACCGGAACGCGTTTTTCCCTTCGCAGACCTCCCAAAGCCGGGAAAGAGGTGGTAGGAAATGTCTCTTTGGAATGCCTCGTCGCAGGCCACCCCTCCGATCGGCTGGCTGCCGGCCGGAGTGCTGCGCAGTCCTCCAAGCTGCTTTTGGTCGTGGTTCAAGCGTAGAACCAGACCGCGTGAAGCGTTACTCACGAGTAGACCTCTCCAGGGTCCTTTACTCACGAGTAAATCACGTCGGGGTCACCAGATGAAGGAATTGGGGCCACTGGAGGGCCGGGGCGCCCGGAGGATGACTGATCAAGTAACGACACGAGACAAGGAAGCAGGATCGATCAGTACTTTAATGGCAAAAGGCAATATCATTTATAGGGAAGAAAACGCAACGGTGGCAAACTGTCATCTAACAGCGCATTACCTCATACGTTGATTCAGGTTAATGGGGAAACCTTCAAAGGGGAAGTTAATTAACTCGGGCAAATACGGGGAAAGAATGACCATTGTGTTGGGGATTAGGCAGGGACAAACATGGCTTATTTGCGCCAGGGATTTCCCAAACCGGGAGATGAGTTTGTTACACTTAATGTTACACAGGAGTTAGCTATCTGCTTACTTGGCAGCGTCGCGGGTCAGGTCACGGTAATTGGGTGAATCAAACCTTATACTTTATTCACCCCCCTTAATTTGGCGGCCGCAGAACCCACTCGCAAGGAGCGTCTCTCACTGCAGTGGTTTCAGGCGGGCCGTTCTATGCCCTATGGGGCATGGGGAATCCGCACTTTTGACCATCTCTGCCTGAAGCATCACTGAAGAGTGAATATAGGAATTCCAGACAAACTATTTATAGATTTTTTAGGGGAACATAAAGATGTTCAAACTCACACTTTCTGCATGAGGCCAAGTGATGTTTATCAGCATCATGGTAGGAGAATGATAGAATTTTCCCACGCCAAATGGCATGTTATCCCTATAATGATTTCCTCCTTTTCTTCCCCCTCTCTTGGTTTCTCTGGAAGACATATTAAGTACATTCACACATTTAAGTCTGCAGTGAAAATGGCACTTTACTTATCCAGTCACTCAGCCACTGTTTGTCACAATTGTTTACAAAAGAAGTATCACCTGAGGTCACCTTCCTAGGGTGGTTCTTAGCATGGGGTATAATAATTTTGAGTCAGAAATTATTCTGGGTTGAAAGGACTTTTGCTGGAGAAATTTCACTCAGAGGCATACATGTCAACCATCCCCCAGGAAAACCCCTTATTTTTACCCCTCTTCCCACCCCCTCCCGTTTAATTGATTTCCCCGTATTTTCCCTTATTTTTAAAAAAGAAATAAGCTGCAGTATTTTTTTCGGCCACCAGAGGTCACTGTATGGCTTTTCGCATGTGGAAGGGGAGAGAGAGAAGGTGTGTGGGGGGTGGGGCATTCTGTAGTTAGTTTCTCTTTCATTTTCCTGGCCAAGATGGTGCTTCGTTTCATGCTGGGACTAGGGACGGGCGTCTACTCTAGAGGTGAGCAATATTTCATATATGCAGGGGCAAATCAGCTCTTGGTCTGGGGGCAGAGACTTCTCTCTCACTCTCACGTTTTATTGAGCTGTTTCTGCCCCCTGCCTTCCGTTTCTGTTCTAGAGTCAACTTGGGGGGGGGGGAGTGCTTGCTCACTATGCTAAAGGTAAAGGTTTCCCTTGCTCGAAAGACAGTTGTTTCTTGAGTGCCAAGATTAGCCATCACAGCTTTGTGCCCATTGCATCTACAATACTATATGAGAGAGAGGGTGTGTGTGTGTGTGTGTTCCGTTTCTGTTCTAGAGTTAACTTGGGGGGGGGAGTGCTTGCTCACTATGCTAAAGGTAAAGGTTTCCCTTGCTTGAAAGACAGTCGTTTCTGGAGTGCCAAGGTTAGCCATCACAGCTTTGTGCCCATTGCATCTACAATACTATGTGAGAGAGAGAGGGTGTGTGTGTGTGTTCCGTTTCTGTTCCAGAGTTAACTTGGGGGGAGTGCTTGCTCACTATGCTAAAGGTAAAGGTTTCCCTTGCTCGAAAGACAGTCGTTTCTGGAGTGCCAAGGTTAGCCATCACAGCTTTGTGCCCATTGCATCTACAATACTATCTAGCCATCTTATTTTTGGCCACCCCCTTCTTTTGTCCTCCACCTTTCCCAGCATCAAGGCTTTCTCAAGTGAATCATCTCTTCTCATTTAATGTCCAAAGTACTTTAGCGTCATTTTTGCTATTTGGCCTTTAATGAGCAGTCAGGGTTGATTTCTTCTAGGATCGACCTATTTCTAACAATACATTTCAAAGGCATCTATTTTTCTGCGCTCAGCTTTCCTAATGGTCCAGCTCTCACACCCATACATTACCACCGGGAATACCATTGCTTTGACTATGCAATTTTTGTTTGCAAGGTGATGCCTCTACTTTTCACTATGTTCCCCAGGTTTCTCATAGCTTGTTTCCCAAGCATCAGATCTTTGATCCTAAGAAAGTAAAATCTGCCAGTCGTATCCAACTCTAGGGTGCAGTGCTCATCTCCATTTACAGCCAAAGAGCCAGTGCTGTCTGTGTTTGCAGACATTTTCATGGCCATGTGGCAGGCATGACTAGAGCCCAGCAAGTCACATGGCTATATTTGGCCACGCCCATAGATTTGGCCACACCCACAGAGGGGTGTGGCCAAAATTTCCCTTATTTTCAAATCCAAAAGTTGACAGGTATGCTCAGAGGATGCCTGAATGAAGCTCTTTTCATGTCCCCAAGATCTTTCCCCCACCAAAATGAAATGAAACTAAGATACTGTAGGACGTTCTGAAGTGAGCAACAAATCTCAAAAGCTGAAGCAGCACCAGAACATGCATGCTTCCTTTTCGTTACACAGGTAGGTAACCAACACGTGTGGAAAGAAAGAAGAAGGAAAAAATCTCGTGATCTTCTATAATTATGAGGTAATTTTCAATTCAAATAGTTTGAGTATTATCTGTAACATTGGCCAAAATCCTGTTGTCTAGTATAGTAAATTGCACTAGAGTGGACCTGTGGGAATTTGATGAGTCAGCTTCTCCATGTGGTTGAAATATTCAGATGGGTCTGCTCCAACTGTGCCTTACTTTAGGAGAGCAATTAAGAAATCAATAGAACTTACTGAGTCATTGGCTGACTGTATCTCCGTTGAATCAATGGGTCCACTCTAGTGTGAGTTGCAATGCTAAGCAATAGGATTTGGGCCTATGCATCACAGAGTTTTGTCAATCCCTTATTTAACTTTCCAATGACCAGAATCCTATTGGTTAGTTCTGACAGTGTAACTGCAATGGCATAAATTGCTAAAGCAATTTGCTAGTAGCTACCATTTCTATCCCTTGTTGTTTACTGGTCCATGTGAGTTGATGTGTGATGAGGAGTAACTTATGAACTAGAGATTCACATGATTGCACTTACAGTGGCGACTTAACTAATAGGGATTCTAGTCAGTGATATTAATATAGCTCAGCTAATTTGGAATTTTAAAAAATGGATTCTACATATATAATTCAGTCTATGTATATTATAACATTCCTTCTTGGCATCACAGTAACAGGAGTATTTTTACAGTGGGCCTTCTTAGTTTTAGGAAATGAGTTGTTTTTATATGAATTAAACCACAAACACCTGCATCTGGCAGACTTAACAGTCTTTCTTAAGAGGCAAGAGAATACGGAAATTCACAGGCCAGATCAAAACCACAAGCTGACATTCTTACTTCTCTGCTTACAGTGGGGATAAAGACTCAATGTCAGCAAAAATGCTTGTATACCACTCCAGAGGCAAACATTTCTATTGGTGGTATTTGGGACATAATTCATAAGTATCTGAAAAGATAGAAATCTGGTTTCCCAACCTTCTTGAGTGAATACTCTCCAACCTGTACAGACTTTTAGTTCTAAAGATACCGGCATTTAGCAGGAATTTGAGCTTTATTTTGCAGCTAAACTGCTGAAAGTAAAACATTTTTTTTACCATAACCCACATAAACAATAGCTGAATGACAATCTTTGTATTTTCATCAAGGGTCTATAATTGTGTTGCATAAGCCTTGTTTATTTAAATAGGTTCACTTGAAGTTGAAATGAAACTAGAAATGAAAAGCCACCATCCAAGCAAAATCAGGGGCACCTTGTCGTACCATAAAATGCAGTTGTCCTGAGAAACCTCAAGAAGGGAACCTGATCACATGGAAAGGTCCCATATATAGTGATGGCTCTCCTTTTCAAACTGTTTCCTTACATAGAGAAGGTAACAGCGAAGGAGGTGGGCTAGCACTCTTTCTGTCCTCACACTTGCAAGATTAATCCCTTTCTGAACACCTGAACCAGACTACAGGGGGACGGGACATCTCAATCATCAACATACAAATGCATGGCTGATTGTTGGCCCGCTGATCCTTAGGTGTCATCATATGTGCTTGGGTCACATACTCCTCTCTATATATCAGGGACTATTTTTCTGCATTCAGAGGGTAAGCCTCTCTAGAATAGTAATGACTGGGAGGAATTAGCACCATTGAGACCACTTCCCTCTCTAGACCTGGCTATAATTACTGGACCATCTCTACCCTTATGATCCCCTATGCCAGCTAAGGTCATCAGTAAGTGTCCTTCTAAAGGTGCCGATTGCTAAAGCAGTCCAGGTAGGTTAATTTGGAAAAGACCCTTCTGTTGTTGACTTTTTGTTCTGAAATTTTCTCCCTGAGTCTCTGTGTAGTCTGCAGGGAGTCAGGAGGAGATGTATGTCAAAATTGTTTAACCTCCATCCCCTGGCCCCAAAGGTCCCAAGGGATCCCTTTCATCATGGGCAACCTGTGGGGGCTGCAGGATAGGAGGAGGAAGTCTTTAACTATCTGAATTTGCAAGGAATTTACCAATGGTACTGATTTATTTATTTCTTTCTTTTTTGTAATTAAACCCTTCTCCCTATCCTCCCAATTTCCCCCAAGTGTTCACCATAAAGAAGAGGATTGTTCAGGACTCATATGGGCCAGGAGATGGGAGGCAGAAAGGTTTAATTTCCAAAAACAAAATGTCTCAGTTGACATATCATCAGCCTCAGAACATGGAAGTTGCACAAGTACAATTTTAGCCAACATTTTGTTTTCATGAGGACTACCTGTAGTCTGGAATGCCAGAAGAACCATCAGTTTCCCATGCCTGTTCCAAGGCATGTATCATGTACAGATTTTATGATGGGACACAGAGATGTTTTCTCTTATATGTCAAGAAATGAACTCCTTTAATGCTAACTCCACTCCTTTGGAATTATCTGCACATGAACACTTGGCACCTGTTCCCCACTCATGACTCCAGCATAATGAACCTGCCTGTCTCCATAAAAACCCTTACACATAATTTATTGTGGCCACATAATGAATGGGGTTTTTATATGTCCCAAGTAGCTTTAAGATAAAATCTAGTGCTGCGCAGATTAAGAATGATGTCAAAGAATGCTTATTTGAAAACATGCTCCATTATACTCCAGATAATTTATTGGGTAAGCATGTATTGGATCAGGTTAAACATCATGACATATTATGAAACCCTATGAAAGGAGCTGCAAGGTGAAAGTGTGCCAAAGAATCAGCATATAAAGATGAATCACAGAAATAGATGTGGTTTAATCCTCAAGAGAACCACAAGAGATGAAAATTCAGATGCTCTCCTGGTTCCTATATGGGCAAAATCAGCATGCAAGAGGGGGAGACTCCATCAAATTTCTCTTTGATTTGGATGCATAAGTAGATTTGATGAGGAGGGATGTTCAAACTAGTGTCTGCAGGCTGCAGTTAGACAACCCCAAACTGAACAACTGATGTAAGGACCCTGTTCATACATAAGGATGAATGAGAATTTCATTCGCTATTGTTTTATATATTTGCATGACATTGGCAAAATGAGCAAGTTTCTTCGTGAATTCAGTTTTTTAAAAAAGAACGTGTGTTAAAAACAAGCTGAGATACTCACCCATGCAAGCAAAGGGCCTTGAATCCATGTTTATTCATATTTGTCATGCTAAATGGGAGTTAGTTTGTGACTGCACTGCAACACCTGATCAGAATGATTGGGCTTGGCTTTGTACACGCACACACACACACACGCACATGCACACACACACACACGCGCACACACACACACACACACACACACTAGCAGAGGTGCCCGCCTTTGGCTGGGCCAGTTTTGTGGGGTTTGTGGTGTTTTTTTTTTGTTGTTGTTGTTGTTGCTCCGAGTCCTCAACCTCTGGCTGTTGGTGCTTCGGAGGTGCAGGGATCCTGGCTGTTGGGGAGGGGTTGGGGAGCGCATTGAGGTGATGCTTGCATGCACAAGCTGACGTCCCCATTGGGATCATTGTTGGACTCTTCTCTCTCTCTCTCTCTCTCTGTTTATATATTGCTTTATCTATCTCTGTCTTTTTCTCTCCAGGTGGGGCATTGCTCTTTGTGCCATCTCCCTCGCAGCCTCAGCACAGTGCTGCCTAGGAGGTTGGAGTTGGAGGATGCTGCAACCCCCCAGCTGGCCAGCGCTGTGGATGACTGCCCGTGTCGTGCCCTGTAGCCCTGGTGAGGCTGCGGGGAGAGGATGTGCAAGTCTTACTTGTCCGGTAAGTGGCGATAGGGCCAGGAACTTTTTTGGGGGGATCCGGACACTCTTTCTTTTTGTCTATCTTTCTTTCTCTATCTTTCTCTCTCTAGTTCTCTCTCTTTTTCATTGTTCTCTCTCTCTCTCTCTCTGTCTTCGGAAGGGGCGTTGCTCTTTGTGCTGGCTCTCTTGCGGCCTGAGCAAGGTACGGCATAAGAGATTGCCTTTGAAGGAGGCGGGCAGGCGGCAAATCCCCAGCCAGCTGGTGCAGTGGATGACTGGCCGGGTCATTCCCTGGAGCTCTGGTGAGGCTGTGGGGTGTGGATGGGCGACCCGTATCATGGTGGTAATTGGTGAGAGAGCTAGGGAGAGTTTGGGGGGGGGGGGGTGCGCAGGGGCCCTAGGCATGTGCTCACAGTTTATCTTTGTGGGCCAGGGCAGGGGGGGTGCGTGAATGGTCAGAAAGGCCCAGCTCTACTGCTCACTCCATGCAGAGAGGCCCACAGGGGAGGTGAGTAAAAGGATCCTGCCCCTCCCTCCCCATCCAAAGACCTGGGCCTAGAGAGGAAGAAAAGGAATCAGAAAGGCCCAGCTCTACTGCTCATTCCATGCAGAGAGGCCCACAGGGGAGGTGAGTAAAAGGATCCTGCCCCTCCCTCCCCATCCAAAGACCTGGGCCTAGAGAGGAAGAAAAGGAATCAGCAAGGCCCAGCTCTACTGCTCATTCCATGCAGAGAGGCCCACAGGGGAGGTGAGTAAAGGATCTTGCCCCTCCCTCCCCATCCAAAGACCTGGGGCCAGAGAGAAGGACACTTCTGGAGACCCCCGACCACCCCCAGGAGATACCATCCACAACCACCATCACAGCGAGGTCCGAGCCGGCGCCTTTGACCGACTCCATGCGGCCGAAGAGAGGCAAGAGCTGCTGTGTGCATGCAAAGGATAAGTAATCGAACTGAAATAATATAGTTGACTAAACATAGATGGCTTATGGCAACTGACATAGTGACTGTACAAGAAACTGACTTACATAGAGACTTGATATAGTGGACTTTTTCTTTCTTTCTTTCTTTCCCTTTCATTAATTAGTTCAACTTTTACTTTGATACTATGTGATAAACTGTGATATTGTGCATGATAATACTTTGTTTTAAAACTGTTTAAACTGTGATAACATGTGTGATGGGAAAAGACTGGCGTAGAGACCGGCAAGGCACGCCACAAAGTTTGCCAAGAGAACCCTATGGACCAAAACAAAAGGCAAAACAAGGGGATGCTCAGCACAGCAGATCTGAAAAGGGGGAGGGATACGAAAGGAGGAGGAGAAATACAGTGTTGCAGGGAACAATACTGCATAGGGACATGGAATGTGAGGTCTATGAATCAAGGAAAACTGGAAGTGGTAAAAAACGAGATGGAAAGAATAAGCATTGACATCTTGGGCATCAGTGAGCTCAAATGGACAGGGATGGGCGAATTCAGCTCTGGAAACCATCATATCTACTACTGCGGGCAAGAAAACCTTAGAAGAAATGGAGAAGCCATAATTGTCAATAAAAGAGTGAGAAAAGCAGTAATGGGATACAATCTCAAAAATGACAGAATGATGTCAGTCAGATTTCAAGGCAAACCTTTCAATGTCACTGTGATCTAAATATACGCACCAACCACTGGTGCAGATGAAGCCACAATGGACCAGTTCTATGAGGACTTACAACACCTCATAGAACAGACACCAAGAAATGATGACCAAATTATATTAGGAGACTGGAATGCCAAAATAGGAAATCAAAAAGTGGAGGGAATAACAGGCAAATTTGGTCTTGGAACACAGAATGAAGCAGGGCAAAGATTGATAGAGTTCTGCCAAGAGAACGCACTGGTCATAGCAAACACTCTCTTCCAGCAACACAAGAGGTGACTTTACACATGGACATCACCAGATGGCCAACACCGAAACCAGATTGACTACATACTCTGCAGCCAAAGATGGAGAACCTCCATACAGTCAGCAAAAACAAGACCTGGAGCAGACTGTGGCTCAGATCACAACCTACTGATCGCAAAATTCAGGCTTAGACTAAAGAAAATAGGGAAAACACGGAGACCAGAAAGATATCACCTAGACAGCATCCCTAAAGAATACACGGTGGAGGTGATGAACAGATTTAATGGCTTAGACTCGGTAGACAGAGTACCGGAAGAATTATGGACGGAGATGAGGGACATCATGCAGGAAGCAGCAAAGAAAACCATACCAAAAGAAAAGAAGAGTAAGAAAGCAAAGTGGTTGTCTGATGAGGCTCTTAAAATAGCAGAGGAAAGAAGGAACGCAAAAGTCAAAGGAGAAAGGAAAAACTACAACCATTTGAACACACAATTTCAAAGAAAAGCAAGTAGAGATAAGGAAAACTACCTAAAAGAACAGTGCAGAGAAATGGAGGAAAACAACAAAAGAGGCAGAACCAGAGATCTTTTAAAAAAAATTGGGGAAATCAAGGGAACATTTAAAGCAAAAATGACCATGATAAGGGACAAAGACGGAAAGGAGCTAGCTGATGCAGAAGAAATTAAGAAAAGATGGAAAGAGTACAGAGAGGAACTTTACAAAAAGTACCTCAACACTCCTGATAATCACAATGATGAAGAAATTGAACCTGAGCCAGACATCCTGGAGAGTGAAGTCATAAAGGCCCTAAAGAGCACTGCAAACAACAAAGCTAGTGGAGATGATGGTATCCCAGTTGAATTTTTCAAAGCGCTAAAAGATGATGGCGTCAAATTACTGCATTCAATATGCCAGCAGATTTGGAAAACAAAACAGTGGCCACAGGATTGGAAAAGATCAGTATACGTCCCAATCCCAAAAAAGGGCAATGCCAAAGAATGTTCAAATTATCGAACAATCGCGCTCATCCCACTTGCCAGCAAGGTGATGCTCAAGATAATACAGGACAGACTTCAGCAGCATGTGGAGAGAGAATTACCAGAGGTGCAGGCTGGTTTCAGAAGAGGCAGGGGGACTAGAGACCACATCGCCAACATACGCTGGATCATGGAGAAAACAAAGGAATACCAGAACCAAGTTTACTTTTGTTTTATTGACTACACTAAGGCATTTGACTGTGTGGACCACAACAAGATGTGGCAAGTAATTAAAGAGATGGGAATACCAGAGCACCTCATATGCCTCCTGAGAAATTTGTACATGAACCAAGAAGCAACAGTTAGGACAGAACATGGAATAACAGAGTGGTTTGGAATAGGAAAAGGAGTAAGACAAGGCTGCATTTTGTCACCATGCTTATTCAACCTATACACAGAGCACATAATGCGCAGTGCAGGGATGGAGGAATCACAATATGGGATTAAAATCGCTGGGAGAAACATCAATAATCTGAGATATGCAGACGATACCACCCTAATGGCAGAAAGTGAGGAAGACCTAAAGAATCTCTTGATTGGGCTGAAGGAGGAGAGTGCAAAAGCTGGCTTGAGACTCAATATCAAGAAAACCAAGATAATGGCAACAGGCCCCATCAGTTCCTGGAAAATAGACGGGGAAGAAGTAGAAGCAGTGACAGATTTTACTTTCTTAGGATCAAAGATCACTGCAGATGGGGATTGCAGCCATGAAATAAAAAGGCGACTGATTCTTGGGAGACAAGCGATGAGAAACCTGGGGAACATAGTGAAAAGCAGAGACATTACATTGCAAACAAAAATTAGAATAGTCAAAGCAATGGTTTTCCCAGTAGTAATGTATGGATGTGAGAGCTGGACAATTAGGAAGGCTGAACGCAGAAGAATAGATGCCTTTGAAATGTGGTGTTGGAGGAGGGTTTTGAGAGTCCCCTGGACAGCGAGGAGAACAAATAGGTCAATCTTAGAAGAAATTAACCCTGACTGCTCATTGGAAGGTCAAATAGTAAAGATGAAGCTAAAATACTTTGGACATCAAATGAGAAGGGAGGATTCACTTGAGAAGGCATTGATGTTGGGAAAGGTGGAGGGCAAAAGAAGAAGGGGGAGGCCAAGGATGAGATGGCTAGATGGTATTATAGACACAATGGGCACAGAGCTGGGAGGGCTGAGGGGGATGGTAGAGGACAGAGGCGCCTGGAGGAAAATGGTCCATGGGGTCGCAAAGGGTCGGAGTCGACTGTGCGACTGAACAACAACAACAACAACAACAAGATAGAGATATGAGAAATGCTGCATATTGTCATCCCACTTATTTAACTTATATGAATAATACATCATGAGTAATGCAGGGCTGGATGAAGCACAAACTGGAATTAAGATTACTGGGAGAAACATCAACAACCTGAGATATGCAGATGACACTACCCTAATGGCAGAAAGTGAAGAAGACCTAAAGAGACTCTTGATGAGGGTGAAGACGCTGGCCTGAAACTCACCATCAATAAACCAAGATCATGGCACCCTGCCCGATCACACCTTGGCAAATATAAGGGAAAGAAATGTCAGCAGTGACAAACTTCACCTTCTTGGGATCTAAGATCGCTGCAGATGGTGACTGCAGTCATGAAATAAAAAGACACTTACTTGGGAGGCAAGCAATGAGAAAATTAGGCAACATAATAAAAAGTAGAGACATCACCCTGTCAACAAAAGTCCGCAAAGTCAAAGCAATGGTATTCCCAGTAGTAACGTATGGCTGTGAGAGCTGGACCATAAAGAAGGCTGAGCGCAGAAGAATAGACAACTTTTAACTGTGAAGCTGGAAGAGACTCTTGAGAGTCCCCTCGACTACAAGGAAATCAAATCAGTCAATCTTGAAGGAAATCAACCCTGACTGCTCATTGGAAGAACAAATACTGAAGCTGAAGCACCAAATGAGAAGAGAGGACTCACTTGAGAAGACCTTGATGCTGGGAAATATCAAAGACAAAAGGGGTGGCAGAGTATGAAGTGGCTAGATGGCATCATTGACTTGGTGGGTGTGGATCTGTGTGGGCTGCTGTTGTGTTCTATTACTGTGCCTTTTACAATGTATCTATTCATGTGTATCCAATGTAACCGTGCTTGTGTAACATTATAACCATCAGCTGCATAACTGTAGCCATTACAATAGGGCGCGAGCTAGTGACCACCAGATGGCAATAGCGAGCGTCCAAGCTCTCATGGCCCAGACTCACCAGCAAACAACAGCGCGGGAAGATTCCCACCATCACCTTCACCTGGACAAGAAGGGCGTGACCTTCTATGACGTCACACAGGCAGCAACCAATAGACTGTCAACGAGCCACATTCAAATGTATAGCCAACTGTATATATTGAGCTACCCATCCGCCATTACCACATGTTCCCCTGGATCATCATGCAATAAACCTGTGTTAAGCCAACCCTTCGGCTGTTTCATTGTCTTCGGTCCCATACACTAAAGCTGCAGAGGATGGCAGAGGACAGAGAAGCCTGGCATGTGGTGGTCCATGGGGTCGCAAAGGGTCGGACTCATGAGAGTCTTGTCAAGGGGTGGGGGCTTGAGCAGTCCACTAGGCAGTGTTGCCTATCACTTGTTAGGTTTGATGTTCTGTCAGAAACACGAAGCAGACGGCATAACAGGGCTAAAACATTTATTGGGTAGTCAGTACATGGAGAACAGTGGCAGTGCAGCAGTGCTCCTTATATACACTGAGAAATGGATACATTTGGGCGGGAAGAGGCAGGAAGGGAAAGGAGTAACTTGGAGGTTATTGGACCGGAGTGAAAACTGTACAAACTACATAGTTTAGGCGGGAACGCAGTCCCGCGATATTTACAAGACCAAGAAGAAGGAGACAAAATGGAGGATCGTAATGATCCTAAATAGTTCACAAATGTTACAGCATAAATTGTATTCAAACACAACATTCCTCCCCCCTAGGATGGGCCAAAGTCCCTCAGCCATTGTGGTGGCTTACAAACCCTTTTGGGTCATGCTTGTACCTGGCTGAACTCGGATGTTTGAGGTAGACTTGGTTCCATAGAGTGATACTCATGCTGGGGGCTTGACCTGACCCATTTGCATTAAGGGAGCATTGACCCACCTCAGAATTGGAGCCAAGGGGGGCGAACTAAATCAAAACCCCGTTTGAATGAAGTAGGAGCAAGGGATCACTCAAAATTAAAACTAGACGTAGGAGGGGTAAAACAACGAAAAGTCCCGCCTTTGAGAATCATGAGTAGGGGGTGACTCAACAAAAGCTTGCCTCATTTGGGTGGGAGTTGAGGTAGACTCGAATGTAGAAGGATGGGGGGTTCCCTGGGAGAAATCAAAGCCCCACCTTTTGCTTGGATGAGTGGGGGAACACTCTGTAAACTCCCCCCAATCCTGTAAATCAAAAGGTAGAAATCCACAGTCTGGGCTTGCTGACAACCTCCAACAGAAGTGGAGCTGTCCTGAGTTAGAAGGCTGGGAACCACAATCACCTTCCGAGGTTCTGCCCATGTCTCCCTCTGGGAGTAAGCGTGTGTGGGAGGACCCTAATGTGGAATTACCGTATGAAGAATCACCTGATACCTCTGAAAACTCCATGACCCTGTGTCTCAGCTGGTCGGCATGGTGCCGCCAAAGCAAACCTGTACCCATTTTGACATGATAGGACACTGGCCCCGTTTGTTCCACCACAATGCCCGGAATCCAAGATGGACCTGCAGCCACATAGTTCCAGCAGTGCACCAGATCCCCAGCAGAGAAAACCTTTTTCTGTGCAATTTCAACATTTACACCCCTATCCTCCACCCTGGATGGATCTAACTGGTTGAGCAGTGTGACCGGCCACCTGCGCATTAAGAGTTCGGTTGGTGACAGCCCTGATGCCAAGGGTGTTGTCCGGCAATGTTGTATCTCAATGTCCCCCTGAACCATGCAGCAAAGTGCCTCTTTAATAGTACAAACTTGACATTCCACCTGACCATTGGTGACAGGGTGGAAAGGGGCAGAGGTTACATGCCGAATGGCGTTCCTCTCCAGAAATGCCTAAAATTCAGCAGAGGTGAACGTTGTGGCTCTATCAGATACTAGCACGTCTGATAAACTGAAACAACTGAACAACCTCTGGATCTGTTTGATAGTGACTGCCGAAGAGGTACTAGGCATAGGAATTACCTCCAGCCATTTAGAAAATGAGTCGACCACCAGTAGGAACAGCGTGCCCCGAAAAGGGCCTGCGAAATCGACATGGATCCATGACCACAGACTGTGTCCCACCTCTGGTGGGAAGCCAGGACTCCTTGGGACGGGAACTCTGGCAGCTCCGACAGGTGCCCACCAATTGCTCAATGTCATGGTCTACCTGCCCCCCCCCCCCCAAAAAAAACAACTCCTGGCCAAAGCCTTTGAGCGTACTATACCAGGGTGACTAATGTGTAGGAGCCTCAGTACCTTAGAGCGTAGTGCAGTAGGGACGACCACCCTTCGACCCCATAGAAGGCAACCTCTCTCAAGCGAGAGCTCGAACTGTCTCCTAAAGAACACTTTAAACTCCTCCCCAAGAGGGGATGTGGGCCAGCCTTTCCTAACCCAGGAGATTACCTGGGATAGGATTTTGTCTCATGCAGTTGCCATAGCAATGTCAGAAGGTACAATGGGGTATGTGTGTGTGTGTGTGAGTCGAGAGACTCGATTAACAGCACCTGAACATCCTACTCAATTTCACAGTCCGCCTCCCCTAGGTCTGGCAATAGAGACTGTGATAAAGCGTCAGCGTGGCTGATACCCTTACTCGGACGGTGCACCAGGGTAAACTGATAAGCGTTCAAGAAAATAGCCCAAAACAACATGCGGGGGGAAAGAATCTGGGGAGTTGGTTTGGAAGTTACGAAAATCCCTAGAAAAGGTTTGTGGTCCATTACAATGGTGAACTCCCTTCCATAGAGGAAGTCGTGGAACTTTTTCAGTCCAGCAACTATGGCCAGAGCCTCCCTGTCGGTCTGGGCATAGTTGCACTCAGTTTTAGATAGGGACCTTGAATAGAATGCAATCAGGGCTTCCTTCCCATTTTCCAAGACATGACACAGGACAGCCCCCACCCCTACCGGTGACGCATCGCATACAAGAACCACGAGTTTCCGGGGATTGAAGTGAGTTAAGACCGCCTCAGATGAAAGAAGCTCTTTTAACTCACTGAATGCATGATCCTGAGCCTGCCCCCACCGCCTGACTGCATCTTTTTTAAGTAGCCAGTGTAGCAGCTCTGCCACGGAAGCCTTCCTCAGCATGAATGATAGAAGTTGAGCAGACCCAGAAAGGACTGCAACTCCAACTTTGTGGTTGGGTGGTGTGTGTGTGTAGTGGACTGCAGCAACCTTTGAATCAGAGGGTTGATTCACCCTTGAGAATGACCTTAAACCCGAGGAATTTGACTTCCTTTGCATGGAAAACACATTTGCCCCCATGTAAAGCAACCAATAGATGGCAAACCACCGGCACTGGATAAGCATTAGGCCTTATAGCCTTGTTAATGGTGCATTTATAATCTGCGCAAATCCTCACCTCCCCATTGGATTTGATTGCAGTCACAATAGGGGTCTCCCATTCTGCTGAGACCACCGGGATCAAAATCCACTGGCCTACCATCTTGTCCAGTTTGGCCTCAATTTTGTCCTTCAAAGCGAATGGCACAGTTTGAGGCGGATTGCCGCACGGCCAGGTCAAGATCAAAGGACACTGGGGGACCTCTGTACTGTCCTTGAGCCGGTGCTGCATCTCCTCATCTTGCAACCTGGCCAGGAGACGATCCCGCAATGCCTCCTCCAAGGTTGTCCCACTGGCATGGAGCGGCAGCCAGTCTCAGTGCTGCAACATAGTCGGCCACAGATTCCCCGGGGCATTGATCCCATCTGTGGAATGCCACCCGGGCTGGTAAGATGGATACCTTTGGCTGGAAGTGTGTCCAAAGCGCTGCCAAGATTTCCGCCAGTGGGACGGTGTCGATGTCCCTGGGCAAGATGAGGTGCATGGGCAGCTCGAGGGTGGCCAGGCCACACTGCGACAAGAAGCAGAAGCACTTCTTGTCCTCGTCAGCGATGTCCTGCGCCGCCATGGTGTGGTGGAACTGCCGCTCATACAGGAGCCATTTCTCTAGAGCAGCCATGTTGAAAAGAGCGAATGTAGGTGTATGGGATGCTATTATCTCACCTTTGTCGCCAGTTTGATGTTCTGTCAGAAACACGAAGCAGCCGGCATAACAGGGCTAAACCATTTATTGGGTAGTCAGAACATGGAGAACAGTGGCACAGCACTGCTTCTTATATACACTGAGAAATGGATACATTTGGGCGTGAAGAGGCAGGAAGGGAAAGGGGTAACTTGGAGGTTATTGGACCGGAGTGAAAACTGTACTAATTACATAGTTTAGGCGGGAATGCAATCTCATGATATTTACAAGACCAAGAAGAAGGAGACAAAATGGAGGATCGTAATGACCCTAAATAGTTCACAAACATTACAGCATAAATTGTATTCAAACACAACATTAGGCCAGGTCTATTTATTTATTTATTTTCATCATTTATACCCCGCTTTCCTCTCCCGAAGGAGACCCAAAGTGGACTAAGAATCACCAAAGCATTCTCCGTCGGATCCCTTAGGCAAGGTGAAAATGGAGGGCACATGTCAAGGTCTGCCTAGTCAGTCGGTGACGTGATATTCCAAATGGCTAAAAAACTGCATGCAGATGGACTTGATTTCCCATGTCCATTTCCATATGCAGAATATTGTTGCAGAGATGTCTACCATTGTGTGGACTCCATGTTGAATAACAACTCCAAGGTATCCAAGGCAAGGTTTTAGCGATAAGGTGACAAGGTGAGCTACTGAAGAACTCATATTTCCAAGAGGGGAAATTAAAAGGAGGGTAAACAGAAGGGAGGACAGAAAAGGGGTTTCAGTTTTGTTTACTTCCTTCTCTGGTGGACTAGAATGAAGGAAAGAGAAGGAGCTGGGAAGCTACAGTCATCTGCACACAAACACACTATCTGGAACAAGAGGAGCAAAGCTTAGTTTCACATAATTTCGGGAGCCCAAGAGCCCCCCCGCAACATAAACATTGCAGATGGTTTCTGCATTCTTGCTGTACCTGTGTGGACAAAGGACACAACGGTACCTCCAAAGGCACTATGCTATGTTAGGGATTTGTACTCAGAAGCCAGGCACAGTTTGAAATTAACTCCATCGATACAATCTAGAGGTTGCACCAAACCCACATTTAAAACCACAGAACCATCAATGAAGTGAAATGGCAGTTCAAACCATGACACTGAGGCCTACAGGATGAGGGTACCTTATTGCACAAAAAGGCATTCATTGCTGCCATGGCTCCAGTCATAACCTAAACAAAAGTAAAATCAATTTTTAAAAAATGGTTGCTGTTTTCACATAAACCCGCTTGAGCGGTAGGATGATAGGAAGACAGAGCATCTAGGTACTCTCTGTACTGAGCAATGTTCTGTCTAAACAGGAGCATGGGGAAAGTGTCAATAATATCCATATAGTGAGGCAAAGTGCAGAGATAATGTCAAGGACAGGCTGAGGTCAGTTAACAAGGAACAGGTGCAAGCAATCATCGTAGCTCAGCTCTTCTGTGATTGACAGTTAATAAGATACATTGTAACCTTAAGTGTTTTGCTGGCTGTAGAAATAGAAGTGGCTTGCAGAGCAGAAGCACAGACGCTGCAGAACGGAGCAGAGCAGAGCTGAACAGTGCTGGATGCAATGCTAATTTACTTTGTCTGTAAATGTTAATATATCAGTTTGATTTAAACTAAATCTGGTGTATAGTCTTATTTCTTGGACCTATTGCAACTCAGACTGCTACAACACTCACTTAAAACTAACAGAAAGCTCAGAAGGATGGATGCAACCATGCTGTAAATATTTAACACTGACACCACAGAAATAATTGTCAGAACATTCACCATACCAACAAGTACCTGGCAGGAGAAAGGGCACACTTAAATACACACAGGATGATTTGTGACACTCAGGATAAAAAGGAAAGTAGAATGTTAACAACCATGTTGGCTGCAATGATAAGCTCTGGTAATAGACACCTTGTGTAATGCTATTTTGCCTCCAGTAAAAGCCAGAATTATTTGAACATCATTCTAGTGCAATTTGAAGAAATAATAGCCAGCATTCCAGCATTCTTGACTGTCAGCCAGTTCAACTTTTCCTTGGGTGTTGAGTGATTTTCAGGGCACTGGAAAAATGGGAGGCATATTTCTTAGAAATTACTCATTCCTAAACCCTCCTGCCAACCTAGCAGTTCAAAAGCAAGAAATTGCAAGTAGATAAATCGGGACCACTTTGGTGGGAAGGTAGACAGCGTTCCGTGCGCTCCGGTGTTTAGTCATGCCTGCCACACGATCATGGAAACATCTGCAGAAGCAGACAGCTCTGGCTCTTCGGCTTTGAAACAGAGATGAGCACTGAACCCTAGAATCAGATATGACTGGCTTTTGAGCAAGGGAAACCTTTACCTTTACTAAGCCCTTTTCAGCCATTCTGCATTAAGGAAACACACACCAGGGGGAGCTAGCTCTGCCTTATCTGTAATTGTTTTGACTGATGCAAAATATGACAAAAATCAGCAACTCCTCAGCTGGGCTCCCAAGGGGTCCTTTATGCCCTGCTCATGAGATGCTCCTTCTAGAATAGCTACATTGGTTGCCAGTGATTTTCTGTATTCCATTCAAGGTGTCAGTCATGACTTTACATGCCTTGGGACCCACATGATACCTCGCCATACAATCATCTACGACAAGTGTGATCACCCAGAACAGCTCTTTTAGAAGTGCCAGCTGTTAAATCATGTCAGTAAAGCTACGGTCACTGCTCTGTACCTGCCTGTGTATACATACCCTTTCATTTCACTCCACTCTAATCTGTCTGATGAAGTTGATTTATCTGTGAAAAACCATGCTGGAATATAAATGTTATTCTTTGCACAGACTAATATGGCTAATTCTTTGGAAACTACCATTCAAGCTTTTCAGCTGTTTCCTTTTCAGCTTGAATATATTAAGAAAAGATCTTTTCGTGTCAGTGCCTCTCTCCTGAGTTCTTACAAAGCATGACATCTCTGCGGGATTCAGGAAAGAGATGTAAGGTGAGTTTTTCCGACGGGGGATTAGATTGTATTAAATTGTTGTTTCATGATGTATGTGGTAATGCACCATACAGTGAAGTACTGTGGGGTTAAGTAAACAAGCTGGAACTGTTTAGTGGGTTTGTGATTGCTGTGACTTCTCCTTGTATTTTTATCACTTATCTGGTGAAGTATTTTGCTGTTAGATGAATGATTGCTCACTTAATGCTATTTGCCTTACTGCTTGCTTTTGGACAGAAAGATGGCATATAAGCAAGCAAGCAAACAAACAAGTGATGAACGTTGGGGCAAAAAAACCCAATTACATTTATAAACTGATGGGGTCTGAACTCTCTGCGACAAACCAGGACAAGGACCTTGGTGTCCTGGTGGACAGCTCAATGAAGGTGTCAACCCAGTGTGCCTCAGCAGTGAAAAAAGCAATCTCAATGCTAGGGATCTTTAGGAAGGGTATAGAAAATAAGTCAGCAAGTGTCATTTTGCCTCTTTATAAATCTATGGTGAGGCCCCATCTGGAATACTGTGTACAGTTCTGGTCGCCATACCTCCAGAAGGATATTATGGAGCTGGAAAAAGTGCAACCAGAATGATTTGGGGACTGGAACACCTCCCTTACCATCTGAGGCTGCAACAGTTGGGCCTCTTCACTCTTGAACGATGGTGTCTAAGGGATGACCTGATTGAAGTTTACAAAATCATGCACGGTGTGGACAAAGTAGATAAGGAAAAACTGTTTTCTCTATCGCATAACACTAGAACTAGGGGACACTCCATGAAACTTTTGGGTACTAGTTCTCAAACAAATAAGAGAAAGTACTTTTTCAGCCAGAGGATCACTGGTCTATGGAACTCCCTGCCAGAAGAAGTGGTGACAGCTGTCAGTCTTGACAGCTTCAAGAAAGGGTTAGACAAGTTCATGGAGGACAAGGGTATCAATGGCTATAATTATGGATACCTGACAACTTCCGGGTTGGAGAGATAGGCAGGATATCTCGCAATGCCATTTCCAGGGAATCCTAATCAGGTGAAGGCATCTGCTTGGGAATAATACCCTGAAGAAAATGGTGAGAACTGTGTGAGACAGAATGCCTGTTCCAGCAAGGCTGTTCTTATGTTCTAAACAAGCATGCTGGTTGAAGGGCACAACAACCCTTCAGCCAGAGAAGTAAGTTTTACAAACTCTGCAACCCACACAAGACCTACCACTCAAAGAAGAAGACCTATGTCTCTCATCAGGAAAAACAACCTACTTTTTAAGCTTCCTGCCAAGGATTACAGCCAGAATCTTGTTTCAACTGATTTTGGAAAGGAAATTGTGCAGGCCACCATAGTTAACTGACGAAGTGATAATTGTGTCTAGCGCATGCTACCAGCATGTGAGAGGCACACCATTAATTAACTATGGCAGTTTCTGCTATTTTCTTTCCTTGTGCACAGGTAATGCCATTGATCAGGGATGGCGATACTTGGCATTCCAGGTGTTCTGGAACTTCAATTCCCAGAAGCCCTGATCAGCAGGAGTACTGACTTGGGCTTCTGATAATTGAAGTCCAAGAATACCTGGAGTGCCAAGGTTCACCATCACTACCATAGACTTAGAAATAAAGCAGGCCAGAATATCTCCTAAAAGGTGCAGGTGGGTCAGCCCAGATTGGTGTGCTCTTTATTTAGGCACAGAGACAGTCAGAGTTCTTCCACATGCCTCTGATGCCCACACTTTTCCACTCAGATACATAAACAGGACAAACAGATAGACATGGGATGGACAGGGCCGCCATCAGGGCAGTACTACCAGTACTTCCGTATAGGGCCCGGAGCTGACAGGGGCCCTGCCGCCACAAGCCATAACTATGTGTGTGTTGGGGGGGGGGGGGGGGCAATAGGATGAGGCCCAGAAATTTCTTATGGTGGTCCTGGGGATGGATGATCTTTCCGTCTAATCTTGAAGAATCTTGAAGATCAGATGTCTCTCCAAGAGATTGGAGAGAGGCAAATAGAGTTGAGGGAGCTGGGTTTGTTCAGCCTGGAAGGGGGGGGGGGGGAAGAGGAGGAGAATGACAGAGAGCCATGAGATAATATCTGTCTTCAAATATCTGAAGGGCTGATATAGAAAATGGAGAAAACTTATTTTCTGACACTCCAAATGGTAGGACCCAAGCCAATGGATTCAAATCACAAAAACTAAGATTCCCTTCAGAATGTTAAGAGTTCCTTTCTGACATTGAGAGCTGTTTTACAATAGAATGGGCTACAATGGAAGGTGGTGGGCTCTCCTTCATTGGCTGTTTTTAAAGACAGTTTGGGTGGCCATTTGTCAGGGTCACTTGAGCTGGTGATTCCTCCTCTGGAATGCAGGGACTAGATGATCCTTAGAACCCTTTCCAACTCTATGCTTCTTTGATTCTAAGGGAAACATATGGGGATGGGCAATGGGTATGTTTCACATCTGGTGTTGGTGGCCATGGTTTAAGGCAGGGGTGGCTAAATTATGGCCCATGGGCCAGATCTGGTCCCCAACGCCAATTCATCCAGCCCGTGATGCCCGTGCTGCTCCCGGAAGTGGAAGTAAAATGGCCCATGTATGCACAAAATGTTGCTCTAAATCAATCAATCAATCAATCAATCAATCAATCAATCAGTTTAATTTATATCCCGCCTTCCTCAGCCGAGACCAACTCGAGGCGGCTAACAACATAATCCAACAAAGTAACAATAAAAGGATAATACAGAGAAACAACAAGTTCAAAATGGAAAACAATCCAGATAAGCATAATACCATAATACAAAAACTACACTACATAATTAGGTCATAAAAATGCAATAAATATAATTATACTACAGCAAACCCAACATAGCAAGACCCCCATGTCCACTGGAGAACAGTCGTAGGAGCTACCACTCCCCCAACAACTTGGGGAAGGAGGTCCACGTCTCAGTCTCAACATGAGCCAAGGCAGCCACAGCAAGGAGCCAAAGACGGCGATGCTCCTGGGGCGGCGGCAGTCCTGGGCCTGGCCCGGCGGCCCACGGCCCTTTATCTCCCCGCGCAAGGGACGGGAGAGGAGGGCGGGGCCCCCTCGCAGCTGCGGCGATGGTCCTGGGGCGGCGGCAGTCCTGGGCCTGGCCCGGCGGCCCACGGCCCTTTATCTCCCCGCGCAAGGGACGGGAGAGGAGGGCGGGGCCCCCTCGCAGCTGCGGCGATGGTCCTGGGGCGGCGGCAGTCCTGGGCCTGGCCCGGCGGCCCATGGCCCTTTATCTCCCCGCGCAAGGGACGGGAGAGGAGGGCGGGGCCCCCTCGCAGCTGCGGCGATGGTCCTGGGGCGGCGGCAGTCCTGGGCCTGGCCCGGCGGCCCACGGCCCTTTATCTCCCCGCGCAAGGGACGGGAGAGGAGGGCGGGGCCCCCTCGCAGCTGCGGCGATGGTCCTGGGGCGGCGGCAGTCCTGGGCCTGGCCCGGCGGCCCACGGCCCTTTATCTCCCCACGCAAGGGACGGGAGAGGAGGGCGGGGCCCCCTCGCAGATGCGGCGATGGTCCTGGGGCGGCGGCAGTCCTGGGCCTGGCCCGGCGGCCCACGGCCCTTTATCTCCCCGCGCAAGGGACGGGAGAGGAGGGCGGGGCCCCCTCGCAGCTGCGGCGATGGTCCTGGGGCGGCGGCAGTCCTGGGCCTGGCCCGGCGGCCCACGGCCCTTTATCTCCCCGCGCAAGGGACGGGAGAGGAGGGCGGGGCCCCCTTGCAGCTGCGGCGATGGTCCTGGGGCAGCGGCAGTAAGGCCGGCAGTAATGCAACCGTGGCTGTCGTAAACATGTTTATGAAACCACATGTGCTTTTATGACAGCGTTCTGCACATGTGCAGGCAGGTTTTACTTCTGCTTCCAGTGGAGCCACGTGACTGGCCCGCTGCTTGAAAAGTTTGGGCACCCCTGGTTTGAGACATGTGGGTAGGTAATGGGTACAGCCTAGGCAAATCTCTCCCTCATATGCACAGTGTACTTTCCTGTTTGCACTCTCTTTCAATCTCTCTCACACATATACAATTTTTCTCCCACACATTTCCCATATCCTTGAATACTACTGTAAGGTCACACTGTGTCTTCCTCATCAGCAACACCAGTCAGCTGACCTGTGGGTGGGCTTTCCTGAGCAATCAGTGAACCCATAACTAGGATAACCTTTTCCAGGCTTTGAAATTGGCTCATACAACCATACCCTCTATTGCAGGGTAGGTATCTAGATCCACTCAAAAGTAAACCTCACTACTCAAAGAAATCTAAGCCACCAGAGAAACTGATTGATGTGGAAGCAGCAGAAGAACACAGCTTACTATTCACTCTCCCTCTAAGGTTAAGAGCGCATTTATCTTTATGCTATGAAGCAGTGGGACCTCCAAAGCTGTTCAAAGCTGCAAAATGAGCATTTCCCTGAGAAAGCACTGGGAGCACATGCTGTGGGCAGTAAAAACCCAGCCACCACAAGCTTTCCCCCTGTCATTTCCAGCATTCAATGGGTCTCTGTGTTGTCAGGCACCAAGGGCCAATGGCAATGAAATCATCTGCCAAAGAAAGAATCAGAAATCAGTTTGTAAGTTGTATGGTACTTAGCTGACAGGATTTTCTTGCAGATTCAGTTCACAATGATAACAATACCATGTGCTTCTGCAGATATAGGACAGTTTCAACCAGCAATATGAATGCCAAATTTTTGAAAGTTATTGTTTTTAGACTACAGATGCCAAAATCATCCACCCAGCTTGCCCACTGACCACACTAGAGAGAGGACTCTTTGATGTCTAATCTTTACAAAAATAACATTTCTCATGGCCCAACATACAACCCTTCTCCCTTTAATGTGGAGAAAGCGAGTTGTGGAAGGAAGACGGCCCTTTGTTACAGACATTATCCAGCTTTGGCTTGTTACCCTCCTTTCTTGTCCTGCTTTGAAGTGAAGCAGGATTTTGTGGGGAGGAAAGGGACCTCTGCATTAGGCTCAGAGGCTTGGGGACTCCCATCTGCCACTGTTAATGTCCCCTCTGAGTGGTTTACAGACTAATTCTGCAAACTACAATTGGTTGGGCACTTATTTTAATGACCACAGAAGCATGGAAGACTGAGTCAACCTTAAACCTAATGGGACAAAACTCAGCTCATGAGGAGGGTTTTGGCTGCAGTATTGCACTTTAAACCACTGTGTCATGGAGGCTACTTGGCTCATCTTTTCTCTTTAGAAATTTACCAACCATCCACATGCTGTTGTCTGGTAAATCAAAGCTTTTCAGTATTTCTGCTAGATCTGACTGTATCAGCGGAATTAATAGCTTGATTTTGTTTGGTGGCTTATTTTTTTCTTATTTATTTAATTGTTTTGGAAAGTGAAAGAATAGTTGGAGATGTGGCAGAAGCCAATTAATCTCAAACATTTGTTGTTTGTTTTAATATGAGGGAAACAGCTCAACATCTTATTCAATGCTAAGTCTTTAAATTTAGCCCAGATGGTCACAGTGACCTATTGCAAATATGAATAACTAGCAAGGGTACCTGGACTTCGTCCCAGGTGGTCTTGAGGGGGGGTGTTGAGTGAGCTACAGGGGTGTTGGTGGCCTCCCCCCGCTCTGCTCCTTGTGTCCTGCGTGCCTTTCACTCCTGCTGTGGCCGGGTGTGAGTGATTTCTCCTTGGGCCTGAACATGGTTGCGGTCAGTGTGGTTTGGGCTGGAGCTGGGGCGGCACACGCATCCCTTCCTCTCTGTGTGTCTATGTGTCTCTCTCTCTCTTTCTGTCTCTATCTATGTTTCTCTCTGTGTGTCAGTCACACACACAGGGTGGGTGGGTGGACTTACAGGATCGGCTCCAGGGGTGTTTGAAAGCCTGCTGGACACGTACGTTACATCTCTTCCTTATCTATACCTATAAAAATAAGCTTTAACCATTGGGTTTGTTCAAAGGCTCCCACACCAGGCCCAACCAGCCCTGACCTAGCCTACCGCACTCACTGTAACCGCTGCCTTCCCAACGCCGCGGGATTTTGGTCGTCGCCAGTGGGGCAGCAGCCCCACAAACGCGACCAAAAAATAAAACTACGATTCCCAGAGTCCTCTGCACTGTGCAACCCCTCAGCCAATCAGGCTGAGGGACACAAGTGTAGAGGAGGCTGGGAAAGCGTGGTGTGGCGGTTAAAAAAAACACTGCCGGGAGGGAAAGACTTTTAAAGAGCCAGCCGGAGCCAGGAGATAAGCGTGGTAGGTGGGGGTTAGGGAGGGGGTGAGGCATGGCCCCGGTAACCACGACAACCCCTGGGCCCACCACCTAGCCCCCCCTTCCTAACCCTCCTGACCGCGCTTACCTCTTGGCTCCGGCTGGGTCTTTAAAAGTCTTTCCCTCCCGGTGCGGCCTTCTACGTCTCGGCCTCGCTTCTCTCTGGGTTGGATGGGGATGACAGTTCCGTTCCCAGCCAACCCAGAGAGAAGCAACGCCTCTCCGTTACGTGGATTCCTTCTCTCTGGGAGGCAAAGGTGCCTTTGCCTCCTGAATAGAAGGATTCGCTTCTCTCTGGATTGGCTGGGGATGAAAGTTCCATTCCCAGCCAACCCAGAGAGAAGCAAAGCCCCTCCGTGATGGGGATTCATTCTCTCTGGGAGGCAAAAGTGCTGCATATGGTGGATCCCCCCCCCCGCAACACACCCCAGGAATAAAAAGAAGAAACCAAGCAGTTTCTTCTCTTTAAAAACAGTGTTTGGGAGGGGGGTGGATTCGATCCCCTCTCCTGGGTCTCCTGGGTCCAGAAGGGTTGGGGGGACAGACTCCTTTTGCCCCTCAAATCCTTCCAAACCCTGGGGACCAGGGAAAGGGGATCGAATCCACCCCCTCCCAAACACTCCATTTTTAAAGAGAAGAAACCACTTGGTTTCTTCTCTTTAATAACGGGGTGTCCTGCGGGGGGATCCCCTATCTGCAGGGTCCCCTGGCTCTGGAGGGGTTGGGGGGACAGACCCCTTTTGTCCCTCTAAACCTCCCATACCCAGGGGACCAGGAGAGGGGATCAAATCCACCCCCTCCCAAACACTCTGTTTTTAAAGAGAAGAAACCGCTTGGTTTCTTCTCTTTAATAACGGGGTGTCCTGCAGGGGGATCCCCTCTCTGCAGGGTCCCCTGGCTCTGGAAGGTTTGGGGGGACAGACTCCTTTTGTCCCCCCCAACCATTCCAAACCCAGGGGACCAGGGAGAGGGGCTCGAATCCACCCCCTCCCAAACACTCCGTTTTTAAAGCGAAGAAACCGCTTGGATTCTTCTCTTTAAAAACGGAGTGTTTGAGGGGTTGTGATCCCCCTCTCTGCTGGCTCCCTAGGGTCCAGAAGGGTTGGGGGGACAGAACCCTTTTGTCCCCCCAAACCTCCCAACCCCAGGGGAGCCAGTGGAGAGGGGGATCGCAACCCCCCCACCCACTGATATTAAAGGGGAAACTCCGATCGGGTTTTCCCTTTTAATATCAGGGGGTGGGGTGTATTCGATCCCCTCTCCTGGGTTTGTGTGTCCGTGAGGGTTGGGGGGAGAAAAGGGGTCTATTCCCCCAACCCTTCTGGACCCAGGGGAGCCAGCTGAGAGGGGGTTCACAACCCCCCACCCACTGATATTAAAGGGGAAACCCCGATCTACTTTCACGACTCCACACAATCAAAGCACCATAAGGCAATGTTTTGGGCCAACTAACATGGTGGACAGTCCGATTAGTTGGCTTCAAGTTTGTGATGTCATGTCATCTCCTGTTTTTTTATACCTCCATGATTTCCAGGCCTCATTGTTAAACTGCTGTTTTTTCTCCCAAGGCACCTTGGGAGTTGTAGTTCCCATTCCTTTTCCCATTCTGTGGGATGCAGGCCCCACTCTCAGCCTCCGGAACCTCACGGGGCTGATCACAGTGGCGTTAGGTAGCTGTGTACGAAGCATTACAGGATATGCTCCAGGGGTGTGGGAGCCTTTTCCGGACACGTACATTACATCTCTTCCTTATAGGTTAAGATTTCCTCCGAATCTTGCTAAAATATTATTGTGTGTCATACAACCTTTTTCAAAAGAAGTCTTGCAATTGACCTTGGGACAAATGGGTCACTGTATCCTTGTAGGCAAGTATTTGAAAAATATGGGACACAAAATTATTATTAGTAACATACACACCCTTGACTGAAGAACACTACACTGTTTCTATCTGGGATAGTTGTCCTCTTCTACCGAGCGCACAGCTTGGAGTGGTGAGGGAAGAAGGGGACACTCGCCTAGCTAGTCAGATCAGCCAAACCGACCTTGGTGATTAATGGAGTGACAGATGCTGCAGCCAGATTGCCCTCACATCCATGGGTATTCCTCATGGTTCATAAAAATTACTAAAGTCCCCACCCTGCAGAGTCTGTCCAATAGGAAATGAACATTCAAAAGCCAAGGCCTGATCAGCATTCATTTTGGAAATGAATTAAGTAAAAATGAGGTAACTCCGTCTCTATGGCAATGTAAATATCACATGGTGATTGTTTTGTATCATGTTGTTGTATTTGTTTATTGTACTGTAATGTGTTGTATTAAGTATAAGATTTGTGAAATAAAATTTTATTAATAAAAAATTTTTTTGAAAAGGAAATGAACATTCAGTGAGGGCATGAAAACTACCCAGAGACAGCCAGAAACCTACCCTAAAAGCCTGAATCTGAGGGATCTTTGAGCAAGGCATTATGAATGGGGTGCCATGGGGACCTCCTTTGCTTTGGCCTGGCTGCAAGAAAGACTTACCCAACATAACACTTGGCTTGCTAGCTTCATGGAGAACAGAGTTGGGTGTTCTATGTGGCTGGCACTGTCTTATGATTCAGAAAGTGCCTGAGGAGACAATGGGGCATATGTGAGACACTTCTACCCACACCTCAGGGTAGTAGTAGAATGGGGGTTATCACTAAATTTCTCTTCAGGAAGTTTATTGGCACTATGGGTTTCTTGCAACATTTGATGATCCATTGAGTATGTTGGTCCTTTGAGCCCTTATCCTATGCTCAGCTCATATATACACACAAATACACATATATCACATATATACAAATACAAATATATACAAATACAAATATATCACATATATGCCACACAATTCCAGTGATCTCCTTCTAAGTTTTGAATTATGGGGCGTAAAGGTAAAGGTTGCCCTTGCTCAAAAGCCAGTCATATCCAGTTCTAGGGTTTGGTGCTCATCTCTGTTTATAGCCAAAGAGCCAGTGCTATCTGCATTTGTAGATGTTTCCACGACATTTTTATAGATTTTAAAAGTGTGATTGGTTTTATTTTCTGTGAGCCACCCAGTCTTCAGAGTTGGGCGGCAATATAAATCAGAAAAATATAAATAAATAACATGTGGCAGGCATTAGACATAAGTGCATGGAATGTTGTTTACCATCCCACCAAAGTGGTGCCTAATTATCTACTTGCAATGTCTTGCTTTCAAACTGCTAGGTTGGCAGGAGCAGGGACAAAGATGGGAGCTCACTATGTCATGCAGTCCTCAGATCTCAAACTGCTGACCTGCCAACCTTCAGTTGTCAAATTCAGCATCTTAACCACTAAGCCACCACAGATCCTCTTATGGGATGTACAAGTATTTATTCCATTTGGGTTGCAAAACAGAGTTACACTGACATCTAGTGGAAATGATGATATTTTTGGTGAGAACCAAAAGGACAGGTTTAATTGCTTTGGGAGGAGTGGGGATTGATGAAACACAAATCAATATTCTGAGAAAGATAAGTGTCCAAAGAGAGGTCCTATTTCTGGCATTCAACTAAGCCTCTAAATAAATAAATAAATAAAACCTGACACTTATGTCCCTGTCTCATGGCCTGTGAAGATATGGGTAAAATTATTACTTCATCCCAAAGTTCCCTATGTGGCTTTGAGGCTAATGTCGCTCCTGGGTGGTCCCATGTTGAGCACTTTGGAAGTGAAATAGGGATCCATGAGGATAAGAGAAAGTCTTCTCTATGTTCAAGGAATAACTTAGGTACACAGAAGAATGCTGGCTTGTAAATCTCTGAGAAAGAAATGTGAAAGGTGGTGGTGGTGTGTTGGGGGGGGGGGGGCTGCCTGAAATGGACTATGATTAGTGACTTCAAAATCAGATGGGGAGTGACCGTTGCTCCATGGCAGGAGGACATTTTCCATCTTCGTCCCTGCCACAGAGCCCCCTGAGCTCCTCCCCTCAGCCGGTTGGAGGGGAGTGGGAGTGACCATTGCTCCGTGGCAGGAGGACATTTTCCACCTTTGTCCCTGCCACAGAGCCCCCTTAGCTCCTCCCCTCAGCCGGTTGGAGGGGAGTGGGAGTGACCGTTGCTCCGTGGCTGGAGGACACTTTCCACCTTCGTCCCTGCCACAGAGCCCCCTTAGCTCCTCCCCTCAGCCGGTTGGAGGGGAGTGGGAGTGACCGTTGCTCTGTGGCTGGAGGACATTTTCCACCTTCGTCCCTGCCACACAGGCCCCTTAGCTCCTCCCTTCAGCCGGTTGGAGGGGAGTGGGAGTGACCGTTGCTCCATGGCAGGACATTTTCCATCTTCGTCCCTGCCACAGAGCCCCCTTAGCTCCTCCACTCAGCCGGTTGGAGGGGAGTGGGAGTGACCGTTGCTCCGTGGCTGGAGGACATTTTCCACCTTCGTCCCTGCCACAGGGCCCCCTTAGCTCCTCCCCTCAGCCGGTTGGAGGGGAGTGGGAGTGACCGTTGCTCCGTGGCTGGAGGACATTTTCCACCTTCGTCCCTGCCACAGAGCCCCCTTAGCTCCTCCCCTCAGCCAGTTGCAGGGGAGTAGAAGCGGCTGTTACCCTTGACATGGGCCTTAAGTTTTATGTAATTTACCATCTTTGTCTGTAAACCGCTTTGGGTCACCAATAGGTGAGGAAAGCGGTATAGAAATATACTAAATAAAATAAATAAATAAATAAAATCTCAGAAATAATAAAATCTGGGAATAGGAGTGGAGATGAGACAGATGTGCCTCATAAGAATAGATGTGTCCATCTTGGACAAATTTCAGAAGCATTCTTTTCTCCCTCTTTCTCTCACACATACTCCTCCTCCTTCTCTGGCTGAACCTCCTCAGCTATTGTTGTGGGTTGGGAATCTGTTAAAAACATTTTAGGCATCCTGTTACCAATCTCGCTGTTTCATTTAGAGCCACATCCATCTGCTTTGCATTTGTTGATCTGCACCACACTAGACTAGTATACTCTCCTGCAGAGTAACAGAAAGTAGTGCAGGAGTTCTTAATGTGTGTGGTTGGGCACCCCAATTTGTGCCTGTTATTTTCCTCAGAATATTGTTCCTGGCGAAAACCTTCTGTTTGGTATAAAGACAGTGGGCTTTGAAAGTGAGAGTTCGATCTAGAGTAACTCCCAGATATTTGGGGGGTAACGCTATGTTCGAGCCTGGTATAATTCCAAACTACCTGCAGGCTTCTTGATGCCTCATAGTTTTTCAAATGAAAAGCACAGAGTTGAGTTTTTAGGCATTTGGTTTCAGTTGGTTATCCATATAATATATAGCCATTAAATTCAAAGCCTCAGTCAGTTTTTTCTCAACAGCCTCAAAGGTTGGGCACTGTGCGACAATTGCCAGGTTTTCAACATAAAGAAAGCTCCTAGTGACATTTGGCAGTGGTTGATCATTAGTATATATGTTAAACAGAGTGGGGGCTGACACACTGCCCCATGGAAGGCCATTTCTTTGAATTCTCCATTGGCTGCAATGACCTTGGAAATCAACAAAAATCTATGGTTTACCAATAAACAGCTATAAAGATTTCAAGGTCTCTTGAGTCCCTTCTGAGTCTGATACTGGTAACTGTAGTCCAACACCACCTGGCGATTGATGCTTAAAATGGTATATGTAGATGTTTAAACATTTACCCAGTGTAGTGTAGTTGATAAACATCTACATACTGTATGCCATTTTAATATTTGATTAGTCATTCTGGCTGAGGCGTCTCAGAGTGGAAGGTAGGGATCCAAGATGGGGAAAGCATTTACTTAGTGACTGCAACTGCTTGGAGGGTTTATGTGGCAGTTGAGAATTTGCTATCATCAGTGATCAGCTGAGAACTAAATGCTGTCTTTCTTCCCCAGTACTTAGCCAGTTCACAAAGCTGCTATTACTGTTAGACAGAGGATGACAATCTTCTGGGGTGGTAGATGCCAGAAGGCAGGGGGGAGGATTTGAAAGACAAAGTTTTGGATGCCTCACAACCTGCTCCTGCTCTCCAAAGGTAACCTTCTGCCTCCTGACATGGTGGAGGATGTTCAACATAGTGTTCAAGAAATGTTTATCTGCCAACCTGCATGACGCTGGCACATAGAGCAAGAGAGGACATCACTTTTTTGCCTCAGGTAGTAAAATGTCTTGGGCTGCCATGATAAGTTGGACAGGACTAATAAATAAACTTTCATCAAGGCAAGACCGGCCCTCCTAGCAAATGAAGTAGTCTATCTGAAGTTGGAAGAAGAAATAGCCTCCTACATGGAAAGCAAATTTCATAATCTGGGTGTTACGTCATGCCTTAGATCAGTGTTTCCCAATCTTTGTTTTTTAACTTCAATTCCCAGAAGCCCAAGTCAATTCCCCAAAGCACTGATCAGCCAATGTACTTACTTAGGCTTCTGGGAATTGAAGTCCCCAGTGGGGTATGGGCCCCACATTGGTAACCACTGTCTTAGATCACACAGGCTGGGACATTATAGGTTTTACTGTCCTAAAAAAATAGTTTTTCCCTTCAGGATTATGAGTGGTTTGGGAAAAGTCTATTAACTTTGCTCAGTTTTGGATGGTATGTTTCTAGAGAAGGCAAGTCAGACTGACACATACCTAAAATTCATTGTAATTGGACCTTTACTTGAGTCTCTTTGCTTAATCATGTACATGTTTACATAGATCCGTCTTTTCTGTTGGGGATGGGGGAGATCTTCAAGGCCTTTTCCTGGACACTTTTGGGGAGTGTCTGGAAATGCCAGCTTGTTCAGGCGACAACAGTCTGTTCCTTCTTCATGCCCAAAATCATTACCTGACACTGATAAGCCACTGCCATCTGCTCACCATCTGTTTTTGAGCACAGTCCTGAGTGCTGTTTATGACCTTTAAAAGGTCTGTCTAGATGATTTAGGGCCAGGATATTTGAAGGTTCATTCCCTTCCCCACAATGAGCTTAACTGTATATTAAGATCACTGTGGTAGCCACTTGTGCACTCTCAAAAAAGAGGGGGAAATCACCAAGAAAGGAAGAAAACACACATTTGCCTATGCTAAAAAGAATGGTAAACCATGTTTGAGTACTCAATACTTAGAAAACCCTGAAAAGGAACTTCATAAGTTAGAATCTAAATGATGGCCATACATTATTTATTATTTTGAGTCTAGATGCAAATTTAACCAGAACTGATACTGGAAAGAAAGAAAATCTCCCTGTAACCAGCTGTAAAATGGTGGGGGGTTTTTTGGTGACCTGTATGCCCATGGAGCTCATTTTACTGTGCTAACTGGTAATGACGTGGTGGAAGATGGAATTTTGACGTCTCTGTAAATGTAGAGGGATCGCCAGTGTAGAAGAGTTAAAGGAACGCTCCCTCCTTTTTTATTTAAAGTTCACACCAAGCAAAGAGACACCAGAAGTCTGGCCAGGTTATCCTGCTATGGTAATAGAGTAGACCATACTGCCAGTGACTCAATCCCAATTGTCCAGTAACCTGACCACCCTGAGGACTAATGGTCTTGGCTGGCCAAGTCCACAGGGGTGGGTGATGGTCTCTAAATGGATTAAATCCCACTTGAATCCATCTTGATAAAGGGAAGGAGTTTCATCAATATTGGCCTGTGCAAAAAGGGCTCAGGACCAGAAAGTGAATCAAAGAACTGGATCAGTGGTACAGGTGTTATGCTGCGATGCAGAAGGCAAATGGAAAGCCACTGCATTATATTCTCAGGACAGTCTTCATGACTGATAGCCATGATGATCGCCAGTATTCAAAACTGGGTACAGCAATTGAAGATGAATAAAGGGACATTAGGGACCACTGCAGCAAATTTATTTTTTGAGCTTTGTGACAGAATTATTCCATAATATGTCAGACAAATGTTTCCCTTCTATTAATCTGCAATGGGATGTTTAGGGTAGCTGCCATTTACCGATCTGCTTTCCCTTCCTCCTGATTGTTCACTAGAGATGTCCACTCCCCACACCCACCCAGTTTGTGGCCAACAGCTTGGTGCCTGACTCACTAGCCACCCTTTCTGACCCAATCGTTTCCTGGGTTTGTCATGAAATGTTTCGGAATTTCCGGTTCTCCATGCAGAATTCCTGTACTGTGGATGGCAAACCACCAATGGTAGTGCCAGGTCATAGACTGAATGGCGCAGGGAAGACAGTTCGGTTTCACTTACCAGTGATAACTTTCGTTCTTCGAGTATATAGTTTGTGAATACACACTCATGGGTTATGCGCCTGCGCAGAACGGCCGATCGGAGGCTTGAAAAGCTATTGGTCAAAAGTTTTGGCGGTAAGACCGCCCACCGTACCGCCCACCCTGAGGCGCCCGCGCGCCATTTTACCTCAGTTCCATACTTAAGCCAAGCACAGGATAAACCAATTGATCTCATCCGTGCAGCTCAAGAGGGGAGGCAGGGTGGGTAGTGTGTATTCACAAACTATATACTCGAAGAATGAAAGTTATCACTGGTAAGTGAAACCGAACTTTCTCCTTCGTATAGTTTGTGAATCCACACTCATGGGAGATTAGCAAGCTCACACTTACTTGGTCAGTGGGCAGTCGGATGAGATGATCCCACGATGAGGATGATGACGGTCAGGCAGGGTGAACTGTCAAGGGCGATGGGCCCAGAGCCCCCAAGTGAGGACGACACGGCCAAGCCTGGCGTCCGCAGTGGCTCTGGTGTCCACCCTGTAATGCTGGACAAATGTAGAAGGTCTGGACCAGGTGGCAGCCTTACAGATGTCCTCAAGCGGTGTGCCCTCCAAAAAGGCCGTGGATGTTGCAACCGCTCTGGTAGAGTGCGCCCTGACATGCAGTGGAGGTGGCAGCGATGCCGACTCGTAGGCCAAGTAGATGGTAGAGGTGATCCATTTGGAGAACCGCTGCGCAGAGATGGGTTCACCTTTGGACTTGCCCCCATACGCCACGAAAAGGCGTTGCGACTTCCTGAACTCCCTTGTCCTGCTGGTGTAAAACAATAAAGCTCGTTTGACATCCAGCGTGTGCCAAGTCCTTTCTTGGGCGTTAGTGGGGTTCTGGAAGAATGTAGGCAAGGAGATAGTCTGTGCCATATGAAACTGGGAGACTACCTTGGGAAGAAAGGTGATGTCCGCTTGGAGTACCACACGGTCATTGAAGAATTGAAGAAAGGGTATGTCTGCCCGCAGAGCAACCAGCTCCCCAGCTCGTCGAGCAGACGTGATGGCCACAAGAAAAGCCGTCTTCCAAGTGAGGAGACGAGCATCCGCGGTGGCCATGGGCTCGAAGGGAGTCCTGGTGAGCGCATTGAGGACGGTAGAGAGTGACCATTGGGCCGTCGGAGTCCTGACCGGAGGGAAGGCGTTCCGCAACCCCTTGAGGAAACGTTTCACCGTTTGGTCGCGGAAAGCGACAGAAGCGGGCGAGCCAGCCGGAGAGTGAGCCACCACCGCTGCGAGGTGTACTCGGATGGAGGTGATGCTGAAGCCAGACTCCGCCAGATGGAGGAGGTAGGTCAAGACGTCCTGCAGTCCCACCTGTGAGAGGGACGTCTGCTGGGATGCCAGGAAAGCACAAAAGCGTCTGTATTTGGAAGCATAGGACTTCCTTGTGGAAGGGCGCCTGGCTAGTTCCAGGATCCGGGACAGTCTGGGGTTATCCTCCACGCGGTGAGGTGGAGGCTGGGCAGGTACGAGTGGTGAAGCTGGCCCTGCTCCATCTGGAGAAGCGTCGGTGACTCCGGTAGCGTGCGATACTGAGATGACATGCGCAACAGCAGCGGAAACCATGGTTGGCGGGGCCATGCTGGGGCCACTAGGATGGCCCTGGTCCTGTGCTGAAGCATTCTGGTGAGAACCTTCTGGATCAGAGGAAACGGAGGAAAAGTTTAGAAATAGTCCTGATCCCACCGTTTCATGAAGGCATCGCCCTCGGAGTTCACACCGATGCCCGCCCTGGAGCAGTACCTGTGGCATTTCGTGTTGGACTCCGATGCGAAGAGGTCGATGTTCGGAGTCCCCCAGGCCTCGCAAAGCGACTGAAAAACCTCGTCGTTCAGTTCCCATTCGTGGGCCGTCGAGGTGAGGCGGCTGAGATGGTCGGCCAAGACATTCAGTTTGCCCTGAATGTGCACTCCAATCGGGAAAATGTGCCTCTCCAGGCACCATTCCCAGAGTTGCACAGCGAGGTAAAGAAGGGTGGTGGATCGTGTTCCTCCCTGCTTGTTCAGATACGCCACAGCCGTGGTGTTGTCCGAGGCCACTTGGACCGCCTTGCCCATGAGCAGGCTCTCGAAGGAACGGAGGGCCTTCCAAATGGCCAGCAGCTTCAAGTAGTTGATATGGTGCACCATCTCCTGAGGCGACCAAGGGTTGTTGACCGTGAGAGTCCCGCAGGCAGCCCCCCAGCCGAGGTTGCTTGCGTCGGTCAATATTTGCAACGAGGGTTGCGGGGGGTAAAAGCTCTTCCCCGTTGTCACGTTGAGTGGTGCCATCCACCATAGCAGCTGGTCCCTCAGCTCCGGAGACGGAGTTAGCCGTTTGGACTGACTCTCCCGGAGCGCGTCGAGTTCGTGCAGGAGCCACGACTGTAGGGACCGGAACTTTAACTTGGCGTGAGGAACCACAGCCGTCGTTGAGGCCATAAGGCCTAGCAGTCTTTGAGCCTTTTTCGCCCGGGTGCACGGTTTGGTGCGAAGGTCGTTCACTCCCTGCGCGATGTCCCGCAAGCGCTTCTGGGGTGCAAAGGCTCTGGTGGCAAGCGAGTCGAGTACCGCTCAGATGTACTCGACGCGTTGAGAGGGAATCAACTTCGATTTGGTGAAGTTGATCCTGAGGCCGAGACTCTCCATGAGGTGGACCGTGAATTGCGTGTCCCGAATGGCCGACGAGCTGGTGGGGGATACAATCAGCCAGTCGTCGATGTATGGGAAGACCCCGATTCCCCGCTGGCGAAGGAAGGCAGCCACCGGAGCCATGCATTTGGTGAAGACTCGTGGTGCCGTGGCCAGACTGAACGGTAGACATCGGTACTGGTACACCGAATCGCCGATGCGGAATCGGAGGAACCTTCAGTGCTCCTCAAGGATGGAGACATGGAAGTAAGCGTCCTTGAGGTCTATGACTGTGAACCAGTCCCCTTTGTTGATGAGGGGAAGGACGGTCTGCAGGGTCACCATCCGGAACTTCCTGGTGTGGATGCACTTGTTGAGGCGGCGCAGGTCCAGAATCGGGCGAAGTCCTCCGTCCTTCTTCTGAACCACGAAGTACCTCGAGTAGAAGCCGTTGTCCCATTCGGGCGGCGCCACCCGCTCGATGGCTCCCTTGGACAGAAGAGTTGATATTTCTTCCTCCAAATGGGGGGACGAGGTGGTGAGACGATGTCTTCCTACCTGAGGCGCCCGCACGAACTCGATGGCGTAGCCAGAGGACAAGATCTTTAAGACCCACCGGTCGTCCGTGATGCCTGACCATACCTGGAGGAAGTTCCGGAGGGGGAGGTACGGGATGTGGAGCGAGAGAGACTCGGCCGTCGCAGCTTCAAACACGCGACTTGGACTTAACATCCGAACGCTTGCCGTGCCCGTAGGGCTGGTAACGGGGCTTGTGCTGGCGCCGTTGCTTGTAGGAGCCAGACCTGGGCTGTTCCACGGGGCCACCCTGTTGTTGCGGGTTCCCCTGGTACCGCCGCGTGAAGGGTTGGAATCTCGGTCTGGCAGCCGGAGCCGGCGTGGTGAGCCCCAGGAACTTGACGGTGGAGTTAGTCTGCCGCATCTCATTGAGGACCTTGTCCGTGTCCTGTCCGAAGAGGCCTTGCCCGTCGAAGGGGAACTCCTCGATGAGCTTCTTCATAGCATCATCGAGGGAGGTCCCCCTAAGCCAGGCGTGACGACGGAGCAGGATAGCAGACGCCATGTCCTTCGCCGCATAGTCATTGATATGCCTGGCTGTTCGCATGTGTTGCTCCGCCAGGAAGTCCCCTTCGGATGCCAGCACGTCGATCCGTTTCTGGGCGTCGGCGGGCAGCGTCGCCGTTTCGGCCTTCACTCACTCCCAGAGGTGAGACTGGTAAAGGCCCATGGCAGCCGAGTAGTTGGCGGCACGGAGGAAGAGGGAACCGGTGGCGTAGAATTTTCGGCCCACCGCGTCCAGCTTATTCCCTTCCGGGGTCGAAGGCACCGGGAATCCGCTGGTGGCCGTCCTGTGCTGAAAAGCCTTGACCACCAGGGAGTTTGGCAAGGGGTGAGCCTGCAAAAACTCGACGTTCTCGTCCAGGACTCTATACATGCTGTCGAGCCTGGACGAAATGGAGTGTGCTGACACCGGCTTCCTCCATGTCGCCTTCGCCGACGTCAACATGGATGGAAGCATGGTGATATGGACCGGCCGTACCGCACGTCTGTCCAGCTTTGCGGTCATTTGGTCCTCACCTTCCAGTGGCGGCTGGTCCACCTTCAGGTTCAGCGCGGTCCCCAGGCGCGTCAGCATGGCCGTAAGCGAACGTTGATCCTCACCACGCGGTGGGTCAACCGCGCCGATGGCTTGGTCTGGCGTCCTTTCGGCGTTGACGTCTCCCTCGTCCTCCTCCGAAGAGGCGCTGGAGTCATCGGAGGACGAGGGAGGAACTCTTACATCCACGTCGGGACCACGCCAGTACGGCCTGGGCGGGTCGGCGGGATGGGAGTCCACCGCATCAACGTCTGGACCAACCCGCGACGATGTGGGTGGGCCAGCGGAGCGGATACTCGACCCTCGGGAGGTCAGAGGGGCCACAGCAGGGCCAACATCCCTGGGGCTTGCGGTGGTCGGTACCGGAGCCGCAGAGGCCGCAGGCATGGAGGTCTTAAACTGGTTGGCAAAAGTCTGAGCCATGACCTCAAACATCCCCTTCAGGAGCTCCATCTGGGATGGATCCGGCATCGTCGGGAGCGACGAAACGGTGGCCGACGAAACGGTGGCTGGTAGAATCGGCGACGAAACGGTGGCCGGCATGGTGATTGCCGCGTCGTCAAGCGTCGGAGTCCTGGGCCTTGGGGAGACGGAGGCCTGTCTCATCGGCGAACGGGCTCTCCGACGAGGCGGCGACGGGAGAACCTGAAGTGGGCGAGCTGGAGCCCCAGCCCTGTGTCCTTTTTCAGGCGATCCCGAGGAGGACCGTCCTCCCCAGATGGAAGACCCAGGCGACGGACATCTCGCGACCGAGTATGGCGGCGAAGGTCCCAGAGAGACAGGGGTGCGCGGAGTAGGCGGGAGCGATCGCCTCTTCTCCGACCCGTGTTTCTTTTTCTTCTCTCCGTTCTTGTCCCTCTTCTTCTTCTTCTTGATGGGGAGAGCGGAAGAAGACGAAGGCGGAGGAGGCTTGAGAGACACTAGCCAAGGTAGAAGCGGCCGCAGCGGGAGCCAGAGAGAGTTCCATCAGATGGGCTTTGAGCCGGTAGCTCCGGTTCTGCACCGCCAGATGGGTGAATTTCTTGCAGTGAGGGCAAGACTGGCTCTGGTGAGACTCTCCGAGGCAGAAAAGGCAGAGGCTATGCCCGTCGGAGGCCAGAAACTTTTTCAGGCAAGCCGAACACTGTTTGAAGGCCGCGGCCATCAAAGAAAAAATTCTTCCAACGGAAATTTCTGGAACGTGGGTACCCCGAAGGGCTGGCCAGCCGCCACCCCCTTGAGGGGGGAAACGGTGACCGAAGCGAGTAGGTAACTGAGTCCACCAGAAGGAAGAAACAGCACCGGGGTGGCGATCCTTGCCGAAGGACAAGATCACCGAAAAAATTGCAAAGTTAGCCCAAAAGACTTTCCCTCAGAAGGGCGAAAAAATTGAGGAAGCTCTCAACGATCGTCCTGCTGCTACGGCGGAAAGAAGAGAACTGAGGTAAAATGGCGCACGGGCGCCTCAGGGTGGGCGGTACGGTGGGCGGTCTTACCGCCAAAAGTTTTGACCAATAGCTTTTCAAGCCTCCGATCGGCCGTTCTGCGCAGGCGCATAACCCATGAGTGTGGATTCACAAACTATAAGAAAGAGGAAGAAGGGTATCTAGCAGCGTTCTGCAGAAAGTGGGTCTGTTTTAGTTTTAGCTTCCTTCTGCTTCCCCCTCCCACCCACCTACCAGGCAGAATGTCCTCCATCAATTTCCAGTGAACAGAGGTAGGGGATTTTAAAAGGGCAATTTGCAAGCTTTTCTTTGATTCCTTCTTTGAAGAGAAGTGCCTGGAGCATGTTTTTCTTTTCATCTCTGTCCTTCCTGTTCCCTGGATCTGAGCTAAAGTGATGCTGCAGCCAGAGACCTTTAATGCCTTTGTAATGGAAAGGTAAGGTTCATTTCAAAGGTCAAGAGCATATCCTCTTTCTCTTCTGCCATCCACTCTGAATCTTCCATATTTTCCTTTTCCCCTTTTCTAATTATGAGATACTGGCTGGTTAGCTCAACAGTTTAGGTATCTGGCTGCAGAGCCAGAGGTTGAGAGTTAGTTTCCCCAACTGAACACTCCAGAAGAGCCAGCCTTTGTGGCCCAGGGCAAGCTATACAACCCCTCCCCCTGAAGAAGGGAATGGTAATCCACTTCTGTCCATTCTCTACCTAGAAAATCCTAGAAAAAGTTGCCATAAGTCAGAATTGACCTGACAGTACAGAATTGTTATTAATCATGAGACTTGGATACCAAATTTAAAACAATAAATTGGTGGGGATGTTGCTCCACCTGTTAACAATCTCCATGTCTCTACTCAACCCTACAGTCACCCCATAATCACATAGCAGATTCAGCTCATTTGTTCACATTTGCCTGAAGAAGGTGCACATCCCTGTCATTACCATATGCCTGTGACAAGTAACAAATTGCCAATATCTTATTTGCCGGTACTTTCTTGGGATCCAGCTGATGCATTTCATAACAAATTCCTGATAATGTAATGTTTTTGGTTTCCTCCACTGAAGGTGTGTTCGCAGCAAACCAAGCCATAGTAATACCAAGCTCAACTTCAGAACTTTTACGAAGAGTAAAGAACAGATGGCAGGCAAGCCTTGTCCCAGGACTGGGCAGAAATTTGCTGATTTTGTAATACTCTAACCACAGATCTAACTGGTGCATCTTGAAACAATTACATCCAATATGTCTTGAATTAAAATTTAATTACAATGCAACATTCAGCTTCTTAAAAATATGTGGCACAATTGTTCAATCAAATAAATACCAAAATTCGTATACTGTGGAAATGCAGACTAAAATGGTATATACTACCTTATGTTATATTAAATGCATTCTAACAGGGCAAGGCTAGAGAAAGAGGCATTTTAGAACTGTAGTTCCCATCAGCTCTGGACAGGACAGCCTCCAAGTCAGGGAAAGATAGCAGCTGCAGTCTAATGACCATAGGGAGGGGCCCTAATTGTCCAATATTGTATTAGTGGAAATGGTTTGCAAAAGATTAATTTTTAAAAGGGAAATCTGAACAAAAGAAAAGACACATATTTATATTAATTTTAAAATAAGAGCATACAAACAGAAGCAGAAGTGGGGACTGAATAGATTTAAGATGAGGTGAGGAGAGGGAAATGGACAGAAATGAAAACTGACAGCTTTGTGTATCTGAAGGCTTGATTTAAGATATTATTTTGCCACGTGTGGCACTGGAGGAAGATAAGTTAAAAATTGCAATTTCTTACATATAATCTGGATCTTTAGAGTTTAACAAGTATGCTTCGATTACATCAAAAAGTTGTTGTTGTTTGCGACCCCATGCACAATCATATGCCAGGCTCCTCTGTCATCTGCCGTCCTCCATAATCCACACAGATCTACATCCACTGCATCAACGATGCCTTCTAGCCATCTCATTCTCTGCCGTCCCCTTCTCTTTTTGCCTTTAATCTTTCCTAGCATCAGGGCAGTTATTCATTCATTCATTCATTCAATTTGTATAGTGCGATTGGACTCTCAAGTGAGGACTCTCTTCTCATTTGGTGGCCAAAGTACTTGACATCAGCTTCAGTATTTGTCTTTCTAAGGAGCAGTCAGGGTTGATTTCTTTCAGGATTGACTGATTTGATCTCCTTGCAATCTAGGGGAATCTCAAGAGCCTCCTCCAGCACCATAGTTCAAAGATATCTATTCCTCTGTGCTCATCCTTCCTTATGGTCTAGCTTTTGCGCTCTCCTCTTTCACCCATATCAAGAGGCTCTTTAGGTCTTCTTCATTTTCTGCCATTAGGATGGTTTCATCTGCATATCTCAGGTTGATGATGTTTCTCCCGGCAATCTTAATTCCTGCTTGTGCTCCATCCAGCCCTGCATTATGTGTTTTGCATATAAGTTAAATAAGCAAGGTGACAATATGCAGCCTTGTCATAATCCTTTTCCTATTCTAAACCAATCAATAGTTCCATATCCTGTTCTAACTGTTACTTCTTGACTCACATACAGATTTCTCAGAAGACAGATGAGGTGGTCTATAGTACTTCCATCTTTTTAATGACTTGCCACAGTTTATTGTGATCCAAATAATCAAAGGCTTGGTTGTAGTCAATGGACATGTTTTTCTGGTACTCCCTTGCTTTCTCCATGATCCAGCGAATGTTGACAATTTGGTCTCTGGTGTCCCTGCCTCTTCTGAATCCAGCCTGTACTTCTGGAAGTTCTCAATCCACATACTGCTTGTAGGATCTTGAGCATGACCTTGCACCAGGGCAGTAGCCAGGATTCTAGATTATTATTATTATTATTATTATTATTATTATTATTATTATTATTATTATTATTATTATTATTATTATTATTATTATTATTATTTGGGGGGGTATTTTATCAAGGAGGGGCAACAATCTCTCTGTCACATACATATATAACATTGGCATCCTGAGGTGGAGAGGGGGTAGGCTGTTAGCTTAAAGGGGGGCTGATCACCCCCTGGCTATGGCCCTGCCTTACTAGCATGTGAGATGAGTGGAATTGCACGATAATTTGAACATTCTTTGGCATTGCCCTTCTTTGGAATTAGGACAGATTGACCTTTTCCAATCATGTGGCCACTGCTGCATTTTCCAAATCTGCTGGCATATTGAGTGCAAGACTTTAATTGCATCTTCTTTTGGTGCTTTAAATAGCTCAACTGGAATACCATCATCTCCGAGTTCTCCTGTGTATTCTTGCCATCTTTTCCTAATCTCTTCTGCATCTGTTGGGTCCCTACCATTTTTGTCCTTTATCATGGCCATTTTTGTTTGATACATTCTCTTAATTTCCCCATTTTTTTAAAAAAAGATCTCTAGTCCTTCTGCTTCTGTTGTTTTCCTCTATTACTTTGCACTCTTCATTAAAGAAGGCCTCCTTATCTCTCCTTACTGTTCTTTGGAATTCTGCATTCAGCTGAGTGAATCTTTCTCTTTCACCTTTGCTTTTTTGCTTTCCTTCTTCCTTCAGCTATTTGAAGAGCCTCATCAGACAACCACTTTGTTTTCTTACATTTCTTTTTCTTTGGGATGGTTCTAATTGCTGTTTCCTATATGATGTTATGAACTTCAGTCCATAATTCTTCAGGCATTCTGTCAAGTCTAATCCCTTAAATCTATTCTTCACCTCCACTGTATATTCGTGAGGGATGTTATCTAGGCCATACCTGTGTGGCCTAGTTGTTTTCCCTAATTTCTTCATTCCAAGTCTGAATTTGGCAAGCAGTAGCTCTTGTTCTGATCCACAATCCGCTCCAGGTCTCATCTTTCCTGACTATATAGAGCTTCTCCATATTTGGCTGCAGATTATATAATCAATCTGATACCAATGTTGGCCATCTGGTGGTGTCCATGTGTAGAATCGCCTCTTAGGTTGTTGGAAGAGGGTGTTTGGTATGATTAGTGCATTCTCTTGGCAAAATTCTATTAGCCCAAATTTGCCCTGCTTCATTTTGTACTCCAAGGCCAAACTAGCCTGTTATTCCAGTTACCTTTTGACTTCCTACTTTGGCATTCCAATCTCCTATGATAAGGACATCATTTTTGGTGTCAGTTCTAGAAGGTGCTGTAAGTCTTCATTGAACTGGTTGACTATGACTTTTTCTGCATCGATGTTGAATGGTTTGCCTTGAATTCAGATTGAAATCATGCTGTCATTTTAAAGATTGTATCCCATTACTGTTTTCCTCACTCTTTTATTGACTATAAGGGCCACTCCATTTCTTCTAAGGTATTCTTGCCCACAGTAGTAGAGATAATAGTTCACCTTCTGACCTGAGGGGCTCATCTTCCAGCATCATATCATCTAGCCATTTGATACCGTCCATGGGGTTTCTTGGCAATGGTACCGGCGTGGGTTGCTAGTTCCTTCCCCAGTGGATTGTGTTTAGTGAGTTCTCTGCTATGGCCTGTCTACCATGGGTGGCCCTACACTGCATAGCCCATAGCCTCATTGAACCACACAAGCCTCCTCTCCATGACAGGGTAACAATCCTTGAGGGGGACCAAAAAGTTAAGAACATCTCAAGAAGTTGAAAGGCTCCTCGCCTATGGCTCAGCACACTGTTGTTGATGAGAGTTGCAATCCAACAATTGGGTGATCACATTTTATCAAACCCTGATTTAGGATGATGGGAAGACATGTGCTTTCCGGATGCTCTTTAGAGAAATTGATTTGTTTTGGCTTTCAATCTGTATGGTTTTAAAAATAGCCCTACACCCTTGTGAAAGTAGGAAGTAGCCAAAACAGTTGAATGAATACATTGTATCAGGCATCAGATGTAGTGGGTTGGGAGCAACAGTGAAGTCTAGGAGGACCATTGAGTACCACATAGTCTATCTCACTCCCTTTAAACTAGCCTCTCATCACGGCTGATGCAACCTTCAGCTACCAACTTCTGTAGATGGCATTGACAGAGGTAGTGTCATCTTGTCTTTCCCTAGAAGCAGCAATGTGTTTTGGGCTTCTCTGAAGCAGCCTAACCCAATGGCAAGTAGTAAATGGCCGACTACCATTTACTGATGGATTTTGGCTTTCATTCCCAATCCAGGTAATCAAAATTCTTGGTCATGGTTGTAAACAGTAATACAGAATGCATTTTTATTGCTGTGAACTGCTAGAAAAGTATTTAGATGTGGTGTTTTATAAACAGAAATCATGCGGCCTTAGTTTAAGAGTCTTTGTTCCACCACATGCCCCAAGGGCTTTAAAAAAAGATTCCTTTGTTTGCACTAGATGAATGCGGTATGCAAAAATAATTGTGGGTGACCAGAAATAGCACAATAGTCATCCACACAGTGTGAGGAAACAGCCCACTTATTATTGGAGAAGCCAGCATGTGAGTTCAAACACAGCATATTGAACATGTTTCACTGAGGCATGATGAACGCAGTGAGAGTTAATGCATCCAGGTCCTTTTTGTGGGCTTCCAGAGATATCTAGTTCACTACTCTGGTGTCCTAGAGAGGCCAGATGGGGTCTGCTCTTATGTACACATTATATGGAAGCATGTGGGTATTTCAATGCAATTCTTAACCCTCTGCTCTATTGCATATGAAAGCTGAAAGGACGGACAAGCAGCCTTCCCACTGTTCCAGGCCTGCTTCCACCGGTAGCAGAATAGGGTGGACTGAAAACCCTCAGATTTCAGTCAGAGGAATTAGTTTGATGCACCTTTTCTAGAACTCCCTACAATAGAATAAAAAGAAGAATCCAAAACAACAAGCTGAAATATTGGGGCAAAATATCTCACTATGATATGCACGGCTGTAGTATTTGGGGGAGGAGACACCCCTCTCCTCTCCTCTCCTCATCCCAGTATTGCATTTTCAGCTTTAAAGGAAAATTTAATCACGGAGATGTAAGGAAAAATGGGCAGGTTGAATCCGCCCACATTGCTCAGTAAAAACATAAATCACTTCCCAGAGGTCTGGCCAATGAACAAAAAAGCTATGAAAAAACTCAGAAGTGTTAGGCACAGGTTGCTTTTGCTCAAGACAGTTGTATCCAACTCTAGGGTTCAGTGCTCATCTGTTTATAGCCAAAGAGCCAGTGCTGCCTGTGTCTGCAGATGCTTCCATGGCAGGCATGACTAAATACTGGAGTGCACAGAACACTGTTTACCTTCCCTCCAAAGTGGTACCTATTTATCTACTTGCAATTTCTTGCTTTCAAACTGCTAGGTTGGAAGGACTTGGGACAGAGACAGATGTTCACTCCATCGTGCAGCACTCGGGTCTTGAAATGCTGATGTGCCGACCTTTTAGACATCAAGTTCAGTATCTTAACCACAAAGTCACTGCAGTCCTTTAGGAATATTAGGTATGTACGGTTGTATTAAATATTATTGAACATAATTATTGGAATAATTTCAAATATACTGATTTTAAAGACCTACATCATGACTTCCAACATAAAAGCTCCCATAACAATGACCAGGCTATAGTCAGTCATTAGTCTTGCGCTTGAACTATCAGCCACCTCTGTATTAGCTTCCCAATATTGTGGCAGGGCTCCATCAATCTGTCATCTTTCTGGGTTACATTCAGGTCCCCCACACTCAGCCTAAGATGTGCTGAGTTTATTTTTGCAAGGAAGGTTCTTTTGTTTTGAAATACTAAATTATATTCAGGGAATGCATTTCTTACCTACAGTTGCAGATGGCCTGATCTTCAGACCACTTCAGAACTTCTACCACGTCTATCTGCTCCACTTGTGGATTCCTCTTGAGACAAGAGGAGCCACAATTGCTGTATTGGCTCTGGGATTAGGATTTTTCCACCGCCTCTCCCTGGCCCCGTCATTGGCCAGGGCTTCGAGGCCAGCTGTTGCCGTTTTGCCAGGGCCCCGCCTTGGCGGGGATATAAGGACAATGCAGCTCAACACTGCGGGACTCTGCCGCTGCCCCTCCCCGGCCTCGCTGCCAACACTGACGTTGGTCCTGTGGGTATTGGCCGTGGGGGAGTGTTGACCACCTGGGCTCCCGGCGGCGAAGACTTAAAAGTCAAACGCTGGCGCTGTCTGCCTGAGCCTTCTCCCCTGGTCCGGCATTGGTCGCAGGGGAGTGAAGAGGACGTGGACCTGGGCTCCGATATGTTTGTTGAACCTGGCCCTAGTTAAGGGCGTTATTTGTATTTTTTTATATTGTTACTGTTATTATTGCTCCACTATTTGGTATTGTGCATTTATTATTGCTGTATTATTATTATTGCTATGTTATTGTTATTCTGATATTGATTGTCCTATTGTTTTGCTATTGTTGTTCTGCCGCTTTGAGTCTCCTCGGGCTGAGGGAAGCGGGGTATAAATAAACCGATGATGATGATAACTAATTCTAAGAAGAACTACCTCCCCTAATCCAAATCTCTTGAAAATACCATTTTAACTCTTCCATCCAGCTTCTTACTGGCAAATGCCAGTTCCATCAATATGGCATGTCAGGTGGGCAGCCTTTAGCCATCCAGATGCTCTGAACACCAGCTTCCAGAAACTGAAACATTTGGCTAAAGAGATCTAGCTCTAGACAACTCTATCAATTCATATCCTTGCCACCCTGATGACATGTCGGAAAAATAGACAAAACCTCCAAATAAAATGTATTGTGGCACTTTCATAGCCTGGTATAGTTTAGTGTAAGTTTTTTTAAAAAATAGGTTAGCATTTACTCCCTCAGAAGTGTTGAACAGAAGATTCAGCTTCAGTTACATGCCCACATGGACCAGGTTGAAAGAGTGGGATCAGCGTGAAATAGGATACAGAAAACAACAAGAATAATGTTGATCAACCCCAGCAACAGATTTTCAAAGGGCTGCTGGCATAAATCAGTCAAGTTCTTAAAAGGTGATAAGCATCTGTAAACAAATACACACAAATATGAGGTTGCTGTGTTGCGTAAGTGTCACTATAATGTCAAGACAAAGAGTTCTGCTATACAGAAGTGTTACTAAATTGTGCTGAACAAAATCTTTTGTCCTTTTGAAATGTGGGCAGGGGAATGGCTAGGTTGTTTAAAAAAGGTCTCAATTATACCCTAAGAAGAGGAGCCCAGTCCAGCTATCTCTCTATCTCTCATTGGACAGAGCCAGTGATTTATGGACATTTGCTTCAGGTCAGGATTTAGTAGAAGGAGCTTGTGTGTGAAATAAAAACCACAAGAAGCGCCCCACCTCCCCCAAATAACCAGGCACACATCTTTATTTAACAACTAACTGATTTATTTTTAACAATACAAATTTCTTTCTACTGCTCAGTGTAAGCAGAGAAAAGTTGAAAAAACAAAATTAAGATTTGCTTTTTTTTAACTTTTAAAGTTTAAATGAATACACAAAAAAACCACAACCTCTTACTGCAGTAAATATAAAATTTACAGACAAAAAAACCTACATTAAAAAGAACAAGGTTGTGACAAACCAATGACAGGAAGGGCATTCAGAATCAAGAAGCAAATGATTAGAAAAGAAGGCAATAGGATTGGGCAGTACTGAGTAGGCATCTCATGTTTATACCAAGGTTTCTGCAATCGGAGGTGGAATAGGAAACTTTAGTATATTAAAAACAAGAACAGGGTTTTAAATTACACTATATATTTTGCGATATAAATATCTGAAAGCTTTGTAGGCCACATATTTAATACATGAAATACACATTTTGCCCCTCAATTGTAAATGCATGGGAGTGTTGTACATACAAAGGGTGAATGCATTGTACAAGCATATGGGAACATCACAACCTGTGCACTTTCTCTCCCCATGCTTTAATGGCCTAGCAGTCAGTTCCTCAGTTCCCGCAAATTATAGGGCAAATACAGAAAGCTTGTGTGCCGTATTCATTCAATGCTTTTAAGTGGGACTCAATTAAAAGGATGAAGGATACCTTGGAGAAAGACTGTACAGATTGCACACAATGATGTTGGTTTGTTTTAAGGACCTTATAATGGAACACAGAAAAATTGGTTTGTGGACTACAGCTCCCAGAATTACTCAGGGTGGGGGGATTCAGGGATGTATAGTTCCCCCTGGACCTAATTTCCCCAAACACTCTGCCATTATGTTCTCTCTGTGACAAAACCAGGTGTAGGCTTAGGTATCAGAGAGAAGGTAAAGCTATTATTGCCTATGGCAGTGATGGCCAACCTTGGCACTCCAGGTGTTCTCGAACTTCAATTACCAGAAGCCCAAGCCAGCACTCCTGCTGATCAGGGCTTCTAGGAATTGAAGTTCAAGAACATCTGGAGTCCATAGGTTGGTCATCACTGGCATATGGTGTGGGCTGAGGCTTATGTAAGCAAAGGCTCCTCCGTAAGATACAAAAGCAGCAACTCCCAATGAATGCATTCTCTGTACGCAGAAAGCTAGTGTGTCAAGAATAAGACTGGGTTAGAGCCCTTCCCTACTTTCATATGTGGAGGAGCAAACAAATCACAAGGAGCCTTGGTCTGCAATCTCAGAAAGAGCGTTTACCTGTCGGAGTGAGAGCTAAATTGAAACGGAAAAGAGGTTAACAGTGCAAATTGGCGGGCTTTACCTGTTGACAATGAAGATATTTCGCTCTACTGGACAGGAACCAAACTTTACATTAACCCGAATTTCAGTCCAAAAAACAGAACATGAGCTGGAAATACCCCTCTCTCAAAATACAAAGGGAAACTACTTATGGTTGAGAGGTCAACAGGCAACTTGTCACCTGAACCATAATCTCAGAACATGTAGTAGGTATACATGTCAAGCCACATTGCTCTAGATGTCATACTGTAAATTAGGGTCCCAGGTCTGGAAGTTACTTTGTTTTTGGGACTCTGAAATAGTAGTACAAAAAGTAACATTTCTAAGCTCCGATAAGGTCCAACTGGAAGACAATTAGGTGTGAAGCTGGTTCACACTGAACGTATCATTTAGACAGCAAGACCTCCTCCTCAAAGCAACTGGATCCTCACCACTGTCTGCATTGACATTGAGGGACTGCAGATGCTCATTTATCAAGAATTAAATGAAGGAAGGTGTTTGGAACTACCTGACTAGCTGGCTGCATAAACTGTTCTGTTCAATGCAGAGAAATGCTCATGTATTGTCTTCCCTTCTCTGGGTTGTAAGTGCAAAAGTTAGCAAAGAGTCTCCTGAACAGGACACTGAAGGGCTTTTCAGGTGGTGGCTACAGACACACATGACCAGAGGTCATCTGTAATGCTCCCCCGTTTGTGTGAAGCTACTTTACTCCAGAACAGGAAACAAGTGTTCATTGTTCCACAGTCTGTTTGTTCACCTTTTAAGGAAACCCAAAGACCAAGCTACACTATTCTATGTGTGTCTCCAAAATGTTAAAAAGTAGATGTCGGGAGGTAAGATTTTCATCAGGCCTACAGAAAGGGGAAATTTAATTAACAAAGCCATCATGGGGATTGCAGGAATTAACAGTAAAACATATTTTAAAAAACCTTTTATTCTTTTATTGTGACACAAACAACATTGTCCCTTTCAAAACTGCTGTTAACCAGGAAGGAACACTCTCTTTAATGCCAATGAGAGCTCCTTTTCTGGAACTAATAAATATTTTGGGGATTTTTTTTAAAAAAAGCAATCCTAATCTTTCCTAGTTTTTTTTAGTATTTCAATTAATTTCAAATTCCTCTTTTTTTCTGTCAGAGGACCTACGTCAATCTTCAGATGGCTTCCACGCAGTATTATTTCTTTTAAAACCAGTGGCAACTTAGGATGGGGGCGGGTGGAGGTTGTGAGGTGGTGGGAGGGAGGATGATGGGAAAAATCTAGGCCAGTGTTTTTCAACCTTTGGTTTTTGGACTTCAGTTCCCAGAAGCCTAAGTCAATTCCTCAAAGCACTGATCAGCCAATGTACTGACTTAGGCTTTTGGGAACTGAAGTTCCTCTGTGGGGCGTGGGCCCCACATAGGGAACCACTAGTCTAGGCCTTTAATCAGGGATGCTAAACAACTTGTGGTCCCCTAGATGGAACTAGACTGCAATTCATGTCACTCTATGGGGTTTATAGTCTAAAAACATCTGGACCACATGGTCCTTGTCCCATCTTAAACTCTGTTACTTCTGCTTAGGTTTAAAAAATATTCCCACCTTTACTCTCGGCATGTTTCGCCTCAAGCAAGGCTCAACTAGAAGAAATTTCTGGTCGGGGAAAGCTGTAAACAAAATCTACATGGTCTTAAGTTGAGACACTATCCTTCCTTATGTTAAATTTCTATAGAGATCTCTACTGAAAGATCCCTACCATCTTGATTTATTTCTGTGTATTCCAATTCCAACCTACATCCTGATCTACCCTAGCATGCTCTAATTTCAATTTCACATATGAACACAAAGAAGCTCCTTCCTTGGGCAACATGTTTATTGTGTTTGAGATGATACACTGGATGCTCTCTGAGCTACAAGGTGGGTGGAGAAGGGAGAGGAGGGGGAGAGAAGGAATCCCTTTCATTACAAACTGACAAAGGTAAAAGTTTAAAACAGCTTTCACAACAGCATGTACCACATATTGGAAATAGATCTGGGCTTAATACAAAGGACATAATTCCTAGTCATCTACAGCTACCTTTAATAACTTCATACAGATAATGAATTAGGCTAAAATGCACTATAATATTTGGTTGACTTCAGGAATGGTATCCTTAGTTACATCACAAAATACATTTTGATATCCCAAAGAAGCAAGACTTGCAAGGAGGCATTTTAAACATAACTAATCTACAGCTACAAAGTTCTACTCTTGATAGCGTTTTACCTTTTGGGGGGGTGGGGGAAGGGGAAAGAGGGAAGGAAAGCAAGTATCCCAGTCTTCAAAAGGATAAAAGCAGAGAGTAGAATCAGTATAACATATACACAGAAGTCCGTATTGTAAAGGCTATAAAGATTAGTTGCGCACCACAAAGTTGCATCCCCGCACCTTCGCACTGCACAAAGTCGTCGATGTTGCTTTATGTTGCGTATCTCTTGGTCCACTGTCTGGCTATCCTGTCATGTTCAGCTCTGTTGGTCAGGTACTGAGTAGCTATGCTTCCCACCAGAGGATCAGCTGCAAGGGTTGGTGGGGAAGAGAGAGGGAGGGAGGGAGGGAGGAAGAGGCCAGCCTTAGAAGTCATCCGATTAACAGAGAGGTTCAACTACAGAATGAATTCACCAAAAGATGGCTTCATTTTGGCAGTTTCATGTCTGGCCTAGACAAGGAAGAAGAATCAGACTTGCCAGAATTTATTTCCACCATTCTAGCCCTGAGGGATCTTATGCACAGTAGTTACACAGGTTAAGTCTACAGCAGGAGAGGAGAAGCTCCATCCATTCACTTTCTCTTGACATCACTGTTATGTTTATTTTCAAGGCTAGCAAACATCTGTGTCCACCAGATGTGTTACCAGAATAGCTTTTGGCAAAGCAAGTTGAATCCAGAAGTCACATTTTGATAAAACAGGTATTTAAGCCTACATCTTAAGGCAGGAGTTCTCAACCTTTTAAAGCCAGGGGCTGAGTCACGCTCCCTCAGACAGCTTCCGGGGCCGGATGGCAATTTTGCCCTTCCCTCCACCACATGGCACTTCCTGGTGTGGTGGAGGCGGGGGGGGGGGCACATGAAATGGTGCTATGGGCCACATCTGGCCTGTGGGCCACAGGTTGAGAATCCCTGTCTTAAGGCAACACATATTTGATATTTATCATTTATAATACAGCCTTTTTAGCTGTTTTCAGCAACTCCATTACAAACAAGGCTTGGATTCAAAGGACTTTTCTACTTCCACCCAACTGTAGCACAATGGGCCCCACTAAAAGCCTGAAGACAAGGAATAATTTATGTTGGGCCACATAAAGAAATGGAGAGAGAGAGAAAAGGTGTGGCATGAACTGAGTTATGTGTCCAAGCTCAGTTTGGAACAGACTTTCCTCCTTCGCTACAAAACACATCTGGGAGTCATCCTTAGACATAGCTTGAGCCTCTCATGCTTTACTGAGAAACTGACTTCAACCTTCCTTCACTTTCCCATGCAGGTAGAGTGAAACAGCCTGAGCTGGGTCTTAAAGGTTCCAGAGGCTGAATGGAAGGAAGATTCAGGCACAAGCTTAATTGCTGCGGTTTACTTTAATCACTCATGTCTGGCTGGACATCCTGCTGTGGTAATGGAGTAGACCATACAGCCGACATACACTCAACACCGAGTGTCTGGAGGCGGTTAACTCACCTGTCTCCCTAAAAGAGCCAATGGCTACAGGCGGATGAGCCCCTTTAGGTGGGGTGATGGTCTCCTCAGTGGAGGAAATGCCACTGGAAACCATCACAGTGGGCCCAATGGCAAAATCAGCGGAGGAGGAACTCTGATTCCCAACGGTCATGGAGGCGGAAGAGGCCATGCCAGATGGACTGGCTGTGAAGGCGCACCTTGTCCATATCCTCAAGGCTGCGGCAGTCCATTGCAGTCATGGTGTTAAATCTTGCATGTCTCATTTCACGTGTGCCACAGGAGATGGCTCCGTGATCATAGTGTGTGGGTCACTTCATGGCAAGCTGGGATCCACCTTAAACAAATTCACACCAATGACATTTTTCCTGCTTCAGGAAAAAAAATGCATTCTCGGATACGAGTTGTAGTCGACACTTTAATCACTGACCAGAAGGATGAGCAGGAATTGCTTGGGGGGTGGCAGACCCTCTGGCAGCTAGGTCAAGCCTGTGGGCCAGAGCCCCCACCCTCTTATGTCTAATGCTGAGTAAACTCTAGGATGGACAAAACTGGCAGATAACACCTAGTACACTCTAAGGGTATGGTGTGCAGTATGTCAAAGTCCAGATGTTGTATGAGGTAAGTTTCCTTGCAAATGGAAAGTTAGCCTGGCAGGGGGGTGCACAGAAAGAGCCTCCGTGAAGACTGTGGTATTTTTTAACCACAATCGGGCATACCCTGGTAATGGCAACCTTGTGTTGCCAGCTAATCTTTCTCACACTAGGTCAGGTGAAAGGAACTGCAGAATGAACTCACCAAAAGGTGGCTTCATTTTGGCAGTTTGACTTCTGGCATAGACACGGATGAAAAAGGTATAAAAGCTTGGCAAGAAGAGGGTGAGGAGTTGGTTTTGGTGAGTCAAACCAAATACTCCTTTTTAAAAACCTGTTTATGAGATTCCTTATGTATATGTTGGGGAACAGGTGGCACAGAAATAAAATATATAAAGAAATAAATACTGATATCACTACATATGATTTCTTCTGTTGGAAGATCAGTGCAGCAGATAGATTGGTCAAGAGAAGGTCTGTGGCAAAATTCAAGTGCTCAGAGGCTGAATTCCTGTTGCTCCATGTTATAAAATGCAACTAGAGTAGGCCAACTGAATCATTAGAATTTACCAAGGAGCTGACTCATCAAATCCCCAACGATTCAGTGGGCCTACTCTAGTGCAATTTATTAATCTAAGCGACAGGATTTCAGCCAGATTGAAACATAACTTTTATCCTGGTTAGTACTGTGTAAAACCAGAACAATCCTGATTTGAGAAACCTGCATTTGCCAATTTATGTAATACAACTTTTTTATTACCAAGTAGTCTACTCTGCTTGCTGTACCATTACTAACAGCACCATGTTGCAAAAATAAATAAATAAATTATTAAAAACCCCAACACACACACATTCATTATCATTGCCTTACCAGGATTGCAGTCTGTCAAGAGAGAACAAATAGACAGCAAAACCTTTGAAATAGTCAAAGCAGGACTCCAGTTGTCCTTCAGAATATCCAGACAGATGACTCCTTGACTGTTGATGTTACAGTGGTAGATCCTAGTGCGGAAGGTAACCTAAAGGTAGCAGGAGAAAAAAAGGAAAGCAGGGGGCTGAAAAATCATTATACCTTTTTCACACCGAGCTTGGTGCCAGCCAGCCTTTTCAAGCCTGTCTTGAATTACTCATTCTGCTAAGATTGAGCTTATCTTGCGTGCCAACCGCTTCTCAAGCAGCTGCATCACGCATATCTCTTGTGTGTATTCAGATGTGAAAAATGGCACTATGTCCCACTGTGCATTCTAATTCCACTTACACCCTCTCTTCTCACTCACTTATTGTTTTTATCTACTTGGGAGATGGCTTTGAGTGTGTGCACCTTTATACAAACCATGGTTTATGATGCTAGGAATGAGCCTTCACACCAAGACCTCTTCTTAGGCATCTCCCCTCCCTGCCCCCACCCTGAATTTTCTCACACAGCTCTGGAGCTTAGCTTTTGGCATGCATTAAGTCAGTTTCCCAACCTTTGCTTTTTGGGCTTCAATTCCCAGAAGCTTAAGTCAATTCCCCAAAGCACTGATCAGCCAATGTACTGACTTAGGCTTCTGGGAATAAGTCCACAAGTGTTCCACGGAACATAGTTTGGGAAATGATGCAGGAAGGAGAGGTGGAAGACATTTATATTTTTGACTTTATGTCCTTACATACAGGGTTTATGGCATGAAGGCGGACTATGTAATGTTAGGTCATGGTTCTCTTGTTACATGTGTACCAGGGAACTCTGGCTTCAATGCCACCTAGCATGATGACAAGCCAGGATCGTAGGGGCGAACTCTGCCTTAGCACTGACAGGGAAAAGTCCAGCCCTCTGGCCTGTACATTCTTCTGAGGCTTTTGCCTGCCAAAACACCCTGGCAATCGAATGTGTTCCTTAGAGTAAACTAATTGCAATTGGCTGAAGTCCCACGCGTGGAAAGTCTGATATGGGGACAATAAAAGGAAAGTGTGAGGGAGGTACTTTCACCGTGGAAGGCCGGGGGACGTGATGGAGCCGAGAGTAAAGAAGGCCAAAGGCCTACCTAAGTCGAGTTTTATTATTTTTGTGTACTTTGAATAACTAGACTGCAAGTCTGATTTCCTATGCTATATTCGTTTCTTTATTTCCCTTTGAATAAAACTCATAAAATATACGTACATCCTTTGTGTCTATTGAATCAAGATAAGAGGCTGACTAGACCACGCTACATAGGCCACGAAAAGCTACTTAATCTGAGCCCTGCAGATTTTCACTAGCCTAAGCGCCAAATGGAGTCTAGGGGAATTCATAAGAGGAACGGCCACATATGATCTGAGACAGGCCACAGATGCGTGGAGAAATCACTAGATAAAGAGATTTCAATCATGATAAGCACAAGTAGAAACAAAGCAGTGAAGAAGGGTGGGGAGGGAGAAAGAAAGAGAAGTAGAAACGCTTATCCTTTATCTTTTTTTATTGAATGGTCATCTGCAGTGCCATTAATTCATGGGCAAAGGCAGGGGGTATTTCATTCTGCCACTTCAAGCTCTCGGCCTCTGCTTAGCCCGTCCACTTCTGGCCTGCGGTAGCTCCCCCACCCCGGTTGGAAAACAACGTGGAGATGAAGGGGACATCGTATTACTATGGCAAAAGTGATGTCTCCATTGATCAGAAAAGAATTGTATCTTTACAGGGAATGTTCTCATCAGAATTAACAGGTGCCTAAAATGATAACACATATGGAACCTGCTTTGTAACAGTGAAATTGTTACTTTTCAGGTTTTCTTGGGAGCCTTTCACTGATGGGGCAGGGTGGACTGTTCGTTTTTCAGAAGCACACCGTTAGGTAGGAATTGCAATATGCTCCTCTTTAATTTCTGCCTTTATTCTGTTCCTTTACTGATATCAGTAGAAATGCTCTGTGTATACAGTATATGTAAAAGAGTTTAAGCACTTTTCTTGCAGAAATAATTTTGTGTGACACAATAGATACTCGATGGTAATGAACGTTGGAAACAAACAAAACAAGAATCCTCTGAACGTTTGAGTAGGAAGTTTTTCAAGGGAAATGCAACATTTTGCAGTTCTGCATTCGTTCACATTGAAGACCAGGTAACTTTTACTTTTATTGTCACTGCTATAATTATAAAGTAACTAGTATATTTGTGCCCAGCCAGCCAAGTGGTTTCTTCTCTTTAAAAACTGAGTGTGTGTGTGTGTGTGTGTGTGTGTGTGTGTGTGTGTGTGTGTGAATTGATCCCCTCTCCCAGGTCTCCTGTTTCTGGGAGGGATGGGGGGACAAAAGGGGTCTGTCCCCCCAACCCTTCCAGAACCAGGGGACCCTGCAGAGAGGGGATCCCCCTCAGGACACCCGGTTATTAAAGAGAAGAAACTAAGCGGTTTCTTCTCTTTAAAATGGAGTGTTTGGGAGGGTGTGTGTGGAATCGATCACCTCTCCCTGGTCTCCTGGGTTTGGTAGGGTTGGGGGGACAAAAGGGGTCTGTCCCCCAAACCCTTCCAGAGCCAGGGGACCCAGCAGAGAGGGGGAATCCCCCCCACCGCCACCCATATTAAAGAGAGGAAAGTAAGCGGTGTGTTCTCTTTAACAGTGTTGGGAGGTGGAGTGGATTCGATCCCCTCTCCCTGGTCCCCTGGGTTTGGAAGTGTTGGGGGGACAAAAGGGGTCTGTCCCCCCAACACTTCTGTACCGAGGAGACCCGGGAGAGGTGATCGATTTCACCCCCCCCTCCCAAACACTCCGTTTTTAAAGAGAAAAAAACCGCTTGGTTTCTTCTCTTTAATAATGGGGTGTCCTGCGAAGGTGGGATCCCCTCTCTGCAGCACCTTAGCCTCCCGGAGAGAATGAATCTCCATCACGGAGTGGCTTTGCTTCTCTCTGGGTTGGCTGGGAACCCAGCGAACCCAGAGAGAAGCGAGTCCTTCTCTCCGGTAGGCCAGGAGGCGCTCCGGCCTCTCCTTTGTCCATGAGGGCATCGAGGCCTCATCGCCCGCAGGGATGAAGGAGAGGCCGGTGCTTCTCCCTACACAGAAGGCCGTGCCAAGAGGGAAAGAGTTTGAAAGATCCAGCTGGAGCCGATAAAAGGTAAGTGTGGTTGGTGGAGGTTAGGGAGGGGGGGGGGGCTAGGTGGTGGAGCGGGGTGTGTGTTATGGTTACTGGGGACGTGCCTCCCCCCCACTCCCTAACCCCCACCAACCGCACTTACCTTTTCCTGGCTCCGGCTGGGTCTTTCAAAGTCTTTCCCTCCGGCTTCTGGCGTTTTTTTTAAGTCGGCGCGCGCGTTCCGGGCCTCCTCTGCATTCGCATCCCTCAGCCTAATTGGCTGAGGGGTTGCGCAGTGCATAGGACTCTGGGACTCATAGTTTTATTCTTTTTGGTCGTGTTCGTGGGGCGTCTGCCCCACTGGCAACCTCCGGACCCTTGCGGGGTTGGTGAGGCGGGGGTAAGGTAAGTTCAGGCAGCTCAGTTAGGGATGGTTGGGCTGGGTGTAGGAGTGCATGCCGGAGTCCAATGGTTAACGTCCCTCTTTATAGGTATAGATCTCATTCTTTATTTTTTAAAACAGTAACTAAATACTTTGATTGAATAGCAATTATACTTCTATACTGTCCCATAGAGTTTAGAGCACTCTCTGGGCAGCTCACAAGGTAATTAGTATTTTGCCCCTGGCAAGCTGGATATTCATTTACTGACCTTGGAAGGATTGAAGGCTAATTCAGCCTTGAGTCTCTTGGGATCAAACTTGGATCATGAGCAGAGTTCTGGTTGCAGTACTGCGGCTTAGCCACTGGGGCTCTCTGTAATTACAGAGCCTCTGTAATTAATAACTACAAAAGCAACTCATAGTAATTGGATTATATTCTAATTACTATTCAATAGTAATTAGTTAATTACTACACCATGAATAGTAAGCTAGCAGAGTATAGAACAAGAACACTTGAGCCATATATTCGTCCTCTACCATGTAATGAAGCCACACAACTGGCCTTTTGCTGCTAGCAGCCACAGCTGAGCCCCCCCCCCCCGCCCTCCTCTCCCGTCCCATGTGGGAGAGATAAAGGGCCAAAAACTGCCACTGCCTGAAGACTTAGAACATGGTCTAAGCTTTGGCAGAGGTGAGGAGGACCGCCAGTGAGGTACGTGAGGACTTGCATACCTGCTGGTGTTCTTGACCCCCCGGGTTTCGAAGGATGGGAAGGGACTGTCTTGGAGTATATCTTTATTCTATTGTATGCTGTTTTGGCATTCTATATGTAGTATAGTGTTTCATAACATGTTTGCTATGTCTCTGCTATTGTATTGTGTGGGGATTGAACACTGTATTTTGGGGACCTTTGTTACTATTGTCATATTGATTGTATAGATTATGCTGCATTGCTATGTATTTATTTATCTTGTAACTATTGTACTGCTATTTCTGCTGCTGCTTGCTCAGATTTTGTTTTTTGTTCATGTATATTATTGCAGTGAACCGCCTTGAGTTGCCCGCTGGGTAAGAAAGGTGGTATAGAAATAAAACTTAATAATAATAATAATAATAATAATAATAATAATAATAATAATAATAATAATAATAATAATAATAATAATAATAATAATAATAATAATAATAATAATAATAATAATAATAATAATATATTGTTATTATTATTACTGTTATCACAGAAGTAATTTAAAAATGGAAAGAAGTTTTTCCTTAAGTCACAGTCCTCATGTAATTTAGTTATACTTTCTTTATAGCAACATAAACTGCTCACAAGCAATTACCTATTTATAACTAGTTATTTCTCTAAGTTATGACCCATTCTCTGCATCGCATAGGAAAAGCTGTGCTAAAAGGTAGTGCACTGGGATCTAGAGGTCAAATCAATTCTGTTCATAAAATTATTTTAAAAGCTGCTCCAAGGCCTGTCTAGGTCAGGATTCAGTTTCCCACAGCAGTCTGACCAGATTACCTGAGGGGAACCCACAGGTAGCACACGAACACAACAGAACACCCAAGGAAGACTTGGGATTTGTGTTTTCGTCACAGCCGCACACCATGCTACATGGCCAAAGACTGTAGAAACTGACAGGAACTTTCAAAAGCAGCTTGCAATATGGGGTGGGAGTTTGTGGTCTGCAGATCTGTTGGTTTTAAAAAAAAAAGTCACAAATCCAACTGGACATGCTCAGTCCCTTGGGCATGCTTAGAAAAACACTTTGGATCTCAGCCAGAATATACAACTTGTTAGTTAAGGCAGGAGAGTGAAATGGGGGAGGGGGTTTCTGCCACTTGATTTTTGCAGCTTGTGTTCAGCAGATTAAATAGCTTAGCAAACCTAACATTTGGTCTATTTGTTCAATAGCAGAATCTGAGTCTTTTGCACCAAACATCTGCTACACAGCTGCATTTTTTGAACAAACATTTATGCTGGCATAAATATCTGTATCATATGAGCAAGTACATGAAATTTCAGTTTACACTTGGGACATTTTAAATACTAGATCTGGCATGCTGTTTTAACAGCATGGTTAAACAAATCAGCAGTATACATATCACTTAAAAATAACTGAATATGACTCTGTATTTTTTTATTTTGTAGGGCATTAACAGTATCAAGACAATTATTCCTTTCTAAATCCTTACATCTTTTAATAAGAACATACAGTCACTGAAACAGAGGTTCCATTAGATTTTGCTCTCCCAATGGTTTAATCTACAGAAGTGGAAATGCTTTAACAGATTTTGGTAACTGCTACCAGAAACAGGTGACAGAAACAGGGTCAGAACCTTGAATGCTGTTTTTCAGCAACAGAGGTTGAAGAGAGTTATTACAATAACAAGTACAACGAAACGGAGCAGAACATTGTAACAAAATGGGTCACAAGTTATTCGACATGGGAGTTTCTTTGGTTTTTAAACTGTCTTAGAAAGTAGCTTTGCTTCGTTGCAAAGGCCTCTTAATTCTTTCTGCTGCACTTATCAAACAGATGGGCCTTGTAGATGCTCCTCAAAGCTTCGGCCGACGTTGTGTCTTCTTCCCTGTTCTGGAATGCCCGTAATGTCAACATCCAGAGCCTGAGATCACTAGACCTTTGTTATGAGAGAACCAGTGGTTGTTTATAAAAACCCTGGGCCCTAATTGGCTGCATGCTAATTAGGTGAGCCAAGCTCATGTCTTTCCTATAGGCACATGGGTTTGAGAGTTTAGTTAGTTCGAGTTTGGGGTTCCTGAGAGTGACACCTCAGAAGGGAGAGGAGGACTCTTAACATCAAGTCAGGACTCCAACCCCAGCTTCGAAATGATTACCTAGATTACAGTACTTAGGTTTTCTTTTGTTTCTGGGGGAAGGCCTGAGTGTGGATTTCCCTAATGTCCTTTTTGATTAGTATTTTTGTATGCTGTAATTCTGTATCCTGAACCAACGAGTGAACTGTTATTTCTTTGAGAACAATAAACATTTTTCCTTCATCAACAACGCCTGTTCTTTGGGAGAGGGGGTAAGACAAGAGTTAAGCCATAAGCCACACGCTACCACATTTAACACAATTCTCTCCATATTACTTGCCGGGCTCTGTTAATACAGGTAAGCCCCAGGGTGTTGCCGCAGAAGGATCTGCAGGATGGCACGTAGACCTCCTGGAGCTCAGAGTCTTTGGGGGGTTCCATAGAGCAGACTGGTAAAAGTCCTTCGCAGGAATGGGAGAGAGACCCAAAGGCAAGGGCCAGGTCAAAGCCTATCTGTCACACAATGAAAGGGGAGAAACAAGCGATCTCTTCCAGGAGATCTGAGAAATCAAAGAGAAATTTGAGCCTAGATAAGGAATTCTGATTGACCAATAGAGAAACCCACTATTTGTATACTGAAGAAAAGAACTCTGATTCCCAACGGTCATGGAAGCGGAGGAGGCCATTCCAGATGGACACATTGATAATATCCTCAACCCTGTGGCAGTCCATTGCAGTCCTAGTGTTAAATCCTGCATGTCTCATTTCATACATGCCACTGGAGATGTCTCCGTGATCATAGTGTGTGGGTCACTTCATGGCAAGCTGTGATCCACCTTAAACAAATTCACGCTGATGGCATTTTTCCTGCTTCTGGGGAAAAATTAATCTCGGATATGAATTGCAGCTGGTGCCACGCCAAATACAGAACGGATAAAAAGTATGACAGATTCCTTTGAAGAGAAATCCTATGATAGAGAATGTTCAGTTCTAGAAAGTGAAGTGAAAGCTGCTTTGAAAGCACTAGGAAGAAATAAAACATCAGGGGTAGATAGTTCTATTTGTATTGGATACCAAGCCCCAGAGACTGAATCCTGCCAAGAACATGACAAAATATATGGAAAACAAACCAAAAGTCCACAGACTTGAATGTTCAAAAGACATTTCAACCGCAAAGAAGGTAAAGGATGCTCTTGATCAAAAGCCAGTTGTAACTGACTCTAGGGTTCGGTGCTCATCTCCGTTTATAACCAAAGAGCCAGCACTGTCCACATCTGCAGACGTTTCTGTGGACATGCAGCAGGCATGCCTTGACACCAAAGTGCATGGAATGCAGTTTACCTTCCCACCAAAGTAACTCTTTATCTACTTGCAATTGCTTGCCTTTGAACTGCTAGGTTGGCAGCAGCAGGGTCAGAGACGGAAGTTCATGCCGTCATGCAGCACTCGGGTCTCGAACTGCTGACCTGCCGACTTTCCAGTCATCAAGTTCAGATTCTTAAGCACTAAGGCACTGGAGTCCCTTAATTTCAAAGAAAGGTGAAGTAACTATAGGACTTTAATTTCCAATGAAAGCAAAGTGATTCTCAAAGTGTTTCAACAAGAGATCTATCACATCCTTACCTTATAAGGAGTGAAAAATGTTTGCTGTTTAAGATGGATTCTGAAAAGGAAGAGGCACTCAAGATCATATTGTAAAAATCCACTAGAGACAGGAGTGCATCAAATAATTTCAGAAGATCAGTCTATGCTTTATAGCAGGGGTGGCCAATCTTTTTGGGCTGTGGACCGGACGCGTGGTTCCTCCCGCCACTTTTAGCAGCAGCGGCAGGTGCATTTGTGGTGCATTTTTCAAGCATTTTCATCCTTTCCCACAGCATTTTCAGCTGTTTTTGCCAGTTTTGGTGCATTTGGGGAGCTTCTGGCATGTTTTCCCTGTATTTTTGATGCTTCCAGCACGTTTTTGGCGCTTCTGGTGGTGGCGGTGGGGTCCTCATTGTGGGCTGGATTAATTGGTACCGTGGGCCGGGTTCGGCCCATGGGCTGCATGTTGGGAACCTCTGCTTTACAGACTACATCAACGCCTTTGACTATGTGGATCATGAGAAACTATGGATTGTTCTGAAAAAAATGGGGGGGGGGACCTCAGTACTTGATTTAATTTAAGATATACAGGTAAAAACATCTTACTTGCAGAAAGCAGCAATGACTTGAGATGTGTTTTAGTGAAAATCAAAAATGAAAGTGTTAAAGCAGGACTTAGTCGAACATCACACAATATTAATGTTGACAATGAAGAAATCAAAACAATGAAATGGAGACTGGAGTGAAGAAATCAGAAGAAGATTGAGACTCAGAAAGTTAGCAATGAAGGAATTAGAAAATATAAAGTGTAAGGCTGTGTCATTGGAACTCAGATCAAGATAATCTACACTCTTATATTTGCAATCACCTTGTAAAAGTATAAAAGCTGGACAATAAAGAAAGCTGACAGGAAAAATATTAATTTGTTTTCCATCTGTGCCACCCCCCCACCCCCGGGACTCTCGCCCACCCAAGTCCTGGGTGGGCAGAAGAGGAGCCGTTGGGGGGGAAAGAGGCTGCTTTTCCATCAGCGCTGCCCCCCACCCCCGGGACTCTCGCCCACCACCGTTTGTGATGTCCTTTGGCTCTCAGTAAAGGAACCTGGGCAGACTCACCCCGACACACGTGATGATGAGGGAGGGATGGTAGGTATTGAGGGGGAATTTTAGGAGGAAAGGAAGACGGGAGGGTAAGAATGAGGGAGGGAAGGAAAGAAGGAAAGGGAGAAGAACGGCAGGAGGTAAGGAAGGATGGAAGGGAGGGGGAGAGAAAGGAAGGAGAGAATGAAGGGGTTGCGGGAGGGAAGGTAGGATGTTAGAGGGTAAGGAGAAAGGGAGTGCAAGAAGGAGGGAGGGAACGAATTGATGGTTGAAGGAGAAGTTAGGGAAAGAAGGAGGGAGGGACTCGCAACATACCCCTCTCTCCCCCCCCCCCTCGCCTGGCATGGGGTGAGGGGGCCAGGGTTGCTTTTCCCCCCCTTGCCAGGGTTGAGTTTTTCCTGGGAGTGGTGATGTTTTTTTTTTGGGGTGGTGGTGCTGCGGTTGTCAGGAAAAGAAGATGTGTGCGAAGCAACATGGGATGGTCTCCAGGGATGTGGCCATGACTAAACGACACGTACGTCTATTTTCCTTCCTTATAGGTATAGATTGTTTCACTCTATCGATACCATATGTTCATGAGTGCATTTTAAACATGTTTGTCATTTACATGAAGCCTTACTCCTTGTTGTGCAGTCATGCCACATACTTATGTTAAATAAATCTTAAAGAGGAATTTCTTTTGAAATGTTTATTGTTTTCTAACATTGTAAAGGGAGTGTATTTCTGTCAACTCTCATTTGCAAAGATACTGGGAATCCAAAGCGTGAGAATTTTCCATTTTTTCCCCTTTGGGACTTTGTTAGTCAAAAGAACCTAGTTGTCTGAAGGGTTAGAGAACTGTGTCTGCTGTGCATTTTGAAGAGGAACACTTTCTCTTCCTTTACCACACTGAGGCTGGCAGAGACATTCTCAATCAAATACCAGATGGACTGACTCCCTATAAGAAGCCATGGGCTCAATTTGTAAGAGTTGAACAAAGCTGCTGAAGACGGGACATTTTGGAGATTGCTCATCAAAGGGTTGCCACAGGTCATAGAAAATGAGATGGCATGGAATAACAATGACAAAGAGAACCAGTGGCAGAAATTAAGCAGATTTCACTTATCAAAGACACAACGAGAGAATAATAAACTGATTCACAATTCAGCATATATCTTATAAGTACCTAATTACTGCTGAAACCAGTAGGACAAAAGTTATTTCTTTATGCAAAATTTGAATATGTCTTCATCTTTTTGATTTATCACTTAAGGTTTGTTCTCTAAGAAATAGATCCAGAGTCAGAGCAGAGCCACTAAAATTAGTGGGACTTAATTAACCAATGACTAGTTTAAGTCCTGTTAGCTTCAGTTACTCTGGCCTAAATATGACCAAGTTTGGATTTACTCCTTCATGTCTAAGTCTTAAGGATTTTATTTTTACTGAATGGCTCCCACTATTTACACTTGTTCAGGTCATCTGGCCATCAATGAAGCCCTAATAAAATGTGATCTTGCTAACAACAGTCTCTACCAGGCTTTCTCAACCTTTTCTGCATGCGGGTTGGAGCACTCCCCCTCAGATGGCTGTGCGGGCCAATTGCGTGTTTCCGTGCGAGTTCTTGCATGAAAATGCACATTTTCAGCAGGTTCCCATGCATTTTCAGCGAGTTCTTGGACAAAAATGCGCATTTTCTCATGAGAACTTGCCGAAAACGCACAAGAACTCACAGAAAAACATGCATTTTCATGTGAGAATTACAACCAAAAATGCATGAGAACTCACCAAAAATACACGTTTTTGCCGATTTCCCCCCAGCAGCAACAGCAACGAGGGCGTCGGGGGCTGGGTTTGGCCCGTGGCCCGTAGGTTGAGAATGCCTGGTCTATACTCAGTATGGCCTTAACTTAATTGCAGCATGTAAGCACTGGTCCTCAAACCTGCCATACATCTTGTAATGTCACTACTAAAATGTCCACAAATTGTGTCACGAACTCCTGCTGTTGTTTAAACTGAAAATGACAAGAAATGATGTCTGAATTTTCCTCCCCTCTCTTTGAAGCAACCCTGTGTCCTGTGCAATCCAAGTTTGCAGAGATGTAAATATCATCAGAAGAGAGCGCCATCAACAGAGAGCTGCCTATCACTTGTTATCATCTGTATAGCAGCCCAAGCAAATATGCATGTTATCATAGCCCTCCCAAATGTTACTATATACTACTATATTTTAGTAATTACTTCTACATTTCCATTAATATGAACAAATTGGTTCATGCAAATTAGACGCAAATCTATGCACCCCCCTTCAAATTTTGGTAATCTACAAGTGTCTACTACATTCTAATATAAATCATGGTGTTATCTTCAGTCACTGCCAGATTAAGAAACTGAGAACACCCATTCAATTGATTCGTTCATAAAGTAGCAGCTAATTTCTGAACATTTCAGCTCCATGTGTTTAGTTAGGTAATGTTCATCTTTAAGCCAACAATCTGCTTAACGCAATGGCTAGTTTTTGGTTTCTGTTTGAGGCAGGCGAGGCATGAACATATGACTAAACTAGTACATGTAAATAATAAAACCAAATTATGCCATCCATTCATTCACTCACAAATTAATTAGCATATTAATAATCTCTAAAGACAAAAAAAGAGTTCTAAAATAAAAAGTTGTGGTTGAACAAATAAATTCAAGCATAGACCAACACTGGCACATCAATGCATTTTTTTCTGCACTTTAACTTCCCTCTCCAAGTGTAAACTATAGCACAACCCCATTAGACCTTCCACTTTTTAATCTAAGACAATGGGAGCAGATTGGGAGAGCTGAAATGAAGTGAGAAAACACACAACAGATTTGCAGAGCTGTCCTACCCACAATTACATAATCTTTCCTAGTGCAGACCAGCCGATCCATATTTACAGAAAGGAAGTCCCAGTACATTTAGTGGGCTCAGGCCAAAGTAAACAGAGGCTTTTTCTCTCCTTAGGGAATCAAAGAGAGGAGCTCACTTCTCATGTTTATTTGGGCTAGAAGTTAAGGTATGAAAAAAAAGTCTAAACATGCCTCTTTTTAGACTGACAGGGGATCTGATTTATTTCTTGCCATTGGAGTATAGCTTCAATCATAAGTTTTAGTTTTGAACTGAATGTTTTTTTCTCCTCTTGGGGAATTTCTGCTTTTTGAAATGTAGGAAAATAGGGACATCAATATTGGGAAAAGAAAGTCTGTCTTCACAACAACTGAAAGGGGGAATGAAAAAGCTACTATATGAATAACAAAGCAAACAGTGACTGTTGAAAACAAACCTCAGACTCAATGTAAGAAAACAGACCAACATCTCTTATCCAGTTCTTGCTAGAAGCCACACTCACTCACAAAGGAAAAGGACTTGCTATTTATGTGTTTGTTGTAAAAAAACCACATTTGTGTGACACGCAAAGATTTCCCCTGGAGAACACATTCCAGGATCATCTGAGTTTCACTGAAAGCCAGCTCACCCCAAGGAAAGGAGGTCAAAATCCAAAATTTTCACCACTTAATTTGCACTGTGTCCATTTCAGTAGAAGACACAAACAGAGCTCTCAAGCATTCAGAAAATTACTACAGTGAGAAACAGATATCAAATTTTCTTTGCTGTCAGGAGCTGTGATGGACCCAGTCCCAGCCACACACCCCGGAGCAGAGCTCTGTGCAACACACACACACACCATGGCAACTGACAGCAGCCATAGCTTCTGATAACAGAGGGCTATGGCTGCTAATCATCATTAGATGCGGTGCTTGTGGCACCACATACAGCCACAGCAGGGGCAGGATTTTTTGATGCGGAGAGCCAGATATGGTCCACAGGCCATAGTTTGAGGACCCCTGTTCTTGAGTATGGACAGAGGGATTGGAATCATCTCCTTTAGCCTTTCTCCTCTTTTCCCCAGAGAAGAGGGAAGAAGCCCTGGTAAATAAATAAATAAAAAGAGATAGAGCTGCTAGAACCTTAAACAAACTCACTTCTTCTGGCCTGAATTTGACAGTCCCAGCTGAAGTTGACACATTGAATCAATGAGATTTATTAACGGCTCCTCATTTTTGGCAGTTTCACATATGGCCTAGATGAATTAATAATAATAATAATAATAATAATAATAATAATAATAATAATAATAATAATAATAATAATAATAATAATAATAATAATAATAATAATAATATTATTATTATTATTATTATTATTATTATTATTATTCCTGCCAACCTAGCATTTCGAAAGTAAGAAATTGCAAGTAGATAAATAGGGACCACTTTGGTGGGAAGGTAAACAGCGTTCTGTGTGCTCCGGTGTCTAGCCATGCCTGCCACATGACCGCAGAAGCAGACAGCACTGGTGCTTTGGCTTTGAGACAGAGATGAGCACTGAATCCTAGAGTCAGATAAGACTGGCTTTCGAGCAAGGGAAACCTTTACTTTTATTACTACTACTACTTCAGCAGTACACAGAAAGAGCCGCCTCAAAGATTGTGGTATTTCTGAGCCACAATCGGGCGTACCCTGGTAGTGGTTTAATCTAATATTTTGAATGCAAAATATTTTGAAATATTATAATATCACCCTTAGTCTGATTTCTTTATTCTTAAATAAAGTTACTTACTTCTTCACCTTTAAGTAATTTCTATCTTTACGTAAGTTTTCATTTCTAGTAACTTCTTCATTTATTTTTATTCCTGAGTAACTCCATATGTCAAAGTATTTTTAAGCAATCTTCTGTATATCTAAAGTTAACTCCATCTAACTGGATTTCTTATTTTTTTTTCTTATTTGGTACTTTATTTCCTTATTTGATTCATAAGTAAACATCTTTAAATTTACATCAAAACAATTTGTCTGTGAGTTTGTTCCTGATTCAACCCTGCCTGTGAACGGTCCCTCAAAATTTAAAAGGTTGCCAATTTTCGGGTAACAGTGGCAACCTTGTGTTGCTGGCTAATCTTTCTCACACTTGGTCAGGTGAAAGGAACTGCAGAGTGAACTCACCAAAAGGTGCCTTCGTTTTGGCAGATTCATGCCTGGCCTGGGCAGGGAGGAGGAAGAGAAATTTTTGAGTCAATGGGTTTAAACTAAATTTGAAGGTTCTGGGGGGTTGCCTTGCACCAAAAGCAACCTTTTCATTTTGGGTTTCTGTAGCACACTGAACACCTACTCTAAAGAACATAAGAACAGCATTGCTGGAACAGACCACAGCCCATCCAGTCCAGCATTCTGTCTCACACAGTGGCTCACCATTTGCTTCAGGGTATTCCCAAGCAGATGCCTTCACCTGCTTAGGATTCCCTGGAAATGGCATTGAGAGATATCCTGCCTATCTCTCCAACCCCGAGGTTGTCCTTAAATATCCATAATTATAGCCATTGAGACCCTTGTCCTCCATGAACTTGTCTAATCCTTTCTTAAAGCTGTCAAGACTGACAGCTGTCACCACTTCTTCTGGCAGGGAGTTCCATACACCAGTAATCCTCTGGGTGAAAAAGTACTTTCTCTTATTAGTTTGAGAACTAGTACCCAAAAGTTTCATGGAGTGTCCCCTAGTTCTAGTGTTATGCGATAGGGAAAACAGTATTTCCTTATCTACTTTGTCCACACAAAGAATCCCCATAATATCGACATCAGACCACAGAGTGTAGTTACTAATCAGCCTTAAGCAAGACCATTCACCGTTCTGTGATGGCAACCGCCCAAGCATCCTCTTGTCTCTTTCGCCTGCTTACAAAACAGAAGAAGAATTGAGAACATACAGATGGCTGCTCAGTCTTACCTTTGGTGGTTTAAACGGATAATCCGATGAAAACGTAATATCCAGGAAAAAGACACCACCTTCGTAAACAGAACCTGGAGGACCAAGGATAGTAGATCTCCATTCATAAATGTTATCACCTTTAGGCCCAGCACTATTGAAATAGAGAAAAGGGAGGGGGGAAGAGACAGGGAGTGAGTGGGGAGGCTTTGTGAGCATTTATGACAGTGATTACTCATTTCTCCCTCATGAAAAACATCTATTGCTTATATACAGCTCGGTGCTTTTGTATGTGCTTGCTAGGAACGAAGAGACAGCCCATCAACTCTGCTCCTGTCAAGATTTCAACACAAGGGCCATCTTTGTCTTCTGCAATGTTTAACTGTGTGGCCTTTTGTCTGTTGCTCTTTCGGGGGCTCATAAGAGAGAAAGAAAAAAAAAAAAGAACAGGGAAGAAAAATGCTGCCATCCTAAGCAGAGTTTAAGGCCATATTCATCCTTTACATTTATATCCTCCTCTGTGGAGTTCTTGGCTGTCTACATGGGATTATTAAATTTAAATGTGCAAGCCTATGAAGTAGGTTAGCCTGAAAGGGAGGGACTGGTTTAAGGCACAAGGTAACAACCAGGATGTCAGCTAGAGAGAAGGGGGGGGGGGGTGTTCTGCCAGTTTTTTGTGCATTCAGTTAGAAAAAATTAAATTTAGAGCTCTAAGTATCCTGAAGATGAAGGCATATGCAAATTGGAGTAAAGTCCTGTGGTTGGAGAAAATGAACTAACAGAAATTTCCCCCTCAGTTGCACTAGCCAAATCCAACACTTACTGCCACAGAAATATTAAAAACAAAGAACTTTTAAAAGGGAAAACAAGTAAGGTAGTACACTGATACCTCAGACAACATCCAAACATGGTTCCACAAGTTTGGACTTTATACGGATTTGGACTTTGTATGAGGCATGCAAAATCCTAGCTGTGATGCCTCATACAACATCCAAATCCTTGCCGCGATGCCTCGTACAACGTCGTTTCCATAGAGATACGTTGTACTGTAACATCACAGACTTCGGGGCAAAGTCAAGGAAACAGACAGGAAACTGACAGCACTTTAAGAAATCATTGTCTGAAGGCTAAATACATTACAAAAACATGTCAAATAACCCTGATTGTACAAGAACCTGAAGAATACTGCAAAAATCCCAGGAATGCTACTAAAAATTCTGATGAAATTTTTTTAAAAAAACCCCAAAATCGCGCTCAAAACCACTCCTAAACACTCTTCGCCTCGTGCAAAACCCACAAGAGCAATGCACGCATGTGTTCTGCCTAGGCACAATGCAATCTGGGAACCCCCCAATGCCTCATACAAAGTCGCAGCGACTTTGTATGAGGCAACTTTTTTCAAGGAATTAGGCGATGTTGTATGAATTCGATGTTGTACAAAGCGGACTTTGTATGAGGTATTACTGTAATTGTCATTTAGCACTAATTTGCTGAAAAACTCAGGGAATCAAAGCTAGATTTTTAGGCTGAAATTGTCCAGCCTTACGTGATTACAGAAAGGGAAACTGCACCATTTAATTACGGTAGCAGGTCACCCACCATGGTTCCCTTCATTTATACGGCTTGGGTCCAGGGTATCTGAAAGGTCATATCATTCGATGAGCTACTTGGTTTTCGAGATCTTCTGGGAAGGCATTTCTCTCAGTTCCACCACTTTCCAAAGATTATTTAGGCAAAGACACCGGGCCGGTGAGGGAGGAGGAAGACCAGCCGGGCGGGGAGAGGCCAGCCAGCCGCCCCAACGCGAGCCCTCCTAAGCCGGTCCCCACCATCTCCAGCCGGGCCGGCAAGGGAGGAGGAAGACCAGCCGGGCGGGGAGAGGCCAGCCAGCCGCCCCAACGCGAGCCCTTCCGAGCCGGTCCCCACCATCTCCAGCCGGGCCGGTGAGGGAGGAGGAAGACCAGCCGGGCGGGGAGAGGCCAGCCAGCCGCCCCAACGCGAGCCCTTCCGAGCCGGTCCCCACCATCCCCAGCCGGGCCGGTGAGGGAGGAGGAAGACCAGCCGGGCGGGGAGAGGCCAGCCAGTCGCCCCAACGCGAGCCCTCCTAAGCCGGTCCCCACCATCTCCAGCCGGGCCGGTGAGGGAGGAGGAAGACCAGCCGGGCGGGGAGAGGCCAGCCAGCCGCCCCAACGCGAGCCCTTCCGAGCCGGTCCCCACCATCCCCAGCCGGGCCGGTGAGGGAGGAGGAAGACCAGCCGGGCGGGGAGAGGCCAGCCAGCCGCCCCAACGCGAGCCCTCCTAAGCCGGTCCCCACCATCTCCAGCCGGGCCGGCAAGGGAGGAGGAAGACCAGCCGGGCGGGGAGAGGCCAGCCAGCCGCCCCAACGCGAGCCCTTCCGAGCCGGTCCCCACCATCTCCAGCCGGGCCGGTGAGGGAGGAGGAAGACCAGCCGGGGGGGGGAGAGGCCAGCCAGTCGCCCCGACGAGAGCCTTTTCCAAGCCCTGAAAACAACCAAGCGCCGAAGGAGAGGTCCAATTGGCAGAAGGGAAGAAGGCAAAGGAGTTAAACCAGGGGGTGAGACTCAGAGCCCCATACAAAGGATAAGTAGTTAAATATGCAGAAATGTTGATGACTTAATATAGTAACTCACATAAAGACTTTAAAATGACTTAATATAGCAACTGACATAGAGACTGCGCTTTAAAGTGTGATAATATGCATGATAATATGTTGTCTTAAATGTTTTTAAACTTTTAAAAACTGTGATAAAATGTATGAGGAGAGAAAAATGGCGCAGACACCGGCAACCACGCCATAAATCTTGCCAAGAGAACCCTATTGACCAAAACAAAAGGCAAAACAAAAGGGCAGGCTAGGTGATACAGGATGCTTAACACCACAGAGTGGAGGAAGGGGAGGGACAGGAAAGGGGGAGGGGAAATGCAATGTTGTAAGGAGCAATACTGCATAGGGACATGGAATGTGAGATCAATGAACCAAGGTAAACTGGAAGTGGTAAAAAATGAGATGGAAAGAATAAGCATTGACATCTTGGGCATCAGTGAGCTAAAATGGACAGGGATGGGTGAATTCAGCTCTGGAAACCATCATATCTACTATTGTGGACAAGAAAACCTTAGAAGGCATGGAGTAGCCATAATTGTCAGTAAGAGAGTAAGAAAAGCAGTAATGGGATATAACCTCAAAAATGACAGAATGATGTCAGTCAGAATTCAAGGCAAACCTTTCAATATCACCGTAATCCAAGTCTATGCACCAACCACTAGTGCAGATGAAGCCACAGTGGACCAGTTCTATGAGGACCTAGAACACCTCATAGAACAGACACCAAGAAATGATGTCCAAATTATATTAGGAGACTGGAATGCCAAAGTAGGAAATCAAAAAGTGGAGGGAATAACAGGCAAGTTTGGTCTTGGAGTACAGAACGAAGCAGGGCAAAGATTGATAGAGTTCTGCCAAGAGAACGCACTGGTCATAGCAAACACTCTCTTCCAGCAACACAAGAGGCGACTTTACACATGGACATCACCAGATGGCCAACACCGAAACCAAATTGACTACATACTCTGCAGCCAAAGATGGAGAACCTCCATACAATCAGCAAAAACAAGACCTGGAGCAGACTGTGGATCAGATCACAACCTACTGATCACAAAATTCAGGTTAAGACTAAAGAAAATAGGGAAAACAAGAAGACCAGACAGATATCACCTAGACAGCATCCCTAAAGAATACACGGTGGAGGTGATGAACAGATATAATGGCCTGGACGCAAGAGACAGAGTGCCAGAAGAATTATGGACAGAGATAAAGGACATCATGCAGGAAGCAGCAAAGAAAACCATACCAAAAGAAAAGAAGCGTAAGAAAGCAAAATGGTTGTCTGATGAGGCTCTTAAAATAGCAGAGGAAAGAAGGAAGGCAAAAGTCAAAAGAGAAAGGAAAAAATACAACCTTCTGAACACAGAATTTCAAAGAAAAGCAAGGAGAGATAAGGAAAACTACCTAAAAGAACAGTGCAAAGAAATGGAGGAAAACAACAAAAGAGGCAGGACTAGAGATCTCTTCAGAAAAATCGGGGAAATAAAGGGAACATTTAAAGCAAAAATGACCATGATAAGGGACAAAGACGGAAAAGAGCTAGCTGATGCAGAAGAGATAAAGAAAAGATGGAAAGAGTACACAGAGGAACTCTACAAAAAGGACCTCAACACTCCTGATAACCACAATGATGAAAAAACTGAACTCGAGCCAGACATCCTGGAGAGCGAAGTTATAAAGGCCCTAAAGAGCACTGCAAACAACAAAGCTAGTGGATATGATGGTATCCCAGTCGAATTTTTCAAAGCGCTAAAAGATGATGGCGTCAAATTACTGCACTCAATATGCCAGCAAATCTGGAAAACAAAACAGTGGCCACAGGATTGGAAAAGATCAGTATACGTCCCAATCCCAAAAAAGGGCAACGCCAAAGAATGCTCAAATTACCGAACAATTGCACTCATCCCACACGCCAGCAAGGTGATGTTCAAGATAATACAGGACAGACTTCAGCAACATGTGGAGAGAGAACTACCAGAGGTGCAGGCCGGTTTCAGAAGAGGCAGGGGGACTAGAGACCACATTGCCAACATACGTTGGATCATGGAGAAAACAAAGGAATACCAGAAACAAGTTTACTTTTGTTTCATTGATTACACTAAGGCATTTGACTGTGTGGACCACAACAAGATGTGGCAAGTAATTAAAGAGATGGGAATACCAGAGCACATCATATGCCTCCTGAGAAATCTGTACATGAACCAAGAAGCAACAGTTAGGACAGAACATGGAATGACAGAGTGGTTTGGAATAGGAAAAGGAGTAAGACAAGGCTGCATTTTGTCACCATGCTTATTCAATCTATACACAGAGCACATAATGCGAAATGCAGGGATGGAGGAATCACAATATGGGATTAAAATTGCTGGGAGAAACATAAACAATCTGAGATATGCAGACGATACCACCCTAATGGCAGAAAGTGAGGAAGACCTAAAGAACCTCTTGATTGGGCTGAAGGAGGAGAGTGCAAAAGCTGGTTTGAGACTCAATATCAAGAAAACCAAGGTAATGGCAACAGGCCCAATCAGTTCCTGGAAAATAGATGGGGAAGAAGTAGAAGCAGTGACAGATTTTACTTTCCTGGGATCAAAGATCACGGCAGATGGGGATTGCAGCCATGAAATAAAAAGGCGACTGATTCTTGGGAGACAAGCTATGAGAAACCTGGGGAACATAGTGAAAAGCAGAGACATCACATTGCAAACAAAAATTAGAATAGTCAAAGCAATGGTATTCCCAGTGGTAATGTACGGATGTGAGAGCTGGACAATTAGGAAAGCTGAACGCAGAAGAATAGATGCCTTTGAAATGTGGTGTTGGAGGAGAGTTTTGAGAGTACCCTGGACAGCGAGGAGAACAAATAGGTCAATCTTAGAAGAAATCAACACTGACTGCTCATTGGAAGGGCTAATAGTAAAGACGAAGCTAAAGTATTTTGGACATCAAATGAGAAGGGAGGATTCACTTGAGAAGGCCCTGATGTTGGGAAAGGTGGAGGGCAAAAGAAGAAGGGGGAGGCCAAAGATGAGATGGCTAGATGGTATTGTAGACACAATGGGCACAGAACTGGGAGTGCTGAGGGGGATGGTGGAGGACAGAGGTGCCTGGAGAACAATGGTCCATAGGGTCGCAAAGGGTCGGAACCGACTGTGCGACTGAACAACAACATAAGAGAGGGAATTCTCAGCATTTGATTCCAGGCTTGAGAATGGGCAGCCTGAGAAGGTAGGATGGGGCCCTTTTCTTTTTGTCTTTCCCTGGTCAGCGAAAAACTTTCCTTTTCAAATAGGTTATTATTAAGCAATGAGTGTGTGGTTTAGATATTTTTAAATGTATTTTAAATATTTTAAAATTTGTTTTTAAACTTGATCTAATACATAGTTTTGCCTAATGATTAAACTTATTAATGTACAGTTTTTATTACTGTGAGCTTATCGAAAGGCATCATACAGATAATCAATCAATCGAGAGCAAATGATGGTGCAGCTAGTTGTACATCTGGGCATATGACAGTGAGAAAACTGTTGTACAATTCTCTCAGATGTGGCGTTTTCCTCAATATTTTGGCCTTTATTGGGCAAAAGCCCCAAGCCAAACGGATCAGCTCCAATTTCTCCCATAATCACCTGCTGTTTATCTTTCCACTCCACAACGAGGAAGAAATCTATAATAGGTTTCAATCATTGGCTGTTTATGCTTACAAGCCAGCCTGATCAGGTAGGAAATAGCAATGTAGATTAGGTAGCAATATGTAGTGTTGCCAAGAAAGAAATAAAGAAACTGGAATTCTCCCACAAGCTTATGCTCTATATAAAAAGTACAGAAGACTTCTGGATAAAAACACAGCTTTATTATATGAGGGAAAAGTAGATTAAAAAATCAGGATCACAAAAAAGTTTGTATGTAGAGGTTTTACTGTATTTCTATTTTCTGGCATGATCAGAATTAAATTTTATCTACTGTTCTACTCACAAGCAAGCACAGGTAAACTCCTCTTTCCTACTGCTTTGAACATGCTTAACAATAATGGCTAATGGCATTTCTTCTCTAACATTCTAAAATAACCAAACCCATCTTTCATCCTTTGTTCCTCCTTTTCCTCTCTGTCACACAATAAGATTGCACATTCAATGTCCATCTTCTGCACAGTCGCAGCTTATTTTGAATTCCAAAAGGACAGGAATCTGCACTTGACTCAAAGATCAAGTTCCAAGTCTTTCTTCACCCCTCTCAGGAAGAAAAGAACAACAGTAACCATTTTAACTCACTAAAAGCAAAGCCACTATTTTAATTTATTACATGTTTAATTCATGTTCGATTTACAACTGTGGTGATACAGATACATGTTTGGAGAACTATCACTGAGATGAGAAAAGAGGCTAGAAGGCCTATATATCTCACAATCATTCCAGAAGTTTATCTTTTTAAATGTTCTTCCCATTTTTGCCAATGGATCCCATACCTGCAGACACAACACACACAAATTTGGAGCAAAGTTAAAAAAAAACTTGAAAACCCTAGTATGGGCCATTGGGTTTTATAATTAACTTCTGACATTCATTATGCACACATTGCTTAATTGGCATAAGAGTTTGGAAGTCAAACATCTCTGGAACAATTCAATTTGGCCCTTAACGGGTTTTTTATGGCTTAATGCAAGGGGTTAGAGTGCTCTTGTATCATCTGTCAGGTATCTTTCCTTCAAACATCTCTAATAGCTGAATGCAATTCAATTCATTTAATGAAACAGCTGAATTGACTTAACAACATATTTCAACCAAAATAATCAGTCACAATTAAGGTTACAGCCACCAGCCGTGTGCCAAACTACCCAGTAATCACTCAAAGAGGGCATCCATCAATTACATAGTCAAACAAGAGCATCTATCAATTACACAGTCAAACATCTAAGAGCAATAATTCCTAGGTTACTATTTACAGTCATCTACCATTAATTCCACTTAAAATCAGAAGGGTCGTCCAGAGACGTGGGGAGTCTACTGTAACTCTTCTGTACAGGTTATCGTACAGAAAGCTGTACTGTATTCTCTGGCCTAATACTGGACTTCTACGGGAGATATGGATCACCAATGTTGATTCACCTACCAACAGCAGTGGCATCCAAGCAGGAATGATGTCTCAGAAAACACTGACGATGCAGAGTTCCTCCCGAAAAGCAGTGCTTCAGTGTAGCTACACAGACATAGCCCTTTGGTACCACTGCTACTTTTTGGGAAAGCACACTACATCTCTTTAGCACAGAATCCTTCAGGTTTTCACCAAATTACACCAAAGTTGTTAAGAGTGTACCTTTTCCACCACAATACATTGCTGCAGGTTGCACTAGCTCTCTTCTGCAGCACATTCTGAGTTTATACAAAAAGCACAGGTAAGATTAGCTGAACTATCTTTGCTTAACTGGGCTGCACCCCAGAATTCTCGGTTATGGACAGTGGTGGGAGGAATTGGCTAAGAGTTGAAACAGAAAGAGCCACTCTGAGTGACAGGAAGACGTTGTCCATAATAACTTGGTCAAACAGCACCTCATTCAGCAACACAGCCATCCCATTCCAACACATACAGTATAGGAAACATGTCTTGTGGTTCTCAACCTTGGGTCCCCAGATGTTTTTGAACTACAGCTCCCAGAAGCATTCAGCGTTGGCTGTGCTGGCCAAGATTTCTGGGAACCGTACTCCTTACATTTGGTGACCCAAGGTTGACAACCACTTTGCCCTGGACTAACTGTCAGCTGTTTACCTGAATCTTAGGTAGAGTTCATTTTCCTCACACACTATGTGGCAATTTTGGGAGGTCAGGCCCACAAGCTTGTTTGTGCAGATTATGTTTGCTGCTATTGCTGACCAAACTGTACCAACTCAAATTTGTCAACCCTACTGCTGTGGACAGAGCATTCACATCCATGCTCCACATCCTACTCTGACTTATATACTGAAAAACACATTCACTGGAAGCAAAACCTAGTAACAAACTGAAGTTTCTACCAGTTGTCTTCTCTTGCTATCAACTCTTGAAAAAAATCTCTTCTTTTGTGATGCCTTTGCAAACTCTTTGCAGGTCTTCATGAAGATGGTGGTGGTGATGGACAACCTTATCAACATTTAACTGGAAGCTCCATGAACTGAACGTGGGACTTTCCTCATGTAAAACCTGTGGTCTACCACAAAACGGAGCCTCTTTTTTCTCTTCCATGTAAAGCAGGGGTTTCCAATCTATGGCCCATAAGCCGGCCCTGGCCCACAGCACCATTTCATGTGGCCCGTGGCCACCCTTGCAGCTCCAGGAGGTGGAAGTAGACGCATTTTTGTCAGCTGTAAAACACACCTTGCATGTGGAAATGTGCCCGTGCCTGTTGTAAACGCGGAAGTGGGCACATTTATGGCTGTCATAAACATCCCTGCTTCTGGTCAGGCCTACTCAGCTGTCTGGGGGCATAGTCAGGCCAGCAGTTTAAAAAGGTTGGGAACCCCTGATGTAAAGGCTATTTTTTCCTTCATAAATGTATTAAGTCTCTCCATTCTGAGATGCTCAAAATGAATTGCAGATTCACGGACAGGATTCCTGAGGTAAAAGTGATTGATAATGCCTTTTCTTTTATCAGAAAGACCAAATGTCTTTTGAAGTGTAAAGCTCTACCCTCAGGGATATCATCTTGCCTCTTTCAGCTTTTCTTCTTCTCTTTTTTACAGGAAAAACTAAGATTCAGTCCTTGCTTAGAACCCAGAGGAACTCAGCTTCTGGTGAAACAATGCTAAAAACACAACTATCAACAAAGCCCATGTGTTTGACTCTCATACCCTCCCAGCTGAAGAGCGTTAATTTCCTTCTGCCCATGTTTTAGATGTGTGCGTGGGTGCGTGCGCATGCACAGAAGCACACACCAATGCCCAACATACATATATAAGACTTTGGAGACACATTAGGAAAATCTCACAGCAGTGACTGTGCTATGTTCTATATCAACCCTGGGGGAAAGAGGCATCTTTCTTCAGAGACCCCTTCAAATGGGAAGATAATGGAGACATGTAAGCAAGAGGGTATCAGAGGCATGGAAGAGAAAAAAGAGGCTGTTTTGTGGTAGACCACAGGTTATACATGAGGAAAGTCCCACGTCCAGTTCATGGAGCTTCCAGTTAAATGCTGACAAGAGTGTCCATCACCACCACCATCTTCATGCAGACCTATAAAGAGTTTGCAAAGGCATCACATAAAAAGAGACTTTTTTCAAGAGCTGATAGCAAGAGAAGACAACTGGTAGAAACTTCAGTTTGTTGCTAGGTTTTGCTTCCAGTGAGTGTGTTTTTCAGTATATAAGTCAGAGTAGGACATGGAGCATGGATGTGAATGCTCTGTCCACAGCAGTAGGATTGACATATTTGAGTTGGTATAGTTTGGTCAGCAATAGCAGCACATAATCTGCACAAACAAGCTTGTGGGCCTGACCTCTCAAAATTGCCATGTAGTGTGTGAGGAAAATGAACTCTGCCTAAGATTCAGGTGAACAGCTGACAGTCCAGGGCAAAGTGGTTGTCCACCTTGGGTCACCAAATGTTCTTGGAGTACAGTTCCCAGAAATCTTGGCCAGCACAGCCAACTCTGAAGGCTTCTAGGAGCTGTAGTTCAAAAACATCTGGGGACCCAAGGTTGAGAACCACAAGACAGGTTTCCTATACTGTATATGTGTTGGAATGGATCACTGTGTTGCTGAATGAGGTGCTGTTTGACCAAGTTATTATGGCCTAGCATTCTATGTGTGCGGGAACCCTTGTGTATGGAGGAACTAATAAATAGCTCCGTAGCCACATGTTTCTCCTACAGACCATTTGGTATTAGCTTGTCAGTCTGTATTTTATTTAATTCATGCTATTTTCTCTTTTCCTCCTCATAGTTATACCTCTGGCTTGTGTGCTTTCCCTTGTTGTTTAGTTGTATATATCAATGAAGGGCAATGTTTTGGCCTCCAAATGTTGTTGGATTGCAGCCCTATAAAGGATACCCAAAGGCAAGGAATGATGGCAATTTCAGACTTTAACCCAGAGCTGTCATTTGCATTTTCTAGTAGTTCTCTGACAATGGGGAGTTCTTCAGATGATACTGTACTTGATTATACCTCACATCCTCCCTCAACTCTTGATATGCTGCCTAGGGCTAACAGGGAGTCTGATCCAACAGCATGCTCCTCTAATTAGTCGCTCCAGCATTGATACTGTCAAATCAACAGATTTGCCAAGTCAAATCTCAGTATTCTATCCTAGAGACTGTGTAGTTTGTACCCTATATAACAAGGTTCCTGAAGGGGTAAAATATATTATTCTCGGCTAAAAAAAGTATTAAAAAGAATTTCCACTCCCAGAACACTCCAGCAATTCTCCTTTAAGACAAACTGCAGCCTCCCTAACCTTGCTTTGCCATTGCAAAATGTTTTTTATGAGCTGATTTCTCTGCATGTCTAGTTTGGGGCTTTTTTCCCTTGGGGAGAGTGTCTCATAGAGAGTTCTGGTGGCATCCTAGATCCTGCCCACCCCATTTTTATCAACTTGTTATGCATTATTAGATGCTTCTGCATTCAAAAACAGCATGGAACACACAGAATAGGAAGTATCAATAGATGTGGGGGATCCCAAGGTTTTTGGGTGGGTGGGTGGGTGGCTTAATCAAGCCCTTTCTGGTGAGAAAGATCTACCCTACACAGTATTCAAAACCAGAAGTGGAAAAGGGTTACAGGGAGATGGGGAGGAGAGCTAAAACTCCCAGAATCCATAGACAGTAGTTCAAAAAGGGTAGGTTACCTACCGCATAATGTAGTTCTCCAAGTGGTCCTGTGAGCATTCATACTATTGGGTTTTCCCTCCACCAATGCACGGTGGCTGGTTCTTCCAAGCTTAGTTCTTCTCAAAAAAGAGCACCATCCCAGCATGCCTAGTGTTGTCACCCCACCCCTATCCTCAGTTCCATTTGCATAGCTGCGAAAAACTGGCGGTGTCAACAATGAAAGAGGGGAGGTAGGGCAGGACATATGAATGCTCACAGGACCACTCAGAGAACTACGTTTACAGTAGGTAACCTACCCTTCTCCTTCGTGGTCCGTGAGCATCCATAGTATTGGGTGATTCCCAAGTTTAACTTACCAGGACGGAGGGCATCCTTGGAGAACCGCACCCAGGACTCTTCAGCCGAAGGTTGCATGGCGGGATTCCCTTACATCCAACTGGTAACGCCGCACGAAAGTGGAGGGCTGAGCCCACGTCACCGCCTGACAGATATCTTGGAGGGTGACACTCCTGGAAAAAGCGACAGATGTTGATACGGCTCTAGTAGAGTGGGCACGGGGAGCCAAAGGGGGATCCTGATGTGCCAGTTTGTAAGCAAGTGTAATAGTCTCTGGAATCCACTTGGAAAGGTGTTGAGATGAGACCTGCAAGCCCTTGTTGGGTCCAGCTTCACATTCAGATGCGTGGTAAAGAGGTCTATTGCTGGGGTTCCCCAGTGTAGAGTCAGACTCAGAAAAACTTGAGGGTTCAGTTCCCACTCGTGGGACTGGAAATGCATTTGACTCAAGGCATCCGCCAGAGTATTGTGAACGCCCGCCAAGTGAATGGCTACAAGGAAAATTTGTCTCTGAATCCACCAATCCCAAAGTCTCATGGCCAGGATTAGGAGGTGTTGAGAGCAAGTTCCGCACTGGTTGTTGATATAATGTACCGTGGTCGTATTGTTGGAGATGACTTGTACGCCCATTCTGGATAGGTATTTCTGGAAAGCCTTTAAGGCTTTGAAAACTGCAAGAAGTTTCAACTGATATGCGAATGGCGTTTGTGGGGAAACCAAGCTCCGTTGACACATAACATGCCTGTATGGGCACCCCAATCTAGGTTGCTGGCATCCGTTGTCAGCTGAGCCTGAGGACGGGGGTCGTAGAAAGGGTGACCTTGGCATAGGTTGCTGTTGTCCAACTACCACTGGAGTTGAGATCTCAGGTGTGGAGGGAGAAAGAGCCTCTTGGATTGAGGTTCCTTGAGTCCGTTGTAGACAGAAAGAAACCAGTGCTGTAGGGATCTGGAGCGCAGTTTGAGATATTGAGAACTAACATAGTTGAGGCCATTAAACTTAACAGTGTTTGGACATGTAAGGCCATCAGTTTGGAGGTGGAGATCACCTTCATTGTTGCATCGTAAATGTCTTGCTTGCGCTTGTTGGAAAGAAAGACCTGCGCAGCTTTAGAGTTGAGAAATGTCCCCAGAAAGTGGACAGATTGACTTGGAGTAAGGCAGGACTTCTTCTCATTTACCTTGAGCCCAAGGCGTTAGAGAAGGGAGAGCACCTGAGCGGTGTGATTTAACACTTCTGACTGGGGTCTGGACACTATGAGCCAATCGTCCAGGGTAAACATGAAGCCCCATGGTGCGCAAGTGGGCCACTACTGGGGCCACAGTCTTTGTAAACACCCGCAGGGCTGTGGAGAGGCCAAAGGGTAGTCTGTCATATTCATAAGTCAGGCCGGACAATACAAATCTCCCAGATACTTTTGTGACACTCTCTGATTGTGACATGGAAATACGGATCAGTCAAAACTATGGTGGTGAACCACACACCTGGAAACAAAAAAGGGAGAAGAGACTGGAGAGTGACCATTCAAAACCTTCGCTTCGCAATGAAGGAGTTTAGGTCTCTTAAGTCAATGATAAGGCGCAGTCCCCCGTCTTTTTTGGGGACCGCAAAGTAGCAGGAATAAAATCCTTTTTGCTGCGATAGAGGGGAGACTTTCCTGATTGCGTCCTTGGTGAGGAGGGTGATAACCTCCTGTACCAGGACCAGAGTTGGCTGTGTTACTTTAATAAAGCCACGAGGAGGGAATTGTGCAAATTCTATTGCACAGCCAACTAAAACAACAGTTAGTACCCAGGAGTCTTCGGTAAATCTTTGCCACTCTTGGAAGTATGGGTCCAGAGGAGTGATAGGATGGAGCCGTAAGTGGCCGACTCCTGGGGTTTGAATTTCAGAAACGTCTATCGGACTGTTTATCCTGATGAAAGGAAGGCTGCCGTGGTCTCTGTCTCTTAAAAGACGTCCTCTGATTATTAGGGCGACCAGTTTGGGGTCGGTGAATCTGAAAAGAATTGTAAGGCTGGTAAGGCTGTTGGCGGTACTGGGTTGGACGCTTCCAGTGTTGTCTGCGAGAATGGAATTGGGGCTGAGAGGTCTGTGTTGCTTACTTCGGCCCATGATAAACCCATTTGGCTGTAAGACACTTCTTTGTAAGATTGTCAATGGAGTCCTCAGCCATGTTATGGAACAAGCCTGTCCCCTCAAACAGCATTTGCTCTAATTTACTCTTAGTATCATCCCCAAGATTTGCAGCCTGAAACCAAGCTTACCTACAAAAAGCAACCACAGCAACTAAGTTGCACGAAAAAACGTCTGCAGTGTGGCGAGCAGCTAGCATCTGGTAATGCACTACAAGCTTTGCCTTTTGGTGTATTTTAGGGACTTCTACTTGTGCAGAGTCAAGTGGTAAGGAAGCAAGATGGTCCCAGAGGTACTGTTGGTACATACAAAGTGCACCTAAATAATTAGTAATTCTAATGCTTAGAGAAGAGCCAGCATAGACTTTGCGAGCTAGTGCTTCGGATTTATTTTGCTCTTTTCCCAACAGAGTGATAAGAGCTGAAAACTTAAATTTTGGCTGGTTGGTCTGCACCATCACCGAGTTACGTTGGGTTTGTGTGGAGAGAAATGGAGTAGAAGTTCTTGAACCTTTCTAGGGGCAGTGTGGTTATTGATAGGGTGATCCTATACAGCTTTCACCTTGCGGAGCATAGTGGGTATCATAGTGTTTTGGAGATGATGGTCAGAGCCATTTCCCATAGCCTTCTCCCATTTGTCCATTTCATGAGCCTCAGGCTTTGCAACCTCTAAGTCGAGGGCAATTGTCATGCATTTAATCATGTCAAAGTATATAGCGTGCTCCATGGTCACAGATTGGGACATTGGAGCTTGCAAAGGTTCAGCCACATTGTCATGGTACTATGAGGTGTGAAGCAGCCTCTTCCTGGACTGGGTCAATGGCAGGTTGCCAATAATGAGGGAGTGGACTCTGTGTACTTCTACATTTAGCAGAAATGGGCGGTAGAGGAACTTCGTAACCTCGTTGCCATGAGTCAACAGTATCTGCGTAGCTCTACTCTGACTGTGGGGAGCGAGAATGTGTTGTGCCATGTTTCAAGTTTTCAGTCTGTTTGGTTCAAGTCCGTGCAGAGCACCAGGGAGCTTGACACACACGGGCCAACTGTCTTGGACTAACAGGGAGAGCAGGTTTATGAGGAGGCAGTATAGTTTGGCAATGGACATCCGTCACATCATAGTCAGCTGTTGGAGGCGAAGTAGGCTCCAGATACGTGGCAGTAAAGGGAGGCATAGTCTGTATGACTTGAGGGAAAAACTGGGGCATGATCAACTTCGGATGCGTGCCAGCTATTGACTGTGTCCATGGAGGCTGGTGGGTTGTCGAAGTGAAGCCACTGCTCATGGCGTTGAGCTCTGTAGCGAGATACGGGCTGACCCAGAGAATTGTCCTGTTCATGGCATCAAGGAACAGCCTCCAGCTCATGGTGTCAAGCACTGTAGCGAGGTACAGGCAGACCTAGAGAATCGGTGTAGTGCACATGGTCTTGAGCACCGTAGAGAGGTACGGGCTGAGCCAGAGATCCCTTGTTGTGCACATAGCATGCAGCATCATAGTGAGATACTGGCCGATGCGTAGAAGCCACATCTGTGCAACATGAGCACTGGCTTTTTGAAGCAGGCTCATAGTGGACATCCCGGACGTGGGTAGTCAAACTAGGTTGTGTGCAACGTGAGCACTGGCTTTTTGAGGCAGGTTCATAGTGGACATCTCAGCTGTGGGTAGTCAAACTAGGGTGCGTTGGAGCCAGACGCCTCACCGGCTGAGGGACATGAGTCCTGTCCCATCTATGAGCTGGGGGAGGTGGTTCCATCCTCGTGGGAGATGGAACACACTCTCTGTGCCCTTGAACCGCTTCAAAGGGATACAAGGTTTGGTTCTCCTGACCATAATGATGCACACTAGCCTCTGTAGAAGACATATTGTTTAGTGCGAGCAGTGGGACTTAGGCATAGGACCGTGCTGCTGAAGTACCTGCAGCCTAGGTGGAGAAATAGACATCTTACCCCTAACAATGGGGGAACTACTATGAGAATTCCATGCTGACAAGCTAGGTAACGCTACCGGGCATGGCTGGGTGCACGGAATAGGTGCACCTGAGTCCAAATCAATAGGTTGCGGTGAGGCCAAAGGCCTTTGAGGAGTAGAAAAACCACCTAAATGTTCTGTATCTGATTTAGAACCTTTGGGGGGGGGGGGACAGCAGAAATCGTAGTAACAGTAGGGGAAATATGCTTAGAAGGCTTATTCTTAGACTGCTTTGTTTAGCCTTTTTCGCCTGCTTAGAGGCCTCTATTTTCTTATGCTTAGGAGCAGTTGGATCCAAGATGGCCGACTGCATATCTGTTTTCTGTTTCACTTTCTCTGGTGGCAATAAAGAATTGTGCCACAAAAATTCTGCAAGCCTAGCATCTCTGTTCTTAAGGGTTGACTTAGCAAACTTTTTACAGTGAGCACAAGTACTAGGTAAATGATTTCCCCCTAAACAAAAAACACAACAATCATGACCATCATCTGTGGGTATTTTAGAACCACAAGCAACACAAAACTTAAAAGTTTTTGCAGTCATACATTCAAAGCCACAATATAGTGGCAAATTTTGGACAAATAAATTGTACTGTAATAATAATAATAAAGTTAAGAAAGTCTGCAATGTAGGCCGCCGCGTGAACACGCGGTCCGGCAGACCTACCCAATGCGAAAGTGAAACTAAGTAAGAAAATCATTAATTCTTGTTCTACAAACTAAAAAATAGTTTGTAAACAAGGTAAAACAACACGAAACTAAAAGGAACAATCTTAACTATCGAAAGGTAAAAGAAAACATTCCAAATAGTTACGACATGCGGAAGCCTGGAAGAACACGACCAGTCGAGCGAGCAGAAAAAAGGAAACCGAGGAAAGGGGTGGGGCGCTAACGCTAGGCATGTTGGGTGGGGCTTTTTTTGAAAAAAAGCTAAGCTTGGAAGAACCGGCCACCGAGCATGTGAGGAGGGAAAACCCAATAGTATGGATACTCACGGACCACGGAGGAGAATTAGTTTTTCTGATCAGTGTTAAAGACAATATAGCAGTACTGTGGGCTCTATAGCATGCTGCACTTTAGAAAATATGCAGAAATAGCATTTGCCCCTAGAATGCCTTAAGAAAGAAGCTAAGAATCACCATTCTAGATCAGTCTTACGTACAATCTGCAAGCTAGATTCTCTGGGTAAACTCTCAACCATACAGTACTTTTAAAAACACCTTTGATTTTCAAATTCTATATTCCTGCTTTTTTTAAAAAAAAGTACCCAAGGTGGGAAAAAAACCAAAAACACCTTTTGAAACAAAGCCTCAAACATAATCAGAATGAACAGTACAACAAATATAAGTGATTAGACTAATCAGTCTGTTGAAAACTCAAGCCAGCAGTGTTAGCTGCAGTTTTGAGAAAACAGGAAGAAAAACAGACAGCTGGAAGATTAGCTGTGTGATCCTTATTCAAATTGTAAAGAATGCAAAAAAATATATGGAGGAGGAAAGTTCGGTTTCACTTACCAGTGATAACTTTCGTTCTTCGAGTATATAGTTTGTGAATACACACTCATGGGTTATGCGCCTGCGCAGAACGGCCGATCGGAGGCTTGAAAAGCTATTGGTCAAAAGTTTTGGCGGTAAGACCGCCCACCGTACCGCCCACCCTGAGGCGCCCGCGCGCCATTTTACCTCAGTTCCATACTTAAGCCAAGCACAGGATAAACCAATTGATCTCATCCGTGCAGCTCAAGAGGGGAGGCAGGGTGGGTAGTGTGTATTCACAAACTATATACTCGAAGAACGAAAGTTATCACTGGTAAGTGAAACCGAACTTTCTCCTTCGTATAGTTTGTGAATCCACACTCATGGGAGATTAGCAAGCTCACACTTACTTGGTCGGTGGGCAGTCGGATGAGATGATCCCACGATGAAGATGATGACGGTCAGGCAGGGCGAGCTGTCAAGGGCGATGGGCCCGGAGCCCCCGAGTGAGGACGACACGGCCAAGCCTGGCGTCCGCAGTGGCTCTGGTGTCCACCCTGTAATGCTGGACAAATGTAGAAGGTCTGGACCAGGTGGCAGCCTTACAGATGTCCTCAAGCGGTGTGCCCTCCAGAAAAGCCGTGGATGTTGCAACCGCTCTGGTAGAGTGTGCCCTGACATGCGGTGGAGGGGGCAGCGATGCCGACTCGTAGGCCAAGTAGATGGTAGAGGTGATCCATTTGGAGAACCGTTGTGCAGATATGGGCTCACCTTTGGATTTGCCCCCATACGCCACGAAAAGGCGTTGCGACTTCCTGAACTCCCTTGTCCTGCTGGTGTAAAACAATAAAGCTCGTTTGACATCCAGCGTGTGCCAAGTCCTTTCTTGGGCGTTAGTGGGGTTCTGGAAGAATGTTGGCAAGGAGATAGTCTGTGCCATATGAAACTGGGAGACCACCTTGGGGAGGAAGGTGATGTCCGCTTGGAGTACCACACGGTCATTGAAGAATTGAAGAAAAGGTGCGTCTGCCCGCAGAGCAACCAGTTCACCAGCTCGTCGAGCAGACGTGATGGCCACCAGAAAAGCCGTCTTCCAAGTGAGGAGACGAGCATCCGCGGTAGCCATGGGCTCGAAAGGAGTCCTGGTGAGCGCATTGAGGACGGTAGAGAGTGACCATTGGGCCGTCGGAGTCCTGACCGGAGGGAAGGCGTTGCGTAGCCCCTTGAGGAAGCGTTTCACCATTTGGTCGCGGAAAGCGCCAGAAGCGGGCGAGCCAGCCGGTGAGTGAGCCACCACCGCAGCGAGGTGTACCCGGATGGAGGTGGTGCTGAGGCCAGACTCCGCCAGGTGGAGGAGGTAGGTCAAGACGTCCTGCAGTCCCACCTGGGAGAAGGGCGTCTGCTGGGATGCCAGGAAAGCACAGAAGCGTCTGTATTTAGAAGCGTAGGACTTCCTTGTGGAGGGACGCCTGGCTAGTTCCAGGATCCTGGATAGTCTGGGGTTATCCTCCACGCGGTGAGGTGGAGGCTGGGCAGGTCCGAGTGGTGAAGCTGGCCCTGCTCCATTTGAAGAAGCGTCGGTGACTCCGGTAGCGTGCGATGCTGAGATGACATGCGCAACAGCAGCGGAAACCATGGTTGACGAGGCCAAGCTGGGGCCACAAGGATTGCGCTGGTCCTGTGTTGGAACATTCTGGTGAGGACCTTCTGGACCAGTGGAAACGGAGGAAAAGCGTAGAAATAGTCCTGATCCCACCGTTTCATGAAGGCATCGCCCTCGGAGTTCGCACCGATGCCCGCCCTGGAGCAGTACCTGTGGCATTTCGTGTTGGACTCCGATACGAAGAGGTCGATGTTCGGAGTCCCCCAGGCCTCGCAGAGTGACTGGAAAACCTCGTCGTTCAGTTCCCATTCGTGGGTTGTCGAGGTGAGGCGGCTGAGGTGGTCGGCCAGGACATTCAGCTTGCCCTGAATGTGCACTCCAATCGGGAAAATGTGCCTCTCCAGGCACCATTCCCATAGTTGCACAGCGAGGTACAGAAGGGTGATGGACCGTGTTCCTCCCTGCTTGTTCAGATACGCCACAGCCGTGGTGTTGTCCGATGCCACTTGGACCGCCTTGCCCAAGAGCAGGTTCTCGAAGGAACGGAGGGCCTTCCAAATGGCCAGTAGCTCCAAGTAGTTGATGTGGTGCACCATCTCCTGAGGTAACCAAGGGTTGTTGACCGTGAGAGTCCCGCAGGCAGCCCCCCAGCCGAGGTTGCTTGCGTCGGTCAATATTTGCAACGAGGGTTGCGGGGGGTAAAAGCTCTTCCCCGTTGTAACGTTGAGTGGCGTTGTCCACCACAGCAGCTGGTCCCTCAGCTCCGGAGACGGGGTTAGCCGTTTGGACTGACTCTCCCGGAGTGCGTCGAATTCGTGTAGAAGCCACGACTGTAGGGACCGGAACTTCAACTTGGCATGGGGAACCACGGCCGTCGTTGATGCCATAAGGCCTAGCAGTCTTTGAGCCTTCTCCGCTCGGACGCACGGTTTGGTGCGAAAATCGTTCACCCCCTGCGCGATGTCCTGCAAGTGCTTCTGGGGTGCAAAGGCTCTGGTTGTAAGCGAGTCGAGTACTGCTCCGATGTACTCGACGCGTTGAGAGGGAACCAACTTCGACTTGGTGAAGTTGATCCTGAGGCCGAGACTCTCCATGAGGTGGACCGTGAATTGCGTGTCCCGAATGGCCGACGAGCTGGAGGGGGATACGATCAGCCAGTCGTCGATGTATGGGAAGACTCTGATTCCCCGCTGGCGAAGGAAAGCAGCCACCGGAGCCATGCATTTGGTGAAGACTCGTGGTGCCGTGGCCAGACCGAACGGTAGGCATCGGTACTGGTACACCGAATCGCCGATGCGGAACCGGAGGAATCTTCGGTGCTCCTCGAGGATGGAGACGTGGAAGTACGCGTCCTTGAGGTCTATGACTGTGAACCAGTCCCCCTTGTTGATGAGGGGAAGGACGGTCTGCAGGGTCACCATCCAGAACTTCCTGGTGTGGATGCATTTGTTGAGGAGGCGCAAGTCCAGAATCGGGCGGAGTCCTCCGTCCTTCTTCTGAACCACGAAGTACCTCGAGTAGAAGCCGTTGTCCCAGTCGGGCGGTGCCACCCGCTCGATGGCTCCCTTGGACAGAAGAGTTGATATTTCTTCCTCCAGATGGGGGGACGAGGTGGTGAGACGATGTCGTCCTACTCGAGGCGCTTGCACGAACTCGATGGCGTAGCCAGAGGACAAGATCTTTAAGACCCACTGGTCGTCCGTGATGCCTGACCATACCTGGAGGAAGTTCCGGAGGGGAAGGTACGGGATGTGGAGCGAGAGAGACTCGGCCGTCGCAGCTTCAAATGCGCGACTTGGACTTGGCGTCCGAACGCTTGCCCTGCCCGTAGGGCTGGTAGCGAGGCTTGTGCTGGCGTCGCTGCTTGTAGGAGCCAGACCTGGGCTGTTCCGCGGGACCACCCTGTTGTTGGGGGTTTCCTTGGTAGCGCCCCGTGAAGGGCTGGAACCTCGGCCTGGCGGCAGGAGCCGGCGTGGTGAGCCCCAGGAACTTGGCGGTGGAGTTGGTCTGCCGCATCTCATTGAGGACCTTGTCCGTGTCCTGCCCGAAAAGGCCCTGTCCGTCGAAGGGAAACTCCTCGATGAGCTTCTTCATAGCATCATCGAGGGAGGTGCCCCTAAGCCAGGCGTGGCGATGGAGCAGGATCGCAGACGACATGTCCTTCACCGCATAGTCATTTATATGCCTGGCTGTATGCATTTGTTGCTCCGCCAGGAAATCGCCCTCGGATGCCAGCGCGTCGATCCGTTTCTGGGCGTCGGCGGGTAACTTCGCCGTTTCGGCCCTCACTTGCTCCCAGAGGTGAGACTGGTACAGGCCCATGGCGGCCGAGTAGTTGGCGGCGCGGAGGAAGAGGGAACCGGTGGCGTAGAATTTTCGGCCCACCGCGTCCAGCTTCTTCCCTTCCGGGGTCGAAGGCACCGGGAACCCGCTGGTGGCCGTCCTGTGCTGGAAGGCCTTGACCACCAGGGAATTTGGCAGGGGGTGCGCCTGCAGGAACTCGACGTTCTCGTCCAGGACTCTATACATGCCGTCGAGCCTGGACGAAACGGAGTGTGCTGACACCGGCTTCCTCCATGTCGCCTTCGCCGACGTCAACATGGACGGCAACATGGTGATGTGCACCGGCCGTACCGCCTTTCTGTCCAGCTTAGCGGTCATTTGGTCTTCACCTTCCAGTGGGGGCTGGTCCACCTTCAGGTTCAGAGCAGTGCCGAGTCGTGTCAGCATGGCCGTAAGCGAGCGTTGATCCTCACCACGCGGTGGGTCAACCGCGCCGATGGCCTGGTCCGGTGTCCTCTCGGCGTCGACGTCTCCCTCGTCCTCCTCCGAAGAGGTGCTGGAGTCATCGGAGGACGAGGGAGGAACTCTTACATCCACGTCGGGACCGCGCCAGTACGGCCTGGGCGGGCCGGCGGGATGGGAGTCCACCGCATCGACGTCTGGACCAACCCGCGACGATGTGGGTGGGCCAGCGGAGCAGATACTCGACCCTCGGGAGGTCGGAGGGGCCACAGCAGGGCCAACATCCCTGGGGCTTGCGGTGGTCGGAACTGGAGCCGCAGAGGCCGCAGGCATGGAGGTCTTAAACTGGTTGGCAAAAGTCTGAGCCATGACCTCAAACATCCCTCTCAGGAGCTCCATCTGGGCTGGATCCGGCATCGTCGGGAGTGACGAAACGGTGGCCGACGAAACGGTGGCAGGTGGAGCCGGCGACGAAACGGTGGCTGGTATAATCGGCGACGAAACGGTGGCCGGCATGGTAATTACCACGTCGTCGAGCGTCGGGGTTCTGGGCCTTGGGGAGACGGAGGCCTGTCTCGTAGGTGAACGAGCCCTCCCACGAGGCGGCGACGGGAGTACCTGAAGTGGGCGAGCTGGAGCCCCAGCCCTGCGTCCTTTTTCAGGCGATCCCGAGGAGGACCGTCCTCCCCAGATGGAAGACCCAGGAGACGGACATCTCGCGACCGAGTATGGTGGCGAAGGTCCCGGGGAAACAGGGGTGCGCGGAGTAGGTGGGAGTGATCGCCTCTTCTCCGGCGCGTGCTTCTTTTTCTTCTCCCCGTTCTTGTCTCTCTTCTTCTTCTTCTTGATGGTGGTGGAAGAAGAGGTTGAAGGCGGAGGAGGCTGAGAGACACCAGCCGAAGTAGAAGCGGCCGCAACGGGAGCCAGAGAGAGTTCCATCAGGTGGGCCTTAAGCCGGTAGCTCCGGTTTTGCACGGCCAGACGAGTGAATTTCTTGCAGTGAGGGCAAGACTGGCTCTGATGAGACTCTCCGAGGCAGAAAAGGCAGAGGCTATGCCCGTCGGAAGCCGGAAACTTTTTCAGGCAAGCCGAACACTGTTTGAAGGCCGCGGCCATCAAAGAAAAATTCTTCCAACGGAAGTTTCTGGAACGCGGATACCCCGAAGGGCTGGCCAGCCGCCACACCCTTGAGGGGGGAAACGGTGACCGAAGCGAGTAGGTAACTGAGTCCACCAGAAGGAAGAAACAGCACCGGGGTGGCGATCCTGCCCAAAGGACAAGATCACCGAAAAGATTTTAAAAGTTTGCCAAAAGACTTTCCCTCAGAAGGGCGAAAAAATTGAGGAAGCTCTCAACGATCGTCCTGCTGCTACGGCGGAAAGAAGAGAACTGAGGTAAAATGACGCGCGGGCGCCTCAGGGTGGGCGGTACGGTGGGCGGTCTTACCGCCAAAACTTTTGACCAATAGCTTTGCAAGCCTCCGATCGGCCGTTCTGCGCAGGCGCATAACCCATGAGTGTGGATTCACAAACTATACGAAGGAGAAGGTGATACCTTTATTGGATCACTAAAAAACCAAACTGTTGTACAAGCTTTCATGATCACTTCTTCAGGCATGCATTAAAATGTTAAAGGCTGGTGGTTTGCCAGGCTTTTTTTCCTTAAGAAAACATGTACTGTACTCTGATGTTGAATTGTATGTCTCTATGGCATCCAGCTGCTAGTTGGAGAAGAGCCAATAAACCAGCACACACACACACACACACACACACACACACACACACACACACACACACACACACACACACACACACACACACACACACACAGTCACTTTGGAATAGCCCCATTAAATGCATGCCATTTGTATTTCATATCTCAGAACTAGAGTTAAAACCCAAGTACTGCAGTGGCTCAAGTGGCTAAGACGCTGACTGGGAAGCGGAAGGTCAGCAGATCGATTCCCGAGTACTGAAGGACGGAATGAGCTCCCGTCTTTGTCCCAGCTCTTGCCAACCTAGCAGCTCGAAAGCAAGAAATTGCAAGTAGATAAATAGGGACCACTTCGGTGGGAAGGTAACAGCGTTCCGTGCGCTCCGGTGTCTAGTCATGCCTGCCACATGACTACGGAAACATCTGCAGAAGCAATCAGCGCTGGCTCTTCGGCTTAGAAACAGAGATGAGCACTGCACCCTAGAGTCAAATACGACTGGCTTTCAAGCAAGGGAAACCTTTACCTTTTCCCACCACATAATAGCTAGATTGGGACAATACAAAGGAAGAAACAAGCAAGTTCAGTTATGATGATGAAGAAATTTTCCCTGGACACACTGAGCAGCAATAATTCAGAGAAATGTGAACCTCTGAGAAAGGAAGTGACTGCCAATCGAGTTCTGCTTCATAGGGGTGTTTCAGAGCCACCTCAAAGTTTGTGGTATTTTTGAACCACAATCGGGCATACTCTGGTAACAGCAACCTTGTGTTGCTAGCTAACCTTTCTCACACCAGGTCGGGTGAAAGGAACTGCAGAATCAACGCACCAAAGGTGCCTTGGTTTTGCCAGTGTCCCGTCTGACCTAGACACAGAAGAAGCTGCTTCTGCGAGCAAATATCTCCCCAAGGAACCTGGAGACTGTTATGCTATGATGATTGTACACCCATTTATATGCTTCGGAAAGACTATAAGCCATTTCTCTTCAAGTTTCAGGTAGGAAAACCACACAATCTAAGTGAACCTCTGGTGTAAAACATTTCCCAGGCTCTAATACAGATGGTTCTTCTGTGAGGGCAGTCTTTATGAAATTAATCAGAATCCCGGAGTTGGATGAACAAACAGCTCATGCTAGCCCATCTGCTACTTACATACCTGAATGATCAAGGAACCTTAACAGAATCCTCTCCAATTGCATAACTAAAGCATTTGTGCACGGTTCTGGGACTAGTAGGAGGCATACAGCCCTCGGGGCTCTCCTGCAACTTCTACTGAGTTTCAAGCTCCCTAATGCTATTGACAAAATGAGTGTCGACACGTGAAGGAGTGTATACTGTATATACATCTGAGTGTGAATGTTCCCTATACACCAACCCAGAATCCACTTTCAACTGCGCCCCCTGGAATGGGAGGAGGATAAAGGGAGCCCCCGAGGCCTCGGGGTGCTCCGAAGAAGAAGAAGCCGCCGCATTTGCCATGCCCCTCCTGCCCTCTCCACCAGCTCGAGGAGGACAAAGGGAACCCCCGAGGCCTCGGGGTGCTCTGAAGAAGCAGCCGCCACCACGTTGCTGCGCCCCTCCTGCCCTCTCCACCGGCGGGAGGAAGATAAAGGGAGCCCCCGAGGCCTCGGGGTGCTCCAAAGAAGCAGCAGCCGCCGCATTTGCCGCTCCCCTCCCGCCCTCTCCACCGGCTCGAGGACAAAGGGAGCCCCTGAGGCCTCGGGGTGCTCTGAAGAAGCAGCAGCTGCCACGTTGCCACGCCCCTCCTGCCCTCTCCACCGGCGGGAGGAGGATAAAGGGAGCCCCCGAGGCCTCGGGGTGCTCTGAAGAAGCAGCCGCTGCCATGTTGCCACGCCCCTCCTGCCCTCTCCACCGGCGGGAGGAGGATAAAGGGAGCCCCCGAGGCCTCGGAGTGCTCCGAAGAAGCAGCAGCCGCGTTTGCGGCGTCCCTGCAAGCCCTGTTTATTGGACTTGGTGGGACTCTTAGAATGAGGTTTTCTCTCCTGCTCTTTGAAATGTTTTCAAACTACAGTATATTGCATTATTGTATTGCTGCTGCCTTTGTTTATGGGGCTATATTGTATTTTATTGTTACTGAATTTTTACTGTTTATGATTGAGTATATGTGTATTGAACTGTGGAATTTTGTATTGTATATGATATTTGTGCTCTGTCATTCTTATCTTATGTAAACCGCCTTGAGTTGGCCATGGGCCTGAGAAAGGCGGTATATAAATATTAAAATGAAATGAAAATCCTCAACTGTTCATCCCACCACAAGATGCAAACTCAAAAGGATCAAATAAACTTGCTGGTTCAATTTCCTTTGGAATCAAATGGCTTCTCCTTTCCCCAAATATGCAACACTACCGAGGAGCATGATGCATGATAGAGCAGTGATGTGAAGGTAAATACTGTACTACCCAGAGGAGCTGTGTCCTCTAGTCTAGGCCATTTGCAAACCTTCTGATATATTATAACCAAGAGGACACATTCCTTGAAAATAGACAGAAATGTGATTGCTAATTTACTAAGGAAAATTTACTGCTTCTGCTTCGAGGAGGGTGGGTTAAGAATGCAGAGGGTGTGCCTCATCCATGATCTCCAACATGAAGAATCTCTATGACAGCCATGCAAAGAATGATGCTTCTTTCTTCAGTTAAATCTAGAGGCCAATGTTGTCTCTGGAGTTCAGCCCAACCACAGATTCAGCTACATGTTACGTTGTTAAGTAAGAATTCTGGGAGGAAACTCGGCTGGTGTCACCTCCTCTAATGAAGCCAAGATGAGCTATTTTTGGATGTGCCAGCAACTCCAGTTGCCTTCTTATGACAACGTTAATGTTACTGCAGGAAAGGATAAAAAAGAATTATAAAGGCAGGTGACAAAGCAGCCCCACAACCACAATCTTTCCATGGGTAAAGGTCTTTCTTGTTTGAAAGCCACTTGTGTCCAACTCTAGGGTGCGGTCTCATTTCCATTTACAGCCAGTGCTGTCTGCAGGCAGTATCTACAGACGTTTCCATGGTCGTGTGGCAGGCATGACTAGATGCCAAAGTGCACAGAATGCTATTACCTTTCCCACCGAAGCAGTACCTATTTATCTACTTGCAATTTCTTCCTTTTGAACTGCTGGGTTGGCACGATCTAGGACAGACGATAGGAGCTCACTCTGTCCCAGAGTGCTCAAGTCTCGAATGGCTGAGCTGCCGCCCTTCCAGCCATCAAGCTCAGCATCTTAACCACTAAGCCACCCCGGCCCTATAATCTTTCCTTACTACTGTTCTAATTAATTGCTCAAGCTGAAAATCAAAATACTTCATTTTTTAAAGTTATAATTAAACTTGTCATCATGACCAATATGCTTCTCCTTTCCCTTCTTGGTAGTCCAATTGCACATCTCTTAAACTAAATAGTAACGTGATATTTGGACATACTGTATATTCAAATTAACAGTAATGTTTCCTATCTCTGAGCTAAGACCAACAAGGCCTTCACTAAGTAAGCTTACAATATGGTGCACAAGCCTCTAAGGCAGTGTTTCCCAAACTTTGGTTTTTGGACTTCAATCCCCAGAAGCCTAAGTTAGTACACTGGCTGATCAGTGGTTTGGGGAATTGACTTAGGCTTCTGGGAATTGAAACCCAAAAACCAAAGGTTGGGAAATACTGCTCTAAGGCCTTCAGTGAAGCTTATGTGGAGGATACTGAGCCTCTGCTGCTGACTCAAATCCCTCTCCAATTCCATACCAATCCCTGGGAAAGGGTTGGACAGAACTTTCTCTACTTTCTCCCTATAAGGAAAGAGAATTATTCTTTCTTCAGCCTTTACTGTATAAGCTAAACAGCCATTCCATCACTAGTAATAGGCAGCATATATCAGCTTCCGAAATTTTGTCTGGATGCTGGGCCTAATAACTGCTTTTGAAAACAAATATATTGTAAAGTGTATGATTAACAACCAAGATTTCAATTGCCAGCATAGCAAAAATTTCCGACTTGCGGCTTTTTCTTTAAATATAACATTTAACCATACAGCTGGCGATGTCTATTTAATTTGCAACTCCAACATCAGTCAAACATGATTATTCAGTATTTCTGAACCATTCATAACAGAAGCTAGCACATACACATGCTGTTAGCTTACGATGCAGTGGCTGTATTAAGCCTAAATGGCCAAGAAATTGCTTGGAAAAGTGTGTGTGTGAATCCTAGTTTCGAACTCAGGCCTCTCACATGTCTAATAAAAGATCTTCAACCCATCCTGGACAAGAATACAGTAAAAGTCCTATTCCCGACTGACTTGGCTTACGTTTGCCGTGGCTTATGACAGGAAATCAAGTGAAAATGATGTCCCATTTTATGACTTTTTTTCACCTTATGACCGAGAATTAGACCACCAGCGCCATTTTAGATGCTAAATCAGCACACACACACCATCGCCGAAAGTCGCGATTCATCACTTGCTGCTATGGTGGGTGTTTGGAGCATTACTGCCCCGCTTTTGGCTCAAGTAGAAGCTCTCCTCACAACCAGGAAGTGCTGGAAATTCCCCCCACCCCAATCAGCTGTTGGTCGGAGATTTTTTTCTGCAATTACCAGGGCTGGCCAATAGATGGCACTGACAGAAATGTGACAAATATGCCTTGGGGGAAAAATCAGCTCCAAAGAATGTCTAGACTGTGGCCAGCCCCGCTCGGAGCCCAGGAAAATTGTGCTGGCGGTGGATTTCTCAAGCAGTGGAAAAGGTAGGGAGCTTAGCTTCATCTTCTATCCCATTTTACTGTGTTTTCTGCTCTCTCTTTTTTGGAATTTTTTGATTATTTTTTCTATTTTTTGTATTATTTTTCAGAGGGTTGGGACCGTTTTTTTATTTTTCAATGCATTCCTATGGCAAAATGTGCTTCGATTTACGATTTTTCTGGATTACGACAAAGGCTGTTGGAACGGGCCAAGGTCATAAACTGGTTTTTTTTTACTGCACTTCACTTTCACAAGCTCTTGGTGGGAGACCACTACTTGCTTACAGACAACCACCCAACCTCAAGCAACTATTGACACACAACAAAAAACACAATAGTGAAACAGTGATGGGAACTTCACCCTGCAACAGACCCAGATGTCAGCTATGCCCCCACATTTACTCCGGAAATACAATTACTGGACCCAACAACATCAAACACAGCATTAGGGATAGTTTTACTTGTGCTTCTACTAATGTGATCTACGCCATCTTCTGCCAAAAATGCCCTTCTGCGTTCTACATAGCTCAAACAGGACAATCTCTTTGCAAAAGTATTAATGGACACAAATCAGACATCAGAAATGCCAACACACTGTAACCTGTTTCATAGCATTTTAATTCTCCTGAACATTATATACTGGGCCTAAAAGTTGCCATTCTGGAACAGGAAAAATACAAAACAAGGATTCAGAGAGAGACAGCGGAGATAAAATATACCTATGCTGGACACCAACCGAAAAGATTTGAATACTAGCCAAGAGTTTCTGGGACATAATCAAAATTTAAAATGCCACAACTAAGGGGTTACATTCATCTTGCAGAGCAGACTAAAAAATGTGGGGAGGGAGGGGGAGGCAGATATCTCTCAGGACCGTTGACCGTTGTCTGTGCATTATCCCATAAAGTTTCCTTCAGAATGTTTATTTTAGAAACCCAACTCCTCAAACTGATTTCTATCAGAGACTTGTCTGACAAACTGATTGCATTTTATTACTGGTTGTAAATAACTCATCGATTTGCATGTCCATCTCCTGAACCAACCAACGTAGCCCAGCCACTCTATACCAGATATTTATAAATGTATACCATGATATCCACGATTATGTTTGATGAAGTGGAGTTGATCCATGAAAACTAACATTAAAATACAGGAGTTAGTCTTTAAGGTGCCACAGCATTTCTTGTCTTTTGTTTTGTTGCTTGCTCTCTGATATGCTAGTTCCCTAGTTCTACCTTATTTATCTGTTTGTTTGCCCAGGTGTTGCTTTTATGTTGCAGCTGTTGTTTTTAAAGGGAAAAAGTACCATAAGACTCAGCAAAACGCATCAGAAAAGCTCCCAAGATATTTCATAGCTGTTAGGAAAAAAATAAAACTATCAACCCTGCAGTTTTTGTCTTTTTGCAAACACAAAACCATTATATATTTGATAGCTCTGCAATAATTTATTAACATTTAAAATTGGCTAGTGAGCAACCAAATATGACATGTAACCACAGCTATCTACCCAGCCTGATTTTTACACCAGCAACTGAGTCTATTCTTCTATTCCAAAAAAGCCATTCAGGATCTTTATAGTACTCCAAGCAGCGTATGCCGTTTAGAAACTTACAACTGCTACATACAGACAGCACTGTATGGAGTGCAGTTACCAAAATAATTTAAAAAGCACCCCACCGCTCAAAAATAACAGTTTGGATCAAAAGGAAACACACTGAAACCAATGGGATTTTAGTTAGGTGTAGCCAGAAAACATGAGGCTTGGATTCAATTCAGCATTTTTAAATTAGCAACAAAAATTGTAAAAAGAGATAGAGGCTTTGCTTCTACAAATCATGACTGGGCAGGTTCTATGGGGGAAGGTCTCTCCGAAAACCCATCTGCCAAATGGCACTTCCCCATTGTTAAAACTCAGCAGAAACTTGCCATAAATCAAGTTACATGGAGAGCTATAGAAAGGGGGGGGGGGGATGTGTGTATATATGTATGTGCAGTGACAGCGACAGAGACAGCTATTAACAGCCCCAGGAGACTTCCACTGCCATCCTGTCATATGTTAGCTTGGTGGTATGAGGTGATCAGAAAACAAAAAATACAGAATCCAAAAGTTGTCACAGTCCTTATCAGGCATAGCCACAGACACTCAAGAGATATGCCACATGATACAACCATCCAGCCCTACAGTCTCAGTCTCCTAAATGCCCACAGGCTCATGCACCACAAATGAAACATAACATAGAGAAGTAAACAGCAAGCCATGGGGGGGGGGGGACCCCAGTGCTAGCTAGGAACTCATGTTCTTACTCAGCATGTCTGTGAGCTTGGTGTAACTGAGATGGGCCTCCTCATAACCATAAAACACACCATCTAAGGCTCTTTATTTTACCATCATAGAAGAAGCCTCTCTGGACAGGGGAATGGATGGTGAGTACACACAGGCATCCCCTGGGCCAGGGGTGGAAAACCTGTGGCCTTGAGGAAAGCCTGGGCTTCTGGGGACTGAAGTCTAAGTACACCTGGAGGCCCAAGGTTGAGAAACCCTGGCCTAGAGGAAATAGGCTAGTCATCCAGATATTCTGGCACTTTAATTCCCAGAAACCTAGGCTCTCCTCAAGGCTGCAGGTTCCCCACCCCTGTCTGGGCAATGGCATGTAGTCAATTAATCAATCCTTCCTATCCAGAAATATTACACCATCAACTTGCTGATCCACCAGTTATTTTGAGGATCACAAATCACATTAATTCCAATTAATATAGACAGCATCTCCTCACCCAAAGAGGAACTTGTGGCTTTTACTGAGCCTATAGCTCAATGGTGTGTTAAGAGCATGGGTGATCCAATCTCAAATATTCTCTCTGCACAGACCCATTCTATGTCATATCTAACCAAATACGAGGCTTCAATCTATACCATTCAGTAGGAGGTATAGTATTTATTTTACAGACTACCCATCTGGGTGGTTCTCCCACTCTGTGCAGTGTACATTAAAATAATAATACATAAACAAATATAATATAATCTTAACCCACCCTCCAATGGTGACATATGAACTAAGTAATCCAATTAAATTCCAGAAAACTACAAAAGGAAAATAAAATTATAACTACTAGTTGGCATTAAGGTAGATGTTTTGAATGGCCTCTTTAAACAGAAAGAACTTTAACTACTTGTTTTAAATGTGCACGGAGGGATATATAAAAAACCCAACTTGGAAATTTACAATAATTCTAGAGGCAATCCTTCAGATTACCTTCAACCAGAGAGATATGATCAATTTGTATCCTCCATTTTGGAAGGTTTTTGTACCTTCATTCCCAGAGGGTGCTGGACCAAACACATCCCTGGTCTCACTCCAGAAACACACATCACTTTTATTAGGTGCTGAAAACTCTTCACTTAATGAGTGGAGTTGCATATATGGTCAGCTAAAGGATGTTGGACATCTCTTATACCTAGTATAATTAGTTGGTGTTGGAAGCATGAAAGAAAATCAAGGCAGCATGAAAGAAAGTCAAGGCAGCATGTACCTCAACACATACAGAGCAGTAGTAACAGAAATGTCTTTTTGCAAGCAATCTTGACTGCAAGGTACTTGGGATGTTTGGGGGTGGGGGAGACCAGTGTTTGCTCTTACAGCTGCTCCTCCTGGCTGGTCTTTCATCTGGCCAGAGGACAGTGATGCTGTACAATGGATAGACAACCTTGAGTCCATACACCTCTAGGGCCAAGGCTTCAATCCAGGGACAACAGCTCAGCAGCAAAACATTTGTTTTACTATATTATTAAAAACAACAACAACACAGGTGAAGCCCAAACCTCTAAAAACACAGATCTGTGCCTTCCACTTAAAGAACTTTGGTGGATTTTTTAAAAAAGAACAGCTCCACTACATCAAACCAATGTTCTTCTCAGTCCACCATTCTCTTTCCATGAGAAGTATGCCGATCACTTTTGGAAAATTTATCCTCCATTTTTGTTTTGGAAACTGATGGTGATTCACAAGTCAGATGTCAATAAAAATGTAAAGTGCCAATTTGCAGAACATAAGTAACATTTAATTCATTGTTTAAAACAATCTGTCCCCACCTGGTGTCCTCTATATACGTTGGACTACAAGTCCCATGTTCCCCAGCCAGCATGGCCAGATGAGAACTATAGACCAACCCTACCTGAAGGCATCCCAGGTGAGTAAGACTGGTATGAAATGTGATTTATAAATAATTGTTTTAAAAGTCTGAATTGAAAAATATGGGGACATTTAGGAAATGTCAGGCATATATATGACATGCTAGGAATTGTCTTAAGTATGTGGTCACACAGATAGACTCAGTAGTTGGCAGTAATTCTTGGTTTTAGAAATATTTGCCCCATTTTATCCCCCGTAAAGGACTACTTTTAGTAGATTGTAGAGTATCCAAAGTGTAGGGGGGAGGGGGAGGAGCTAAAACATAAGCAGGAGGTGGCACTCGCCAATGTGCCCTTGCTGGTCCCAACTATGAGCAGACTCACTAAGTGAGTTTCAAAATGGTAGATCATCTCTTACATGAATCTAAGTATGTCACTGGGTCTGTTCTAGCTGGATTACTGTCATCAGTCTTTAAAAACACTTTTCAGTAGACTAAAAGCATCTTGAGGATCACAAACACAGAAAGCAGGACAGAACTGAATGCCAGTGATAAAATAAATCACAAAATAATAAATTGCTTATTTGAAAATAAGCCAAGACCTGACAAAGGTTTACATGCAAATAGCCTTTCTTTTAAAGAAGAGTCAGAGCTGAGCACCGGTCAGCTTCTCTTACAAATGTTGAAACTTTGGCTAATTCATACCAGTTCTGTGTCATCTCCAGTTGATGCCAGCTTACATTAGCAAAGCCCCATGTTGGATGTGTGGATCCTTTGAGACAAATTGTTGCCTTTTTCCTGTGATTGTGGCAAACAATATTGCTGGAAATAGTGGTTTATGCTCTTTTAAACTCTTTCTAGTCAGCTTCAAAGAAATCATCAAATGTTTTATTTCTGGATTATATTGGTTTTGGCTATTTCATTCCCCTGTGTTTTCCCTATGCTTGATCTTTAATGTGGAGATGAACAGAGTTTGAAGCAAAAATTGCAACATCTGGCTTTATAAGAAAGACATCTGTGGTCTTTACCAGTGCTGGTATGTTGATGTTACTTCAGCATATGCTGTTACAGAGAACTTTACAACTGCTTGACCAGCTTCCACAAAATGTGAAGAAACCATCTCAGACCATGGTCTGGATCCTGAACTTATAGACAGCAGTAGAAGTGTAGGGAGATGACCCTTCCAAGAATTCAGTCAGGAGGGCTGAGGGAACCCTCTGAAACAATGTGCAGGTCCTACAGATGGGAGAAAGAACTGGAGAAAATTGTTGACTGACTACATCCTGCAAGCAGAATCCTCTCCTGGACCTTGGCCTTATCCATGAACTGCAAGAACTCTTCTAGTTTTGGGTACACAGTTAGGACCCAAGGCTTAGTGTATCTGGGTGGAAGACCTCTAGTTTTCCATGGGTTGCTGGTACATGACTCCAGGAATCTCATGCCACTGGCTGTAGAGGTGTGGCTAATGGAAGCTGGAGTGCAACGGCAGCCAAAAGATCAAAGACTTGGGTCATCCAGCTTAGTTTCTGTTTTGGTTTCCACAAATCACATTCAGAAACAGTTCCTCTCCTTTAAAAAAATGACGTAATTGTCAGATACAGTGGACCTTTGATTAATGACGCATTCGAATAGCGTCATTTTCGATTAACGACGCTACGACGCTCCCAATATGATTATTTGAATAACGTCGTTATTCGAGTAATGACGATATTTTTACCGTCATTATGCGAATAACGACGGGTTTTGTCATTATTCGAATAACAACGTTATTTGAATAGCGATGCTACTTGGGGAACCAAGTAATGTCATTATTCGAGTGTCCACTGTACATGACAACAGCAGCAACATTTTATATGCACAAAACTGGAAAATCCTTAGTATAACTACAGTGTAAGAATGGCTGTTAAAGGTGCTGGAATTAGTTGACATATTGGAACTGTCAGCTCTAATTGAGGATCAAACCATAATGAACTTTAAAACAACCTGGAAACCCCTATGGGACTTTCTGTTACAAAGGGGGTGGGGGGGAGATGATTTGATGGTATATGGTCTTGCACTCTAGAGATATGGACAAGATACATGTTCAAAGAGATTTATAAGATTCCAAATATGTATTAATTTTTATAGAATACTGATTCTTAGTTACATATTTTAGACAAGCAAAGGAGCAAATATTAGATTGAATAATAAACGATGGATAGTCCCAAAACATCAGCTGTTTGAAGAAATTGCAAAACTGGTTTGTTTTCCCTCTATTCATGTGATTTCCAATGTGGGGCACACACCTCACAGGGGGTCAATTTGATTGGGGGAGTGGCACAATTCGAGAATCAGTTATTAACAGTGAATTGTCTTTTAGGCTTCCTCCATGCGAATAGGTGTTCATTTCTTGAATAATAAGAATTATATGTCAGGGGAGTGGCATCAGGATTTTATAGATGCTTAGGTGGGGCATGGCCAAAAAAAGGTTGGGAACCACCACTCTATCCATTTATTCCTAATGTCCTTTTTCTTTTTGTATCCCTTATGGTAGAAATTGAATGAAAAAAAATAAAAGAAAAAGAAACAGCTCTTCTCTTGGCTGTCCTTGTAGGAACAGTAAAAGAGAATCACTACTATAATGGACTGATAAGGAACCTCACCTTTATATGATCACCTGTTTCTTTGCTAGGAGAAGAGTCAAAAGACTTGGCTAAAATTCATCCATTTGTTTGTCATGCTTATATTTTTCAAGCACTGGTCTCCTGCGCCCACAGGATAATCCAAGTTTATAGTGAAAAAGCTCAACAATAATGACCAAATGGGTGGGCAAAATGTTAGCAGATTACAGGTAGTCTTCCCTTCGTCAGCCTGCTTACTTGCTGTGCTGGCCACAGAGCGCAAAAAGCTGTTTTCTTATGATCAACATGGAAACCCAGGCTAAAAATGTATTGGGTAGTTGATTGGCTAGCTGGCTGGCTGGTTGGGTGATTGGTTATTTGTTTGTTTCTACTTACATGGTTGTAGTCAACCACTTCTGAAATTGAGGGGACTTGCAAAAACACTTTGTGATGGAGCTTCAGGGAGGGAAGAATCCAAACAGTATTTGGGAATCTGTGCAATTTCTGTCCTAAGTGGTCAAAATGTCTTCCAAGAAACCTGCCTCCAGAAGGATTTCATCCCATTGTTGTGATTGCCTCTTATTGTCCCGTTCCCTCTTAGTTCCATAACTGGCTCCCCACTCACTCACTTAAAAATCTCCAAACATACAAATTAGTTTTAAAAACAACAACAAGGTTATATGCAGAAGTTTGCTGTAAACCAAGGAATCATGAGCACATTGCATTTATTACCACAGCAGAAGTGCTTTGCGTTTTCACGTGCCAAGCAAAAGAAATTTGAAATAGCAACAGTGCCAGGAAATCATTGTGGTCATTACCTTGGTTAATGATTTTGATATTTCTCAGTGGAATCACTTGTAAGTGCTTTGTTGTATGAGTCCATTACTTTCCATGGATTTCAGAAAACTGTTGTTACCACAGTTCATTTACGCTCCTTGACTGAAACATAGATCAGAAGAATACAGCAAGCATTTTATAGGTCTGTGCCAGACAAAAGCAGTTTGAGGAGAGTTTCGGCTGGTAACAACTGGGGATCGTGAAGGGGAAAAAATATCAGTGGTGTAGTGTAGTTAGTCATCCATTTGACCCAGTCAGTCTAAAATACAATCGGTGTTTATTTATTTGTTTTATGTATAGGCTACCTTTGTCCTAATGGGGGACTCAAGGTGGCTCGCAGTGTTAAAAAAGATCAAATTAAAACACAATAAGTGACATATCATAAAACAATTAAACTACAATAATAGTTATAATACATTAAATTATTAAAAACAGGATTAAAACATTTATAATTATTCTTAACTTCGTTTATAATACCAAGGATTAAAAACATGGGAAGCTGCCTTACACGTTTTGTCAATCTAGCCTGCTTGTCAGTGCTGCCTTTGAACAGCTTTCCATAAATTGCAGACAAAAGCTTTTCTTAGCCCTACATAGGGTTACAGTGTATTGGATAAACTTCTGTATGCAAAACCCCATTTTACGGAAGCCCCAATTTACAGAAACCCCGTTTCACAAAAGAGTTTTTTTGCTGAAAACGTGTTCCATTTTACAAAAAAACAACAACCGTTTTACAGAACATCATTTCCCAGAGCGCATTGCACCTAGTGGGCTATAAAAGACCACCCGCAGCCATTCTGGGCCCTATGGGTGGCAGTCGAGTGGTCTGGAGAGAAGTTAGATTGTTATAATTATTATTGGGGGGGGGGTGTCGGGAGCTGTTTCTGCCGCTGTTGCTGGCCTGTCCGCCAGGTCCACAGGCTCCGGAAGGGTTGGGAGGACAGATTCCTTCTGTCCCTGCCATTCTGCGAAGCCTAAAGGCTTCGCTGCAATCGAAAAAGTATTTGCACTGAAGAAAAGACAAAAAACAAAATGGTGGCCACAACTTTTTTCAGATGTTGTGTGGTCCAGGGATGTCCTAGAAAGGCGGGAATAGTGCAAAAAAGGTCCTCCAACCCTCCCAGAGGCTGCAGGGGAGGAAGAGAGTCAGAAACAGGCACCTGACGATGGTGAATTTGTTTTGTCCCCGAACAGCGTGAAATGGTAGAAGATCAAACACAATGCATCAGATAACACTAAAATGGTGTTATCCGGTGCAACATCCCCCCTCCCAAAAAAAACTTTACGTCGTTATCCGATTTTAGTGTTATCCGATTCAGTCGTTGTTGTGTAACTTTAATTATTGCAGTAACATTGTACAATTGTTATTATGGGATCAGGGTGAACCTCCATTTTGTCTTCTTCTTGGTACTGAACTATCGCGGGACTTGCGTTCCCGCCCTTCTAACAAGACACACGAAGTCTTCACTCAGGTCCAGTAACCCCACAGTCACCCCACTCCTTTCCTAACCAATCATAGTTTCCCGCCCAAATGTATCCATTGTACAGTGTATATAAGGGGCTGTTGCACCATTGCTGTTCATGTTCGGGTTGCTTACAATAAAGTTGTGTTTGGCCCTTTTATGCTGGCTGCTTCTCTTCAATTCCCGAACAACAGTCATTATCTGGGGTTTTACTGTACTGTATGTCTAACCTGCATCCTAGCTTCAGCAGAACAAGATCTCTACTTCATATGGGAACAAGAAACAAGAGACACACAAAAAAACAAAAACAAAAAACAAAACTATACTAAGATGTCTGCAGATAATTGATCCTTTCTGGCTTTAGCCTTTCAGAGCATTTCTAGTTGCCTTGTCAAGTGCCCAAGCATCAGAAAGCTGTGGTCCCAAACATATAAATAATTACTGTACTCAGAAGACCATCATCACATCTCCAGAAGGGCTATTCATGTTCCCACTTTGATTGCAATCAATTGAAGAGTGTATAATAAAAAGCATTCCGACTTAAGCAGGAATGCTTTGGTGTGAGAGTAGCACCCACTTCACAACCATGTTCTGCAGCAAACTGCTCAAGGCTTCAAATTCTGGGTGACTCAGCCTGAGATCCAAATCCCATACACTGTACCTATATCTTTCACCAAGCTGTCAGTGGATATAACCAGTTCTCCCCCTAGAGAACAATAAATTATAAACAATAAACAAGATTTAAAACCACCAGCTTATATCAACATAAATATAACCCAGGAGCATTATTGTCAATAATGCTCCTTGGTTATACTTATGTTATTATAAGCTGGTGGTTTTAAATCTTGTTTCTTGGCTAATTCCAGCTCTTTTGTTAGCTTAAACAGTGCTTTTGAATTTCAGCTTTTGCATCTATATCTGCATTGGTAAGTGAGTGTGTTGTTTTTATATCTATCTCTTTTTAAAATACTGTTTTATTTAATAATAAATGTATAGCAACTACAGAATCTCTTTTGTAACTATCTTAGAGACATACACAGGAAATGAATTATACATATCTATACCTATAAATCTGAGCGTTAACCGTTGGAACTTGACAAACGATCCTGCACCAGGCTATACTAGCCCGTACTGAGCCTTCGTGCACTTGCCCGAAATGGGTCCGGACGTCAACAAATATTTTAGAAATGCGCCAGTGGGGCAGGAGACCCATGAACACGAACAAAGAAAAAGGACTACAATTCCTAGCGTCCTTTGCACTGTGCAACCCCTCGGCTGAGGGATACGAGCGCAGAGGAGGCTGGGAACGCGCGCGCTGACTGAAAGAAAAAAAAAACTGTGGGAGCCGGAGAAAAAGACTTTGAAAGACCCAGTTGGAGGGAGCCAGGAAAAGGTAAGTGCAGCCAGTGGGGGTTAGGGAGTGGGTGAGGAAGGCAATGAAAGGTGCTGGGTCCAGAAGGGTTGGTGAGACAGACCCCTTTTGTCCCCCTAACCCTTCTGGACCCAGGAGACCCGGGACAGGGGATCGAATCCCCCCCCCGTTTTTAAAGAGAAGAAACTGCTTGGTTTCTTCTCTTTAAAAACGGAGGGTTTTTTTGGGGTGGGTGGAACGATCCCCCCTCTGCCAGGTCCCCTAGCTCTGGAAGGGTTGGGGGGACAGACCCCTTTTGTCCCCCCAATCCTACCAAACCCAGGGGACCAGGGACAGGGGATTAAATCCCCCCCCAAACACTCCATTTTTAAAGAGAAGAAACCGCTTGGTTTCCTCTCTTTAAAAACGGAGTGTTGGTTTTTTTTGGGGGGACACGATACCCTCTCTTTCAGGTCCCCTAGCTTTGGAAGGGTTGGGGGGGACAGACCCCTTTTGTCCCCCCAACCCTACCAAACCCAGGGGACCAGGGACAGGGGATCGAATCCACCCCCCCAAACACTCCGTTTTTAAAGAGAAGAAACCGCTTGGTTTCTTCTCTTTAATAACGGGGTGTCCTGTGTGGGAGATCCCCTCTCTGCAGGGTCCCCTGGGTTTGGGGGGACAACACACACACACACACACACACACACACACACACACACACACACACACACACACACACACACACACACACACACACTGCTTATCTTTCTCTTTCTCACACACACACACACGCGCCACTCCTGCCTTGACAGGAATTTTTAATGTATGTGTTGGTGGTTGGAGTAGTATTGTATGGGTGGTGGTGGTTGTGCACACCCAAAACCACCCTTAACCACCAACACACCTCTTTTTTTCATAAATTACCAAAAAAAGTATCCCTTACAACACAATTTAAAACAACCCAACAACGCCGGGCAACCTCTGCTAGTAAAATATAAATAATTGGTGCAGGTGGGAGGTAGTTTTTCAATGTTTTTAGGGATTTTAAGGGTTTCTAGAGTTTAAACATTGGGGATTTTATGTATGCCACCCAGAGTCGCACGTCGATTGGGGTGGCTATACAAATTGAATGAATGAATGAATGAATAAAGCATTTACTGGCCCAAATCCCATACAGTCCAAACTAGAGGCGAGGACAGGAAAATTGGAAGAAACAAATTATTGAAATTTGCTTTTTACACTGGTTAAAATCCTTTTGTGTGGTGTAGTAAGTCACATTACAGCAGACTGGATTATTAAGGATTTGATAAGACAATTCCTTCATAAATTCAATTGATTCAAGTGGGACTATGCTACTGTAATGTACAACTAGCATTTTTTTTGCCCTGCCCTGCCGGGCAGTTATTATCACCAACACAGAGATATTAATTGCCTGGCAAGGCAGGGGTGTCGTGTGTGTGTGTGTGTGTGTGTGTGAGAGAGAGAGAGAGAGAGAGAGAAAGCTGCCATTCAGGAAGCTGTGTCTGGGTGAGTAGGGAGGGAAGGGGGGAGGTGTAAGGTTTTTTCCCCCTTTCCCTCCTGTAAGGTGGGTGGGATTTCCCCCCCTTAACTGTTCTGAAGGTTTTTCGAAACAGTTAATGGGGGGCGGGGGAGGCAACAGACAGCAATCCGTCAGGGGAGGTGATCTCCCTTGCAGATGGCTGGCTGCCACCTTTCTATTACCACCACCACCACTGTTTTGAGTTAGTTCTCAAAACAGCGGTGTGGGTAACACAAAGGGGGCAGGCAGCCATTCGCCAGGGAGTGTGCCTCCCCTGATGAAGTGCTGCCTATTGTCCCCCCCTTCAACTTACCTTGAGGCTGTTGGCAGCCTCGCCATGTTTTTGGTGGGGTAGCGGGGGGAGTCCCTCTTCTCCCCATTGTTCCATGAAAGAAGGTGCATCGGGGCTGGCGCTGGGGCCGTGGATAGAAGAGGGCCTCCCTCTTCCCTCCACAGCCCCGGCAAAGTTGTGTCGGGGCTGGCGCCGGCCTTTGTTGCTGGCGGCCGAAGCCTGGACACAACGGCGGGTTTTTTACTTCGTGCAGGGCGCTTTCCCGGCCTCCTTCATGCTCGCGTCCTTCAGCCTGATTGGTTGAGGTGTCACGGCGTGGAGGACACTAGGAGTTGTATTTTTTTGCTGTTCACGTTCGTGGGGCGATTGCTCCAATCTCGGCGGTCGGACCCGTGCAGCGATGCTCCAAGGGTCTTCAGGTAAGTGCAGGCGGATCGGTTAGGGATAGTAGGGAACGGGTATGGGCGTGCATGCTGGACACCAATGGCCCACACCACTTCTTATAGATAAAGATGAGTTCAGTCTCTCGGGTAAGCAGTAGTTGGAGAAAAGGACTTTTTGATGGTAGTGCCCTGCTGATTTGGCACCTAGTTTACTAGTTTTACCCACTCTTTTGGGTGTTTCACCTGGTGTTTGAGTATTTCCAATTTCTCTCCGCAGTGCATATTTGGGATGGGTGTTGGTGAAGAAGCTACCACAACGCAGCATACCTATTTAGACAGAAATCCTGTTGCAAATTTGCCTGGTTGTTAAAGGGAAAAACAAAATGACAGCAATGGAGCTTTTGATATGTTAAATCAGGAGTTCTCAACCTTTTTAAGATGGGGGCTGGGTCATACTCTTTCAGACAGCTTCGGGGGCTGGACAGCCATTTTGCCCTTCCTCTACCTCATGACACTTCCTGCAGTGGTGGAGGCGGTAGGGGCCACATGAAATGGCACCCTGTGTTAAATCCTAACTGATTTATTATGGCATAATAGCACACAAACACATAGCATGAATGTTTGTGGAGAGTCCACTTCATCAGACCAATAAAGGTTATCACTAACAGGCTGTGTTGTCAATTTGCTTCTGATTTCGGGTGATCTTATGAATTAGTGAACTGCAAAAGGTCTTATCAGGGTTAATGTACACACGTGTCAAACAACATTGAGGGAAATCAGAAAGGATGGGTCAAATATCAATGGAATGTCAAAATTCAGAAATTAATTTATTTCCTTCTATTTGAGTTTAACATATGAGTGCAGAGGAGAAAGAGATTTTTTTATGGATAATGTAAGACAAATTAACTTTTTTTTTTGGAGGGGGTATTGGAAGAAATTCTCCAAAAACCATGCTGGCCAGTCTTTAGAGATCAGGAAACTGAGAAATGATTCAAACCAACGAATTTCACAGATTGCTTCTTACTTAGCACAACAATTTAGGTGCGTAAAGACAACTGCTTAAGGCTTACTGTATATACTCAATTATAAGCTGAGTTTTTAGCCCCGAAATGAGCCCCCAAAATGGGACTCGACTTATACTTGGGTCAATGACCACAAGGGTCCCAGAACCATACCACATTGAGATGTGCCAACAATTTAATTAATTTTACCATTTGTTGTTGTTCAGTCGCACAGTCAATTCCAACCCTTTGCGACCCCATTGACCATTTTCCTCCAGGCACCTCTATCCTCCACCATTCTCCTCATCCCACCAAGCTCTGTGCCCATTGTGTCCACAATACCAGCTATCCATCTCATCTTTGGACGCCCCTTCTTCTCTTTCCCTCAACCTTTCCCATCATTAAGGCATTCTCAAGTGAGTCCTCCCTTCTCATTTGATGTCCAAAGTACTTTAGCTTCATCTTCACTATTTGTCCCTCCAGTGAACAGTCAGGATTGATTTCTTCCAGTATTGACCTATTTGTTCTCTTTGCTGTCCAAGGGACTCTCAGGACTCTCCTCCAAAACCATATCTCAACTGTGGCTTCATCTGCACTAGTGGTTGGTGCATAGACTTGGATTACAGTGATATTGAAAGGTTTGCCTTAGATTCTGACTGACATCATTCTATCATTTTTGATGTTGTATCCCATTACTGCTTTCCTCGCTCTTTTGTTGACAATTATGGCTACTCCGTTTTTTCTGAGGTTTTCTTGCCCACAGTAGTAGATATGATGCTTTCCAGAGCTGAATTCACCCATCCCTGTCCATTTTAACTCACTGATGCCCAGGATGTCAATGCTTATTCTTTCCATCTTGTTTTTAACCACTTCCAGTTTTCCTTGATTCATAGACCTCACATTCCATGTCCCTATGCAGTATTGTTCCCTGCAACACTGTATTTCTCCTCCCCCTTTCATATCCCTCCCCCTTTTCAGATCTGCTGTGCTGAGCATCCCCTTGTTTTGTTGTTTGTTTTGGTCCATAGGTTTCTCTTGGCAAACTTTGTGGCATGCCTTGCCGGTCTCTACGCCAGTCTCTTCCCATCACACATGTTATCACAGTTTAAACAGTTTAAAAAAAAGTATTATCATGCACAATATCAGTTTATCACATAGTATCAAAGTAAAAGTTGAACTAATTAAAGAAAGGGAAAGAAAGAAGGAAGAAAGAGTCCACTATATCAAGTCTCTATGTAAGTCAGTTTCTTGTACAGTCAGTATGTCAGTTGCTATAAGCCATCGATGTTTAGTCAACTATATTATTTCAGTTCGATTACTTATCCTTTGCATGCATGCAGCAGCTCTCGCCTCCCTTTGGCCGCATGGAGTTGGTCAAAGGCGCTGGCTCGGGCCTCACTGTGATGGTGGTTGTGGATGGTATCTCCGTAGTCAGGGGTCTACGGAGCTGTCCTTCTCTCTGGCCCCAGGTCTTTGGATGGGGGAGGGAGAGGCAAGATCCTTTACTCACCTCCCCCTTGGGCCTCTCTGGATGGCAAATGGGCAGTAGAGCTGGGCCTTCCTGATGCCTTTTATTCCTCTCTGGGCTCAGGTCTTTGGATGGGGAGGGAGGGGCAAGATCCTTACTCACCTCCCCCTTGGGCCTCTCTGGAAGGCAAATGGGCAGTAGAGCTGGGCCTTCCTGATGCCTTTTCTTCCTCTCTAAGGCCCAGGTCTTTATTATTTATTTATTTTTATTTATTTAGTCGTATTTATATATGCCGCCCACTCAGGCAGAACCCGACTCAGGGCGGCATTACAACAAATTCTAAAAACACATAAAAACACTTTAAAAACCCCATATCCCACCCACTTAAAAAAACCCCTTATCCCACCCACCCATCCCACCCACTCTAAAAAAAGGAAGAGAGAGTTCTTAATTCTTTACGTAAGCCAGCAGGCGGGGACCGTGATCCCATTCGGGCCCCACACCTGCCCTGCCAGCCAGGTCTTCAATCCTTTCCTGAAGGGCAGCAATTCTCTTTGAAGTCTAAGATCTGTTGGCAGGAGGTTCCAGAGAGTTGGTGCGGCCACGGAGAAGGCCCTCCTTCGGGTGCTAGACAGATGTGCACCCCTAACTGATGGCACCATTAGAGAGCCCCTCCGGTCCACTCTGGTTGGACGGGCAAACACTCTTGGGACGATGCGGTCTCTAAGGTATCCTGGCCCACTGCCATATAGGGCTTTAAAGGTCAAAACCAGCACCTTGAATTGCACCCGGAGACAAACTGGTAACCAGTGCAGCTCCCAAAGTAGCGGTGAGGCATGGGCATATCGCCCACATCCCATCACCACCCGGGCTGCCGCATTCTGGACCAGCTGCAGCCTCCGAATGGTCGTCAAGGGCAGCCCCATGTAGAGCGCATTACAATAATCTAGTCGGGAAGTAACCAGAGCATGGGTGACCATAAGCAAGGAGCCCCGGTCCAGGAGCGTGCGCAATTGGCGAATCACCCGAAGTTGGGCAAAAGCCCTCCTGGCCACAGCCGCCACTTGTTCTTCCAGCAGCAGCCGTGAATCCAGAAGGAGCCCCAAGTTGCGCACTGGGTCTGTCTGGGGCAAAACCGCCCCATCCAGTACCAAAGGTGGTAACTCCCTGGATAACACGGGGCCCCTTATCCACAGCCACTCTGTCTTGCTGGGATTCAGCCGAAGCCCATTGGCCCCCATCCAGACCCCAATGGCCTCCAGGCATCCGGATAGGATTTCAACAGCATCACTGGGGTCCCCACGGGCCGAGATATACAACTGGGTGTCATCCGCGTACTGATGGTAGCGCACCCCGTGGGAACGAATGATCTCACCCAGTGGCTTCATGTAGATGTTAAATAAGAGGGGAGAAAGCACCGAGCCCTGAGGAACCCCATACTTGAGGGACCTAGGGCTGGACCTCTCACTCTCTAACCACACCGACTGGGTACGGCCCTCCAGAAAAGAGGAAAACCAGGACAACACAGTGTCCTGGATCCCCAATCCTTTGAGCCGTTCCAGAAGGATACCGTGGTCGACAGTATCGAAGGCCGCTGAGAGGTCAAGAAGATCAAGGACGGATGGATAACCCCCGTCCCGCTCCCGCCAGAGATCATCCGTTAGTGCGACCAATGCCGTCTCCGTACCATACCCGGGCCTGAATCCTGATTGAAAGGGGTCTAGATAATCCGCTTCCTCCAGGACACTCTGCAGCTGGCGCGCCACCGCCTTCTCCAAAACCTTACCCAAAAAGGGCAGGTTGGAAACCGGCCTGTAATTGTTAAGGACAGCTGGGTCAAGGGATATTTTCTTCAGGAGGGGGCGCACCAAAGCATGTTTTAATGGTGCAGGAAATACCCCCTCCCGTAAGGATGCATTTATTATCGCCCCAACCCAGCCACCTGTCACCACCTTGGAGGCTTTCACCAACCAGGTGGGACAGGGGTCCAAAGGACATGTAGTGGCACATACAGCTGCAAGGAGCCTGTCCACTTCATCAGGGACAACAGGATCAAACTGATCCCAGATCGTACAGCAAGACTGTGCTCCGGCACCCCCCCGACCCTCCCCATCCACGCCGGGACTCAGTCCTGAACGAATCCAATCGATTTTCTCCACCAGATGGTCAGCAAAGTCCTCAGCCGAACCCTGCCAACCGGGCACCGATCTCCCCCTACCGAGGAGGGACCTGGTTACCCGGAACAGAGCGGCTGGGTGATTATCAGCGGAGGCAATAAGGGTGGTGAAGTATTGATGCCTCACCACCCCCATCGCCACTAGGTAGGCCCTAATAGCAGCTCTAGCCAGTGTCCAATCGGAGTCATCCCGGGTCTTCACCCAGCGGCGCTCTAGGCGTCTCTTTGCCCGTTTGAGATCCCGCAGTTCATCTGTGAACCACGGGGATGACCTAACCCCACGGGCGTGGAGAGGCCGCAGTGGCGCGATTTCATCCAAGGCTGCTGTTGCCGTCCTGTTCCACAGGTCGACAAGTGCCTCGGGTGAATCGTGGAGCCGATCCAGAGGAACATCCCCTAGTTCCCTCTGGAATCCATCTGGATCCATTAGTCGCCGAGGGCGGGCCATTTTAATAGGCCCTGCCTCCCTACGATGAAGCGTCGCCCCCAGGAAGTCAAGAGTCACCAGATAGTGATCTGACCATGGCACAGGTGAGATGGCTAAGTCCTGTAATCTCAGGTCACTCTGCCACTGCTCCGACAAGAAAACTAAGTCTGGCATGTGACCACTGCCCCTGCTCGGACCCCGCACTACCTGAGTCAGGCCCATGGCTGCCATGGAAGCCATGAACTCCCTTGCCACCTCAGAAGCCATTCCCAACGATGGCAAATTGAAGTCCCCCAGAACCATAAGCCTCGGGAACTCCAACGCCAGCATCGAGGCGGCTTCGAGGAGCTCAGGCAGGGCATCCCTTACCCTGCAAAGGGGCAGGTACAGGAGTAAGATCCCCAACTGACCCTTGGGGCCCAACCATAGAAGCAGAGCCTCACAACCAGACACTTGTGGAGCAGTGGCCCTAGCAATTCCCAAGGACTCCCTGGCAACAATGGCGACACCACCGCCCTTCCCCTCACCTCTAGGCTGGTGCCAGATACCGAACCCAGCTGGACACATATCCGAAAGAGGTACTCCATCTTCAGGTGTCAGCCAGGTTTCGGTGATGCATGCCAGGTCGGCCAGCCCCTCCTGGATAGCATCTTGAATCAGGGGGGCCTTATTACATACCGATCTGGCATTCACCAGCAGCAGCCTAAGGGTGGGGTCACTGTGGATCTGCTGCTCAGGGCCCAGAGATGTACCTGCAGGGCTGGAATGAGGGACCGCACTTAAACATTGGGCCCGCATTCCCCGAGTGCGGCCTGCCCCACGGTACCCGCCATACCACCCCATGCCCGTCACAACACCTATATGGATCCCTGGAACCTCCCTAGATGGAATGCTGCCCCTCCTTCCTGGCTGGCAGGACCAACTCTCTCTCTTCCCACCCCATCCACAATCCCCCCCCTGGTTCCAGCAACATGCATAGGCTCCCGGAACGAGCAGGGAGCGCTGGCAAGTCCCGGCGTTGACATCTCCTTCTTCTTCCCCCCAGGTGGGAAGGGCGGAGGCAGGAGGTGGGGGGGGGGACGTCCGTGCGCGGCGGCAGCGTCTTCGGCTCCCCAGAGCCACGGGGAGCCCTTTTAAACTCCCCGCCCGATGGCAGGGGGCGGGGAGGGCCTTCCGTGCATGACGGCGGCGTCTTCAGCTCCCCAGAGCCACGGTGGGCCCTTTTAAACTCCCTGCCCGGTGGTAGGGGTCGGGGAGAAGTCCGTGCGCGGCGGCGGCATCTTCGGCCGCGTCTTCGGCTCCCCAAAGCCACGGGGAGCCCTTTTAAACTCCCCGCCCGATGGCAGGGGGCGGGGAGGAATGTCCGTGCGCGGCGGCAGCGTCTTCGGCTCTTCAGAGCCACGGGGAGCCCCTTTAAACTCCCCGCCCGATGGCAGGGGGCGGGGAGGGACGTCCGTGCGCGGCATCGGCGTCTTCGGCTCTTCAGAGCCACGGGGAGCCCTCTTAAACTCCCCGCCCGATGGCAGGGGGCGGGGAGGGACGTCCGTGCGCGGCGGCGGCGTCTTCGGCTCTTCAGAGCCACGGGGAGCCCTTTTAAACTCCCCGCCCGATGGCAGGGGGCGGGGAGGGACGTCCGTGCGCGGCGGCGGCGTCTTCGGCTCTTCAGAGCCACGGGGAGCCCTTTTAAACTCCCTGCCCGATGGCAGGGGGCGGGGAGGGACGTCCGTGCGTGGCGGCGGCGGCTTCGGCTCTTCAGAGCCACGGGGAGCCCCTTTAAACTCCCCGCCCGATGGCAGGGGGCGGGGAGGGACGTCCGTGCGCGGGGCAAGATCCTTTACTCATATTTTACCATATTTTCATGTATTATTTTTATAGAAACTCACTAACAGATGCTACATTTCCCATCCTCGGCTTATACTCGGGTCAATATATTTCCCTGGGTTTTCAGGTCAAAGTTAGGTACGTCGGCTTATATTTGGGTCAGCTTATACACTCGAGTATATACGGTAAACTGTCCTTTTTCTGGTTCTCTGTTAAAGAACAAAAGATACTCTGTTATCATTGGCACTAATTTTTTTTTAAAGCTTTTTTCTTATTTTGGCAGTAGTAAAATCAACTCACTGGACAGGAACCAAGGAAGAAATAACCTTGTACTGTTGTGCTCATCTGTTTTCTAACTAGTCACTGCTGCTTATAATGTCATATATCTTTCTTTGGAAGCAGGCTGATCAGAAAAATTCCAAGGGATTTCACTCATATTATGACAAGTTTAGGTATAACATTAGTTTCCTAGCATGGCTGGCAATCCTGGTAATTACCCAAACTCCACAAGTGAGATCACACTTCGGTAGAGTAGTATCTAAAAAAATCTCATGTGAAGCACTCTTCATGCCCAATGAACCGTTGTGCTTGTGCGTCTGGGAGAGGTTTCTGTAGCACATGGGAGCCTGCTTTTGACATTAAATAAAGCTACTCAACTGGGTTTGAAATGGTATGCATCGCTCTGCCTTTTGCAGGAAAAAGCAAGCCTATTGGGGACTACCCAAAACAAATTAAAAGTAACGGGATATAAAACATATCAAATTATCTGTGTCCAACCCTATATTGATCCTTGGAAAATACATACATTTCCCACTATTAAAAAACCCACATAACTAGTACAGAAAAGTCTTGAAATGTTCCTGAAACTTAACTAATTTAAAATTACATATGCACATATTTATACAGTATAGAGAAAGAGAGTTTTCTATTTCATATGTTGTGCTATGCGCTCTGCATTTGTATTATACATTATGGGATTTCTGCTCCTGTGTTTCTTATTTTCATGACCTTTAAATGATATTTTTCATGGTATATTGCCCAAAATTCATGGTAACTAGAAAGTGCAACTTACAAATGTAATAGATGCATACTTGTGTAGAAAAAATCCTCAAAGAGCTATGGGTTTTGCTTCTGCCTTAAATTCACTGGGTGTTTTTCAGCAAGTTATCTTAACTTTCCCACCCCAACCCTGCAGTTAAGGGTGAGGAGGTTAATGATGCTGACAGTTACTACCATATGATACTCACTACAATGATGCTGATGTGATAATCATAACAATACTTTCTTGGATTATGATTCCCAGAAGCCTAGCTAACACAACTATTGGTCAAGGTATCTTTCTGAGAAATATAGACCAGTGTTTCTTAACCTTTGGTTTTTGGACTTCGATTCCCAGGAGCCTAAGTCAACTCTGATCAGCCAATGTTTCAATAAATGATGTGTTCCTAGGTATTTGAACTCTGCCACTTGTTTTATACTTGTCCCCTCTATCTCGATATCTAGAGTATGCTGTTTCCTTTCAATTGCCATTACCTCAGTCTTTTCTTTATTGATTCTTATATTATTTATCTTACATTCTTGGTTCATGGACTTAAGGTTTTGTTATAGTTCCTTAGCCTTCAGAATAGTACTGCTGTCTTAAATTAGACCTGGCTGGAAAAGGAGGATATACAACAAAATGACGTAAGAACTGAAGAATAAATTACTGGATACCATATCAAGTGCTCTGATCTACAAAAAGTAGGCTATAAACATAAACATGCTTTTCCTGAGTTCTCCACTGGAATCCAGTAAGATGTATTCCAATGTGAACATAGTGAGAAATGAGCTCTTCATCCAGTTTAATCCTTAATGCCAGCTTTTTGGCATTTTTATATGCTTATTTAAAATCCCAACCCTTATTTGGAAAAAACACAATTTTAAAAAATTAAACAGACCTTAAATTGAGAGAAAAAAAGAGAGAAAGCTAGCAAGAACAAAACTCCAGATGTACAATATGGATACATTTAGTCTTCTGTTGGATATGTATAAAAATTGCTGGTACATCCAGATTTATGTATACCGTACAAGTATTAATCTTTTAATATACTCAGTGGGTATTACTTAAAATAACAAACAGAGGTGAGCAATAGGAAGGAATGCCAACAATCCTTTTAAATTATTTCAAATGCCTAGCAGAATATATAGGCGCTAAATACTTCTACCTACTTCTGAATAGGTTTGCATGAAGCTTTTCCAAGCTGACTAGTCATCTCCTTCATAAGGAAGCTGAAACAGCAAAAGTTAATTTACATATGCTCATAAAGCCTAATCCACTACAGGAGATAAACTCATTCCTCTTGATTTGTTTTGTATGGGAAACAGTCTGTTGATTACATGATATAAGGTGGAGGACAGGGGTAGAAGATTCCTGGACTATACTATATCACAATGCAAGTATTAGAAGAATGCATTTTTGGGTGTGAAACATACAAATGAAAATATCCTTCTGCAAGGAAAACCAGCACAACAGAAAGGAAGTGGTTTGATATAACCATTTACTGAGAGCCAGTCCCCTATAACTCTGGTCATGAACCGAGATTTGGAAAATACACGTTTTTGTGCTGCATGCTGAATAGTACTGGAAATCCAACAAAGGCTAGAACTTTTACCCTCTTTGCCACAGTGGACAAAATCTGCAGACACGATATCATGATAGATGGGAGCTACATTTGTTAAAACACAAGCCAATAAATATATTGTACTGTACTTCATACTACAGGTGAAACTTGGAAAATTAGAATATCGTGCAAATGTTCATTCATTTCACTTAAAAGGTGAAACAAATATATGAGATAGACTCACTACATGCAAAGCGAGAGATGGCATGCCTTAATTCCTTAGAATTGTGATGATCATGGCATACAGCGTACATGAGATTATGTGATGATTATGGGGTACATGAGATTGGGGTGGTAGGGTTTTCATATGTTGTAAGCCATAAGCATCAGTATTATAACAAAGTAAGGTTTGAACTATCTTGCTTTGCATGCAATGAGTCTATCTCATATATTTGTTTCACCTTTTAAGTTGCATTACAGAACTGAATGAACATTTGTACGATATTCTAATTTTCCGAGTTTCACCTGTATATGCCATACTTTTTTAAATTGAACTAATAACTTTGTTTTCTTTTTGCAAAAATCAAATAAATTACAAAGATTGTTTCCTCATCTGAAGGAAGCAAGGTTGCTAAGTCTCAGATGATTAGATCCAGGGATTTCTGAGCAAGACCAACCTTTTTTATTTATTTAAAGGCAGATGTATAGTAAGTCACACAAGAAACCTAATGAATCAGTTGGGATTTGATAAGTCAACTCTTCCGCAAATTCCATTCATTCAAATGGGCCTACTCCAGTTGCAATTTACTTTAGCATATCATGTTGTTAACTAGAATGGACCCATTTGAATTAATAGTTTATGGAGGAAATGACTTACTAAGTTTCCACTGATTCAATGGGCCTATTCTAGTGCAACTTACTATTCTAAGCAACAGGATTTCAGCTATTGTTTGAAAATAACAGATAGTATACAGGGTAGCCCCAAGTACCACATCTACAGTTTCAGAAAGGAGGCTAACAAAAGGTTTATGTAAAACAAGAATCCTCCAGTGAGGAGATGGGCGATTCATCTTTCTTTCCCTACATGACTATTCGGAAGGGAAGCGTAATTTGTTATTAAAATGTCACATACCAAATGGAATTGCAGGTAAGATAACTATAAAGTTTCATAAGGATAGGTGCAAAGAGTAGAGAGTTATGATGTTGGAAAACCAGTTAAAGGGTTTCACAGTAGCAAAGTGTGGTAGCATTGGAAGAATGCCTGCATATTAACAAGAGCACTTGTAAAACATGCCCTGGGATTAGAAGGCAAAATCATCAACCACTCAAAGCCATTCTTCCTTCCCACTTCTCCCATACCTTGGGAATTTTGACAGAAACAAACATCTAAAAGCCACTATCCCTCTCCACCTTTAAGCACTCTAAATTTGCACGAAACTTTGGCTAGGATCCAAATTGATTCTGGAGGCTTTGCTGTGGACCCTACTTTCCCTTGAGAAGCACCAGAACTGTTCTGAAACAGTCCAGTTTTTGGATTCTGTCCAAATCTGATACCCAGCTCTGATTTTTGAAATCAGCTCTCAATACTATCCTCAATATTGTGTAGCTATGGTGCAGCAGCTCCCAAATTCGGGTCCTCAAGTACTGTTCAACTCGAGCTTCTCAACGTTTGTAAACAAAAATATTTGAGTTTTAAGACTGTGAACCACTCTTGTAGCAGAATGTTTGCAGACAATAACCAGAGGCTATAACAAATACCCCTTGGAATGAGTAATATATGCTCTTAACAAAAATTGTGAGTTCCTAAAAGTACAGTAATCTCTGGAGAAGATCTGAGGAAATCCACAAGGGAGCAGCCATCCGCTCACTCTCCATTTCTGTGTGTATGTGTGTGTTTCCCCCTCCAATTGGTACTCCTGAGTAAGCAGCTCTGTCTTGTTAAATCTTTATGTTATACAGTATATGTTTACAAAAAGGTGGAACTAAGAACCAAGGTGCAAATATTTCAACCTGTTTTTATATTTCATAATGGTGTCCTTGCCTGATGCAAAGCAACAAACTGTTGCCAGATTTCTAGAAGACACCTGAGGAGAATATGACACTCAAAGAGAGCATTTAGCCACACGTCAGAGCTAAGGTAAATTCAGCATGTGATTTTTCCAGTGACATCATTTGTTTACCTGTGGTCTTCCCTCACCCTTCAACTACATTTTTGCTTACATTAGTTCTGAATGGAAATAGTGGTGATAATGTGACAAAACCTACGTCAGCAAGTATCCTCCTACTGAAAACTACCAAAGCATCGAAAGGGAAAATGATTATGTCTCATACTTTGGCAAAACAATGGCAGATGAGTTGGTCATCATGTGATACACATAGCACAAAGATCTTGCGTAGAAAGCACTGTGATACATACGTATAAGGAATCCCCCACAAATAGCATTAATTAAAATTCAACAGCATGATTCTATGTTCTGATCTATTTCAAAACCAGATAGGATTAAAACAAAAAAATATTTATAAGCAACTTATGCTCCAGAAAATTCTTATGTGAATTCATATTTTGTGTATGGTTTCAATGCTTTCCCCAATTCTATAGTCATTTGTTGGGGAGGGGGAGGTTTAGCATTATGAGATAAACTAATTAAACTAGTGTGTTTTTCTAATACAGATGCTATCTTGAAGGACTCTGGCACACCAAAAGGCAGGCAGGAAATAATTATGAATAATATAATAACAATTATGTGACCACTTTCAAGGAAACACAGAGAGCTGCCTCTTTCTCTGTAACATTTCCTTTGGATTTTTCCCAAGGATTGCTTAATTGACTTGAGACTTCACAGGCCTAGTTTATATATGTACAAGAGGACATTATCATCTTTTACACTGTGATCATGAAACAAGACTCAACAGAGAACACAACTGGGCTGACCCCAGGAATGGGGGATCTATTGCATTACCACTCTCATGGTACTTTACACTGATCATGCTAGTTTGGGTTTCTGGGAGCCGAAGTCTATACCATCTAAAAGACAAAGTCTCCCCACTCTGCTGTTGTTCTATGCACGCGTGCGTGCGTGTACACACACACACACACACACACACACACACACACACACACACACACACACACACACACACACACACACCAAAATGATAATAAACCTCAAAAATGTAAAAGAAAAACCTAAGTCAAGATCTCTGGTAATTCACTAAAGCCCATCAATTAGTACATTAAACTTAATAAACAGAAAAGCAGAGAGGAAATTCCAAGTTAGACTGGAAGGCAAGATTTTAGAACATTGCCCTACCCAAGTATTTGGGTCTCACTCATGACAAGAACACATTGTCTAAACACACGTAGGAAACTGGCTGGTTCAGACTGAGGTGCACACCCACAAACAGTAAGAACAACAGCTTTTCCCCTGTGATATTTCTCAGCAGAATGTGCTGGTGTCATATGGTATAAATTAGCACTTGTCAAATAAGGGAATGTAGAGTGAATCAAGCAGTACTATTACTGGCCGCCTGAAACCTGCCATCACTGAAAAAGCCTATTATTTGACTTCTGGAAGTACATTGAGAGGTGCTAGCAAATAATGAATAAACTAAGGTAACTGGTACCACTGGAGACCCAGTGGTAGTGTGTGTGGTGCCTGTTTTTTGGAGGGAAACAGAAAATAAGACCTCCCCCCCTCCAATCGCCCACTCCTTTGAAATCCGTCTGTTTTCTTTTGGTTTTGCGAAGGAAAATTGAGGATGGGGCTCAGCTCTCGGCTCCCCCCGCCCCCACTGAAGCCCCTGCCTCCCTTTGGGCAACCAGGAGGAAGTGAGGCTGAGCGGATCTGGACCATGAATGAAGTGTCCAACTCCAAGTCCCTCCAACTTTGCAGACCAGAAACAGAAAATGTAAAACAAGATATAATGTCTGAAGAAGGAAATGTCAGAAAATAGGAAAGGACATTGAAAAGAGAGGCCCAGGGGGGAGGTGAGTAAAGGATCTTGCCCCTCCCTTCCCATCCAAAGACCTGGGCCTGGAGAGGAAGAAAAGGCTTCAGGAAGGCCCAGCTCTACTGCCCATTTGCCATCCAGAGAGGCCTAGGGGGGAGATGAGTAAAGGATCTTGTCCTTCCCTCCCCATCCAAAGACCTGGGCCTGGAGAGGAAGAAAAGGAATCAGGAAGGCCCAGCTCTACTGCCCATTTGCCATCCAGAGAGGTCTAGGGGAGAGGTGAGGAAAGGATCTTGCCCCTCCCTCCCCATCCAAAGACCTGGGGCAGAGAGAAGGACACCTCAGGAGACCCCCAACCACCCACAGGAGATACCATCCACAACCACCATCACAGCGAGGCCCAAGCCGGCGCCTTTGACCAACTCCATGCGGCCGAAGGGAGGCAAGAGCTGCTGCATGCATGCAAAGGATAAGTAATCGAACTGAAATAATATAGTTGACTAAACATAGATGACTTATGGCAACTGACAACGTGACTGTACAAGAAACTGACTTACATAGAGACTTGATATAGTGGACTTTTTCTTTCTTCCTTCCTTCGTTTATTTCCCTTTCTTTAATTAGTTCAACTTTTACTTGGTTACTATGTGATAAACTGTGATATTGTGCATGATAATACTTTGTTTTAAAACTGTTTAAACTGTGATAACATGTGTGATGGGAAAAGACTGGCATAGAGACCGGCAAGGCACGCCACAAAGTTTGCCAAGAGAACCCTATGGACCAAAACAAAAGGCAAAACAAGGGGATGCTCAGCACAGCAGATCTGAAAAGGGGGAGGGATACAAAAGGGGGAGGATAAATACACTGTTGCAGGGAACAATACTGCATAGGGACATGGAATGTGAGGTCTATGAATCAAGGAAAAATGGAAGTAGTTAAAAATGAGATGGAAAGAATAAGCACTGACATCCTGGGCATCAGTGAATTAAAATGGACAGGTATGGGTGAATTCAGCTCTGGAAACCATCATATCTACTACTGTGGGCAAGAAAACCTCAGAAAAAACGGAGTAGCCATAATTGTCAACAAAAGAGTGAGGAAAGCAGTAATGGGATACAACATCAAAAATGACAGAATGATGTCAGTCAGAATCCAAGGCAAACCTTTTAATATCACTGTAATCCAAGCCTATGCACCAACCACTAGTGCAGATGAAGCCACAGTTGACCAGTTCTATGAGGATCTACAACACCTCATAGAACAGACACCAAGAAATGATGTCCACATTATCTTAGGAGACTGGAATGCCAAAGTAGGAAATCAAAAAGTAAATGGAATAACAGGCAAGTTTGGTCTTGGAACACAGAATGAAGCAGGGCAAAGATTGATAGAGTTCTGCCAAGAGAATGCACTGGTCATAGCAAACACCCTTTTCCAGCAACACAAGAGGCGACTTTACACATGGACATCACCAAATGGCCAGCATCGAAATCAGATTGATTACATACTCTGCAGTCAAAGATGGAGAGCCTCCATTCAGTCAGCAAAAACAAGACCTGGAGCAGACTGGGGCTCAGATCACAACCTACTGATCGCAAAATTCAGGCTTAGACTAAAGAAAATGGGGAAAACAATTAGACCAGACAGATATGACCTACACAACATCCCTAAAGAATACACGGTGGAGGTCATGAACAGATTTAATGTCCTGTACCTGATAGACAGAGTACCAGAAGAATTATGGACAGAGACGCGGGACATCATGCAGGAGGCAGCAAGAGAAACCATACCAAAAGAAAAGAAGCGTAAGAAAGCAAAGTGGTTGTCTGATGAGGCTCTTACAATAGCAGAGGAAAGAAGGAATGCAAAAGTCCAAGGAGAAAGGAAAAAATACAACCACCTGAATACAGAATTTCAAAGAAAAGCAAGGAGAGATAAGAAAAAATACCTGAACGAACAGTGCAAAGAAATGGAGGAAAACAACAAAAGAGGCAGGACTAGAGATCTTTTCAAAAAAATTGGGGAAATCAAGGGAACATTTAAAGCAAAAATGAACATGATAAGGGACAAAGATGGAAAAGAGTTAGCTGAAGCAGAAGAGATCAAAAAAAGATGGCAAGAGTACACAGAGGAACTCTACAAAAAGGACCAACACTCCTGATAATAACAATAATGAGAAATTTGAACTTGAACCAGACATTCTGGAGAGTGGAGTCAGAAAGGCCCTAAAAAGCACTGCAAACAATAAAGCTAGTAGAAATGATGGTATCCCAGTTGAATTTTTCAAAGCCATAAAAGATGATGGAATCAAACTACTGCATTCAATATGCCAGCAAATTTGGAAAACAAAACAGTGGCCGCAGGATTGGAAAAGATCAGTGTACGTTCCAATCCCCAAAAAAGGCAATGCCAAAGAATGCTCAAATTACTGAACAATTACGCTCATCCCACATGCCAGCAAGGTGATGCTCAAGATAATATAGGATAGACTTCAACAACCACATGTGGAGAGAGAACTACCAGAGGTGCAGGCCGGTTTCAGAAGAGGCAGGGGGACTAGAGACCACATTGCCAACATACGTTGGATCATGGAGAAAACAAAAGAATACCAGAAACAAGTCTATTTTTGTTTTATCGACTACACCAAGGCTTTTGACTGTGTGGACCACAACAAAATGTGGCAAGTAATTAAAGAGATGGGAATACCAGAACACCTCATATGCCTCCTGAGAAATCTGTACACAAACCAAGAAGCAACAGTTAGGACAGAACACGGAATGACAGAGTGGTTTGGAATAGGAAAAGGAGTAAGACAAGGCTGCATTTTATCAACCTGCTTATTCAATCTATACACAGAGCACATAATGCGGAATGCAGGGATGGAGGAATCACAACATGGGATCAAAATTGCTGGGAGAAACATCAATAATTTGAGATATGCAGACGATACCACCCTAATGGCAGAAAGTGAGGAAGACCTAAAGAACCTCTTGATTGGATTGAAGGAGGAGCGTGCAAAAGCTGGCTTGAGACTCAATATCAAGAAAACCAAGATAATGGCAACAGGTCCGATCAGTCCCTGGAAAATAGATGGGGAAGAAGTAGAAGCAGTGACAGATTTTACTTTCCTTGGATCTAAGATCACTGCAGACGGCAACTGTAGCCATGAAATAAAAAGACGACTGATTATGGGGAGACGCAGCAATGAGAAACCTGGGGAATATAGTGAAAAGCAGAGACATCACCTTGAAAACAAAAATTCGCATAGTCAAAGCAATGGTATTCCCAGTGGTAATGTATGGGTGTGAGAGCTGGACCATTAGCAAGGCTGAGCGCAGAAGAATAGATGGCTTTGAGATGTGGTGTTGGAGGAGAGTCCTGAGAGTCCCTTGGACAGCAAAGAGAACAAATAGGTCAATACTGGAAGAAATCAATCCTGACTGTTCATTGGAGGGACAAATAGTGAAGATGAAGCTAAAGTACTTTGGACATCAAATGAGAAGGGAGGACTCACTTGAGAAGGCCTTGATGCTGGGAAAGGTGGAGGGCAAGAGAAGAAGGGGACGTCCAAAGATGAGATGGATAGATGGTATTGTGGACACAATGGGCACAGAGCTTGGTGGGCTGAGGAGAATGGTGGAGGATAGAGGTGCCTGGAGGAAAATGGTCCATGGGGTCGCAAAGGGTCGGAATCGACTGTGCGACTGAACAACAAAGGTAATAAAACAACAAACCTATCCACTTCTTGGATACCAACTGCCTAGACAATGGCTAAAATTGAAGAAAGTTTCTCTGTACATCTCTAAAGATCTAAATATTATTTATTTATTTATTGCATTTATACCCCACCCATCTGGGATATTCTTCCATTCTGGGCGGCTAACAACACATTTTAAAAATCTATACAATAAGAAATTAAACAACAACAACAAATAAACAAATTGAATAAAAAACAAAAATAATATTGTAACCATCAACAGACAAAGAGGCAATTAATATTAAACCAAAAGAGGCAAAGCTAAACTATGGAGAGCAAAAATAATGAATAAATGCCAAAAACTGTCTCCTACCAGGACAAGATTCTGGCTTGGCCATTTGAAAGTCACTAAGTTGACGTCAAAACAAAGTAGGAAGATCAGAAAATAATCAAGTAAAATGGAGCTACTGTACTTGTATTCAGGACACATTTTCTGTGAATGCGGAGGAATAATTCAACCTCATTCAAATAGCGAGCCCACAACATTTACAAAAGAAGATCTAGTAAATGGCTGAGATAATACTATTGAAGAATCCCGCTTCTGGTCTATAACAGTATACCATTTTAACATTTTGTTTTGAATGATACCGATATATCATCTCCATCCATACTATTAAACTGTGCAATTTTGTGACACAGTATGTATCAGTAACTAATTTTTTAAAATGGACTCAGGCCAAGTGGTCTTTCAGAAGAACTTACAGTGCAAGCAGTACTGGTGTTGTGTTTTATACAACTGATTCACTGCTCAACCAGACTCCACAGAATTGCACTACTGTACGTCATTACTGTTGCTGAATGGAAGGTGTTTCTTCTCTCTCCTAGAAAAGCCACATGCCCTTAATAGTAGAAGAGAATTAGCACAAGAGTTTCGTGAAACCCTGTTGAGTACTTTTGCTTACATATCTGTGTCACCCAAATGGTAGTTCTAATCAGCATAACAGAAAGTAATTCTGCAGTGCACTGTGCAACTGCTCACGGTGGGAACAACATGACAGATTGCACAATTAAATTGTCTCAGTGGAATGTCCAGTTATGCAGTTATAGATTTCATTATGTGGTGGCAAACAGGATTCTGGCCAGCATGGAATAGTTAGCTGTGAAGACATAATCTGTGCATGTATAAGGATGTAAAAATCCTTCATTTGTTAAGAAAAAGAAAGTCTGCTTTGGCGTAACATTATCTATAAACAACAACACACTGTGTGTGTATGTGTGTCGCACACACCCAAATCCATCTAGGCTGTGACTGAAACTGGGACTGACAGACCCCACAACAGAAGACAAGTTTACCAAATATGTGAACCAACATGTAAAGCAGAACACAGTTATATTTGGCAATTTGCTCTCCTCCAGATTGATCTATTCATTTCTCAGAACACAAAATATATAGTACAGTAATACTATTCACATTATAGGAAAGTACTGACCCATAATGTGTATACAGGGGAAAATGCACACAAAACCAGAATACACACACAAAACATTATGCAAGGCTAAGAAGATGCAAACATGTGTATAATGAGCAAAACTCCACCCAAAAATGTGTTAATATGGAAATATGTACTGTATGTGTACACATTTCTGTAGTGGTGTTTTTTGCAGAACACAACATGATGCAAAATCAGGAATGAGCTCATGGTTGGAATAAAACAAGGAACTAACAGTTTGTTTTATCCCATCTCTGCCCCTCACTGGGGCAATCTTCACTTTATTTCCAACTACATAAACTGGTAAGAAGAGATCTTCCCCTCTATCTGCACACAAAGTGGAGTCTTAAAAGAGTGGCACTTCAGTTAGGCTGCAGGCTGTTTCTCTCTTCCCCCTTCTCTCCCCTCCTTCCCCCCCAATATCCATTTAGGAAGGATAACAGAAATGACAAGGCTCAGAGGTTTCTGGCGAGCATTGAAAGAAAAGAGACAGGTGTCAAGGTGATGTTGTGGAGCTCTGGCAAAGATGGGATCAGGTTTTGTAGGCTGCAAAACTAGAGATCTTGGTTGGATGTCATCCAAGTTCTTTTCAATCCTAGCGTGATCCTGGGTTTTCTGTACTTCAAAGCCAACTCCATTCACAGCTCTCCCTACAACAGAGTCTCAAACCCTTTATTTACATTGTCTAGTCTCATTCAAGTAACCGCCAGACAGAGATTTTACTTTCTGAATATTTTGCAAGTTCAGGGCAAGTTGTGATTTGGCCAAGCCAAAGATAAACAAAACCAACCTTATTAGAAACAGTGGCCAAATACTTCCAGTCTAAATGCGTTAGAACTGCAATACCCATGCTAACTACAAAACCAACACAAGCACCAGCCTAGTTAACGTGAAATAATAGCACTGAATCTGAAGCAACTGCAAGTCTGCTATTACTTGCACACAGATGTCAAACACAAGTAGGGAGAGTGGGGGCAAAGAAATTTCAACTGTCCGAGACCTTCCCAGCTGGCTTCCATTGTGAATTTCTTTGAAATAAAACTAACAACATGGACAGTGATTACAGAAGACAAAGTCTACTTTCAAGATTGGTGTAATGGTCAGAGTGGTGGGTTTGGACTGAGAAGACCTTAGTTTGAACCCTCTTCAACCATGGAAACTTGGAGAGAATCGGACTATTGAACCCCCTCCTTATGGATTTACTCATGTTGAAAACCCTGTTAGGAGTTGATATAGGTTGGAATACAGAGAATATTTTCAGCTTTTGCAAATATTTGGCCAATCTTGCAAATTACAACAATAATTGTCTCCTGCCAAGTCAACTCAGACCTATGGTGAGCTTTCTGGGGTTTTCTAAGCAGAGAATACAAAAAAGGGGTTTGCCATCCCCCTTTTTTGGATTTGCCTTGGGATTGTGGAGCATGCCCATGATTGTGCCGGTTGGCCCTTCTTGCAAATACAAGAGCAAATTTATTGGATCAAAAATGATTTAACTTAGCTGCATGGAAACACAGGAAGCTTGTTTATGCCAGGAGGATTTCTTCATAGAGCCATTTACATGGTCATGGTGGCTATATGATGCCTCCAGAATCAGAGGCAGTGTGCTTTCCACTATTAGTTGCTGTGACACACGAGGACAAGGGTGCATTTCTGTCCTGCTTGAAGGCTTTGCAACAACCTATAGTTGACTATCTCCCCACCCCAGGGACAAAAGGTGGGTCTAAATAAGCTTTTTCTCTGACCCATGAAGTCTTTTTTCATGTCCTTACATGACTGGGCAATTGTGTTTCTTGTAATATTTTTGGGCGGAGACCCACAGAATACCTTATCATCAGGTACTTTTCAAAGTTGTTAGAGGGGCTTTAGGCCACAAATATCTGCAGAGACATAATTGTCAACTCAGGTTAATGTCCCAGGTTGAGAGGCTGTGACAACAAATCTAATTTAATTAGTCTAGTCCTCAAAAACACCTGCTTCAGTAGGTCACATTACAATTTATTTTACATTCTCTCCTCTGAAAACACAATTATGGCTCCCAGGTACAGTTCATACTAACTACTTATAATACTGAAAGTCAGGCATACACATCAATTTCAGTTCTAACGTCTCAGTCTGCAAAGGAGACATTATACTCCACTTAGGGTTGTCATTATTATCTTCTACAAAACTGGGACAGAAGTAAAGGTTTCCCTTGCTTGAAGGCCAGTCGTATCCGACTTTAGGGTCCAGTGCTCATCTGTTTCAAAGCCAGAGCCAGTGCTGTCTGCTTCTGCAGACATTTCCGTGGTCATGTGGCAGGCATGACTAGACACCAGAGCGCACGGAACACTGTTTACCTTCCCACCAAAGTAGTCCCTATTTATCTACTTGCAATTTCTTGCTTTTGAACTGCTAGGTTGGCAGGAGCTGGGACAGAGATGGGTGCTCATTTCATCATGCAGTACTCACGATTTGAACTGCTGACCTTCCGTCTCCCAGTCAGCGTCTTAACAACTTGAGCCACTGCAGTGAAAGGGTACTGCAAAACAGGGGCATTTCTTCTGGCTTATATACAAATGTGCCTTAAGATCAGGAACCTTCTGGGGGGAGTGTGGTGTGTTGGAAAAACAAATACAGTAAACCCTCCGGTTAGCGACGTTTCTTGGTTCCCAACATCATGTTGCTAATCAGGAAACATCGTTAATCGGGAAGCAGAAACCTGCAGCAGATGAAGGGGTTTACTCCGGGGTTTCTGCTTGGAGCAGCATCGGAAAAGTTCTGGTGGGGTCAAAAATAGCTTGGATCACCTCCCCTGAGCCTCCCAGAGGTGGCAGGGACTCGAAAATGGGCAAAAAATCCCATCACGATGGGATTTTCCCCACCCATTTTCAGGTCTCCGCCACCCCTGCCACCTCTGGGAGGCTGTGGGGGGGAGGCGATCCACGCCTCTGCCCACCCCTACGACGAGATCTCCTACCTTTCGAAGCTAGAAAATCGCCATTGGGGGATTCCTGTTTCTGGCTCTCTGCCTCTCCAGCAGTGTTTAGTAGGCTTGGAGGACCTATTCCGCACTATTCCCGCCTTCCTAGGTGCTCCGTGTGCCGCACAACATCTGATAATAGTTGCAGTTGCCATTTTGAAAAATAAAAAAACCCAAATGAAATGGCAGCTGCAACTATTATCAGCTGTTGCGTGGCACAGGGATCACCTAGAAAGGCGGGAATAGTGCAGAATAGGTCCTCCAAGCCTCCCACACACTGCTGGAGAGGTAGAGAGCCAGAAACAGGGGCGCACACACACGCACACACAGTGATTTTCCAGCTTGGAAGGTAGGAGATGAAACACGGTGCCTCGGATAACGATGCCAGATTGTTAACCGAGAGATGACTTTTCTCAAAAAGTCACATTGTAAACCGAAAATGGCATTGACTGAAAGCAACGTAAACCGGAGGTTTACTGTACTGTACAGAGATTAAATAGCTAGGAATCCTTAAGCATGAAAGTGTTATAAAAGATCTGTTCCAAAAATCTATTTTGGAGTGCTGCATTCCATGGTTTACTTAGGAGTAAGATCCACTGAACAATGGGGCTTACTTCTAAACAAATAAAGCCTTCAGCTTTTGGTCTCACTCACTCCCCCACTCCAGTATAAGCAAACTAAGAGCACGTCCCTTGGTTTGATCCAGGAGTTTGAAATTACTTTTATGGAACCAGCCGGGACAGTTACAACCCGGGAAATTCCCGGTTTTCCGTAACGTATGGCAACTCTAACTCCACTTTATGTTGTACTCTTCTCTTACAATGAAAATATGCATGGGAGTTCAGGGGGTATTTAAAATAAAAAAGCAATTATTCATGAATGTGAATACCACTGTGCGACAACCATGTCCTTACTGATTTGAAACATTTTGGGGCCAGGAGGGGATTATGCCAGTGTTTGAACTTGAAACGCAGAATGATATTCTGAATGTATATACAGTATATGCCATGTTTTTATCTATCAATTAAGTAGAATTAATTACACAAATAAAGATTGCTAATTGTTTCAGTAAAACCACTTTGCTTCATTAATGGCTATGATAAATGATAATACTATTACTAATAGTAACAGCTGAGTACTGGCATATTATTCGTAATATCAAGCTTTGGGAAACATGATATTCATAAAAACATGTAACAAAACAGGTAACATGAATGAAGCAAGCTAATGTCTGAACAATGCATATTTAAAACCTGTACATGCCATTCATATAGCAAGGGTTCTCAACCTTTTAAAGCTGGGGGCCAGGTTACGCCCCCTCAGACTGTTGACAGGCCAGATAGGTGGCACCAGCACCACAGGTGTGGGGTAGTAGTGGAGGCTCAGGGTGGTCCTGCTGCCACCATCTTTGGTGGTGGCGGCGACAGCAGCGGAAGTGGGACCATCCCCGAGCCACCTACCACTCCATCCACAAAGATGACGACAACCACCCTGAGCCATCCCCGCTCCCCCCCCCATGCCACTTCCCTGCTTATTGGCCTGGAGGAGCTGAATGGCACCAAATCATCCGGCCCGTCACCTCGCTCCAGCTTCTGCTGCGTCTGCCTCAATTGTTGACTCCTCCACTTGGCTGGCATGCCCCTAATGGCACTCCATAGCAGAGCAGATGTTGTAAGCCTTACAACATCTGCCCTGCTATGAAGTGCCATTAGGGTCATGCCAAGCCAAGTGGAGGAGACAAGGATTGAGCAAGATTGCAGGTCGGATGAGCTGGTATCATGGGCCGGATCTGGCCTGTGGGCTGTAGGTTGAGAACCTGTGAAGTATACCGTATATACGCAAGTATAAGCCAAGTTTTTTAGCCCTAAAAATTAGCCCCCAAAAGAGGGCATGGCATATACTCGGGTCAATGACTACGAGGGTCACAAGACCACGCCAGATTGAGATATACCAACAGTTTAATTAATTTTACCATATTTTCAGGTATTTTGATTATTGAAACTCACTAACAGCTGCTGCATTTCCCACCATCAGCTCATACTCGGGTCAATCTATTTCCCTGGGTACTGTATTCAGGTCAAAACTATATACCTCGGCCTATATTCGGGTCGGCTTATACTGGAGCATATACGGTAGCATCCTTAAAATTTAGAGGGGGGCTTTTGTGAGGGCTTTAACTTTATGTAAGCAAACATAAACTTGCCTGACAAATAAGTCTCCAAAATACAGTATACACAAGAAAGAGGTTTTCTGCACGTTTTTCTCTGAGCCTTCAAAAGTAGTGTAATAAAATTGAGAAAGTGATTTTTAAGTGCCAAATTGCACAGAAGCACCAGTTTGGGAATATCTTTTTTTTAAAAAAAAAAATATATGCATGTGTTTGCTTTAAAAGCAGCATTACAAAGAAGCACACATTGGCCCTGCAAGGGAAGAAGATATTAAATGGAAATAAGACAACAGTCTTTTAAAAATACTTTTTTACTCTGCATATAAAGCTATGTAATTCATTTTCACATGTTAAAAATCACTAAAATGACTCCACATCTTGAGAGGGGGGATGTTCGTGTGTGGAAATATCTATTATCGCATAGAAATAAATGATGAAAGCCACAGAGCGTGAACTGTTGTTTGTTGTTGCCCAGAGCACAATAGGTTCACAGCCAAACAACACACAATGAGCTGACCTAGAATGATGACCTTGATAATTACAGACCACATAAGACTAATTAAACGAATCCCCCCCCTTTATTAATGCCCATCAATTTAACACAGACATCTTGCTAACTTGGCACATACAGCAAAGGTGAAAAGCTAAGCAGTGGAAGCTACTATGTTGTTTCTACTGACTTTATTTTCAGATGAAATCTTCTCCATGTGAATCAAAACTATTTTCTCCCACGTTCTGGTTTAAGCTGAGCCGACAAGAATAGAACATCTCTCTCTTCTTACTGTAAGGGATGCGATCTTATGTGTTTTTGGACTCCAGCGCCCAGAATTCTACAATGAGTTTTAGCCCACACAAATCTAAAGACCCCTTGATTCTGCCCCACTTCTATATCTAGGCCAGACGTGAAACTGCCAAAATGAAGGCATTGCTTATAGTGCAGGGTGCCCAAATGTTTCGGGCCGCAGGCCGGTCATGTGGTTCCACCCACCGGAAGTGGAAGTTAAACACACCTGCGCATGTGCAAAACACTGCCATAAATGCACCCATGGCTGTTATACATACGTTTACGATAGCTGCTGGTGCTTTACGGCAGCCCTTTGCACATGCATGGGTGCATTTAACATCCGCTTCTGGGAATGGCGAGGGTAGCGCTGGCCAGATTATTAGGCAGCGTGGGCCAGATCCAGCCCACAGGCCGTAGTTTGGGCACCCCTAGTTTAGTGAGTTCATTCTGTGGTTCTTTTCAAGGCTGTAGGAATGGTTTTCCATGTCCAGGGTGTCAACCATCCCAATGGTCATATGACTGATCATCAGGGATCAAGGCACTAAGGAGCTCAGAGGATGCTGCAGTCTTACAGCCCATTACACCCTGTAGAGGACACCTCCTGAAGAACTATGACTCTCAGGAAACATTGTGGGAGTTTTCTTTAAATAAAAACCATTAACAACAGGAAGCAAAGGTCAGAGAGCTCAACACCATGTCAAAGGTAAGCCTTTCTGGGAAGGAGGGAGGTGGAATTGAGGGGGTATTTAGATTTGTTTTTGTGGGCTAAAACTTCTGGAAATATGCCTGGGGTTGGAATACACCTCTTTTGATTGTTGGTTTCATGTCATTAAAATAATCATGAAGGGCAAAGAGCTAATACATTCCTCACAAGCGTCCAGGACAGCTAAACAAAGCTCAGTTTTTTACCTTGTTTCTGGAATATACACCCAGAAACCTCAAAGTACTTTCTTTCTAGGAAATATACGCTCTCAATAATAATAATAATTTTGTGTCGGAAATTGTTCTGTGTTGAAAGGATTTTTGCGGAAGAAACTCCACTCAGGGAACGCCCAAATTAGGCTCCTTTCATGTCCCCAAGAGCTGGGACAGAGACGGGCACTCCATCCATTATACAGTACCTGGGTCTTGAACTACTGACTTGCCAACCTTCCAGATAACAAGGTGAGCTTCTTAACCACTTAGCCACTGCAGCCAAGACGTATCAAGTAGAGCTGGGTTACTCTGCCTGCTAAGCCAGGATTGTCCTTAAAACTAATGAAAACTGAGAAAGTCTTGGTTGGGGGTAGGAAAGGACTGCCCCTCTTCCTTACCTCATTTTTGTGACTTCCCAGTTAGTTATGTAGCAAATGCTGAGCCATTCCTGGGAAACGTCCACATTGCACATCAGCAGTCTCTTTGGTGGCCCAAAAGAAATCCAGGACCTGGCCAGATGCATGTTTAATTAATTGAGGAGTTTCAGTTCAAACCCCAGAGTCTTACATATTTGGTGCCATTCAGCACAAGGATAGCTGGAATATTTATCCTGCATAAAGAATCCTTTAAATCTACACAGAACAATTCAAACTGAGGGCTGAGATGCTGTTGTTTAACAGAAGCAGGCCAAAAACTAAATAAACCACAAAGGCAGATCAGCTTGCCCACCATACGAAGAGCCATATATATCTTTTATTGTCATTGAGGAAAAGTGTGCCAAGAGTTTTAAATTATAAGGCAATAAAAAAGGGATGAGATTAATCTTGCTCCCATTTCTCCTGCCTGGAGAACTCTTTTGTCCCTACTTAGCCAAGTCATAAAGAACAGGGGCACAAACGTGACAAAAGGGAATAAATCGTTTAATTATTATGTATCCCACTTTATAAATAGGACTTGAATTGAAGTACAGTATCAGCAGGCATCCTTCCTGAACATTTTAAGAGTAAAAACTTGATTCCAAAGGCCTTTGCACAACATTAACACTTAGAGGACATGTCCTTATTTACAGACCCAAACTTTTAAAAAATCACTGTGATGAGCCAAGTGTTCACAAAATAGTGGAAATGCGCACAACACCATGGCTGAAAGAACAGCAGACTAACTTTGCATTGTCAGTCATTTTTGCAAGAGTCAAAGGTTAAGGCCAAGGGAATACACAAACTACCTTTTGGACAATATATGCTTCATTACACCACAAGTGAGTTTATGAAAAGTGCTTTATAAAGCCATTTAAAAAATTAAAATAATAACAGATGGAAACAAGTGACCATGAAGCCACAACTATCTTTGTTCATTGCCAGCTTCTACCTGCACCTCTACAAACACCTTCCTCTCTGATGAGACATCTGGCAAGCACAGAGGGCTAGAGCAGGAATGCCCAAACTTTTTGGGCCGCGGGTCGGTCATGTGTTTCAGGGGGCCAGTCACTATGGCCCGGGTGCCGGATCCATCCCCAATTCATCCGGCCCACGAAGCCCTTGTCGCTCCCGGGAGCTGAAGTAAAACATGGCTGTACGGGCGTGTTTTACTTCTGCTCCCAGGAGCGACGAGGGCTTTGTGGGCCAGATGAAATGGTGTCAGGGTCCAGAGCCGGCCTCAGGGCCGTAGTTTGGGCACCCCTAGGCTAGAGAGATAGATGGCAACCCCCTTTCTCTGTACCAGTGCAACAAAGGGCGCCTTCCAGATACAGGTACTTGGGAATTCAAGTCCCTCCATCCACCCATCCAGCATGGCAAGAGGTAAAAAAATACTCTGGCAGCTACAGTTCAAAGCATGCAGAGAGCCAAAGGTTCCTCAGTCTTTTCTCTGAGGGATGGATAATTGACAACACAACAGAGGAAGAGATGCCCCCTGGTTTCAATCGAATCGTAGCTGCCCTTAAGAACCACTCAGTCAAAGCCATTTTAACAGACAGTGATGTGGGTTGCCCAGGTCACTGATTGGACTGCAACCTTTCCCAATGGGTTTGTCGGGCTATGCAAACAGGCTCGAGACCAACCTGGCTCGACCGGAAAGGAAATTGGGTATGAGTAATAGGTAGCAATAGTGACTCCATGTTTCCTTGGCTGAGGGCATTGAGAGAAGTAGGACAAATGTCAGGAGGTAAGAGACACAAGGTCTCGTAAACAGCATACAGTATCTGGCTCACGTCCACGGACTGAGCTGAGCAAAGGCAAACCGCAGCTAGACTAAACAACTAAGCATAGATGCCCAGAGTTACAAGGTCTCTGAGATAAGACAGGAACAGTGAGTCTCACTACATCTGCTGATTATTCTGCCTTTGGCGAACCTAGGCACGCAGTACTTTCCTAGGCTGGCAAATGTACCTTAGCCAGCAACATGCTACGTAAGCAAGCCTTCTGTAATAGGGGTCATGTGTGCAAGTGATCCAGAATGCAAGCTAATAAATATAGACAACCCGAGGACTCGGGACTGGCTTTTACCATCATACTTCAGTCTCGCGTGCCTTCCTTGAGTTCAGCACCTCGATTCCCACGGACCATTACAACACAGTGACAACAATTTAAAGAAATTAAAAGGGGTGGGGGAAGAGTAGGTGATTAATATGCATCTTCCCAACTCTTAAAAAAAACCTCACTTGCCCTGATCTAGCCCATTTCTTCCACCTGTGCTTTAAATTTGAGCCTGAAAACAGGTAACTTTCAGGTTTGCCATGGCTGAAAGCAATGCACAATTCAATTGTATATGCATGGCTATTTTGAAGTACCACCAAAAGTCCTCTTTCCCACTAAATAGCCCACCTTAAGCAAGTATATATTTTCTCTAGTCACAGCACAGAACTCCTTCACTTGGCAAAGTAAGAGGGAATCTGCGATGCCAGGTTGACATCAGAATCACACGGGAAGTCCTTTACATTGTACTGCAACTCAGAGACATTTGCTAACTTTCTGACTCTTTCAGACACTGCAATGGGGACAAGCTTCCAAAGGTCCATCCTTAGCGCTAGAAGATGGCAGGGGCTTCCCTCCCCTTCTATTAGTTAAGGCCGAGTCTCCGGCTCACATTCTCAAAAGCCCCTGTCCCCTTCCTTCACTGGAGACACGGAGGATTGTGGCACAAACAAACCACACACAAAGCTTTCTTTACCCCAAAATGAAGTCCCTCTTCAATCACCAAGATTCATTTCTAGGTAAAGCAGTTCTGATTGCAGCCCCAGGTTAACAAACAGTGTACACTTTAGGTTTGGTTTCAATGTGCTTCAAGACTTAAGTGAAATTTTAAAATATCCAAAGCAGGGAATATATAAAAACAGCAACAGGTTAGTTCATAATTGTATGGAGAGAGAGGAAGGGAAGTTGTTCTTTCGTTTTCTAGATTTTCGTAAATTGCAGCCACAGAGGCTGCACTGTTCTTTTACTGACGCATATCACACAGTAGCTGGCACGTTGAGTCAGCAATGATCTCACACTATTCTCAGTACCAGCTAAATAAGTTCTCCAGCTGGGAAGATTGATTTAAATCCATGATTTAAACTGTGATTTAAATCTCCAAAGGAAGGAAAACAGGGGGTTGGAAAAGAATGCCTTTAAGACTGATCTCAATCCATTTTCTCTTTTTGCCATGCACATAATTCCTAAACAAAATGCACCTACTATAATTGGCTGAACCAGACAGATTTTTGGTTTCTTTATTTGAGAATTGTCTTGCAAATTATGTCTGTCTTACTACCATCTTTAGATACTGTAGTTGTTTTTAATGAGGTTGTTTATTTTAATTATGCCTGTATACACCTGATCTGTTGAAGGCAAATTATACTTTAACAGACCAGAAGCACAAGCTTTTGCATGTTTGTTTGGATCACATTCAGACTGCACATTGAAAAGTTAAGTTGTACTTACCAGTAATAACTGTCGCTCTTTGAGTATGTAGTCTGTGAAGTCACACTTTGGGGTTCTGCGCCTGCGCGGAGCCGTTACCGGAGCTTCAAAGCTGATTGGATAAAAGTTTGGGTGTTAGGGGCGCCCACCTTTTGGCGCCATTTCGCACTCTTTCCTCAGTTACTGTAATACTTAAGCCAAGCATGGGATAAAATAAAACATCTCATCCGTGCAGCTCAAGTGGGGAGAAAGGGTGGGAAAGTGTGACTTCACAGACTACATACTCGAAGAACTAAAGTTATTACTGGTAAGTACAACCTAACTTTCTCCTTTGTGTAGTCTGTGAATCCCCACTTTTGGGAGATTAGCAAACTCGCACTTACATGGTTGGCGGGCAGCCAGATGAGATGAATCCAAAGTCCTACACACTGTCACGTCAGTCAGGCAGGATGGACCCTCACGAGTGTGGAGCCTGGAGCCCTCTAGCAAGGACAACATGACCAAGTCTGGCATCCGCAGTGGCTCTGGTGTCCATCCGGTAATGTTTGAGAAAGGTAGAAGGTCTGGACCAAGTGACAGCCTTACAGATGTCATCGAGTGATGTGCTCTCCAGAAAGGCAGTGGAGGTGGAAACAGCTCAGGTAGAATGAGCTCTGATGTGAGGAGCAGGAGGAGGCAGGGAAGCAATCTCATAGGTGAGATGGATGACAGATGAGACCCATTTGGAGAGCCTCTGTGATGTGTTCTCCCTTGGACTTTCCTCCATGCACCACAAAAACGTGTTGAGTCTTCCTGAATTCCCTTGTCCTGCCGATGTAAAACAATAAAGCCATTTTCACATGAAGCGTGTGCCATGCTCTTTCTTGGTCCGAGGTTGAGTTTGGGAAGAAATTTGCCAGGAAAATGGATTGTACCAAACTCAGAGAAAACCTTAGGTAGGAAGGTGATGTCTGGATGGAGAACCATCCTATCAGTGAATAATTTTATGAATGGTGTGTGATGTGTCTCTTTTGGCAGATGTTATGGCTATCAGAAAAACAGTTTTCCAAGTCAGAAGACGAAAGTCGGCTGTGGCTAGTGGTTCAAATGGAGCAGTCAAGACAGTGGACAAGGACCACTGTGCAGCTGGAGTCTTTATTGGTGGGAAAGCATTCCAGAGGCCCTTTAGAAATCAATTTCACTTGTTTGGTCTCTAAACGCTGTGGAGGCCATGGAACCCATTGGGGTGTGTGCTACAATGGCCGCCAAATGGACTCTGATGGAAGCGTGTCCTAAACCAGTCTCTGCCAAATGGAGCAAGTACTCCATAATGTCTTGGAGGTTGTCCCAGTTCAGGTTTGTGGCCCTGGAATCGAGGAAGACACTGAACCATTTGTATTTCGAAGCATAGGACCTCCGTGTTGAAGGTCTTCTACTCATGTTCAGTATCCTCGATAACCTGGGGTTATCCTCCATGCTGTGAGGTGCAGATTGGGCAGGTTGGAATGGAGGAGCTGACTGTTCTCCATTTGGAGCAGTGATGGAGAGTCCGGTAGAGTGAGTGACTGCGATGACAGACATAGTAGAAGAGGATACCATGGCTGTCTAGGCCAAGCCGGAGCGATCAGAATCGTTCAAACTTGATGGTGGAGCATCCGGATCAGAACTTTCTAGATGAGAGGAAATGGAGGGAAAGCGTATAGATAGTCTAGATCCCACCATGTCATGAAGGCATCGTCGTTGGAGGCTCGGCTGATGCCTGCCCTGGAACAGTACCTCGGGCACTTGTGTTTCGCCTCTGAAGCGAAGAGATCGATGTCTGGGGTGCCCCACTGCAGACAAATGGACTGAAACACTGTCTCATCCAGTTCCCATTCATGGGCCGTGGTGTACAGTCTTCTCAACCCATCCACCAAGACATTCAGTTTGCCCTGAACGTGGACTCCGATGGGGAACATGTGTCTCTCCAGACACCACTTCCAGTTGAACTGTGAGGTAGAGAAGAGTCGTCGATCTTGTGCCTCCGTTTGTTGAGATAGGCTATTGCAGTCGTGTTGTCGGATGCGACTTGGACAGCCTTGCCTGAAAGTACCGTTTTGAAGGACTTCAGAGCCTTCCAAATGGCAAGGAGTTCAAGGTAGTTTATATGGGAGTCCGATTCCTCTTATGTCCACAGGTTGTTCACTTTGAAAGACCCACAAGCAGCTCCCCATCCGAGGTCAATATCTGTACAGATGGTTATGGGGAGCAGAAGTACTTCCCTTTTGCCACATTCAAAGGAGATGTCCACCATGCCAGCTGGTCCACTAGTTATGGAGTTGGGGCCAGGCATTTGGAAGGACTGTCTGTGAGCAGATGAAAGTTGTGAAGGAGCCAAGACTGTAGAGACCACGTCTTCAGTTTGGCATGTGGAACCACTACCGTGGTGGATGTCATCAGACCTAGCAGTCTCTCAGTCTTTCTTGCCCATACGTATGTCTTGTGCTGAAAAAGCTTGATCACTTCAGTGATGTCCTGTAGGCACTTCAGAGGGGCAAAGGCTCTCAGGTTGCGCGAGTCGAGTATTACTTCGATGTACTCAACTCGGTGAGATGAATCTAGCTTCGACTTGTCGAAGTTGATCCGAAGACTGAGGCTCTCCATAAGTCATATCTCGTGTACGCGATGTCCCGAATGGCCGTCGGTTTCATGGGAGACGCAATCAACAAGTCGTTGATGTACAGGAAAACTCGTATACCGTTCTGACAAAGGAAGGCTGCTACCGGTGCCATGCATTTGGTGAATACCCAGGGCACTGTTGAGAGGCAGAATGGAAGACTTTGGTACTGATAGACCCGGTTTCCTATCTGGAAACAGAGGAACTTCCTTTGCTCCTTGCAAATCTTCACGTGAAAGTCTATCACGATGAACCAGTCTCCCTTGTTGATGAGAGGGAGGACGGTTTGGAGCGTCACCATCCGGAATTTTCTTGCATGGATGTGTTTGTTGAGACGTCTCAGATCTAAGATAGGCGGAGACCTCCATCTTGTTTCTGCACGACGAAATACCAAGAATAGAAGCCGTCAGTCCATTTCAATGGTGGTACGGTTCCTATGGCCCCCTTTGCCAGTAGTGTCACTACTTCTTCCTGCAGATGGGAAGACGGAGATGTGAGCCGTAGTCTGCCAACCCGAGGGACTTTTTCAAACTCAATGGTGTAACCAGCGGATAAGATATTCAAAACCAACCGATCGTTTGTGACATCTGTCCATGCTGGGGAAAAATTGCAGAGGTGAATATAAGGAAGATGAAGAGAGAAAACCTCGGTCGAGCAGAGGTCAAACTTGTAGCTTTGGCTTCCTCTCAATGTTTGCCTTGCTGCTGGTAAGGTTGGTATTGTTGTCGGCCATGATACCAAAGTGGATGGTGGAAACCTGGTCATTGAGTATCAAACTGCTGCCTAGCTGGCAGATGATGAGGCTGGCCATGGTAACATGTCGAAAACGGTTGGTACTGTGGCCTGGAGGAAGATTGTCCTGGGGATGCCAGACCAAATAACTTAGCCATGGTCTTGGTTTGCCACAGTTTGTTCAGAGCTTTGTCAGTATCCTGTGCGAACAGACCTTGGCCGTCAAAAGGCAAATCCTCAATCAGCTTTTTGGTAGGCTCCTTGGGTTCAGTGGACCGAAGCCATGCGTGTCGGTGCAGGAGAATGGATGTAGACATATCTTTCACTGCAGCATCAGTCATGTGATGGGCTGTCCTCATTTGCTGTTTCAAGAGGAAGTCGCCCTCATCATAGAGAGAATTAAGGCTTCTTCCACGTGTCTTTGGTGGATTCAAGGACAGAGGGCAACATAGCGATGTGGACAGAACGGATTGTTTTCTTGTCTAACTTCGCTGTGTCCTGATCTCCCGACGGCAGTGGCGGGTGATCGGCTTGAAGATTTAAAGCAGTCCCAAGACACATCAACATCGCTGTGAAGGACTTCTGGTCCTCTCCACGAGGTGGAACAGCAGCTCCAATCATTGTTTCGGGTGTCTTGTCTGCCTCGACCTCGACATCCTCCTCCTCCTCCAAAGAGGACTCGGACTCGTCCGAAGACGGTGGAGGGGCCTGCACTTCCACGTTGGAACTGTACCAGTAAGGCCTGGACTGTTCAACAGAGCGGGAGCTCGATGCCCAAGATGGTGGCAGAGCAGGGTCTTGTCCCTGGACCAAAGAGACTGGAGCATCCAAGTCCTGCATTGGTGGGGTCAGGCTATCCTGTTGTAACTGGGCCGCTGCGGCCAAGAGTTGGTCGTCCAGCTTCATGACAACGGACTCAATGTTTGCAATAAGTCCATCTGGAGTCTGTGACTTGGAGCCAACGGTGTCGGAACGGTGGCTGGGGTTGTTGGGGTGGTGGCTGATGCTGTTGGAGCTGTGGTCTGAGTAGCTCTCACTGGTAATGAAGGGGAAAACCAGTGGTGCAGAGATCTCCCTCGAGGCAGTGGCCAAGGCAGAGATGGAGAGAACCGTAGTGGGCAAGGAAGAGGAGGAGAATTTGATCTGTCTGTCTGCTCTTTTGAGGGCAACCTAGACAAAGATCAGCCTTCCTCAGAAGAGGCTCTAAAAACCTTTTGTGGAGAGACTTGTTGGGGGGAAACCGTGGACACCGTCGAGTACGAAGAGGACGGTCTGGGAGAGCGATCCGGCCTCGGAGTGGAAGGCAAGGAGTGGTGACTTGCCTTCTTGGGTTTCTTCTTCTCCTCGCCCACCTTGTCCTTTTTCTTCTTTACCTTGGCCATCTTGGAACCTTCGCCTCCCTCCGCAGCCATCTTGGGTACAGGGATTTTGGCGAGAACCTGAGCAGGCTGGGGGATCCCCCTGGGGACAAAGCCAGCTCCACCAGTCATGCCTGTATATGGTTCTTTCTGTTCTATACTGCAACACGGGTAAACTTTTTGTAGTGCACGCACATCTGGACCTGGTGCGCCTCGCCAAGACAGAAGAGGCAATCACTGTGGCTGTCAGATGAAGGAACTTTGTTGTTGCATGCGGTACAACGCTTGAAAGCAGCCACTGCCATTAAAGTCAACACACGTGAAGAAAAAAATTGTTTAGTCCAAATGCCCTCCGCGAGAAGACAAATGGCTAGTAAGCTGGTCCTTTTGAAGAAAAGACGGGTGAGGAAAATTTTTAGTTAAATTTTGCCACTCGACCTGCAAGGGACAAACAGCCAACGGAAAATTAACTGTAGGCCGCAAGGCCTGAGGATGCCTCTCCAGCTAAAGATAAGCGTCTCTGGAGGAAAAAATTGCTCGAATTGAAAACCAAAAAAGGAACCTTCCCTCTGCAAGGGGAGACAGCCCTGGGAAGGTGATCCTGCCCGAGGGACAAGATCAACAAGAGAATTTTTGTTAACATTTAGTCTAGTAAGAAGAATCGACAAGAAAAAATTGAAGAGAGCTCTCAACAGTCTCTTGCTGCTAAGGCGGAAAGAAGAGAACTGAGGAAAGAGCACATAATGGCACCAAAGGGTGGGCTTTTATCCAATCAGCTTTGAAGCTCTGGTAACAGCTCTGTGCAGGCGCAGAACACAAAAGTGTGAATTCACAGACTACATGAAGAAGAATGGGTTTTTTGCAAAAGAGGAAATAATGGATTTTTTAAAAAGCCCATTATTATTATTATTATTATTATTATTATTATTATTATTATTATTATTATTATTATTATTATTATTATTATTATTATTATTATTATTATTATTATTATTATAGATTGTCAGAGATTACTCCGGGTTGAAAGGATTTTTGCTAGAGAAACTCTGCACAGGAGACGCCCGAACGAGGCTCCTTTCATGTCCCAAAGTACAGCTCTCTGGTATTGAAACCTGACCTTCCAGTCTCCAGCTTAGCATCTTAACCACTAAGCCACCAGGGGAGCTGCCCATTGAAGTCATATATGTGATTTTAACAATTATTTCAATCCATTTTTATCTATCCTGTTCTCCAGATACAGATACATCATTTAGGCTACTTACTGAGATCTCAGCTATATGAAACAATACAACAAAATAGCTGTAATTTTTTCATTCATTCAAGAATGACATGTTCAAACACAGGAACAATTCATATACATTTGATCCGCTGTGGAAGAATAGAGATCTTAATCCAATCACACCCTATCTGCTCCTTCTTTTCCTTTCAAAAATATATATTTTATAAAATTTTAAGTCTTATCTTCCAAACAGTATACTATTTGTAGGAAAAATCCCTTTATTATCCTGAAATATATCCATCCATTTATTTAACTTTAAGCTCCCGTATACTACACAAGTTTTCATATTTTATTTATCACTTTGGAAATACCTTTACAGAGCCTGTGAGGAGCACTGGTTAAACTGCTGCAGCCAAAACTCTGCTCACAACACGAGTCACGTGGCATGTGGTGGTCCATAGGGTCGTAAAAGGTCGGACTTGACAACAACAAAACTACTGACTTCTTATGTGGTAAAGTTGCATAAATGGAACACACACAAACATTTGACACTTAGCTAGTAACCCCGTTGGAAAATGGGCCTAACACCAGCATTTAAAGAAAGGGTCCCAACCTTTTCAAGCCAAGGGCCGGGTCACGCTCTCTCAGTCAGCTTCAAGGGCTGGATGGCCATTTTGCCCTGCTTGCACGATGGGGGCAGCCATTTTGCCCCAATAAAGGGGTGGCACGATGGGAGGGTTGGGGGGCCATATGAAATGGCACTGTGGGCTGGGGCCGCCCCATAGGCCTTAGGCCTGATTTAAAGTAACAAAACACACGCACATACACAACTTTCTCATCCTCTAGAGCTGCTTGCCCTGAGATTTATCTCTCCACCTGGAGACCCAAGAAAGCATAACAAGTTCTGGAGAGTTCACCAGACAGCCTAACACCTAAATCAAGCATCCTCCTTCATACACTTTGTCAATCCTATGAACAAAATTACCTCACTGTCTTTGGGAACCCAATGATATACTAATTTTTGGTAGCTGAAGAGCAAAAATGAAGCACATCTGGCCTCTATTACTGACAAAGAAGGATGTCACAATAAGGAAAAATCTAGTCCCATCGATTCTCCACAGAAAGAGGAGCTACAAAGACCTTGCCTTCCTTTACCAGCAAGAAGACTCAGTTTACAGCTGATCTTCTTCTTCTTCCATATCTGATTCCGAATATTGGTGATCATCATGGCAATCAGCCATGAAGACTGTCCTGCAAATATAGTGCCATGGCCTTTCATCTGCCTTCTGCATCGCAGCATAACAGCCGTACCACTGATCCATCTCCACGAGTCGCTTTCTAGTCCTAAGCCCTTTTGGCATGCAAAGTCCTCCTCAGCCCCATGAGCAGCCCCATTGATGAAGCTGCTGCCCTCCATCAAGAGGGATTCAAGTGTGATTTAATCCACTTGGGGACCATCACCCTTCCCTGTGGACATTGCTACTCAAGCCATTAGTCCTCAGGGTTGTCAGGTTAGTTAACCGCCGCCTGATGCTTGGTGTTGAGCCACTGGCAATGTGGTCTACTCTATTACCATAGCAGGATAACCTGGCCAGACTTGATGCTTGTGCTTAGATAGTAGAGAAATACTGTCTAGCCCCCATTAGTAGCTTCAATAATAAGATGCTTAGATTGGAGCAACCACACAAATAAGACCACCACCAATATATGTGAACAGAGATATCAGTAATGGGGCTATCAAACTCACCTTTCCTCTCTGTTTTCTCAAATCTCCTTTCCTTGACTTATCTGCCTCTTTCCAGGATATTGAGGACTACAGTGGCTCAAGTGGCTAAGACGCTGACTGGGAGGCGGAAGGTCAGCAGTTCGATTCCCGAGTACTGCAGGACGGAATGAGCTCCCGTCTTTGTCCCAGCTTCTGCCAACCTAGCAGTTCGAAAGCAAGAAATTGCAAGTAGATAAATAGGGACCACTTCGGTGGGAAGGTAACAGCGTTCCGTGTGTCTAGTCATGCCTGCCACATGACCACGGAAATGTCTGCAGAAGCAGACAACACTGGCTCTTCAGCTTTGAAACAGAGATGAGCACTGAACCCTAGAGTCGGATACGACTGGCTTTCGAGCAAGGGAAATCTTTACCTTTACCTTCCAGGATATTAAAAACCTGAGGGAAGGTATTACTTGTTTCTCTCCCTTTTTTCCTAATTAAGGTGAGACACTTTGGTAAACGCTATTTGCCTGGGAAGTAGGAGAAAAACAAACTGATTTACAGCACAATTTTGCATATATTTAATTCAGAAGTCTCACTGAATTCTGTGAGATCTAGACAAACACACACCCAGTAATCTTTCCTCAATCTGCAGTCATTTTTGTTGTTTCCCATGACATCATTTCTCTCACACACACCCATGCTCGATTAAAATGGATGCTCCTAGGGTATTTTCTCAACACAACAACGTTGGGGTTTGTTTTTACTGTATGTTAGCATCAGAGGCAAGGGAATGCTGTGTGTTGTCAATTTAAAAGCTGTTTAATCGGCTTTGACGTGGCCTTTTCCCCTGACATATAGATCTGGCCATGCTTCCTGATAAGAGAGCATAGGATCATAGGCTTCGGCATGACATTGTCTCTTTCATGTTAACCTTTGCACCAAACATCTTAAAATTCCCTTTTACTTTTCAAACCCACAGGAGATGCTTTTGCTTAGTTATACTGCACATTCACAGTTATATTAAATTAGTCCGATGGTTTTCAGTGTGAAGCTGGAAGTATTTCAAGCATGTCACATTTAAAATACACTTCCAAGTGTACCAGGCAATCACTCTTCAAACCCTTTAGTACGTAATAAATCCCAAGCCTTCCCATTCTTCCGAAAGACTGTCACCCAACAATTTCTCTTCCTGCTTTCTTCTTAGTCCTTTCTCCCAGGAGATTGTTCACAGATTCTGTCTCTCTTTTCTCATGTTTGTATACATGTGCACACAAACAGAGGAAAGGTAGCAAGAAAGCAGGCTAAGTAAAATAACCGAACACATGAAATACCTTAGAAAGCATCTTTGGGGAACACTGTGTATTTCTTAATGCTCTGACTTGGGGAAAGAAAAACTCAAGAGACTGAAAAACATGGACCTTTCATATTCTCACTTCCATCTAGTATATTTTCATGGCATCCAGGCTGTAGTGGAGAATGTAGAAAGTGTGTGTGTGTGTGTGTGTGTGTGTGTGTGTGTGTGTGTGTGTGTGTGTGTGTGTGTGTGTGTGTGTGTGTGTGTGTGTGTGTGTGTGTGTGTGTGTGTGTGAGAGAGAGAGAGAGAGAGAGAGAGAGAGAGAGAGAGAGACCAGTGCAATCAACAAGATATCTAAACCACTGATCTATCCAGCCAGCTAATAATTCACACAGGGATCATTTAATTAAATGCAGGATTCATCTCTCAAAGTTTCTAGGAATGCTAATAATGATAATTTGCGCCATCAGGTCAATTTTGACCCTTTCCATGTGGAGAATGCACAAGAGAAGTTTACCCTTCCCTTCTGAGGGCATCCTGAGACTTTGCAGCTTGAGCAAGTCTACGCCGCTGGCTCTTCTCTCAAGAGCCACAGTGGAGAATCAAACTCCCAACATCTGACTCCAAAGCCAGATACCTAATCCACAGAGCTATCCAGGCAGCCCTAAGAAATGTTCAAGTGTCTCATTTTGTACTCTGAAATACACTAAGGTTGAATAGAGTTCCTGAGTAGTGAGAGATGAACCATAAATTTTGGGTACCCCATTGCTACTGCTTTCATTTGTCTATTTCTTTCTCATCTCCTGGCACAGGAGATGCTAAACTATGATTCGGCACTTTATGTGCAATTTTTACCCCTAAGGGTTGACAACACAGAACAACCGGTTCATCCTGGTAGTTCCCCAGGTGCAAAGGGGCCATAAGGCAATGGCAGCAATTCCAACAGAACAAACTGTTCCCATCTCAGCCTTACCAAAACACCTCCCTCCCTCCAGTGATAGCAGACATTCATTCTTTCCTGTTTGATCGTTTTTCTATAAATGCTAGGTGGATTTGCTGCAAGTAAAAAAGGAGCGGTAAGGTAATTATATTCTTTTAAAGATTAAAAATGTTAGTTTTTGGACTATATTTCATCAATTTCTTATCTGCTGGAGAATAAGGTAAAGGTCTCCCTTGCTTGAAAGCCAGGTGTGTCTGACTCTTGATGGCAGTGCTGTCTGTGTCTGCACATTTCTGCGGTTATGTTGCAGGCATGACTAGACGCTGAAGTGCACAGAATGTTGTTACCTATCCCACTGAAGCAGTACCTATTTATCTACTTAATTTTTTCTTGCTTTCAAACTGCTATGTTGGTAGGAGCTGAGACTGAGACAGGAGCTCACTCCATGGTGCAGCACTCGGGTCTTGAACTGCTGACCTGCTGACCTTTCGGTCGTCAAGCTCAGCATCTTAACCATTAAGGGCATAAATCACCTCTATATAATTTTGAAATCATAACTCAACTATTTGACCAAACATCACCAGACTTGACAATGAGAAACATCTGCATGCTCATGCTGTGTCAAATTTGACGCTGTTCCAAAGCCCGGCTTCAAAGTTACAATTCTTTGTTTGGGCTGCCCCTATTTTTACACTTGCTTTCTATAATGTTGATTTGCTCTGCCGCACAATTATGCAATGACTTGCTTGTGCAGTAATAATAGGTGTTTTGTTTACTTTCACTCTTTTGTTCTGGCCCTACCCATGCAATGTGACTGGCTACTATTTGCAGCAATGTTAGGAGATCACACTCAAGGCAGCTTTGCTCAGTGTATTCAGAGTATGAGATGTGATACTTTTGATTCCTCGGGGCCGTTTTCTTTAGCTTCTAGGGCAGTGTTTCCCAACCTTTGGTTTTTATACTTCAATTCCCTGAAGCCTAAGTTAGTACACTGGCTGATCAATGCTTTAGGAAATTGACTTAGGCTTCCGGGAATTGGAAGTCCAAAAATGAAAGGTTGGGAAACACCGTTCTAGGGCGTGGACAGCACAGCGGCCAAGAGTGACAGGCAGAGTCAAGGAGGATTCATGCACACATACAGAGGGTCTTTCTCATTTTTTTCTGACACACACATGCAAATTTAGTACAGAGATCTGAAGAGGCTCTTGTAAAGATGTTTGCTTGAAAGTACAAATATCTCTTCGTAATTCTTCACAATGAAAGCATGAAGGTCTGGTTAGCATTGGATTGGGGAGGATGTTTGGGTGGGAGTTAAATGTGTCCCCAGTATGGTCATATTTGTTTCTACTTTTAGGCACTCATTCCCCAATGTTGGGGGCATTCAATCGTCCATATTCTTTCTCTTGCCTCTTCTCCTTAGCTCACACTGAATGAGAGAAGACTGAAAATTCAACAGGAGGAGGAGACAGGGATTGACCTGGCCTTCCTTCATAGGTAAGGAGCCAGGTTGGATTGCATTGGCTGTGGTAGCCTGAGGTGCTTCTGTATCGATGATTCAAAACGCCAGAAAATGACTAAATATTGCTGCACAATACTGCACCCACACTGCCAGCAGAAAAAAGGATTACAAGATTTACATTGCAAAGAGCAGCCTGAATGGTGATGCCACCCATGACAGCAGTCAAGATGGTCTACAGCTGGGATTCTCAACCTGTGGCCTGTGGCCTGGATGTGGCCCATGGCACCATTTCATGTGGCCCTCCACCGCCTCCACCACACCAGGAAGCGCTATGTGGTGGAGGAAGGGCAAAATGGCCATCTGGCCCCCAAAGCTGTCTGAGGGAGTGTGATCTGGCCCCCGGCTTTAAAAGGTTGAGAACCCCATGCCTACAGGATACCCTCTTGTGCTCATTACAATTCACACTTGTCAAAAAACGGCCATGCCAAATACTTTGTGTTTGGAGAAGTTTTTTTCTGATGAGAAAGGTCGTCAACTTCTGGGATATCTGCTTGCTTGGTATCTCTTTGTGAATGGTAGCAAGCAAAAGAGTGTGTCCTGTACACCAGCTTGACTACTATCATTAGTGTTGTCAACAGACTGCCCTTTAATTTTTAAAGCTTTGCTTCCTTTTTCCTGCTGGCAACGCAAACCCAATACTGTATATTGCCATACCTGTCAACCATCCCGATTTGGCCGGGATTACCCCATAATTTGGCGCCGATTTGCGCCATTTCACAACCCGCGCTGCCAAAACCCCATAATTTTGCAGCGGGGGAAAGGAGGCACTGCGCAGCCCATCTGTGCAGGTCGCGTTGCACGCATGCGTGGAAGGGCTCTACACTTCCATAGCTCCCTTCCATGCATGCGCAGAAGGCTACGCCACTTGTGTAGAAGGCTACGCAAGTGGCGTAGCTCTCCATGCGCATGTGTTCAACGCGACCTGCGCAGACCCGGTCTGTGCAGGTCCCGGATTCGCCGGAGCCGCGGTTGACAGGTATGTATATTGCTGCAATATCAGTCCATTTCCTAATGTTTCAAATTGTGGATGCAGAAGCATAATATCCAGCATTTATGAACTGGGGGCTTTTTTAAAAATGTGCTGAATTTTAGCATTTTGAAAACACACAACACACAAATATTCAAAAAGAGTCCTTTTGTACATAGAGACTAAAGGTCAAAGGCAGCTTTTGAAATAACAAGACTCTATCTCCATGAAATCTTTCTTCAAATGATTTTTATCAAATGCCTTTCTTTTCCAGTTTACCTTTAGTAAAATATTCCAAATTTCTCTAATTCTACTCGTATCCCAGTGTCTAGCAGCACTCTCCCCTGCATCTCTTCTCTGAGTCCACTTGGATTCAGTGGAGCTTATTCTTAGTTAAGCCACTGGGATAGACTAGTTAAAAGGGTTGGACAAGAAGGTGGAATATGCAGGTTTAAGTCTGCATTGAGCCATGAAACATAATGTTATCCTCACCGACCCCACAGGACAGTTATGAAGACAGAAGTGGGAAGGAAAAGACTCACATATGCCACCTTGAATGTACGGGGGTGGTGGGGGTGGGGGATATGATTGATACTTTATATGAAATATAGCTATTAAGTACAGAATTGTAAGTACAGTAAAACCACGCATAAAGAACGCCTCGCAGAGACTAAATTGCTTGAAGAGGAAATTTTTCTCCGAATGGTCGTCTCATAGAACCACCAAAAACTCAATAACTAAATCAAGGTTTGCAATCCCCCTGCCAGAAGTCACGATCAGTCATTTACCATGGCGGTGGCGGCGCTTTTGATTTGATTTGATTTGAAATTTAATTTATATACCGCAATTCTCTGCCCAAGGGGTGACTCAAAGCAAACACCATTTCCAAGTGTTCCACTTAAAGAGCAACTTGCTTAAAGAGCAATCCCGTGGAACGCATTATGCTCTTTAAGCAAGGTACCACTGTAAATACTTCTGCCTACTGAAACAACAGCTTAGTCCTGTCACGCTAGAGTAGGGTCTCAGTATCACTTGGGATCTGGTGAGTCAACTCTGTTGTAAATTTCACTGAACAAATGGGCCAACTTGATCCTGCAACTTGCTTTAGTGTAGAAAGTCACAACTAGAGTAGGTCTATTTCAATGAGCGTACTCTGGTGCAATTTATTTCAGCCAATACTTTACATTGCCTATGACATGTCAATGAATTTATCCATCCTATTACGTGGCAACATTACAGGCTGTTATAGGCTGCTGATAATAAAGAATTAATGTTACAAGACAAGTTGAAATTGATGATCACCATTGATGACTCAAGGTATTAGTCTACCAGGCTCATCAATAATCTTCAAGCTACTAGCAGTCAAGTTTCCCAGTCTCTTTTTGGTCAGCCCTGAGACTAGGACAAAATGGCCAACAAGAGACAAAGGAGCCTCATGGCTGTGAGTAAGCCCGAGAGTGTCAGTTTACACACAGTTTAAGTTTATTATTTCAGTACTGTATATTGGTCATACAGTCCCTAAATTATTCAATTTCAATTCAATTTCAATTCAATTTCAATTCAATTTCTATTAAATTTTCAATTATGATTTCTGTCTTAGCTGCCTTATATGAAATAAACAATTTCTTGTAATCTTTTTTTCTCTTTCAGCAGGCAATAAACTTTTATTCCTACTAAGATAAATATCCAGACTGCCAGTGCTTTTTCTGCTCTGCACACAACACCAGACTTTCCCAGTTAAGAAGAAACAAGTCTTTAAAGCAGGAGTTCTCAACCTTTTTAAGCCATGGGCCGGGTCACACTCCCTCAGACTGCTTTGGGGGCTGAATGACTATTTTGCCCTTCATCCACCACATGGCACTTTCTAGTGTGGTGGAGGTGGTGTTGGGCCATATGAAATGGTGCCATGGACTGCATCTGGCCCATGGGCCGCAGGTTGAGAATCCATGCTATAGGGTTTGGGAATTTTGTTTTTGCTTTTTATGCTCTGTTCCAGGGCTAGAAAGAGATACAGTACATCTCCTAAGAAGAAATGGAGAAATGGGAGGAAGAAGAGGGAGGGACATGGAACATCAAAATGTTCCTAGTAGAAGCTTCGTAAGCTTCTATGTACAAGACTAGGTGAGCTGGTTGGACAACATGCAAGCCAAAAGCTGGCATGTTTCCTGAACAAAAGAACAAATAACATCTTCAACTGACTTCATGTAAGAAAAAAACTTGAAAGGTCTGAGAGGAGGTTAACATCTCAGGCTTATCTTGTAATTTCAAACGCCATTTGGTTTCGTCTGAAGATATGCAAATAGAACAAAAGATTGCTTCTTCTTGAAAGGAAGAAGCCAAATTAATTTTGTCTATATAAACAACTAGTGTGCATACAATAAGTTTAACTGAATGTTCAATTTATGGTATATACTGGATCTAGCGCAGGGGTTCCCAACATTTTCAGGTTGTGGGCCTGACCACACCTCCTACAGCTGATCAGGCCGGGCATGTGGTTTCTTACACCTGGAAGCATAAGTAAAATGCACCCACGCATGCACATAATGCATTTATGGCAGCATTTTATGTATGTGTAGGCACATTTTACTTCCATTTCCGGGAGCGGCGCAGGCAGCACGGGCTGGATGAATCGGCATCAGGGGCTGAGGCCGGCCCACAGGCCATAGGTTGCGAATGCCTGATCTAGTAAGTTAATTAGTTAGCTTGGTTTCACTCAGGAGGGAGAACTTTGAGTATGAGCCAAGCTGGCCTCTTGGGAGGAATGATGGCCCAACTGCTATTCGTTGCCATTATTTAAAGCTGTGCCAGGGAGAATGATACTCTGTGTGTGTCCCAGAACTAACTTATCTCTCCACCAAGGTATGAGTATTAGATAATTTAGATAGTTTTGTTATTTTTTTTGTGTGTCTGTCTTTTGCATTCTCAACTTTTTATTTCCTCTTTTAATGAAATACAAAAATAATTTGAAGCAACTTTCTGGGGTTTTGGCACAGAGAGGTTTGTGACACTTAAATCCAGATCTTCCCTTCACCAGCTACCAGGGATTTTGTAATTTTCAGTGCATGTAGCAGCAGTGCTACCGAGGCAAAGGTAAATACCTTGTTTCTCAATAACTAGCCTTGAGGATGATTGTTTTTAGACTCCCTGAAGCATTGATCTATCTATCTATCTATCTATCTATCTATCTATCTATCTATCTATCTATCTATCTATCTATCTATCTATTGATGGCATTTATACTCTGCCCATCTGGGATATTCTTCCACTCTGGGCAGCCAACAACACATTTTAAAAATCTATACAATAAGAAATTAAACAACAACAAAAATAAACAAACTGAATAACAAAACATAGAAGTTGATGGTGTTGGAAGGGAGATGGAGTCAGGCAGGGATGTATAGTCATCACCTCAATCGACCCAGGGCTCACCAACTTCACAGAAAAAATGGTAGTGTGCCTAAGTGGTTATGGAAGGGAGCCCCTAAGCCATGAAACTATTGCACAAAATGGGTGCTCTTTCATTTCTGTTGCGTGGAGTGAGGGAGATGGTTGCAGCAGCTCTATATGTGAGACAATGAGGCAGCGAGGTCCACCATCTGCTTGAAAAGAATGGACTGAGGGGAAAAAAATCTAATTTCTTTCATTTGTACATTAGAATCTTATATGCACACATCAGCTTCAGGGAATCAGTGTTTTCCTTTCCCCCTCAAAGAGGCAAAAGGCCACACGTGCATGCATGCATGCATGCATGCACGCACGGAGCTCCTCCTCACTTTTTCGCTCAGAATGGAACACACAGCTTAATCTTATGCATGTATTCTCAGATGCTAAGTCCTACTCTTTGCAACAGGTAAACGTGAAGAGAACTGCAGCCAAGCAAATAAAGCAGAGAGTGCCAAATATGAAAGTAAAAGGACTGACTCATTCCTTCATGCAGGGCTACTAAGGATGCCATGGGAGATGAACTCAGCATTTATTTATTGCTGTGGATTTATTTCCTCTACAACAGTGACGATGAACCTTTTAGTGACCGAGTGCCCAAACAAAGGGGTAGGGGTGAACTCTGTGCTGGGGAGAGGGAGGAAGCGCTCCCATTGGGCTGCTGGGCAGAGGGGTCGGGTGAACTCTGTGCTGGGAGGATGGAGAAAGCACTCCCATTGGGCTGTTGGGCAGAGTGGTGACGGTGCGCATGCCAACAGAGAGGGCTGGGAGTGCCACATCTGGCACGCGTGCCATAGGTTCGCTCCCACTTCTCTAGAAGGACTAGACTAGACTCACCCCGAAGAGAAAACTGTGGAGAATGGGTGGATCCTAGAGGCCTGTGAGATATTTAGTCTGTTAGTAGTGACACTTTGGGCACAGATCTTTTAAAATGAAACACACAGCCACATAGGCCATCCATGAGTAAAATCAGGCTTAGGGAATACCTTGACTCTAACATCAAAATATCCTTACAATGCAGACCCTGGAGACCTTGACACTTTTTACCAGGGTTTAATCATGGTTCTAATCCTAACCAGAAGATGAAATCAGAATTTACAGTTTTCAAATTTGATTAGAAACATTGATGAAGCTGTGACAAAAAACAACAACAACAACAACAACAACAACAACAATCCTGGAGCTTTTAAGCTTTGGTTCTCTCTCTCTCTCTCTTTTTTTTTGGGGGGGGGGAGGGATGACATTTTAGAAAACTGAAATGTATCAAATACTTGTTTATTAAAATTCATTTTATTTTACTGCTTTGGCAATCAACAATTGCACTCATAACTTAATTAGCATACAGAATTATAATATGAGGCATGTTGATGAAATGTTCATGATAAAAGTCTTAGTTTTATGCAAGGAACAGGGCTGTACATTGATGCACCCTATGAATGCCAACACATAATCAATGAAGGCTCCTTGGTACATCCCTCTTACACAAGAAAGCACTTCTTGAATATGGTTATTTTCCACATGATTCCATAATGAATAAGACTTACTGTGTTTTAATTCTGCAGACTATTTTACAGGCAAAAAAGGTCTTCCTTACTACACACTTAAATGAGTAAAATCTTCACTTATACAGCTTCTCATTCACACAAAAACCAGGAAACATTTCTTCAGTGTTTTGCTGTGTTGGTAAACATTTCCATTTGTTCCTTGGGGGGAGTGGGGAGAAAGAAGCCAATCCCCCCCCCCTGACATTTTTGTCTCGATTTTTCCCAGCTAAGCTTTCAATGCTCTAAACCTGGTTAGGAGAAACCATGACTAGCAGAAGGCCAAACATAACATTAAGCCATAGTTAAAACATATCAGAAAGACTGAACTTTCTGCTGGAGAAGGGAAAGTAGATGAAGGAAAGTAGATGAAGAAATTCTTAAGGCCAGGAACCATACGTGTCAAGTTTTGGATTTGGAAATAAGGGAAATTTCCCGGCAAATAAGGGATACTTGACAGCTATGCTTATCCTGTGCTGCCCTCCAATGGCGGCACTAGGGCTTTGCAGTCTAATTAATAAGGGATGACGGCGGGAAAGAGGGTAAAATAAGGGGTTTTCCCGGCCAATAAGGGATACTTGACAGCTATGCCAGGAACTGCTGATTTGAAAGAGGCCGTCACTAAATAAAGAGGACCTAACAGGCATACTGATCACAGTATACAGTTTTACATTCACACAGGATATGTGAGATGCATACTATATCTGAGCTTCTCAACATCGCTCCCTTGCTAACAACTACTTTACTTACAGAATGCTAGTGGTGTTGCCCACTCTTCCATCAGAGTTACTACCCTTCTGAACATTTAATCCCTTCGACGCTTAGCATTTCAAAAAGATGCTGTCTACACTTTAGTTTTACAGTCCCATTAAAAGGTGACCTGCAAACAGAAGAAGAAAAAAAGTCATGGAACTCTAGTATTAGGTGCTGAATGTTCCCGTGTTCAAAAAGTATGGAAAGCATCCAGTCCAGCGTGATGGCAAAAATTTAACTATTCATTCAGGAGGGAATGAATGCTAAAAATAATAATTATTTTTTTGGGGGGGAGGTGTGCCACAGGAAATATATATACTGTATTGTATACTGTAGCTAACTAAATTGCATTATTATTTCATTATCTCGGTATGGTCTTGTACAGAATAATGCTTTGGTAAAAAGTGCCATCTTAGTTTCAGTACTCGAGAATGGATTTCCTCTGAAAGTATATATGCCTTTTTAATACGGCATGGCTCAATTACCACGTTCAATTTGGCTGCCACAATAGCCACCACCCCCCACCCACCCCACACACACACACACAGAGGAGAAAGAAGCTACCAAGATTGGGAAGGTGAAGAAGCACCTTTAGGGTGTTTCTTTTTTAAATAGCTTTTTTTAAAGTATAGACATGTCTCTGAGTGAACGCGAATAAAATTTAGGAAAAGTTCTCAGAACACAATTCTGCGTTTTCAATCTGAAAACTAGAGAGGTGTCAGATATCAGATTTCCTAAGGCAAGAGAAGTTTAATTCAATAGGAAGAGTCTTAGGCAGCTTGAGAACACAGTGATGATGACAGGGTCCACACCCCTGCTTTGGAATATAAATCACCTCTTCTACGAGGAATTAAGTACAGTAAACACCCTGGGTTACGCCGGAGGTCTGTTCTAACAGCCTCCGTTGTAACCCGAAAAAACTGTAAATTGAAACATCCATAGGGATGCATTGAAAAATTAAAAAATGGTCCTGAATTGATTGTTGTAAACCAAAAAAATACATTAACATTTTGTAAACTAGGATGGTATTTCCATAGGATTTGCTGTTGTAAACCGCAGCAAACTTAAACTCAATTACAGCAAACTGTAATTGAGCCAATTATCCGTAGAGTTACTCTTAACAGGTCAACCAACTTGAGGTCTTCAAGCAGAAGCTGTATAGCAGGCATTTGTAATCTACAGCCCATGGGCCAGCCACGGCCCTCAACGCCAATTCATCCCATCCACAGCACCCGCGGTGCACCCAGAAACAGAAGTAAAACAGGCCCATGCATGTGCAGAACACATTTACGTCAGTGTTCTGTGCATGTGTGGGCACGTTTTATTTCCACTTCTGGTAGGAAGAACCACATGACAGGCCCAATCAGCTGTTAATGTTGTTAATGTTAATGTTAGGTTTATTTATGTCCTGCCTCACTCGACACAACGTGCGACTCGAGGCAGCGTACAACACAAAAATACAATATATAGTATAATACAATTCATAATAATACAGTACAGTTACAAATAAAAAGGTTAACAAAATATATACCGCAAAATGCACAATTATCACCTTACACAATTTACAATACAATTATGCAATAAATACAATTTAAATAATAACATAGCAGAATTGATTGCTGGCCCCACAACAGGGCGGGAAAGCCAGCAGGTGCGCTGTCTGGGGGGGGCGTGGTCAGGCCAGCGACCTGAAAACATTGAGAACCTCTGCTGTATAGTCATCTGTTACCATGGGATAGATAAATAAATTTTGTGTCAGAAATTACTCTGGGTTGAAAGGATTTTTGCCAGAGAAACCCTGCTCAGGGAACGCCCGCATGAGGCTCCTTTCATGTCCCCAAGATCCATTGTGCAGCACTCGGATATTGAACCGTGACCTTCTAGTCTTCAAGCTCAGTATTTTAACCACTAAGCCACCCCAGTGCTGCGGTGGATGCTCTATTATCCATAGGATGCTCTGTTATCGTCTGCATTAAGAAGCGGGATGGGCCAAAGTTTTGAAATAAGTAATTACAACCTCCCCCTCCCCAAAAAACCCACCCAACAACCCGTGATTATCTGTAATCCTTTTTTTCCCCCAGCAAGGCACAACTAAGTTGCATTTATGATTGTTAACTTCAAGTGGGAAAATTTCATTTCTTTTAATGCTATTTCTAGGAAACAAAAGTGGAGGAGGAACGTCTAAAAGTTTGTATGTGTGCAGGTAAGGACAAGGTGAACAGGAGGAGAATGTTTCTGTACCACAGACCAGATGCTTACAGCATTTGATGTTGGCTGACGGTAATTGTTACTTTTTGCAAAAGTAACCATGAGAGGGGGGGGAAATCCAGTTAGCGTATTTTTTAAAAAACGGGCGAGTATAAGCTTTTTAAAAAAGTGAAGTCTGGGAACACCAGCTGATGGAGAACAAAGTCACCTGTGGATTGATGAGAACCAGAAAGATGGGTGCTATGACCCCTAGACATGCCAGCTGCACTGGAAGCCACAACATTTATAAGACCAATTTAAAACCCTCAGATGGTCAACCGAAAGGTCAATCTTAATCCATGAGCAGTGTGAGCATCCCTAGCCATTCCACCCCTCTGTCCTGTCTCTCATGCGTGAGAAAGCTACGTGTGAAGAGAGCAGTCTCCACCCTTTATAGACTATCTCTGTTATGTACTGTCAAACTGGAACTTAGAGTGACCCTAGCAGGGCTTTCGAGGTAAGTGAGATATTTAAAGAGTGGATTTAGCATTCCATGCTGGCTGAACAGCTCCGTGAATTAGGTCTCTGGCTGCAGAGCTGGAGGTTGGGAGTTCAGTTCCCCATTTTGCCTCCCAGGAGAAGAGCCAGCCTGTGTGGCCAGGGGCAAGCTGCACAGTTCCAAAAGTGAGCTCAGAAACAACAGGATAGTAAGCCACTTTTGGGTACTCTTTATGTAGGAAGCTCTGAAAAGGGTTACTGTAAATCAGAATTGACATGCCAAGACACAATTGTTTTAGTATTTCCAGTGAGCTTCCATGGCTGAGCAAGGACTCAAACCCCGCTTTCCCGAGTCCTCATTTGTCATCCTATTTGCTATATCAAACTGGGTACTGGACCATGCCTACATGACCAGAAACCCTGATGGTCCAAACGTTTTGACTATGTAGAGAGCCTGCACTGCTGAAGACTTCCTTTCATTTTGGTTTTTTTGGCTGTCCACTTCTGGGAGTCAAGGTGGAGAAATGGCAAGGCTAAACTAAAATTATCCTTTTCACTGAACACCAAAAGGGGACTCATGTTTATGTGAAGACAGGATCTTCCAGACCCAACTATACAGATGCAGCTTGAAAGCAAGACTTGGATCACATTATCCAGAAAGCCAGATTAAGGTAAGGCAGGGTATGTTGTGACTTGGTAGAACCAGGTTCTAGCCCACACAGAGCCATGAAGCTTACAAGATGACCACATACCACATGCACTCTCTCTCTCTCTCAGCCTACTCTACCTCACAGGACTGCTGCCAAGGCAAACTGAGAAAGAAGAGAGGCATGTAACATTCCCATGAGTAAATTAACTAAATATAACTAAATGGCCAAATGTAAACAGAAGTTTTAAAAAATTCAGATTAATTGATTATATTATTATATTAAATATAAAATTACTGTATTATAAAATCGCTCTATTACATTTAACATGGTAATTTAATATTTAATAGTATTATATTAATTAATCATATGGTATTTCTTGTCAGGAATTAGATTCTACACATACTGAGAAGAAACAAGGCAAAATATGTCTAAGCCTGTTGATTCATGTCGTGGATGGAGAACTTGAGGGGCAGGGAAGGGGAACAAGATGACTGTTTGAATAGGATTTAACAGTGATTCCTCTTGGTGATGCTCCCACAGAGAAAATTGCAATTCAGTCCCTTCCCTTCCCTCAAATCAGCAACAGTCTCTCCAAAGGTGCTTTCTGATGCAACAAAAATCCTCCCATGGAAAGTAGCCCCCTGTAAGTTTTTTCTGACTCCCCTATCCCTAAACCCTGGTGGCACAATGGTTAAACCAGGAGTTCTCAACCTTTTTTTTAAGCCGGGGGGGGGGGGGTCGGGTCATGCTCCTTCAGACAGCTTCGGGGTCTGGATAGCCATTTTGCCCTTCTTCCACCACATGGCACTTCCTGCTGTGGTGGAGGTGATGGGGGCCACATGAAATGGTGCTGCAGGCCACATCTGGCCTGTGGGCTGCAGGTTGAGAATCCCTGGGTTAAACTATAGCACTGCAGCCAAAACTGCTGATGTTGTTAGTTCAATCCTGACAGCATTCGAGGTTGACTCAGCCTTCCATCCTTCCAAGGTCAGTAAAATGAGCATCCACCATGTTGAGGTCAAAAATGCTAATTGTAAACCGCCCAGAGAGTGCACTAATTGATATGGGGTAGTATATAAGCGTAATTGCTATGCCTGTTCATGAGGACAGGGAAGGGTACCACTGGAACAGCCTGGGAAATGGTCCAGAGTTGAGGGAAGACTGAAGTAAGTGGTAGAAATCCACCCTGTGTGAACAGAATATGTGTAAAAACTTATTCCACAGCAAGCCACTAAACGGTTCATTCAGGACAATGTACAAATTAACAGATAAAGGTCATGCTTCTGTACATGAAGCAGCAGGTGCTTGCATGAAAGAGAAGAAGAGGAGGCATTTTTCACACCACCCCCTCTTTCTCCCTTGTATCATTTTCCATACCTTTCTGGAAGGTCCCTAAACTAGAGCTTGGAAAAGTTCCCTTCTGGAGTTTTGGCTCCTAGGGGAATTCTCAGAGGAGTAAATTCAGGGAAGCAATTCTTCAATGCTCTCCCCCAAACCTTCTTGAGTTGGTTTGGAAAGGAGGGGTAGTTGGCTATAGAGCAAAAGGGAAACCATCCATTCATGGTGGCGCTGTGGCTGCTGGATCAAAGAGCCTTTCATGAACAAAAGGACACAGCTGGAAGCAACCCAATATCTTGCAACTTCTGCTTCTAATTTCTTTTCTTCTTCCCCCCCCCCCCCTAAATGCAACTTCTTTTGGTCTGCACTTTTTTCTCTTTCTAAAGCAGAATGGATGTGTGTGCATGCGATGGAAAAGCAAGTTGTGCTACCCATGCTTCACTTCCAAATTTTTGCAGTTGGAAGAAAAATAATAACGTAATTTGCAGTGACAGGCTAAAAGCATTAAGTTGCAGAGTACGGATTTGCCTGGTTTCCTGAAACAGGACTCCAGGAATCCTCTGCATAAATTGCTCCAGAAACCTGCAAATATACGAAGTGCACAGTGATGATTTCCAGCCATCCGTGAAGCCGTCTTTTCAGTCAGGCTTTTGGTAAGCAGCAATGAAGCAAAAGCTTGTCGTCAACTGCAACTCGGACCTGAGAATGCATTTTTTCCTGAAGCAGGAAAAATGTCACTGGAGTGAATTTGTTTAAGGTTGATCCCAGCTTGCAATGAAGAGACCCACACACTATGATCACGGAGCCATCTCCTGTGGCACACACGAAATGAGACATGCAGGATCCAACACCGGGACTGCAATGGACTGCCACAGCCTTGAGGATATGGACAAGGTGCCCCTTCATAGCCAGTCCATCTGCCATGGCCTTTTTCGCCTCCATGACTGTTGGGAATCAGAGTTCCTCCTCTGCTCATTTTGCCATTGGGCCCAATATGATGGTTTCCAGTGGCATTTCCTCCACTGATGGGGACCATCACCCCACCTAAAGGGGCTCATCCACCCATAGCCATTAGCCCCTTTAGGAAGTCAGGTTAGTTAACCACCACCTGACACTTGGCATTGAGTCACTGGCTGTGGGCTACAATACTATGTCTATTGATCTGTAGGACAGTATGAATGACATGGGTGCACGTCTGAACAAACAAATCTTAACAAAGGGCTAGGGAAGTCTGCTGTACATGAGAAAAGGACAGGGCAAGGAGTTAACTGGCTACCCCATGTGTTCAATCCATCTTTGGATTGTGCATACCTGTTTCAAAGAAGAAATCTGAAAAGCATGCAATAGATTCTCAGATCTCTAAAGTAACTGAGCTCCACTATCAAATAGGAAAAAATATCTAGCTCTCTAGGAAATGGTAAAGGTCGCCCTTGTTTGAAAGCCAGTCGTTTCTGACTCTAGGGGGTGGTGCTCATCTATGTTTGCACAGCTAAAGAGCCATCACTATCTGCGTCTGCACACATTTCCATGGTCATGTGGCAAGCATGGAATGCTGTTACCTTTTCCACCAAAGCTGTACCTATTTATCTACTTGCAATTTCTTGATTTTTGAACTGCTATTTTGGCAGGAGCTAGGACAGAGACAGGAGCTCACACCATCGTGCAGCACTCAGGTCTCGAACTGCTGACCTGCCGACCTTCTGGTCGTCAAGTTCAGTGTCTTAACCACTAAGCCACTGCCACAGAACCACGAAAAGAAAGGAAAACAGTGTAATTGTTTGCACACCTCTGTCTTTTGACAACTCTTCAATGTAATTTGAAGAGTTTAGCCACATCTTTCTGCCTAAACTGCACATTACCCTGTTGCTTGCTGCAATTGTTCAGATCTCTGTGTGGCTTTGGCATGGCTAGGTTCCACACTAATGGGATCAGCACATCTATTTCTTAGGTCAATAGAATAAACAGACTGTATTTTAATTTCTTACAATTATCAAAATAAGGCACTCAGTAGTTGGTGAGGACTCAAGAAGGCAGAACTAAGCAGGTTTGGAGCAACCTGAATCAACTGCATGAGATTTTCGTCCGCCAAACAGCCAACACAACAAGTCCAATATGAATGGTCCAACTTGTTGGACACTTGCACAAGGAGGTGACCAGGACTTTCTTGTACAAGCATAAGCCTTGCATTCCTAAAGAGGGTCTCTACTTGCATTAGGGCAACAAAGGGGAGATCCTTTGTTACTGTACCAGCTGGACGTCACACTTCATCGGTGACCATGAGGTTACCCATCTATGCTCTGCTTCTTCGCAGCTACCATGAGAACAACCCACTGGAGTCTTTCTTCTCTGCTCATCATTCCTCACTATCAATCTTTCATCTGCTTCCTTGTCCCCTGCTATTGCAAATCCTCTGGAACCAGAGCCATTCATTTAAACAGGACTTGTGTTTGTAAAAGAGATCAAAGCATTCTGTGGCTCTGAGGTGGGGCTGGCACAGGCCAGTTTCACTTACATCCCAGTTTGGAGTACTTCCAGCCAACCAGCAATGGCAGCTGTGCAAACGTTTTAACTCACAGTCACAGCATCAAATATACGGGTATTTTGCATGAGCAAATGAGAAAACATGAGAATAGGAGGAATCATACAGTGTGTCAGGGGAGGATTTATGCTCTGGTTTTAGCCTCATCCAAGAAGGATCGGAATGTGTAAACATGCTGGCCCCAGGGGTTAGAAGAAAAGAAACCTAATGTGTGATGGGCATGCTATGCTGTATGATCATTGGCTGGATTCCTTTAGGGGAATGGCAAGGAAGTGGAACCTGAGGGAGGAGATATAACCCAGAAGGGGGAGGCAAGATGCTCTCTTGACCTGCAATCATGTAGATGCTTAAGCCAGAAGGCTTCTGCGCAGGTCGCTTCTACACATGCGTAGAAGCCTTCTGCACATCTCCTTCTGTGCATGCGTAGGCTTCTACGCATGCGTAGAAGGGTTCTGCACAGAAGGAGAAGGGTTCTGCACAGAAGGGGATGCGCAGTAACTAATCCCCCCCCCCGTCAAATTACAGGATGGTGGCAGCTCCGAGCGGGAAAGTAGGAAAAGCGGCACTGAATTACGGGAAATCCCGGCCAATACGGGATACTTGACAGGTATGACTGTAATACCACTGTGGCACTGACTCCTACTTATTACTTAGACTATTAGCTCTTGTTATGGTGGAAAAGTGCATTTTAGTAAATACTGTACTCTGCATGGTCATTTGGAGAACTTTTGTGCATATGCGCATCACATACAGGTTCAGGCTCACAGGAGTCATGAAACATCCCTCCATTATACGATTACTCTCTAAAACTGGTGGCTGAGAACACCCGACCTGAATGAATATATATATCCTTCTTGTTCCTGGTTGCCATTAGAAGTTGATGGCACAATAGGGGCTGGCGGTCCATAACAAGGACTGGCTTGGCCTTGAATGCACCCTTCCATCTTTCTAAGCAGAATACAGTACTGACTCCTCTGCATGTATACCAGAATAACATCTGGTCTGCTTTTCCAAACAACATTTTATAATACAAACCATAGAATTTTAATGTAAAACCATTATTATAAACCCTGTTGTTCTGAAATATTAGGTCTGGTCAATGCACAGCCATGGTGCCTTAGCTGCTTATGCATAGTAATAAGTTTCAGGGTCCTCTAAATGGGAACCAGAGGTTAAGGAGATAATTGCTTATATGAAGATGTTTTGCTCTCATGAGCCATTGATGAAAGATGCAGAAAACCTCAGTTAATTTTCTGCGCATTCTCAAGGAGGACACACCCAGAGTTAAATTTGTAGCCTGCAGTTACAACAGAGAGAATGTGTACATAGATAGATTGTGTACTAATACAATATGTGTGCATAGATAATTTGACCTTTAGTCCTGTCCCTGTTAAAAGAAAACTGGCAATGAGAGACTTTTCATATTTTTTTATCCAAAGTCACTTAATCATCTGCACCGAGTGCTCCTAATACTCCTTTTTTATCAAAGAGAAGAGCCCCTCTCAAGAGGAGAACCTAGTATTCAATCTTTCATCTAAGGTACTCTCTTCAAAGCAATTAAGCCTCTTCTCACTGGATCTGGGTTTTGTTCCCACTCCGTCATACCGACCTTTTACTACACAGGTGGACTTATTCAAATTGACGTGTTTACTAAAACTTAAGGTTTTCTTTAAAGGCATGGGCTCTACATCTGCTGAACACTTTAAACCCAAATATCTGTTTTGTCCGCCCATTGATAATTCATTTATCGAGGTATTTAGGAGGCTAGTCTTAAGAGATATTGAGACACTAGAAAGGGGTAGAATTAGGAAACGCAATAACATCAGTTTTCAGGATATTTGCACCTTAGAACAAATAGCTAATGGCAGGGATATCATAATTAAACCTGCAGATAAAGGAGGAGGTATAGTGGTTTTAAATACAACTGAGTATGTAGCTGAAGCCAATAAACTGGCTGATGTAAATTTCTATTAAAAATTAGCTTCAGTTCCAACTTTGAGAATAACTAATCTGATCAAAACTGTTTTGTATGAGGGGGTGACCATGGGCTACATTACAGATAAAAATTTTGAATACTTATTCAATAAATATCCAAGTGTACCCCTATTCCATTTGCTTCCAAAAATTCATAAGGATAGGGCACCAGATGATTTGCTCACAGGGAGACCCATTGTTTCCTCGGTGAATTACATCTTAGAATCATTAGCCAAATCTTTAGATTTTTTCATTAACCCTTTTGCATGTCAGACGTCTACCTATGTTAAAGACACTAGCGATTTCATTGCACAAGTGGAAGAGACCAGGGTCCCAGATAGAGGAGGTTTTTTAACTTTGAATGTACAGGCTCTCTACACGCATATACCTCTTGAAGAGGCTAGAGCTACTGTTCAGATAGCATTAGAGTCTAGATCAGATCACAATCCTCCAACACAGCTTCTTTTAGATATTCTTGATATTCTTTTGGATAACAATTATTTCAGGTTTGGGAACACTTTTTATTTGCATGTTTGTGGTGCCGTCATGGGTAGTGTGGCAAACATGTACATGATTAGATTTGTAGATAAGGTTATTTTTAACACAAATAGTAATCCTTTTGGGGGCATATTATCACTTATAAATGTTTCATTGATGATTTGTACTTTATTATTGATGATTTACAGTGTATTTCAGAATTTGTGAAATGGATCAATGGGATTAATGAGAACCTCAAATTCACCCATAGTGTTAGCAATCAGGCACTTCCCTTTCTTGATGATACAACTTATTTTTCAGATGTAAGAACAGTAAGGGTTAAACTCTACAGATAGGAATTCCTACCTCAATTTTCTTTCTTATCATCCTCATTATGTAAGAAACAATTTACCATATGGATTGTTTCTAAGAGCCAAAAGAAACTCATCAACTGAAGCTGATTTTTTAACTTCCACCCAGAATATCACACAATTTTTATCTCAGAAGGGCTGCCCAGAAAAAGTTGTGCAAGCTTGCTTTAAGAAAGCATGTGCCACTCCAAGGCAACAGCTGTTAACTAACAGGGTCAGATCTGCTAATACGAGACTCAGCTGCTCTTTTGAATACTCTCCCCTAGCCACTAAAATCAAAGCCATCATTTACAAATACTGGCATATAATTGAATATCTGCCTGGTAGCTATAGTAGACCTCTCATCGGGCTCAGGAAGACCTGATCCATTGGTCAGATCATGACACATTCTGATCATGAGCGCCGCTCAAATTCCATTACCCCTATTGCATGGGGCCATTATCATTGCAGTAGCTGTGTTCAATGCAAATTATGTTGGGAAACTAAAGAGGTCAGCATACCGGGTAACAACTTTACTTTTCCTCTCAAGGAGCTCACCCCCTGTAAAACTAAAAATTATGTATATTTGATCATTTGTAAATGTGGTCTTGCTTATTGTGGTATGACTACTAGGGAACTCAAAATCAGGGTGGGGGAATATAGATCAAAAATATACAAGCCTCCCCCCCCTTGTTAGCCATTTTATCGAAAAACACCACAGCGATCGTGACTTCAGATTTGTTGCCTTAGAAACTGTCAAGCCGGCTCCGTTTTCCCGCACGAATATTGAAAAACAACTTTTACAGCGAAAGGCTTACTTTATTCATCACTTCAATTTATTGCAACCCAATGGACTCAATATGGACCAAGATTATTCCTGTTTCCTTTAAATTTGTTACATTGTATAATTATCTCAGCTGTTGCTAATCATCTGTAAGTTGCTATGGATAAATTTATGAGTTGGAACAATGTGTTCTTTGACGTCCGTCGGCACGGAAAAAACTTTCCTTCGAGGTTCAGGATGCCTTTTTTGTCCGTGTGTGTGTGTGTTTTTTTTTTTTTTGCTCTGTGCTCTCTCTTCTGTTATTTTATTATGGGTTGAGGGTGGGTGGGGGTAGTTTTAAATGTTTATCCAATTAGGTTTTAGTGTTTTAATTCTAGTTCTTAATGGGGGGTTACTGATCATTTTTTAGCTGATGCCATTTTAATTTGTTGTTGTATTATTGTAGTTGCTTGTTCGCTGTTTTTATTGTATGCTGTTCGCAGCCCCATCAGAAGGGCGGGATATAAATCCATCAATAAATAAATAAAAACTTCTCTTTAAAATTCTTCTTTAAACCTTGCGATTGATAATATACAGGTAACTTTATGATTGTTCATCCTATGTATCTGTTGCTATAATGTATATGTAATCCCGATTTATGTAAATATGTATATAAGATTGCCAGAAATTCTTATTATAATTAAGTTGTTTATTAATTTTTCTAGATTCCTGATGAAAATATCTGAAAAGCCATACTTTGTACCAGAAGGGCTTTGGATCTGATTTTGGGGATTACACTGAACTTTTTGAGATATTAAATCCAACACATTTTCATTTTTGAGCCTCAAATGGTTTTCACCTTACTCTTGTCTACACTGTTTGGCCCCGTTTCTTTCTAAGATATCTACAAGCCAAAGAAAAACATAAAACATTTCATCACAAGGGAGGGAAGACAAAGTGGAATTAGAAGATATATATAAAGTTCCCAGACAATTTTTTCCGAAGAAAGGTGAATGAGGGTTTAAGTATTTCCACATGCTTCATGGAACAATCTTAGTTCACCTGTCTGTCGGGCATTCCTGCAGATTTATACTGGCTTCACCATAGGAACAGCTGATGTGGAAGAGTGGAAAAAGAAAGAAGTTTCAAGTTAAAATGCTGACCCACTTGGGGAAGTGGATACGGTCAATCAATTTGGATTTAATTAACTGTTAATGGAAACCATTCTTGTATCTTCTTTCTCTCCCCCCCCCCCAAACACAGCCCTCAAAAATATAACTGAATCAGCACTGCTTTAGAAAAAATGAAGTTTGGGGTTCTCTTCCAGATGGAAGGATACAAGAAACCAACATCTAAATTACAAACAGCAAAATAATGCTATTTGTCCATGCAGCAGCTGGTTTGAATTCTGGAACATGCTACTATACACTCTCCTTAACTCCATATTTCATACCATATTTTCAAGAACAAAAGAGGCAGTCCAACTTCCCCATGTACGCTCCTCGATCACTCCTCCACAACATGGCAACCTGAAGATGTGATGTAGTTTAAATAGTGTTATCTCCCATTGGCCATTCTGGTTGGGTCCAAAAGGAACTACAGCGTAACACACCTGAAAGGCACCATATTGCAGGGAGACTGTTCTAAATGGAAAGTGAGTAACAGCAGATGAACTGAAAACAAGGTGCCCACATCTTCCCCAGGGGACAACACAAGAACAGTCATCAGATGTTGCTATAGTTCAGGGGTTCTCAACCTTTTAACGCCAGGGCCGGACCACAACCCCTCAGACAGCTGAGTGGGCTGGACTGGTGGTTCCCCCTGGCAAAACACTGCCATAAAATGCATCCAAGGCTGTGTAAACATGTTTGCCACAGCTGCAGGCACATTCACGCATAGCTGTCAGGTATCCCTTATTGGCCAGGAAAACCCCTTATTTTACCCTCTTTCCCGCCATCATCCCTTATTAATTAGACTGCAATGCCCTATTGCCACCATTTGAGGGCAGCACAGGATAAGCATAGCTGTCAAGTATCCCTTATTTGCCAGGAAATTTCCCTTATTTCCAAATCCAAAACTTGACAGGTATGCATTTACGACATGTTTACCACAGCCGTGGGTGCATAAATGCATCTGATTTCAGTGGCGGTGGGCCACATGAAATTGTGCTTCAGGCCAAGTCCAGCCCGTGGGCCATAGGTTGAGAAACCCTGCTATAGCTACTCATTCACCTACAATTAGCTTCAACGTTTAGAGATTCTACACAGAATACAACGTTTTAAAAAAGGTAAAACACAACCTGCCCTTCAACAGCTCCAGGATAGGTCAAATCATTTTCAAAGCCCGGTGCTGATCCCTGAGAAGTCCTCTTGAACCTCCACGTTATAAAGCGCCACTCCCGCACAGAGCAACCTCCACTTGGTCTGTTGCAGAGTTATTTCTAAAAGAGGTGAGCCTATCCCACAATATGAGGTTGACACTTTCTTGTGACCTCCTTCCCTAGCAGGCAGTCACCGTTGAGAGGTGGCAGAGCAAAGAACTGTCCCCACTGTTTTGTCTGCATTGTTATCTTTCACACAAAGGAGTTACGTCTTGTTGTTTTGCTATTGTTCCTATAACCAGGCATGTTAGGTGCTCCCAAGAGCAGAAGTTAATTTAGTTTCCCACTTGCTTCTACTTACTCAGAAAAATTCACACTAACTTCAAAGTGTATCACATGTCCCACTTCAAAAAGCAGTGGAAGTTGGTGGGAGGGCAGCTATTTGCCTGCTCCAAGTCTCCAAAACAAGCTGATATGATGGGGAGGTCCGGGAGGGAGAAGTCTGTTAACTATTAGTCTAGCTTTCAGCTACTTCCACTTGAAAGAAATGTCAGTATCTCACAAAGGCCAGATGTTGGAGATTTTTTGGATGGGGGTGGCTGTGGCAATGAGACAACTTGGAGAGTATACTTAAAATTTCCCACAGTGTTCAGAGCTTGCTCAAAAAAGAGTTCAGTTGAGCGGAAATCCAGGCATGAGAAAGTCACCCTTTCTGAGTAAAAAATTGCAAACTGCATTACAATTGAGAGTTATGTAGCTCTTTCCACAACAAAGTGCCACTGGCTTATTTCTTTGCAATGCTTTGGAAACAATCATCCAACTATGTTTGCCGGAAATACACATCATCTTTCTTGGATAAAAGATGTGTCCCCACCCCACCCCAAATAACTCCTCTCCCCAACTTGTATCTCCTTATTGTTGATGCAGTAAAACAAAGAATTGGAATTTGAAGGTGAATCACTTCATAATGCCCTCTCTCTCCTGATTTTCCTAAAGGTTTCAATTTTTTTCTTGATATCTGTACACCACATTTCTTCATTTTTTTAAGAACAGAAGAACTCCCAAGGGTAAGCAAACATACCCTCTCTTCCCACCAGAAGACGAGACAGGCAGGGATAATTTTGCCAGTCAGCTCTGGCAATGGGAAGCATGACTGCAGGCAACCTCACCCTACACAGTTGCTTGGAAGGAAGTCTTGCTGAAATCAGAAGGATCTACTCTTTGCAAGAATTATGGCCAAGTGGCCAGAGCAAATTCAAAAGCACATGACCCACAGCCCAAGAATTATAAGCTTAGATTAATTTATAAACTAAAGCCAAAGTGTGTGGGGTGGGGGGTGGGGGGAGATGAATGCTAGCAGCTATACTTTGGGTCAAAGCACCATAGGAAAGTCAACAATAAACTCTGATTTACTAAATTTAACTTTTACGTAGATGTGCTTTCAACTCTTGCCTCCCACCTGCCAGTTTTGTATCAGCATAAGCTATAATTAAATCACTGCCACAAGCACTATTGGTCTGGGTTTTTTCTTCAAAAGGAGGCTAAACTGGCCAAAACAGAGAGCTTTGTATCACAGCCTACTTGTGTTTATTTTGCTTTCTCATTTGCTTTGTTCATATTCCAAATGCCTCCCAGAGTTTCTGCATGGCAAATTAATGATCCACCTCCTCATCTTAATATTTACAGAAACCCTGTAAGATAAATTAGGCTGGTCCAAGGCCTTTCATGGCCCTGCACTAACTAAAATTCACATCTTTAATTCAGCTCTCAAGCCACAATGCCATTCTGTCTCCTACTGGTTCACCCATTAAGAATAAGGGTGAGTTCCCCGAGAGAGCATGCACGTCACTGCACCATCCCCATCTTTTACCCATGCCATAAAATCCTTCACCAGTTTCAAAACGGCCAGCCATTACAAAGCAGGACAGCTACCACACTGGAGTACACAAAACCATGTATATGCACCTGTTACCTGCACTGCATTTTATATATCACGATTACTAATATTTTCCTGGAGACTTTTCCCCGAACTGCTAGGTTGGTAGGAGCTGGGACTGAGATGGCAGCTCACTCCACCGTGCAGCACTCAGGTCCCGAACTGCTGACAGTTGTCAAGTTCAGTGCCTTAACCACTAAGCCACCACGGTCCCTCAGGGGAAGCACTAGGGGACATGAAAAGGTCTCTTCAGTTAAAAAAAAACTACACCTAATTTGTAAGGGAAAATATGGGGAAGGAAATCTCCCTCCAAAGTCAAGGACTGGCCCCAAGGCTCTGGAGAATGACCATGTCCACCTTAACTTTTAAATTAATTACTCATCGACATACCAACATATTATGGTGCACAGTGATGACCTACCACAAGAGTAAGCAACTGTGGCCTCTAAAAGTCTTAGCCAAGAACTCTTCCGTGGAGTATAGTTCATGGAGTTGCAGTACCCAAAATTGTTAGGCCCGCTGACGCTGTTGCCTCCACACCACTACTAGCGGATACAAATGTGAACCCTCTTCCCCTTTCTTTTTGACTGGGACTCCTAGAAGATGGGGAACCCGGCAGTCAACATAACAATGGCCGTGCCTTGTGGAATTCGTCAAATCGTAGGACAACCATTTTGACTCAACAGGCCCGGAATGTGTGAACTGTGTTTATTCAACAGATGAGAGAAGTGCCTGTGAAGTTTTTTCAGTCAAACAGAACCACAATTAATGTAGCATAACTAGGGCAAAAGCCTATATTTGGGACTAAAGTGGATCTATGAGCGATTACTGAGGGCACCGTTTGACTCGTCTGCTGCATCAAACAAGCCCAACGTTAACTCAACTGTGTGGCTTGTGCTTGTGAATAGGGCTCAGGAAAATTTGAGCAACATTTTTTAACTCTGGCATTAATTTCTCAAGATGAATGCAAGAGGCCAAAAGTGTGTCTATTTCTACAGGCAACTTTAATTTTTTTCCTCTTAATCGACACTAAAAGTCTAGATAGATAGAGAGTGAGAGAGTAAAGGTTTCCCTTGCTCGAAAGCCAGTCGTATCCGACTCTAGGGTTCAGTGCTCATCTCTGTTTCAAAGCCGAAGAGCCAGCGCTGTCTGCTTTTGCAGATGTTTCCGTGGTCATGTGGCAGGCATGACTAGACACCGGAGCGCACGGAGCGCTGTTACCTTCCCACTGAAATGGTCAAAATTTATCTACTTGCAATTTCTTGCTTTCAAACTGCTAGGTTGGCAGGAGCTGGGACAAAGACGGGAGCTCATTCCGTCCTGCAGTACTCGGAATCGAACTGCTGACCTTCCACCTCCCAGTCAGCATCTTAGCGACTTGAGCCACTGCAGTTCCCCCCCCCCCCTCTCTCTCTCTCTCTGTGGCTATTTTGGCAGCCCAAATTGAATGTGACAATTGAGCTATGCCGTATTAAAAAGGCATATATACTTTCAGAGGAAATCCATTCTGGAGTTCTGAAACTAAGAAGGCACTATTGACCAAAGCATTACACTGAACAAGACCATACCGAGATGATGAAATAATAATGCAATTTAGCTAGTTACAGTATTCTGTATTTCATTTCTGCAAGAGCGCATATGCAAATGTGCACATACACATGCAAGCACAAAACACAGTGTTCAGCCTCAAAAACTATACTGCCAGCTTAAAATGCCAGGATCTCCCACAACCATGGATGGCAGAGATAAAGAGCAATGAGAGCATTGAAGCCAAACACAATTGTTTGGATCTAGGTTAAGGCGGTTCCAGAGATTCCACCCAAGCATCTGCTGCTAGGGCAGATCCAACTAATGTGCCCAGTGCTGTGCACCACTCAATTGTTTGGGAATGATTTTATTTTGTTTTATTTCATTTCTGGGCTTCCTTTCGCTCTGTGAAAAAGTTTTAATTGATGTGGCCTTTGCACATGGAGAAAGTTTTTGCCACAATGTGCCCGGCAACATGCATGCATGACCCTTGCCCTTTGTGGGTAAGTAACGCAAGTGGGTGATATTTGGCTGGAATGGCTTCAAGGACTAGTGAGGTTTCTTTACACAGAGGAAAGGTCCTATTGGCTCTGGTGCAATCACTTTTCAAGAACCAACCTCCTCCACCACCCAAACTCTATGGCTCTAACTAACTACCACCAGGTGCAAATACTCCTTTTGCAGGGAAAGATTCTCAACAAGAGTTGTGGCAGTGCATACACAAGTATTTCTGGATAAAACCAATTGGCTCGACCCATCTTAATCAGGGTTCAGGTCTAGATTTGGGACTGAAGCTGCATTAATTCTCCTGGCAAATTATTTTTCTCAACAGAGAACTGTGACAGAACAACCAGGGAGTAAGTCACAACCAAAGTAAGGTCATTTGAATCAATGGGATTTAAGGAGAAACCAACTTACTAAATTCTCACTGATCCGGTGGGTCTACGCTAGTGAAACTTATTTATAAGCAACAAGATTTTAGCCATGCTTGTAAACTGCCATAAAATGTTTAATTTAAGCAGTATACAAATTCTGGTAAATAAATAAAATGTGTAAAAAGTTAAGCCTAACTTACATCTCATGATCTCACTGGATTGTAATTGAGCTTGGATCCAACCCATGGATTTCTCCAAATCCCATACCATGGGCCTTGAAATCACTATCTATATAGGGCAGACTAATTGAAGGTTTTGTGTTTTTCTAAGACTAATACTGTATTTGCCTACTGTGGCTTGGCATTAACTCTATTAATGCAAATTATATGCACATTCTATTTAGTACATAAAAATAACTATGCATGTTAACTCTGGCACTTCAGATCATAACAGCTTTCTACTTTCACTTCCAATGCCGATTTAATTGCTTACAGCTTCAATCCTATACACATTATTCTGTATTCAGTGGGACTTGCTTCTGAGTAGACTTGCTTAGGTTTGCACCAACATACACACAAGTGTGTGTGCCTGGTGAACTAATTTTCTATAGTACTGGTAATACAGTAATTCGTGTATAAAGTAAAATATTACAATTTTCATGGAAAGTCTTTTTCCTTATCAAAAGCGAATATAAAATTACCTTGTACTGAGTCGGACCTTTGGTCCACCTAGCTAAGGACAGTCAACACTAGCTGGCAAGTCTTTTGTTAGGATTGTTTCCAAGCCCCACATACAAATACCAGAAAATGAACTTGAATGCTTGTGCATATAAACTGGGCATATATACAGGAAGAGATGCCTGTGGGTGGGATCATGTCTCATGCACCAAAGCAATCTGGCCATCTTTAAACCCTATGTCAGTGGTTACAAACCTATAGCATGCATGCCAGAGGTGGCACACGGAGGCCTCTGTGCAAGCATGTGAGCTGTCATGGGCAAGCCCTGCCCCACCGGCGCCAATGGCAGCGCCGTTTCACCACCTACCCCTCTTCCTGCGCCAATGGGGAGGCGAAAGGGGAAGCTGAAATCCCACCCGGGAGATGGTAGTGGGGATGAGCGGAGGTGACCAGACACCCCCATCCACCCACCCCTCTGAGGAGACGGAGGTACAGGTGGTGGCAGTGCATGCATGGGGGGCGCACATGTGGTGTGTGTGTCTGTGCACCACAGGGGCCATGCGCACGCACCCACCTGACATCACCAGAAGTACACCAATGATGTTAAATGGGTGCGTGGGCACACGCGGTGCCTGCCTGTGTTTCTCCTCCTTGGACACTCAGTCTCTAAAAGGATTGCCACTACTGCTCTATGTACTTTGATCTGAGGACTGTAATGACTTAGTGGTTAACACCTCGAACATGAGGACTGGAAGGCTGGCAGTTCAAGACCTAAGTGCTGCACGATGGAGTGAGCTGCCCTCTCTGCCCAGGATCCTGTAGGATCCTGCTTTTGGACTGCCAACCTAGCAAGAAATTGAAAGTATATAAATAGGTGCTGCTTTGGTGGAAAAGGAAACAGCGTTCCATGTCTAGTCATGCCTGACACATAACCACGGAAACGTCTGCAGACGCAGACAGCGCTAGCTCTTTGGCTATAAATGGAGATGAGATGGAGTTGGACACGACTGGCTTTCAAGCATGGGAGGCCTCTACATTTACCTTTACTTTGATCTGGGGGCAGAGCATCTGCTCCTCTCCTTTAGGAAGCAAAATGACTAAATGACTTGAATTAGCCCTGCACACACTTGTTTTTTAGAAGCAACAGTTTGATACAAATGTAGAAGAAGCCTCTAGCTCAGGGGTGGCCAACCTTTCCAGGCCATAGGCCGGCCCACGCCACCTCAAGATAGATATGCAGGCCGGAGGTGTGGTTTATCCCCCTGCTTCTGATGGTGGCGGCTGCATCCACGACACATCTCCACCTGTTTTTGCCACTTCCAAGGGCGGCACATTTTTTGCTGTTTTTCAGTGCATTTTCGGCAGGTTTTAACTGGTTTTCTGCGCCTTTGGGGGCACTTCCGGCACATTTCTGGCATGTTTGGGACACTTTCGGCGCATTTTATGCACGTTTGGAGCACTTCCGGTGTGTTCTCAGTGCTTACAGTGAACCTATAAATTTATCATCTTAGTTGACGTTGAAGAAATAGTTGCACAGGAAGCAAAACAACAACAACCCACCAATCCTAAACTTTAATTTGGTATGCCCTCTGAAAGCGTACTGTCTCCCTGCATGGTTTTATTATATAATCCAAGGATATAATAATGAAGAAATGTGCTAGATAAATACAGGGTTTAAAGATAATGCCAGATAGTTATGTAAAGGCTTACTGTTACTCAGATTAGTTAAATTTGCCCACTGAGACATACGAGTTCCCTTCCAGAATAAGAAGCATGAAAGAGGCCAATGCTTCCATCCCAATAGCCAATTTAATGGAAAAAAGACTATAAAGTATGGTACATTTGCTATATAAAAGACACAGAAAGTCTCAAATTGTTACATGCAGTGGTGGGAAAACTATAGTCTGAAGCTGATCCACTGTTACTCAGGTTTCCTTAGATAGTCTGTTCCTGCAACATGACATACCTAACCAGCAGGACCAGAGACATGCAAGAAGGCTTAAGGAAAGGTCAACAACTTCCAGAAGACACAACAAGAGCATCTTCAACAGGTCAGAGCATGCTGGGCTCCTGGGCTCTCTCCATGGCTACACGTGCAGTTGAACAAGGAATAATGCTACTGTCCATTCCTGGTTATTCCCATGGTTGCCTTTGCCTGCCAGAGACCACATCTGAACAGACCATGATTTGGTTACTATCACATGTGGCCCAGGAATCCCTCCTTTTCTCTCTCTACCAGAACCACAAAACAAGGTTTGTTCCAGCGACTGTTGTTATGTATCAATCATTAAGTCAGTTCCAACTTCTGGCAACTCACTGACCTCCAAAAATCCTGCCCTGCTCAGCTCTTGCCAATTCAACTTTGTGGCTTTCTTTAGTGAGTCAGTTAATCAACTTTGTGGCTTTCTTTAGTGAGTCAGTTAATCAACTTTGTGGCTTTCTTTAGTGAGTCAATGCCTTCAAACATTTCCTAGACCTGTTGTCTTCTCCGGTGAGTCTTGTCTTCTCGTGATGGAGTATGAAATCCTCAGTTTAGAGCAGTGATGGCGAGTTATTTAGAGACAGAGTGCCGAAACTGCAACCCAAAACCCACTTATTTATCGCAAAGTGCCAACACAGCAACAGGGGAGGAAGGAAGGAAAAACTCCCATTGGGCTGCTGGGCAGAGGGAGTAAATGCTTCCACTGGACTGCTGGGCAGAGGGGTGGGGTGAACTCTGTGCTGGGGGAGGAAGGAAACACTCCAATTGGGCTGCTGGGCAGAGGGGTGGGACAAACTCTGGGCTGGGGTGACTGCACAGGTGCCCACAGAAACGTCTCCGAGTGCCACCTCTGGCACACGTGCCATAGGTTCACCACCACTGGTTTAGAGCCTTTTGCTCCTATGAAGAGTTTAGCCTTGATTTGACTTAGCACCTGCTTGTATGCTTTCCGGTTTCTCCAACACCACATTTCAAATGCATCTCTTTCTTTCTGTCATTGTCTTAATTCACCACACAGATTTCACAGCCATACAAAGTACCTGGGAATACCACTATAGATGATCAATAGATGGCTTGTTCTCAGTTCATAATTACGCCTTGTGCAGGTAGAGAAAAAACTCTGAATTCCTGAATCAAATATCACAATGAACAAACCAATGGTAGAAAAGCTGTGGTTTGTTTAACTGCTTCCATTTGTGACAGGAATAAAGTGACAAAGTATATGCATTTAAAGCTTAGAAATGGAACCCCAGCTTACTATGATACCAGTAACAACCAGCTACTGGGGCAGTTAGGAACCCCTTGAAATTCTGACTTCACTTTCTCCTCTCCCAGCATCTTGATTCACAAGCCTGTCACATAGGAACTATTTTGTTATTGCTGTATTTAAATGGTATGTATTGCATTTTTGTATTTGTTTTGTAACATTTGTAAGGTGAAAACTGTACATTTTCTGGTATTTTCCGTTAACTTTTTTCTTATTGCAATTGTACTGTATTATGAATTTTGTTCTGTACTCTGTATTGTATTATATACCTATGTTGTACGCCGCCTCGAATTGCACGTGGTGTCGCGTGAGGTGGGATATAAATTTAATAAATAAATAAATAAAATACAACCCTCATAAAATCTTCCCAAGGCCTGCAACCAGTGCTCTTAATCATGCATTCAAAGGGCTTTAAAAACTTGATATTGTTTCAGACAGCTTGGCCTCAAATCCTGCCATTAGCATAGCTCTTCTTCCCACAAAGTTCCAACATCTTGGGTTTCTTTGTGAACCAATCTTCACAGTACCAGCAGAGTATGATGTCCAAATCTGTCTGCTTGTTTGCCTATTTAGTGGTGGTTTGCCCATTTAGAGAGAACTAGCATATTTTGCCCGGTGGTGCCGGGCTTTTTAAAATTGTGTTGGATAGTAAAGGGTTTCTTTTTTTTTTCTTGAACCAATTGTGCTGGGCTGTTTTAAATGGTGTTGTAAGGTTTTGTGATTTTGTGGCTTCGAGGCACTGCGTCCGCCTGCAGCGGACTTGCGCTCCCAGTGGGGTTTTTTTTTTTGGCGTGCCAGCTTCCTCAGTGCCGGGCTCTTTAAATTTGTTTTTGAAGGTTTTTGTTTTATGTTTATGCAAATTTTATTTTATTTTGATTTATTTAATTTTATTTTATTTAGTTTAAAAATTAATTTTGGTTTTTTAAATCTTTATTTTTACGCATTTTTTATTTTGTTTTTTTTTTTAGTGAAAAGTGATTTCTGGTTTGTTTGGTGTTTTTTTTTTTTAGATTAGTGTGATTATTTTTGAATGTTTTATAACTTATTTGATTAATTTTGGAATTAATCTTATTAGTTTCAATATTTTTGAATGTTTTTTCTCTTTTGGCCTCTGGGTGGTGGTGAGCTTTTCTTCCTCTCTACAATTTTTCTCTTCTGTCCTCTGGGTGTTGCTTCCGGTAAGGTTTTTCTTTATTTTCTCATTTGAGTTCCGGTCCTCATGGATAGAAGATGTCTTTTGGTAAGCTCTCTGGTGTTTTTTTTTTTGTTTGTTTGTTTTTTTGGGGGGTTGGGATTTTTTGGGGGGGTGTCTGTGGTGTTTTCTTGTTTGTTTTTGGCTGGTTTTGTGTTTCCTTTTTGGATTTTTGAGTGTTTTTGATTGTTTTGGTTTGTGTTTTTGTGTTTACTTTTTTTTCATGCTGGCTGGCCCGTGGGAAGGAAGGGCAATGGCCGGGGGGGGCTTTTTTCCCATGGGCCATGCTGGCTGGCCCGTGGGAAGGAAGGGCAGCGGCGGGGGGCGGGGTTTTTTTTTTACTTTTTTTTCGCGTGCCAGCTGGCCCGTGGGAAGGAAGGGCAGCGGCGGCGGGGAGTTTCTTTTTTTTCCCCATGGGCTATGCTGGCTGGTCCGTGGGGAAGAAGGGCAGCGGCGGTGGGCGTTTTTTTACTTTTATTTTTCACGCGTCAGCTGCCTCAACGTTCTGCGCGCTAATGGCGCGCAGGACGCTGGGGCTTGTAGTTTTGCCTGCGCGTGTTTGCTTACTGCAGCGGGTTTTTCCCTGCGGCTTTTTTTTTGATTGGCCGTGGCCGTTTCCGAACGTTCCTTTTGCCGCGCTGCTCAGCCTGATTGGCTCTGGAGCGACACAAGGAACGTTGGGAATTGAAGTTTCTTTTTTTTTTGCGTCCGGGGGGCTCCTGCCCCTCAGCCGAAAATTTCAACCTGACAGTTACCTGCGAACCGGGTTCGGGCAAGTGAACGGAGGCCCATTACGGGCTAGTGGGGCCTGGTGCAACATCCTTTGTCACATTCCAACAGTTAACGCACCATTTTATAAGTATAGATGTCTTGGAATTCCATACCTTTTTACAGGCATATGTGGAAAGAAGAGAAGGACAAAGACCACAAGGCAGACCCAGAGGAAGGTGGAGAGATAACATCAAAGACATATTACAATAACATTACGTAACACCAGTGGAGGCCATTAGAAGTGCATCTCCCTCAACACACGATGGGAGGGAGGAGGAGGAGAGATTCCGACAACACATATAGAGTGATTCAAATCACACTTATGCCAGTGCCTTCTTTATAAGGCAACTTGTGAAGTCTTCATCTTCTTGTCATGTGCCCAGCAGCATTTAAAAAGAAATGTGTGTGGGAAGAAGGCTGAACCACTCAAAAACCACATATAGTATAACCTAATCTGACAGGATTCTTTTCTTCACACGCAGTACTGCAAAACAACTCAAAATTAGAGATGGTAAAATCCTCCCTGCACTCAGCTACCCTATACCCATTGAAGTATGAGTTACTGGTAAATGCTTTCTTGCCTCACAATTCTCCTAGTGGCACTGAGAAAAGCCACTTGGGATTGAATATGGGACTCAATTGTTCCAGGTTGATGCCTACAAACAGGCATTTTTCCTCAAAAAGAGACAAGATTCAACAATGGCCAGGGCCACATTCCTTCAGAATGCTGGCCTCTTTATGTATAATACAGAGAAGAGCATGAATACCCACCCCTTCTACCATGGGAAGAGACCTGGCACTAAATTAGATGCAGTTCTCAGCACTGATCATGAAAACAGTTTCCAGCATGTGAATATGTATGTGCTGGGAGGTGGGGTGCTACTCTTCTCTATAGCTACTCCCAGGTTGTGGGAGTTCAACAACTCAATAGCAGTCAGCAGTCCCTGATTCTTATCTTTCCCCACCTTTCCCGTCAGCAGTTATAACATGTGGTACTCCTGCTTGTACATGGTTGGTAACAAATTTTTGCATTTTTTTAAAAAAGAAAGGAAATAACTGTTTAGGCCTGCAGGTTTTACAAAAAGATAAATTACAGTAGAACCCCGCATAATGAAAAAGCTCTTCGCTACACGGTTTTTCCACAATGCGGATCCAATTGGCGATACCTCGCATAACGTAAAATAAAAGTTCGTTATACGGGGTTTCCGGTAATCGGGGTATACCCCGCTTACTAAAAAACCTGTATAATGGGGGAAAATTTGTTATGCGGTGTATTGCCATTGCCTAACGAATACTTTGTTGTGCGAATTTTTCATTATACAAAGCGTTTGTTATACAGGGTACCACTGTGGAATGGTTTGATAAAGAAACCATTTTATTAAGGGTTTTTTTTTAAAAAAATCCCTCAACCCAAACCCACAAAACTCCCAAAGCATCTCAGCCTCACTACAGAATGAAGATGTTAGTTTTTTACTTTCTCTCTCATTTGAATTTTGGAAATCACATGAGTCGTCCCCCCCCCCCTCATCCTGAGCATGAGACCTTAAAAGACATTTTTTAAAATACTGATAGATTGATCAAAATAGAACTAGAGTGAAATTTTTAATCCATTGGCACAGGCATGAAAAGGCAAATCTCTTCACTTCAGCTTCTCTTCTGTTTTACCTTTTTACAATCTGTTTCTTTCCACTGTTGACAGAAAAACACTTGCAAGTTTCAGTGTCATCTGAAACCCCTCCTTTCTGAGGACATGGTGGATAGCTACCAAGAGGGACAGATGTTTGTGATGCTGTCCAGGATTAATGTCACACTTAAATCACAGAGTTCAAAAGGCTTCCAACCCACAGCACCAGCCAAGAGGCACACAGAGACCATGGAAAAGCTGTTTACTTTCTTGGCACCAAAGTCCACAAACAAACTGTTGACACACACTGTCACACAAGGACGCCTTTCCCACAGTCAACAGAGGATAAAAACAGCGAAGGCTAAACACTGTTTCAATTAAATGTTATTGGTGTTATTTCTATGACTCCTTGAGGAAACGCCAAGCGCTCGACTACTGGAATTTAAGGAGCAGGGGGGGATCCATCTGGAAATCTGGATGCTGAATCCAAAACAACTACAGCCAGGACAGACAAAGTGAGCAGGAAGAGCCAAATGCAGTTAACAACATGTGGAAATGAAAACAGGGACTTAATGGAAACCAAGAAACTTATGACTCTGTTGGACGAAGAGGGTGACATTTCGAATTCCTCCCAAGAGAGGAAATCTTGCTGTGAAAAATATGTAGTTTGGAAAATATATAAGTTAAGAAATGAACGGTAGATAGACAGTGGGAAATGGACATTTTCTCAGACAATGATAAAAGCATTCTGCAAAGAGGGAAGTGATTGGAGAAAGTGAACAGGGGACTGCATAAGGCGATGCTGATGTCGCTGACTACTTTTACCAACCCTTGCTAGAAGTGCTGCTGGAATTCTTCTAACCAATATTTTAGCCAATTTAAATGAGGAGCAAGAAGTATTCAGACATCTCCCCTCTTGGAATCACGTGTAGTGCTAACTAAAATAATCTCCAACATTAACAAAAAAGTAGGATTTCTCACAAACTCTTGGGGTGTGTGTGTGTGTGTGTGTGTGTGTAATATGATTTAATTGAAAAATTAAGAAATATTTCAGCCACAAACTAATAGTCCATTTAATAAATGTGACTGAGATTTAGGATTGGCAAAGGGCCGACATCTAGGCAAGTACAGAAGCAGGTCCGCTTCTTTATTCTTGCAAAAATTCAGATTTTAAGAAGAAAAGCGAGGATGTAGTTCCATCAATAGGAGTTTAGAATAGATATTCAGGGTCCATCTTCCACCCCAACATTTACCATGGGTTGCATTCCGCCTGAATTATTTTTAAAGGTATGTTTGGTTTCTGGAAGTCTACATCTTCTCGTTATTTTTTAAATTCTTGGGAGATCTTTACACTTTCATGGCCATACACACCATTTTCCCCTTATGAATTATGAGGGTGGGGGCAGGGACATTTTAAAAAAAGCTTTGGGGGCCCACATATAGCCCACAAGCCAACTTTGCTCACACCTGTGCTACAATCTGCATCCAAGGATAACAAACCAGATTACATACCTGAAGGTAGTATAGCGTACTGCTCACAATGTCAGACTAAGACTAGGAAGATCAAAATTCAAATCACAGCTCAGACCTGAAGCTACAGTGTCTACACTTAAGGCCCATAACTATCTCTCACATTAAGCTTCATATCATAGTCATTATGAGGAACAACACTGGAGAAGAACAAGGAAAAAAATCATGAATGCTGTCTCAAGTAATTTTAAGGAAAAGACAGAATATAAATAAAACAAACATCTGGGGCACAACTACTCATCACCCGCAGAACCCATGATGACCCTCAAGTTCAAAAACAGTAATAGGGTTTACTATCCACATGTGGCTGGCCACAAGGAGATGTCAAGTCCCTTGGTGAACCACAACCTACAATAACCTGTGTTCATCTTAGTGACTCAGATTTTTTTTCAGGCTTCCACTATGACTAAAAGGTTCCGCTTCAAAATAACCACCACATGGCACAGCAAACATAGAACAAATAAGTGTTTATTTAAAACTAGATCTTCCACAAAACTAATGGTCCTTAAATGTATTTTTAACTGCAATAATCATCTAAATTTTTTATCTCCACTCACTAATGGTTAACATGCAAATTCAACCCCTAGAACTTCAGTGTCATTTCCCACCATAATAATAATTTTGTGTCAGAAATTATTCTGGGTTGAAAGGGTTTTTGCTGGAGAAACTCCATTCAGAGGATGCCCAAAAGAGGCTCCTTTCATGTCCCCAAGGTCTTTCCCCACCAAAGTGGTTCCTATTTATCAACTTGCTAGGTTGGCAGGAGCTGGGACAGAGACGGGCGCTCATTTCATCATGCATTACCTGGGCCTCAAACTGCTGACTTGCCAGCCTTCCTGAGATCACACTAAAGAGTACAGTCAAACCTCAAGATAAGAACAGTTCGACTTAAGAAAAACTTGAGATACATAGGTAATTCTCAGAAAAAATCAGGTTCGAGATACAAATTTTTAATAGGATTTTTTTTGAGATACGAAATTCAATGCATTCCTATGAGAAATTCAAGATAAGAGTTTTTCGAGATAAAATATAACCCTGACTTACATATGCCTCGAGTTACATAAAATTCGACTTGCATAATGATTTTTGCACTAAAACCGTGTCCCGATTTACATAAATGTCCTGATTTACATAATACAATTTCCTATGGGTTTGCTTTGAGTTAAGTAAAAATTTAGTTTTTCTATGGGGTTGCTTCGACTTTACATAAATATCATTCTCCTATGGGTCTGCTTCGAGTTAAGTAAGAAATTCATTTTTCTTATGGCTTTCCTTCAAGTTAAATAAAAATTCATTTTTCCTATGGGTTTGCTTCGAGTTAAGTAAAAAACCGATTTACATAAACGCCTACGGAACAGACTTTTTACGTAAGTAGGGGTTTTACTGTACAACCAACCTCGAGGAATGAATTAAATTTGTATGTAGAGGTTTGACTGTATTCAAACTCTTCTGTGGAGCTCTTGAGACAGATGGGAAGGCATAAGCCTAGCTGCAGTTTAAAGGCACTCTTTTGCCTAGGATTCAGCTCCATCCAAAAAAAAAAACAAAGCAAGGATTACAGCTGCCAAGTTTTACACTGTTAAGAATTATCACATTTGGTTGATGCCAAAGATAAAGAATCTAGAAGATCAGAGATAAAGCCCAGCAGAGCCAAAACACAAAATAAATTAGCAAAAAAGCCTACTGCTTTGGGATGTTCTTGCAAACTATGCAGCACTTGATATCAAGTCTCTGCTGCTGCAGTACACCCAACTAAGATCCAAAAATAAAAAGTAGCTAAATATGAAGGCAGTGCTCTAGATGAGTAACAGAAGAGTAGTCATGAAGTCACATCTGAGACAAGCAACTTGGAGAACACTGTGCAGTTCAAATCTCTGTTTTCTTTTATACTATATAGGTTTTTTTAAATGTTTACACCTCCAGAGACAGGGTTCATGGCAGTGCCTTATGAATCCAAGACAATGACTGGACAGAATAAGATTATCAGCAGTTGAGGTAGAGTCCTCAGAGTCAAAAGAGACAAAACCAGGGACAGTGTCTGTGGCATTCAGATCAGCAAAATCACTTAAATCACCACCTCATTTTGCCTAAAAACGGGCAATTTTGCTTGTCCTTTAGAACAGCAGTTTTGCCAAGTTGGTTCTAAGTAGGAATAGGGGCAGCACAGAGTTCATTGTGTGTTCCATACATGTAGTATATTGAGGAAAATATTTTATATCTATATATAGATAGATAGCTCTCAACGATCATCCTGCTGCTGAGGCGGAAGGAAGAGAACTGAGGTAAAATGGCGAACTGGCACCTAAGGGTGGGTGGTACAGTGGACGGTCTTACCGCCAAAACTTTTGACCAATCAACTTTAAAGATATAGGTATAGATAGATAGAAAAATTAGAAGACATTGTAAAAAAAAAAAAAGGCTTATGATGATTTTAAGATGATTAAGGCTAACTTGTGAATCCAGTGTCAAAGAAATCTTAAGAATGAATTCCAGCTCACAAACATAAAGTAAAAAGGTCACAATTCACACATTCACTGTTCATTTGTCTACTGACATTCCTCTCCCAGGCAGGATGGCCGCCAGCTCTGCTTTTAAGTGGTAAACTTTCTTTTTTTAAAGCATCCTCTATTTGAAGGACTAAGTAGTCTGTCATGTTTAAAGATTTAAAAATATATATGAAAAGGGAGCCTGTAAATTACCATCCACCAACAGCACATCAACGGGGGAGGGGGAGAGTACATTAACGGGGGAGGGGGGAGTATATACACAGATGATTTAATCAGTATTCTAAGCTGTAATTATTTCAATGTTTGCATCTATAAACTGAAATTATCAGAAACTGGAATTGTTTTGTTTTGCAAATTTGTATCCTCTTCCTGAGTGATGAAATCTCCAATTTGTGCAATATGCAACTGATCATTCTAGAACAGGGATTCTCAACCTGCGGCTCATGGGCCAGATGCGGCCCACAGCACCATTTCATGTGGCCCCCCACCGCCTTCACCACACCAGGAAGTGCCATGTGGTGGAGAAAGGACTTATCTCTGTTAAGTCCCCCACCTGCTCACCTATCTTCTGTTGTTTGCATTGTCAATCTTAGTATTATTGCTCTTGGTTTCAGCCCCCTTTCTGATACTGGTCTGTCTTCCAGACCTGCTGCATAGATTACAGAGATAATGTACGCGAAGTTTTTGAGTGCTAAAATGGTGTCACAACGTTTCAGCCTGCCTGAAAATGCATTTGCCAGCCACTATTGTACAAAATGATTATGTAAGGCTACAGCTATTACTTCAAATTAAACATATATTTTGAATTAAATCTAACGTAGCAGCTAAAGAAACAAGGAAGCATGTCAGCCTAATTCAGCATTGTGATTCTGCCCGAAGGTGATATAAATAAAACTGCAGTCCTTTAGTGCTTTAATATCAAACATTTTTTAACCTTCTGCTGACAGAAACAGGATGAAATGTAAACACTTTAAGGGCACAATCTGCCTCCCTCCCTATGCAGTAAAACCCCGACTTACATATGCCTCAAGTTACATAAAATTCGACTTACATAATGACTTTGTGCTAAAACCATGTCCCATTTTTGACAATTTCCTATGGGTTTGCTTCGAGTTACATAAAGATGCTTTCCCCTATGGGCTTGCTTCGATTTACATAAAAATTCATTTTTCCTATGGGTTTGCTTTGTTACATAAAATAATTTTTCCTATGGGTTTGCTTCGAGTTACATAAAAAACGATTTAAGCCTAAGTCTACGGAACTGACTTTTTTCATAAGTAGGGGTTTTACTGTATATCTTTACCTGTTTATGACACAAAACTCAACCAGATTTTGTTTATTTGGCACTGTACATATGCCACCATAAGGGGCATAAAGGCAACTGATAAATTGCTTTACAAACTGAATAAATAAAATGCTATACCTAACAGGAAACATTAACTCATGCTGTTTGTTTATCGGGTCCCAGAGAGACCACTGTTTCCTCCTGACCTAAGGCCCAAAAACTCTACACAATGACACTAGTCCTCTTTGTTCAGAATTTCTACATTAGCCTTTCAACACAGTGGGAATCATTGATTCTTCCAGTCCACCGTTAGTCTATGTCTAGAGGAAATACATGGTTAGATTCCAGCCAACAGTAACAACTGCCTAATGGTTTCCCAGCTGTGTTTTGAGAGTCCTTGTGAAGGATAAGTGGCAGTGGCCAAGTTGCTTTGTTGTTCAGCAGCACAGCACCTCCCCAAGTGCAAAGCCTGGCATCACAAGGAAGGACTGAGAAAGCTTTCTCTTTTCCTGGGGTCTCAGATAAACCCTGCCTCTCCCTGGACCATCCCAGATGTTTGGAGATAGCTGTATCTCCCATAATCTGACTCCTGGCCAGTCTGGCTGACGAGAAAGCACCAGGTTGGTGAAAGGGTGGCACTTCAAGCAGAACCCAATCAGATGGGATCAATGATGTCCATGAGACACCTCACTGCATGCTAGAGGAAATTTCTTCCTCGTTCCTTTCCACAGAACTTCAATATCCCTGAAATGTAAGCTGATCCTCTCCAAGAAACAGCCTACAGTGTTTCAAAAAGGCTCCATTTTGAATCCTCCAAAGCATCTTGGCTGGTGAAACATCTTATGTAACTCCTGCCAAATTCTCATTGATTAAGATCCACATGAATGCATTACTCTGATACTGCTTACTCAGCAGATCCAAGTCCTAAGTCTTTTTGATTTGATTACTTTATCCAGAAGCCAAGAGTGAAGAGGATAGCATTTTCTTTAACAGAAAAGTACCAAAATAGAACAGGGGGCCAGGCCAATATTAATACCTCCTCTGCCTTTGTGTTTTCAGTGATAAAGTTTGTCTCGCTAGTTTTTAAAAAGTGGTGGCAAACACCCTTCATGAACCTCTATAAACAGGGAGGGGAGGCATTTTCATACAAAGGAAATGTTTTCTGCACATCTCTCTTCAAGGAGTTAAAGCAGGGATTCTCAATCTGTGGCCATTTCATGTGGCTTCCCACCACACCAGGAGGTGCCATGTGCTGGAAGAAGAGCAAAATGGCCATCCAGCACCTGAAGCTGTATGAGGGAGCATGACCTGGCTCCCAGCTTAAAAAGTTTGAGAACTCCTGAGTTAAAGAATACAGTACTTGCAAAATTGCTCATTTCTGTCAAGTTAGACTGTCTCCACATGATGCTCTAACCGTTTGCTACTTTTGCCTTAATTTTGGCAGTTTCACGTCTGGCCTAGGCACGGAAGAAAAAGACAGAGCAAAGGTTCGCAGGGCTGAACATCAATCAGAGGTCTTCAATCATTATGAACTGTGAAGTGCCATACTGACAAGAATTACTATTTGTATCTATTATACTAACCAGCCATTGTCCTTCTGTATCCCCTACCTGGTCATGAGGCCATGTATAAACTATGCCGGGCGAGCAGTATAGAAAAGGAAGGAAGGAAGAAAGATTCAATCTTTTATCTGAGGAAGTGGGCTTGATCCATGAAAGCTTATATTAAAATACAACAGTTCGCCTTTAAGCTTCCACAACATTTTCAAGATTGACTTTTTAAAAAGAATCTACCCAGACTTATAATTCTTAAAAATCCAGAGCAGGAGCTACAGTAGGTTCACACACTTTGAATTACTTGTGCAAATATTATTCTCTTACTGTACATGTGAAAGTTTTGGTTGAGACCAACAGAAAACCTCTCACCAGTGAGAGGAGGAAAATGTGCATGTGAGAACAAACATTTTGTACATGAGAATAGGGTAAAATAAGATTTACCCCCATAAAAAAGCCTCAATTTCATCTGTTTTCAAAAGCTAGACACGGGAGACCTCACCCGGGTGTTGTGGAACCCTTAACCCCTGAAGAAGCACTGATACTTGTCAGAAGAGACAGTCTCAGTGTCAACAAAACCATGGCCTGACACAGTATAAAGGCATATTCCTCACTTCTCACCTCCTGATCTATTCCTGCCAAGACCTTATAACACTGCAAGGTAAGCCACACAGCAAAATAGCCTCCCCCACCCTTTGCTGTTCAATCTCCAATAGCAGATATTACATACAATTCATATGAGTGACAATATCATCTCCCAGAAGGGTGTACACACACCACCATTTTTCCATCTCATCAATTCAGCACTAGTGGGAGGGTGGGTGAGAGTCAGCCCCACCACACACACACACACAATACCCACACTATGCCTTCAGATTTGATTTTAGCAGCAAAGAGCTCATCATCTTTATTCTTCCTTTGGAGAGAAATAAAGCTGGAAATCAGTTGAGCAAAGCCTCGGCAAGCAAAAAGGGGGGTGGTGGTTCCCCAACCTAATAAATCAAAGAGGGTTTTGTGTGCTCTTGAGATTGCCCCTTCAGTGTACATAGCCTAGTCTCCCACTGCAGGCCTCAGTCTTTATGAATGTCTGACGAGATGGAGGGGGAGAGAGAGCGCCCGACTGATCATCACTCACTTAATCAAAACCTCCAGAAGGCACTCCTGCTTCCCAGCAAAAACCAACATCAGAATTTCATGCTCCGTCTTATCGGGATTCATGCTTCCAATCATCCCCTTTTTACCAGCAAATTTTAAACTCAAATTCAGCAAACACAAAAAGATAAATCTCCTCTTCTATCACATCTTGTGAGTTAAGGGGGGAAGAAGAAAAAGATCAGCGTAAGTAGTGGTGGAGAGACAGTGGGGGAGATGGGGGGGGCGGTGGTAAATGCATAGAAGAATTATTTTATCAAGGCAGCTACTTGGCTTGAGGTTTATTTTGAACCAAAGAGAGTTGTGTGAGTCGCTTCTTGTGTTTGTCTGGCAGGACATTCCGCTACGGTAATGGAGTAGACCGTAGAGGCAGCAACTCAACGCCAAGTGTTGGGCGGCAGTAAACAAACTGACTCCCTAAAGGGGCCAACAGCAACGGGTGGATGAGCCCCTTTAGGTGGGGTGATGGCCCCCTCAGTGAAGGAAATGCCACTTGAAACCATCATACTAGTCCCAACAGCAAAATGAGTAAAGGAGGAACTCTGATTCCCAACAGTCATGCCAGATAGACTGGCTGTGAAGGCACACCTTGTCCATATCATCAAGGCTGCGGCAGTCCATTGCCGTTCCGGTGTTAATTCCTGCATGTCTCATTTCATATGTGTTGCAGGAGATTGCTCCGAGATCATAGTGTGTGGGTCAGTTCTTGGCATGCTGGGATACACTTTAAGCAAATTCGCGCTAATAGAATTTTTCCTGATTGCCTTGGAGAGCAAAGGCGGCTCGGACACATCTGGCCTCCAAGACCAGGTCCTAGGGCAGGAAAAAAGCATATACTTGGACCGAGTTGGGGCCGACGACAACGACTTGGCTTGCAAATGAATCTGTTTGAGGATAAGGATAAAGAAATGTTCTTTAGATCTAAAAGATCCCCCAGAATGTGCTAGTAATGCTTCTTCCTGTCTCAATGATGATCTTTGGATTTAAACCAGCCTAACTCTGACTAATTATGCTAGATTAGTATAGACCATATATTAAGAGACTTGGAACATGGTAGTGTTGAACTATAATTGCTCAATACTTTCACTGAGCTGCCAAAGTTGCTGTCTACTTTTCCTCTATTGACCTCCCTGTCATCTATTTCCTTTGTAACTTCTTGCATATATTCCTCAAATTAAGGATAATACTCTTGGGCACTAGAAAGTACCCTGCATTATTACATATAATTTTTAGATTGCTAAAGAAACCTGCATTTCACTTTAATTCAGTATAATAAGCAAAACACAGAAGTCCCCACATGTATCTCTGCTTAAAGGTCACCCTTGCTCGAAAGCCAGTCGTATCCGACTCTAGGGTTCAGGGCTCATCTCTGTTTATAGCCAAAGAACCAGCACTCTTGCCGGCATGTTTGGCCCCGCCCCCGCCAGGGGGTTTAAGAGACCGGCGGGGCAGCAGGACTTTGTCGCTGCCCCAGTCTCCCTGCGGGTGAGATGGAGCAGCCCCCGCAGTGTCAAACGCCAGGACTTCCACCTTGCCGGCGCCCCCCCCCCCCACTCTTATTTGGGGTAAGAAGACCTTTGTCGCTGCTACTTTTCAGTGAGATGCTGTTATACTTTATTGTAATTCATTTTGTTATTCTCACATTGTATTTTGCTTTTGTTATATTGTGTCTCTGTTCTTTGCTATATTGTATTTTTACTGATATGTTGTGAGCCGCCCTGAGTCAGCTGGTGCCAAGCAGGACGGGATAGAAATCAAAATAATAATAATAATAATAATAATAATAATAATAATAATAATAATAATAATAATAATAATAATAATAATAATAATAATAATAATAATAATAATAATAATAATAATAATAATAATAATAATAATAATAATAATAATTTGCAGACATTTCCATAGACACGTGGCAGGCATGTCTCAATGCAGAATGCTATTTACCTTCCCATGGAAGTGGTCCCTATTTATCTACTTGTAACTTCTTGCTTTCAAACTGCTAGGTTGGTAGGAGCTGGGACAGTGATGGGAGCTCACTCCATCATGCAGTACTTGGGAATCAAACTCTGACCTTCAGGTCGTCAAGTTCAGCGTCTTAACCCCTTGAGCCAACGCAGTCCCTTATCTCTGCTTAGAACCCATCAAAAATGGAAGCACATAAGGCGCAGTGGTTAAACTGCTGTCCTACAACCAAAAGGTTGTGAGTTCGATCCTGACCAGGGATCAAGTTGACTCGGCCTTCCATCCATCCGAGGTCAGTAAAATGAGTACCCAGCATGTTGGGGGCAAAAGGGTAATTAACTTGTGAACCACCAAGAATGTGCACTAAGCACTATGGGGCGGTATAGAAGTGTGATTGCTTTGCTTTAATATCTGCATCCAGTGGTAATGTCCTTGGCACATGCTTAAACCCACAGATTGGATCCACAGAGGCCTCTTTCTTTCACAGAAGGAAACTCCTTCACTTGCTTATTGTACAAAGGTCCCGAATGGTCAAATAGGGCCAATGTGTATTCTTGCCAAGCAGAGATTAAGATACTGAGGGAAGGGCTCTGCTTTTCCACAACAACAACAGCTTCTTTATACACTATAAACCCCCTTCTTCTATATTTTGCCTTTACACCTCTTCAAATAATACTGTCCCTTTAAATATACAAAGCTTAGAAATTTCTCCCTAAGTTCCTTTTTAAAAATACTTTGCAAATACTGTACAAGGATTGCACAGCAGGCAACTGATTGAAAGACTAGATGTGTGATGCTACACATACTTACTCAGAGTAACCCCAGTATGTGCAATGAGTTTCACCGAGAAACTGTGCTTACAATGGAAATAAATAATGAAACCCTCATGGAAAGGGTTGCCATAAATCGGAATCATTCTGACAGCATGTAATTATTAATTATGCATGCCCACCCAGACGTAATCCCCAGGGAGTTTCATGGGACTTATTCCCAGGTGAGGGTGTACAGAACTGCGGCCTAAAAGAACACTTTAAAATGCCATTTTAATTACATCGATAATTTTCAGGCCAAATGATTAAGTGAAACGATGTGCAGACCTATATCCACACATTATTTGAAAGGCAGTTAACTCAAAAATGAGACCTATCTCATTTGTCAGTATCATCTCAGAGAAATAATTACTAACTTTATCACAACATGCAACCACCCAAGCATTTTATGAGTCACTTTTCCTAGGCAAAATGTTTTGAGGTGGTACCTGTGTAAGTCGGTGCAAGCATAAATCTGAGAGTAAATAAAACAGAAGCAAAAAAAAAGACAAAAAATGTTGTGACACCTTAAAGACTAACTCCTGTATTTAACTGTGAGCTTTTGTGTACCCAGTCCACTTCATCAGGCGTGAAAAAATATCCACTTTCCTAGCCAAAACCTGATCCCTACCAAAAAAGACATTTAGCCTCTACAACAGACCAGATTCTGGCAAACTGTGAGTCGTGCAATATCATGGGGGCTTTGTTTGTTTAAACATATTTGTCCTCTTGGCCCAAGGACCCAGCAGCATAGCTAACAGTACTTGGCATGAAAATCTAAACTAATACAGCCTACTCCACTCCACTTTCGTACATGGCAGAAATGCTGAACGTGAACTGTCCAGGGGGAATAGGGCCACATTCATCCTTCATCCATTGTAGCCATGACAAGCTCTTTGGCACTTATCCGCCTGAGATTCATGAAAGGGCCCTATATATGTATAGCTGCATACACACACAAAAGGTGGCCTATATTAGAAATGTGCAATGTTGCAGAGACGGGGATAATACTGCTCTCTCAATTCTACCCCAATCTACAACAGAGGAGCATCAGCCTCTGAGTTGCACTGTTTATAAACCAACCTCAGCCACAGACAACCCCAACCCGCTGCATGCAACAAACACTGGAACCCTGTTGTAAGCCATTCGTTTTGTCAATGCTTCCAGATAATAATTTATTTATCTTACTTTAAGTTTTCAAATGAGGGATACAATTAATAGCAATTATACCTATATACTGCCCCATAGCACTTAGTGCACTCTCTGGGCGGTTCACAAGGTAATTATGATTTTGCTCCCAACATGCTGGGTACTCATTTTACCGACGTCAGAAAGATGGAAGGCTGAGTCAACCTTAAACCCTGATTGGGATCGAACTCACAATGTTCTGGCTACAGTACAACAGTTTAATCACTGCACCACCAGGGCTCTTATTAAAAGCTTCTAATAACATAAATAAAATCACAGATTATATAACTGAGAGGGAAAGGGATTGAGCCATTCCTTAACCCAGGAGTACTCAACCTTTTAAAGCCGGGGGCTGGGTCACACTCCCTCAGATAGCTTCGGGGGCCAGACAGCCATTTTGCCCTTCCTCCACCACATGGCACTTCTTGATGTGGTGGAGGCAGAGGGGCACATGAAATGGTGCCGTGGGCTGCATTCGGCCTGTGGGCCGCAGGTTGAGAATCCCTGCCTTAACCTATTACCCCGTCCTCCCAGCAAATATTTCATTCTTATGCTTTGTTTCCTCCGCCTGGAATCCAACTATGAGACTTGAGGGTAGAACAGCTTTCAAAACCAGGCAGGTATTTAATGTCCCATGTAACCAAACAACCACAGAAAATGGCATAAATGTTGTGTGCGCGCGTGCATGTGTGCTTGCATGCAACAATATAGAGATAAGAACTGCATTTACTTTCCAAATTTCACTGACAATACTGCTTTTTTAAACATCTAAAATCTCCTTGGGATTTTACATACAAAATAAGAATTGTGTTAGAAAGACCCTTAATTCCTATCTTGTCGCTATTTCTGTTTCCAGGAGGACACAGCAGTACCTAATCACAGCAATGTTAAAATCCTGGAGTCTTTTCATTAATTAAAAGGGTAACTTTTCCGTCTAGAGGACACAATTTACAAAACACAGCTTCCTTGGACACAGTTGCCGACACACAGAAGAAGAGATACAACATCTGGGTTATTTACTTCTGCCCACTCAACCAACAATTTGAGCTAGACCCAAAAACAAATTCCTAGACAATAAATTTGTAAAAAGCCTACAAGTTGGGCAAACACATTCTCCATACTACGTAGCTAGGTGTTAAAAATGCTTGAAACTGGGGAGAGTCAAACAACTCAAGCCCCTGGTAGCAACCTACAGCCATCAAAACATAAGTATTTATGTGCAATAGTGTACTTCTGTTTTTATTCATTATCTTCTCTGGAAATTACCGATCCCTCAACTCATAGAGGTATCCCAGTCTTACTGCAGGCCTGTTCTAGAATAAGACAAAATGAGACACCAACTTGGGTGGTAAATGTTGCGGGCTAGTGCCCACAGCTCTTTGGCTATCTCCCTAGATCCCTCCCAACTATTCCTGCCTGTTGTAGGATTATATGCCAAATATCTTTCCTTATCAGACAAGAAACAAAATAAAATAAAATAAAAGTAACAACAACACAACTACTAGCTCTGTGGTTTAGATATCTAGTTGCAGAGCCAGAGGCTGGGAGTTTGATTTTCCACTGTGTCTCCTGGAAGAAGAGCCAGCCAGCGTAGTCAAAACTGCACAGTCCCAAGGCACCTCTAGAAGAACGGAATGGTCAACCACTTATGTGCATTCTCTGCCTAGAAAATCATGGAATGAGTTGCCATTAAGTTGGAATTGATATGATTAACATAATGATTGTTAATATGATGTGATTGTTGTTGCTGTTGCTGTAGTAGTAGTAGTAGTAGTAGTAGTAGTAGTAGTAGTAGTAGTAGTAGTAGTAGTAGTATTTTAATGTGAGCTTTTGTGGATCAAGTCCACCTCCCCATCTGAGTGCAACAACTGGTCCAGCTGCAAAGACAGTCCAATTCTGTTCTGGTTGCACATCGGTAAGGCCACTTGGCAGCCAGTTGCTCCCTTAAGACACCCACGAATCCTCAAGAAAACTAAGCATGAACACACTCTCTTCCTTTTATGTCTGAGGAAGTGGGCTTGATCCACAAAATCTCACATTAAAATACATCAGATAGTCTTTTAAGGTGGCACAACATGTTGGTCTTCTTTTGTTGTGGTGGTTACTTTTCTTTTGCTTTGTTTCTTGTCTGCACAGACTAACATGGATACTATCTTGAAAGCTTCAACTATGGATACCCTTCCTTGTAGCCCTAAAACGACCCTTTCCGTAACTAGGTAAAGGTAAATGTTTCCCTTGCTCGAAAGCCAGTCGTATCTGACTCTAAGGTTCAGTGCTCATCTCTGTTTCAAAGCCGAAGAGCCAGTGCTGTCTGTTTCTGCAGACATTTCCGTGGTCATGTGGCAAGCATGACTAGACACCATAGCACATGGAACGCTGTTACCTTCCCACCAAAGTGGTCCCATTTAATTCATTTTCCTCCTTTGGCAGAGGAGACAAAAATGCCCCAGGAAGACCTTGCATACACATTCTCCTCTAAGACCCAAAAACTCACCTTTTGTGCCCAAATATACAAAAATAAAGGATACAGAATTCAAACACACATTGAGCTTCATGAAAACCGCTGCTAAATCGATTTTGTATGACTGGAGCTCTAGGTTAAGACTTTTATAAAACAAAATCCGATAAGGTATTTTATTTTTCAAACACTGAGTTTTCTTGGAGAAAAATATGTTCCAGTCACTCTTAAGCATAGCAAATGAGAAACAACCTCTAGTCTCCAAGCCTTGTCAAGTCTGCTAAATTAATAATACTTTCAGGATTCTATTAGGCATCAAATGGTCTCAAAATTCTACTGCTTTTAGTATTTTACACCGGAGTTGTTTGCATTAATTGCTCGTTACCCAGAAGGATAAAAAGCAACAAAAAGTAAAATGCAATGACTCACTAAAGACAAATAATAGATGGCTGCGAACTGCTGCTATATGAAACAGTATCACCTAAATAATAACAATAATGGACGGATATGAAGCCCTTTAATAGTTTATAATAATAGTGTGCTATCAAGTCAATTCTGACTTCTGGTGACCCTCTTTCCAGGGTTTTCTAGGTAGAGAGTACTCAGAAGTGGTTTACTACTCCCTTCTTCTGGGAGTGCCCTTGGACTGTGCAGCTTGCTCATGAATATTGTTGATATGTTCACTTTTCTAGCACCCCACTGTGCTAAGCATCCTCCAGGCAATTCACAATATAATTATTCAACCTTTGGTTTGCTCCCAACAAGCTGGGTACTCATTTTACTGACCCTCAGAAGGATGGAAGGCTGAGTCAAATCTTCAATGTGACATCAACCATTCCTCTTTCTCTTGAGCCGGTTGTGATCAATTTCAGATCATGAGCAGAGTTCTGACTAAAGCGCTGCAGCTTAACACTGAGCCATGGAGTGTCTACAGGGACTACACTGAAAAACTGCACTTTCTAGAGACAACGTCTATACAATAAGCAACAACGAGCCAAAAACAACACAAAAAACAATCCTGCTATGGCAACTAACAGTATTGCCCAACAAAATCTTTAAATTGTGGTATTGGGAACTAGAGACCACATTGCCAACATACATTGGATCATGGATAAAACAAAGGAATATCAGAAACAAGTCTATTTCTGTTTCATTGACTACGCCAAGGCTTTTGATTGTGTGGACCACAATAAAATGTGGCAAGTAATTAAAGAGATGGGAATACCAGAACACCTTATATGCCTCATGATAAATCTGTACATGAGTCAAGAAGCAACAGTTAGGACAGAGTATGGAATGATGGAGTGGTTTGGAATATGAAAAGGAGTAAGACAAGGCTGCATTTTGTCACCCTGCTTATTTAACTTATATATAGAGCACATAATGCACAATGTATGCCCGGACAAATCACAAGTTGGAATTAAAATTGCTGGGAGAAACATCAATAATTTGAGATATGCAGATTCTACCCTAATGACAGAAAGTGAAGAAGACCTAAAGAAGCTCCTGCTTAGGTTGAAAGAAGAGAGTGCAAAAGCTGGCTTGAGACTCAACATCAAGAAAACTAAGATAATGGCAACAGGCCATATCAGTCCCTGGAAAATAGATGGGGAAGAAGTAGAAGCAGCGACAGACTTTACATTCTTAGGATCCAAGATCACTGCAGATGATAATTGTAACCATGAAATAAAACGATGACAGATTATTGGGAGACAAGCTATGAGAAACCTGGGGAACATAGTTAAAAGTAGAGACATCACCTTGCAAACAAAAGTCCGCAAAAACAAAGCAATAGTATTCCCGGTAGTAATGTATGGTTGTGAGAGCTGGACCATAAGGAAAGCTGAACACAGAAGAATAGACACCTCTGAAATGTGGTGTAGGGGAATTTTAAGAGTACCCTGGACAGCAAGGAAGACAAATAGGTCGGTCTTAAAAGAAATCAACCCCGACTGCTCCTTGGAAGGTCAAATATTGAACAGGAAGCTAAAGTACTTTGGACATCAAATGAGAAGAGAGGACTCAGTTGAGAAGGCCTTGATGCTGGGAAAGGTCAAGGGCAAAAGAGGAAGGGGATGGCAAAGAATGAGATGGCTAGATGGTATTGTTGGCACAATGGGCACAGAGCTGGGCGACTTGAAGAGGATAGTGGAGGATAGAGGTGCCTGACGTTCGATGGTCCACGCAAAGGGTTGGATTCAATTATGTGACTGAACAACAAATTGATACATATATTATTCCAGACACCTACATGGTCAGCAGTAAATCAGTAAAAGGCAATTTTGCAAGGCCCAGATAAGCTCCACACTGTTCCACCTTTAAAAAATGGACTAATGGATTCCTTTAATTCTTGGGGATTCTTAATGATCTGGGGAGGTGGAGAGGATGGCCAAATCAAATCAGTTCCAAAGTTCTTTGCTTGCAGCTCCTCAATCTACTGACAGAACTGATCATCTTTTTAAAATATCAGCATCTTTTATTCCTTTTTTAAAAAAAGAAAATGTGATTCAGCCCAAATTATGCTTTTTGAGCAATGTGATTTCAAGAAGAAAACTCTAAGCACATGCTTACCCCATGCAACTGAGAAGTGATGGGACTGGACAGTACTCATTTTTCTGCCCACATTTTCCTTCTGCAGGTTGTGAACTCAGGTAGAACCAAGGTGATCTTTGCATGTAGAAATCCTTGCTTTCTGTCCAAAGCACACCTCGTGATTGTCTGGCTGGACATCCTGCTATGGTAATGGAGTAGACCGTACAGCCAAAGACTCAACGCCGAGTGTCAGGTGGCGGTAAATAACCTGACTCCCTAAAGGGGCCAATGGCTACGGGTGGATGAGCCCCTTTAGGTGGGGTGATGGTCCCCTCAGTGAAGGAAATGCCACTGGAAACCATCATATTGGGTCCAACAACAAAACAAGCAGAGGAGGAACTCTGATTCCCAAAGGTCATGTAGGTGAAAGAAGCCATGCCAGATGAACTGGTTGTGAAGGTGCACCTTGTCCATATTCTCAAGGCCGCAGCAGTCCATTGCAGTCCCAGTGTTAAATCCCGCATGTCTCATTTCCTATGTGCTGCAGGAGATGGCTCCGTGATCATAGTGTGTGGGTCAATTCATGGCAGGCTGGGATCCACCTTAAACAAATTCATGCTTGCTTTTTTTGGGGGGGGGGATGCATTCGCGGATACTAATTGTAGCCAACAACGACACCTTGTGAAGCTGTTTTAAACATGCTCTGTAACTTCACCCCTTTGGTAAGCTGAAGCAGAATTATGCAACTAAGCAAAACAGACAAATGTTCTACAAGTCTGAAGATTCAGCGTTCTTTGATACAGATTACACTGCAAACTTCAACAGACAATTACTGCGGCAGAATCCCGATTTTTTTTTTTTAGTGCAGCACAGAATAGCCATTCTGATCCTATCCACCACCTTTTGAGACAGCTTTGCTATCCTGGAGGCTAACCACTCACACTGTTAACTCCTCTCAATATCTTTCTGAGTGCCCCAGCTATTACCAAAGTTACCTCCAGAACACCAAAGATTCCAAGCAAGCTTTCCATAAGCAAAGATCACTTCCATTCCATTTATACACAGATGTGCACAGAAATACAGACAGAAAACTTCAAAACTAAATGCGCGCCAGAGATTTTAGAGACAGAGCTGAAGCTTATAACAAGAGAAAAGACAAGAGCACGGCTCGAATGTCACTTTTAAATACATCCACATTGTTCAAAGTGCACCAATATTGTGAACAGCTTTCTCCCCAACAGTGAACAAAAATACAAGGGTGGTTGGGTTGTGAAGACCCTTTTCAAAAGGAAAAGTCCACACTGCCAAATCAGAGGAATCAAGGCATCTGCCTGTATCTCTAGCCAAGTGTGAATTTTCCCTAGGATAGAGCCCCAAAAAGCTCCCTTCAAATTAAAAGCCAATCCTGCTGCGCTCCAGGTTTCTTCTACCTAAGAAACAGCTCTCCCTGGAAAAGTGAAGCACAAGGGTATTGCTTTTATGCTACTGGGTTAAATAATAATAATAATGTCATAATTTACTCTGTGTTGAAAGGATTTTTGCTGGAGAAATTCCGCTCAGTGGACGATCCTTTCACATCCCCAAGATCCATCGTGCAGCACTAGGGTATCGAAACCCAACCTTCCAGTCTCCAAGCTCAGCATCTTAACCACTAACCCACTGCAGTGCTGCCGGGTGAAAGAAAGAAAGAAGAAAAGGAGCTTGTGCAATCTTCGCCTAAAGTGCAGAGCTCCTACCTTGCAGATAATGGAGAATGGAGCTGAAAAAATCTCTGAACTAATGGTGGATACAGAAACAGATCCACTTCAATAGCCAGAATAGCGATTATGACGAAGCAGTAACTAAGCAGAACAGCAAACAATATCCTATCTATGGCTGTCACTTTGCTAGATCTTTTTTTACTTAAGTGCCTTCAGAAAATGGCTGAGAGGTGAACAGAACATGTTGTCATTGTTTAAAAATAATACGTCTTCCACAATCATTTACTAAAAAGGGCAAGAGAGGGGTCTCCAGGTTCCACTGAGTAATGCTACAGAAGAAGCTGCATTTAAACCAAGTCCAAGGAGAGCTTCTTTATGAGAAAACTCTTGACCCTTCCATTTATAAGAAGGAAGGTTACTTTCCCACTCAGGCAGCATTTGTGGACAAAAACAAAGACAAATATTTCCAGCCAGCCTCCAGCTTCGTAGGCTAAGAATACTTCAACTGAACGCTAGGGAAAGATGTGCAGGGATATTATGTGTAAGCCTTGGATATGAAGCAATAGGGTGACACAGAGAGACAGAAAGAGTGATGGTGGTGAAAAAATCCATACAAGGAGAAGAGTAAACTTGGAGAAGCCATCACAATCACTACTTAATTTATTGTTGTGCGGTAACAGATGCAAGTTAAAACAAGACAACACTAAGAATGGAATAAAACCCCATAACCATTTAAGCATGTACAGGTACATTTTTTGAAAAATGCATCCCATCAAAAATAATAACATTTTTTATCACATTTTTCAGTATCGAAAGGTCATTTTACTTTAGTGTCTGCAGAGCTATACTTCCAAATTCTTGTGTGCATGCACTGTAAAAAGTAGCAGCCCCCCCCCCCCCAAGTTCTGGTTACCATCTTCATTAAGCACATATGAATGGGGTCAATGAGGCAATTTTTGGAAAAAAATAATCTACTAGTGAAGCTGTGTCTTCTAGAACCGCTAACAGCCTCCAGCCCATTTACTGGCACAGAAACGGGTAAGGTGGGCATGGAGGACAAAGGGCCCTTTCACTCGTTTTCTCCAGGAGACATTTTCCAACAGCATCTTCAGGGTTGGGTTTACCTGTATACCATGACACCATGCAATGACAGCAATGTTACCAATGTCTTTTCCCCTCCCAAGATGTTTCTTGCACTTTGCTGGGGCTTCAAGCGCCCACATCGTTGCATCCTTCGCATGGCTCCAGGCCTAACTTGGTTTCAAAGGTTTTTGGGAAGAAGGGCAGCTGTTGCCGAGAGGAGGCTAATATGGTGGAGATATTAACTAAACAATCTACAAACAGGACCAAGAGACAGGAAAAAGAACACGGGTGGTGTTTTCCCTTTCTACTACTTCAGATGCCGTATCCGTTTTGGATATTGGCTATCATTATGGTGATAGTCTTCCTGTTCTTAACTCCTCGGAACAGTTCTTCCGAAGACATGCCACACCAGTTTCTCAGGTTCTTCAGCCAAGAAGTCTTTCTATGTCTAGAGCAGTGCTTCCAAACCTTTGGTTTTTGGACTCCAATTCCCAAAGCCTAAGCCAGTACTTAGGCTGATCAGTGTTTTGGGGAATTGACTTAGGCTTCTGGGAATTGAAGTCCAAAAACCAAAGGTTGAGAAGTTGAGTTGGAGAATTGAGTTGGAGAATTCTATACTTTATGTTGTTCCTTATGATATGGCCAAGGTTTTGGAGCTTTCTTTGCTTAATGGTCTTTTATCAGAAAAAAGTATCTGAGAAATTTCACTTCAGCACCTGACTTTCTTCAGACCAAAGGACACATGTACTATTGTTACAGCAAATTTCTAAACCAGGTCTTCCCGACCTGTGGGTCCACATGTGGGCTCTTTCTGGCGGGGGGGGGGGGACTGTGACCCGGTTTAGTTGTTAAGTGAGTGTTTGGTTGTTTTTAGTTGTTAAGTGAGGCGACCAGTCAGAGAAAATTCTGCTCTTTAAGTGAGTTAGTCTCTAAGTGAGGCGCTCTCTATGTGAAGTTTTACTATATTAGCATTTTGGCCATTGTGGTGCTTTGCTAGCAGAGAGCTCAAATACCTGTATCAGATTTTCCCTTCTTCATGCATTCCTGTGTTGAAGGGTCTGCATGTGTGTAAGGCAGATAAAGCAATGGTGTGGATGGGCACAGAAAATGCCTGGCCTGCTTTTGCAAAAAAATGGCAGGGAAAGTGAGAGTTAAAGACCTGACATTTTTGCAAAAAGAATACTAAGTGTTTTGCAAACTGAACATTTTTAGAGGCTCCACCCATCAAAGGAGGTGGAATTCCTGAACAGATTCACTGACTGCCATAAGCATGGAAAAGAAATACCTGTAACAAAGTTTCAGAATCCATTGGAAGTAGCACCAGAAGATGCAAGTAACTTTTTCAGATGGAACTAATTGATTTGCTGACCAGTCATCATCTCAGAGACACTTAATTCTAGCATTAAAAGTATGCACTGCGCACTACAGTTTTACTTTGACATTGCCAGTTAAAGTTGTCTGACATTTTGCTGTGCCGCAATCAAAGAACTCAGGAATAAGAGAGTTACAACATGGAAAAGCCAAGGCAACAGCTCACATTCTCCTTCTCTTAATCAAAAAGATGCTTCAGAAGTTTAACATTAAGTCTATCAACTAATTCCTTTCCTGGAGAGCTAGTGCAGTTTAGTGACAGACTAGCCATGGCTAGATTACACATTTCAGTGTAGCTGGCCTGGCCTAAAAATTGTTATCTATTTGTGTGTGGGGGGGGGAGGGGGGGTTGATGTGCCATTTGTCACACTCCTCCCATCCTGATGGGATCCAACCTTTAAAACACTTTCCCTGATCATCTATGGATGGTTAGGGAAAGTGATTTTTTTAATGTCTGTAGATCATTGTTGATGCAGTATCAAACATTTAAACTGGAAGTAGCTTTGACAGCTGCAAGATTCACATTTAGTTCATTCCCAGCATCCACATACACTGGGAATATGATAAAGGAGAGTGCCCTGAAAAAGTTGAATATCCCAATGTGGTTTGTGTGTGGGGGGGGGGGGGGGGGGACGGGGGGGACTGGACTGCTCCAGCATGCAACATGTGCAGACATTGTTAAAAAGACACCCTGAAGAGTAGGCTACATGCCTGTACTCAGTGGGAGTACAGTGACAATGGAAAGCCACACCATCAACATCTCAAATACATTAAAAAAACTTTCTAGAGTTGCCCAAACTCAGATATAACTCGATGGCACAGAACAAGGGCTACTTCTTTCTCCCTTTTTGCATTAGCTCTCACAAAATACCCCAAAATCACAGAGCCAGAAATTCCCATGCCCTGTTCCATATAGGATCTACAATACAGGAGATAGCTAGAGCAAGGTCAAGCAGCATTATGAGCACCCAAGACTGCATTTGTTGTATCAGCTTTTCCCTGATGCTTTGAAATCTGGTTTTGGCACTCTGGAGGTTTGTGTATGTGTGTGTGTGTGTGGGGGAGAGGCACTAACAGATCTCAGGGTCAGAAAATGACCCCAGGGGTTCCCCTTACCTGAACTATAGCATCCCTGAAAGATTCCCTTCCACTTCAAGAAAGACTTCTCCGGGCCTTTAGAATAAGTTATTCCATTATTATTTATTTTTGTACCTACACCTAGGAGTTGCTCAGACATATTGCGACTGGCTGAGAAACCATGCTATTTTAGGGGGGACGGGGAGCAAAATCCGGTAGAACTTTAAAAACAAGCAATTTTATTTTAGTGTGATTTTATTTCATGGACTAAACTTCACTTCCACTTTAATCAGGATACAGAGAATAAGTGATAACGGTTCGTTCTAATACAAAAAGGGACTATCAGGCAGTACATCAGAGAGAAGTAGTTTTCATCCAAGTCACACACATCTACAACAGTGTGAAACGTAATTTTTTGGACATCCTAAAAGCCCCAGCAGGAAACCAACATGGGAATCTGGGAGTTAGAGAATTCTGGGAATCCAACTCCATAAAAAGTAACCTTTTTCCACCTACATCTATCTATATACCTCACACTCACACACAGGGGAACATCTTTTCTCAGATCGAGTGATAAACCTATTCTTCTTTTGTGTCCAGATCAAACTTTGGACTGCCAAAATGAAGCCACTTTCTTGGCTTTGTCATTGGCCAAAATTAAATCTTCATTGGTACAAGTTTCTGGCAGTAATCGGTCTTTCACTTTTGTTTCACGTTCAGCCTGGCACTGAACGGACTGCAGGAGGGACAATAAGCTGAAACTCATTCTCAGGAAGGATGACATTGGTGTTCTTCTGCTCAATGGTCTGAAGCAAGGCCAAAATCTGGGATTATCCACCGATATAAGTGTAATGGCTATTGCTATACAGTGGCACCTTGGATAAAGTCCGATTCGGATAAAGTCCGATTCGGATAAAGTCGCGGTTTTCATGCACACGTGATGCATCGCATAAAGTCCAAAACTGCTTTAAAAATGGAAGTTATCTGAGGTATTTGGTATAGGAACCTTGGATAAAGTCAATTTTTGGATGTTATCCGATGCATCGCCCATTTGATTCGGATAAAGTCCAAAATTAGATAAAGTCCAAACTTGTGGAACGGAGTTTGGACTTTATCCGAGGTTCTACTGTACTTCTTTGTTGCTGTGACAGAAAGCAACTTGCACTTCCAGCAACAAGGGACCAATGATACTTCTGCTATATTATTTCAGGGCCCCATGCCCTGGTAACCTGAAGATTAAACTACCATCCTGCATTTTCTCTGAGGTCACCTTTGAAGGCATTTCCAGAAACTGCTGCTTGTCCCAAAAAAAAAAAAAACAGCTGCAAGGTTTGCAATGAAACCATGCCAAACCTAAGCTCTAAGGATGCCTTTGGTTCCCACTCAGTATTTTGGTCGATGCCAGGGGGGCCAAAGGGGAGACCTACACTCGCCACAAGCCACTGCTTAAAGCTCTTCATAGAAAGAGGAAAGTTAAGAGCCCTGGTCGTTAAATTGTTGTAATGCAGCCAAAATGTTGTGAGTTCGATCCTGGCAGGGATCAAGGTTGACTCAACCTTCCCTCCTTCCGAGGTCGGTAAAATGAATACCCAGCACATTGGGGGCAAAATGATAATAACCTTATGAACTGCCCTGAGAGTGCACTAAGGCTATGGGGTGTTATATAAGTCTAATTGCTATTGCTATTGTTTCTACAGGGGGGTTTCATCAGGTGCCCCCATCTCCTCGGGTACCATGGGCAGGGATAGCAAAAATGGTCCACTGCACTCTGGCTGCACCATATTTTTGTCAAAAGGGGGTGGGATCACAGATAGGGGCTGTCTAGCACCTACTCTGATTTTTATCTCTGTTGGTCTTTTCTTTAAACCCAACTTATTTTTATCTCTGCTGATTGCTTTTCTACTGGATTGTTATTTCTCTTATCTCTGCTGATTGTTTTTACACCACTCTTTAGAGCTGTGCTGCTCCAAACGTTTTTTTAATTACTTTTGTTGTAATCCTCAGTATTTGCAAGCCACTTGGGAACTCTTTGAACAGTAAATCCCCATAATAAATAAAGAACAAAATTAATTCTATTTAGTTTGCTCTCCTTCAAGCAATCAGCAACTAGAGATACTGCTCCAGTGGCATCCGGGCTATTTCACCTGTTTCCTACGCTTGCCAAGTGTACATTTAACAAAGAGACACAGGCAATTGCAGGTTCATGCACTTCTGTGTTTGCTTGTATCTTTGTTTGGTTTGAAATTTAACCCAGTCGTGTCCTACCCTAGGGTACGGTGCTCATCTCCGTTGACAGCCAAAGAGCCAGCGCTGTCTGCATCTACAGATGTTTCCGTGGTCAAGCGGCAGGTATAATTAGGCACCAGAGCTCACGAAATGCTGTTACCTTTCCCACCTAGGGTTGCCATATGTCACGGAAAACCAGGAATTTCCCAGATTTTGATTGTCCTGGCCGGTTTGGTAAAAAAATCATTGAAAAGTCCCGGATTTGCAAGGTTTCAAACCAAGGGGCATGCTCTTAGTTTGGGGGGAAATCTCGCCTTTTTCTTGCTGCCATAGAGCGCTGCCTCTACTTAAGCACCAGCCAGCATCTGTAGAAGCAGCCCCAGCAGCTTGGTGGCTGAAGAAGGAGATTGGGTTGATCAGCGTGGCCTGATTATCGGTAAACGGAGGTCCCCAGCGGCAGGGAGATCTTCATTGAACCCACCCACCACCCAGCTGACAGGCAGCTTGGTGATGGGATAAATTGAAGGTCTCTGGAAGGAGAATGAGGAAAAGGAGGGGAGCATGAGGGGGAAGAGGAGGATGAAGGCACTCCAGAAGGTCTCCTCGACAGCCCCATTTGACGCATGCACAGTATGAAAAATGCAATGATGTCACGTGGCTGTCCCGGTTTGTTGGAAAAGAATTATGGCAACCCTATTAATCCCACCAAAGTAGTACCTATTTATCTACTTACAATTTCTTGATTTCGAACTGCTAGGTTGGCAGGAGCTGGGACAGACTATGGGAGCTCACTCTGTCACGCAGCACTTGGGTTGTGACAGGCCGAGCTCTCATCGTCTGTCCCAGTTAAGTGAATGTGTGAGCAAAATGCTTTTATAATAACACGGAAACTGAAAGCAAGCAGAACTGTTGCCTAGTGAGCTTGGGTGTATCTGTCAATACAGCACTAGCTCCAACAAAACAAATAATCAAATAAATAAATGCAAGCCAAATTGTCAGCAAACCACTGGATACTCACTTTTGTCAGATAAAGGGTGTTAAAATGTAATTGTATTAAGGAGCAAGCAGCGATGTTTGCACTGATCACAGTCAATGAGAAAACTAACGTTTCTTGCATGGTAAATTATCCTCAATTACAGTTACCAGAGTGGCTCCCTAATTATACATATAAACAAAATAGTGCACAGCAACCCTAGAGTAATTCAATCATTTCCTTTGCACATTAGTATCACTCTAGCATGTGGGAAAAGCAAAAGATACTTTCAACCATATGTCCTTTCTTTCCTCTCAGACAATGAACAACCACACTTTGCAGCTTGTAACCGTGTTTTCCAGCAATCTCTTCTTCTTCTGCCATATCTATATCTGAATATTAGAAATCCTCATGGTGATCAGTCATGAACTGTCCTGAGAATATAATGCAGTAGCCCTTCTGCATCGCAGCATGACACCCGTACCACTGATCTAGTTCCACGAGTCACTTTCTGGTCCTGAGCCCTGTTGACACACAAAGTCCTCCTCAGCCCCAGGCCAGTATTAATAAAGCTGTTGCCCTCCATCCAGATGGATTCAAGTGGGATTTAATCCGTTTAGGGACCATCACCCTTCCCTGTGGACTTCATCACCCAAGGCCATTGGTCCTCGGGGTTGTCAGCTTAGTTAACCGCTGCCTGACAATTGGTGTTGAGTCACTGGCAATATGGTCTACTCTATTACCATAGCAGGATAACCTGGCCAGACTGTACTCTCTATCACCTGAAAATGATGAATCTATAAACTGGCCTCCCTCATCTTCATGCTCTGCAGAAGTACTGACTACATATCCTATCACCCTTAGCTGGTAGCTGCAGGCTAAAAGTCAGGAAGTCACTGGGATGGTGAAGTCTGGTTTAAAAAGAGATTGATATTCCATTAAAAAAAGAACACAGAGGTCCCCCGTCCCCCCAATTCTGGCACCTAAGGAAAAGTCCTCATATTTTTAATTTAATTGTATTAAAATACTTAGCTCACACACATAATGCACAAGTCCCAATTTTCTGAAAATCAACTTCCTTTCCCTCTCACTGTTAGACAGAGATACTGAAAAAAATGTTTGACACACATTGGGTAACTATCACACCTTAAATACTGAATCTACTTGGTGGATAACTATGGCAGTGCAATATATATAACCTTCCCCCCTGCAAAAAAACCAACAACAAACCTCTACATCTACAACAACGTCATTTTGCTGCTCTGAATTCAGCTTTATCCATGCAAGACAAAAATAAGTGAGTCGTTTTAAAATCAAATACAAACAGTAGTCAAATGTGGTTTTCCACCCAATTTACAGGGGTAATACTTTTATTTAAAAAATGAACATAAGTATTACACATTTGCAATAGGGCCAGGCTTTGCAGCAGGTTTGAATAATTACAGGGTATTTTGTCATTTGTAAAAAGCTTCAAAGTTACTATTCTGTTAGGCTGGCCAATTATTGTGTACCTGATGTGTGTATAAATTGATGCCATGAGTCCTCACTCTCATGTATGAAGAAGTGGACTTGGTTCATGAAAGCTCATTTAAATACAGGAGTTAGACTTTGAGGTGCCACAACTATTTTTGTCCCTTTTTTTGCTGTTTTGTTTACTCTTAAATATTACACAATATCACATAAAGCCACAAAGCATCAGTGATAACCCAGAGAAAGCCAGGTGCAAATAGCACATCCGACACGAACTCACTCAGATATTTTAGGCAACCCACAAAACTTTTCAATCTCTTTTAATTTTCTCCATACATCCTTTAGACCTAGTTCATCAACCCATTTTTTTTAGTATCTTCACTTTGTGTTTTCCTGTATTATTTGAATGATTTGACCTATCTTTATTAATTTCTAATATGATTCCAATCTCCTGCTATAATCATTTTTCCTTTCCTTTCCTGTTGTGTCACTTTATTTCTTCTAAAAAATTCCCTTTGTGTATCATAAGGCATATTATTAAAATTGTTGTTGAAACTATTACTGTACTGCTATTCTTATTTGCTTCATATGTTACCTCTTGGGAAACAGTTCCAAAGCATAAAGAAGAACACCATTTCTAAAAAGCTGTCTGTTTAGGTAGAATGTGGCTTTTGACCAAATACATGTCAGAAAGGGGTTTCCAGCTGTGCGTTTTGCAAATAAAGAACTACTATTTATCTACACACACAAATGCCCTTGATAAAACACATACATATTTGTAGTGCCAGGAAAACAGCTTCTGAAGACAAAATGCAGTTTACAGAGTGGGCCTGCAAAGCATCTCGGAGAATTACTGCAAGCCACGCTGGGCTATGAGATATTGGAGGCAACGTAATTCTCTGACAAAAAACCTCTCACAAACAAATATGACCTTTTTATTGGAGACTGGAGATTCTCAGTAGCCTCTTAAAAATGGACTACATGCACACAAAGTTGTGTATGTGTGTGTGTGTGTGTGCGCGCGCGCGTCCATGCATGCGTGCGTGCGTGCCCGTGTGTGTGTGTGTGTGTGAGAGAAAGAAACATTTTCTTTCCCCCACACTGGACAAGAGGAAAATTCAAACACTGAACTATAGCCCAAAGTAGAGATTAAAATACAAATAGAAAAAGCAAGGTCTACCTCCACAAAAATGTTATGCAGTAGAGATCTAACTCTCACTACAAAGATCCAAATAGTGAGATGTTATGTATTCCCAGTGTTGTTGTAGGGAGTTGAAGCTTGACTAAAGCATCTGACATTGACTAAAGCATCTGAAAGGAGAATCGAAGCTTTTGAAATGTGGATCTACTGACAGCTGCTAAGGATATCGCAGGTTGACCATGTGACTAATGTGGAAGTGTTGCGCCAGATGGATAAAGAAGAAGAACTGTTTAAGACCATTAAGCAAAGAAATCTCCAATACCTTGGCTATATCATTAAGGAAAGAAGAGAGTGCAAAAGATGGCTTGAGACTCAACATCAAGAAAACCAAGATAATGACAACAGGCCATATCAGTCCCTGGAAAATAGATGGGGAAGAAGTAGAAGCAGTGATAGATTTTTTTATTTTCTTAGGATCAAAGATTACTGCAGATGGGGATTGCAGCCATGGAATAAAAAGGCAACTGATTATTGGGAGACAAGCTATGAGAAACCTGGGGAAACACAGTTAAAAGTAGAGACATTACCTTGCAGACAAAAATTTGCATAGTCAAAGCAATGGTATTCCCAGTGGTAATGTATGTTTGTGAGAGCTGGACCTTAAGGAAAGCTAAGAGCAGAAGAATAGAAATGTGGTTTTGGAGGAGAGTTTTGAGAGTCCCCTGGACAGCGAGGAGAACAAACAGGTCAATCTTAGAAGGTCAAAGAGTAAAGATGAAGCTACAGTACTTTGTACATCAAATCAGAAGAGAGGATTCACTTGAGAAAGCCTTGATGCTGGGAAAGGTGGAGGGCAAAAGAAGAAGGGGTGGCCATAAATGAGATGGCTAGATGGTATTGTAAATGCAATGGGCACAGAGCTGGGCGGGTTGAGGAGGATGGTGGAGGACAGAGGCGCCTGGAGGACAATGGCCTATGGGGTCGCAAAGGGTAGGAATCGACTGTGCGACTGAACAACAACAACAAAATCATAAGGAACAACATAAAGTATAGAGTACTCCATCTCGTTCTGCAAGGAAACATCCCTAGGAAGAAAAGCTCTGGACGAAGACAGACTTCCTGGCTGAAGAACCCGAGAGACTGGTGTGGCATGTCCTTGGAACTGTTCCAAGGAGTTAAGAACAGGAAGAGTATTGCCATGATGATAGCAGATATCCGGAACGGATACGGCACCTGGAGAAGAACGATTTCTGTTCACTGCTTGTCAAAACTTTACAAGGGACACAAAGTTGAACACATCTCATTTTAAGTGGGAGCTTTCTCATCTCCCTAGATTTCTCCACCACAGGTATCAAATTTGCAGAGTTCCAGGGGAAAAAAAGATTTTTACATTCACAGATTTATCTGAGACTCCCATTCCTGAATTTTCTACATACTTTTCAAGTCTTCAGAGCCCAGGTCAGTGGTTCCCAACCTTTTTCTTAGCCATGCCCCACCTAAACATCTCTAAAAACTTGATCCCACCCCCATGACATATAATTCTTATTATTCAAAAGGTGAACTCCTATTCACTGGAGGAAGGCTAAAAGGTCACTGAAGTCCAAAAATCAAAGGTAAGGAAACACTGGTCTAAACTCATTCTCGAATTGTCCCCTTAAAAATCAAATTGCTCCCCTGTGGGGTGATTGCCCCAAGTTGGGAACCATGTAGACCAGGGGTTCTCAACCTACAGCCCACCAGCTGGCCATTCCATATGGCCCACCACCCTCGCCAACACCGGAAGTGGTGAAACATGCCATAAATGTATGCGTTTTGCGGCAGCATTTATGGTGGGGGGGACCATGTGTCCAGCTCGATCAGCTGTCTGAGGGGGCGTGATCTGGCCCACAGCTAGAAAAGGTTGAGAAACCCGGGAATAGACAGTCCTCTTGCTATACCACTACCAGCTCCAGGATAGTCAAGGCATGTGGGGCACTTGAGGAATTAGGACACCCTCAGATGAGTAGGCCACACAAACTGTCATTTCACACCACTTTGTTATTGTTGTTGTGTGCTGCCAAATCTTCTCGGCCCTACAACCATCCTATGAATGAGAGATCTCCAAAACGCCTTGTCCTCAACAGTCCTACTCAATTCCTGCAAGTTATAACCAGTGGCTTTCCTTAGGGCATTAATCCATTTCAGATTTGGCCTTCCTCATTTCCTGCTGTCCTCCACCCTTCCCAGCAAGTCTTACTTTCTCATGTTGTGCCCAAAGTAGGATAGTCTCAGCGTATCTGCAAAGCTCCCCTACAGCACCACCTCCTTTAGTGAGAATCGAAACTAAAGTGGTACTCTGTATAATGAACATGTTGTATAACAAAAAAAATTGTACAATGAAGTGTTTGTGCGCTATTTGTGATGTACCGTAAATTTAAGGTGTACCGTACATTTGTCATGTACCGTTTCGTTATACGGGGTATTGCCAAAAGTGTTCCGTACAATGAACTTTTTTTTCGTTATATGGTACATTGCCCATAGGGATCTGTATAACCAAAAAAACTGCATAGCGAAGAGCTCCATGAAACGGAGTTTTTTCGTTATACGGGGTTTTACTGTAAATCATTTCACATCACCTCATTGTTGTTATGTGCTGTCAAGTCACCTTCAACTGATGGCAACCATATGAATGAGAGATCTCCAAAATGTCCTGACAATATGTCAATACACCTCTCCTCAGCTCTTGTAAACAAAAAGCTATGGCTTCCTTTAGGGAGGCAACCCATCTCATATTTGGTCTTCTTCTCCTGCTTCTTTCAACCCTTCCCAGCATTAATGTCTTTCCCCGCAGATAATCTTGCCTTCTCGCGATCTGCTCAAAATACAACAACCCCCGCTTCATCATTTTTGCCTCCAGAGACAGGTTAGGCTTGATTTATTCTAGGACCCACTTTTTTGTCTTGTTGGCAGTCCAGGGTATCCGCAAAGTTCTCCTCAAGCACTGCCTCCTTTGGTGAGACTAGAGACGGCTCTTGGGTCCAGGGGCATTTGTCATTCTGGAGGCCTTTACAAACACCCAGATTTAAAGGATCCTCTGGCACTAAGTCTCCTGCTTAGGGCTGGTTACAAAAAACATATACTGCCTCCCCTGCAAAACCCTCTGATGTAAAGATACAGAGGATGGGTATGTGTGCGTGGGCAAGGAAGAGTGTCAACCTGTCATTCTGCACCTCTCACTCGCACAGGGGAATCACCTGCCATGCTGAGGGGTTTGAGAAGTTATAGTCCTAAAGAGTAGCATCTCCAGGTTCTGCTCTCCCTGCTTCCCAGGAGGCTGCAGATACCAACACAAAGGAACAGAAGAGACCCTCCTCAAGACCTCAGCCCATGCCAGAAAAACAAGGCCAGCCAAACAACATATATCCCTGACGTCTCAGTCTTCAGGGCTGATATTGGCATTTAATTTTTTTTAAAAGCAAGGTTTACTACCGAGTCATTTAACATTAACTCTGTCTTCCTTTACTCTCACTCTTTTAAAAAGCAATTCTTGCTCTCTCTTCGGAATATTTCATTGCATCACAACATTCCCTGGGTCAGAAAGGAAGATAAGCAGCCCTACCTTCCAAAAATGAATAAATATGAGAAAGGTACTTCTTCTTCCGTGTCTAGGCCAGACGTGAAACTGCCAAAATGAAAGCACCTTCTGGTGAGTTCATTCTGCAGTTCCTTTTGCCTGACCTAGTGTGAGAAGGACTAGCCTGTAACACAAGGTTGCCATTACCAGAGTACGCCCAATTGTGGTTCAAAAATACCACAATTTTCTAGGAGGCTCTTTCTGTGCCTCAATTAAGACAATGCTACTCTTTTCCTGGAATAACTACCATTCACAACCAGTACTTTAAACAGCACCTTTCTTCGTGCTAAAAATGTTCACAGACTTTTATTTTGTTCATTTATAAGTGGCTTGGCAATTGAAGTTAAATAATTCAAAGAACTAATCGCTTCTCCTATTGTCATGCTATCCATACACATACCATCACTGCTACACCAAGTAGGAATGGTTCACAGCAGAAATTAAAAGTTGTTGTGTGTTGTTGTTGTTTTTGGGGGGGTTGGATAAACAAGAGAGGGCAGAAGACAGGTGGTAAAAACATCAGTACAGTATTCCCATTTTCCTGAAGCAGGAGGAAGGAGTGTGGCTGCATAGGTGAGGTTTGCCTTAGGCCACCCAGTGGGACAGGAAAGTGCTTCAAAGGAAAATGGATGTCCAAGCTGAGATCTTATTATCCTTATCAAAGGCATCTGGCTCTGTTCCCCATTAAAGATGCTATTCTGTTGGGGGTGTTTCTCTTTTAGCAATGATTACAAATGTGCAACACATACCCCATCACCACTAGCATGGTGCTACCATTCGCAGCAACCTTCACCATTAGATATTGGCTAGGGCCAACGAGATATGTAGCCCAAGAACTTTCAGAAGGTTTCACGTTCTCCATCCCGATCTTTAAAGATACCAGATGATGAATCTGGGGCAAGTACAAGGCAGAACTAGAACCCCCCAAATGTCCAAGCAGAAAATGAAGTGAACCTTTTACCAGAGAGCCACTGCACAAGCCTCACACTGGCATTGAACCTGTAGCCCAGAAATTAATTATTGGGTCATCTTCGGTCCTTAACCTTCAAAACCTGTTTTTCAGACCAGCTGCAAGAAGCAGTAACTAGCACACTTGGTCCAGAACGGCTCTCTTTCCCCACAAGCCAAATAAACAGCAAGCTTCTTTAGAAACAATGCAATACCCCCACCCATGAGAAATGACACAAATGTCACAGTCACTCACAAACAGAACACATATACACAACAGCCACTTAACAAATCAATAAAGAGCAAGAGCTAAGAGCAACACCAGCTGAGAATAACCTCATTTCTTCCATTCAAGAACTAAATAGTCACCACAAAGTTTGCTTCATCCACAGATGCAGCGCAACTGATAAATTTGCAACAAATGGGAGGTTTAAAAAAAAACTGTTCATTTTTGATACATAATAATTCTCCGGCGCTAAAGACATGCAAGTGAACAAAAATATCGATATTGCACTTGCAACATCTTACAGAGTCACCAACTACCCAGAAGACAAACTGCGAATATAAAAAACAACATTGTAAGAATAAAAAGTAGGAAGAAGCATGCTTTTCTTTCCAACTCAGTTAACGCTCTCAGCCTTTAAGCTTCAGACGTCCTGAGTTAATAAGTCAGATCCATAATAACTATTTAGCTTACACAAACATAACACAAGGGAACACTTGTCAACCAGAGCTGCTATTTCCAGCAAATGTGACACCTTCCCCGCGTAGCTGACAATCAAAGCCTCCTGTTACATTTCTGTCCAGGATCTCCGTAACACTTGTTCCCTTCGCCTCGCACCATTCCCAGTTTATTATAAATCCACTTACAAACACTACAGAGCCGCACATCTGCTCTGCTCAGCAATCCTTCATTCCTCTTAATTCTTCTTTTTTCCCCACCCCTCACCATCCCCTTAATTTCACAAGCTTGGTTTGTTTCATTCCCCCGTACCTGCAGTTGGGAGGTGGATCCAGAGTTATTTCGGCTAGCTCCTTCTGAATTCTGCGGGCAAAATGAGAACAGACACAATGCATTTGAGACAGTCCGTGGAATAAATCAGGGAATTACACTGCCCTCTACCACCATGCAGTTAAATGCAAGATTGGTTTTGCCTTCAGTAATGCTAACATGGCTGCTTCCTCTTTGTTCTCAGAGGCATAACCCAAATCCCAGAACAGAGAAAGTTTCCAGCTTTTTTCTTCTGAGCCTTTAAGGCAGGGGTGCCCAAACTATGGCCTATGGGGCGGATCCAGCCCCCAGCACCAATTCATCTGGCCCACACCACCCTCGTCGCTTCCAGAAGCGGAAGTATAACGCGCCCGGACAGGTGCATTTTACTTCCGTTTCTGGGAGTGACAAGGGCGATGTGGGCCGGATGAATTGGCATTGGGGGCCAGATCCAGACCACGGGCCATAGTTTGGGCACCCCTGGTTTAAGCAGAGAAAATGGCATCTTAAAATCTATCTCATCCTGTGGCAAAACAGATTGCAAGGCGTGTTTTACTTCCACTTCCGGTGGGAGGAACCACGTGACCGGTCCGCTGAACCACATGACTGGCCCGCTGAACCACATGATTGGCCCATGGCCTGAAAAGTTTGGGCAACCCTGCTTTAAGGTACACAGGCAGAGCATTTACACCTCAGACCAGCTGGAATCCTCAGCAAGTCCTTAGGAAAGCGAGACTGAGAAATGTCCAGCCACTTCTTCTGAGAGATTTTTTTTCTTTTTAATCTTATATGCAAATGAGTCCAGGAAGGGAGGGGGGAAGAAGGAGGAAATGCAAGAATATTTGAGAATGACTTTCCACCAACATTACTGGAGTTGCGGCCAAGGCATCTATATAGTAAACAATGACATGTTTTTGGCAAACATTTACATGCTGCTGATAGTGAATTCTCAACATTTCAACTCATTTGGCAAATGCACAGGCAGGTCACTGGTGCTCAACTTAGCAATAGCATTAGACCTATTTATTTTCATTCTATTCTTTCTTCACCTACAAAACCCATGAATTATTATATTTTCGCAGTATAAATGAAACACTGATGGATAAACAATGGTTTCTGCCCAGATAGCATCTTTGGACAACAGTTGTAAAGCTGTTAAGTTCCAAAGAGGAATGTTTAATCAGTTGGAGAAAGGTTTGATGGAAGATAGGGAAAGAATTAAGATAGGGAAAGAATTAAGTTTTTTGTAATTTTGCTCCAAGAACAAAATATCACTTCAGGTTTTTTTTGCTGATCATCTCACCAACTCCAGGTAATTTATATACAGTGGAACCTCATACAACAATCGCCCCATATAGCAACGAAATCGCATAACAATTAGGTTTTGGGGGGAAATGGCATCCTGCATAACAATTTTCCCTATGGTAAAAATCATACAACAATTTTTCAATGGGAAAACCACTTAGCAAAAAAAATTGTTGTATGATGCATCCCATAGGGGAAATCGCATACGATGCATGTATCCTATAGCAATTGTTTCGTACAACAAAGAGCTCCGTGGAACGGATTAAAATTGTTGTATGAGGTACCACTGTATTGCCAATAGACAATCCCAACAGTGACAAATGGTTTAGCTCAGAGGTTCCCGAACTTTTTTTGCCCATGCCCCACTTAAGCATCTCTAAAATTCTGATCCCCCCCCCCCCGTGACATATAATTCTTAATATTCAAAAAGTGAACTCCTATTCATGTGGAGGAAGCCTAAAAGGCCATTCACTGTTAATAACTCATTCTAGAATTGTTCCCCCTTAGAAATCAAATTTTCCCCCTTGTGGGGCGTGTGCCCCACATTGAGAATCACAGGTGTACCCTGCAAAAATTTGCACAAGAAACCGAGCCAGGAATAGATACAGTAAAGATTACAAGATCATACTAAGGAGAAAGGGAACCCTAAACAAATCTATATATCGGCAACAAACATCCCGTACAAGTATTGTGTAACCAAAGTTACACTTACACACAAAATCTACTCTCTACATTTCCCCTATTTTTTTTAAAAAAGACTCACAACTTTTTTTATTTCCAGCCTTTGCCCAGTCTGCTATTTTCAGTTCAAAAGCACCAGATCTAAAAGGTACTGTACAACTCAAGGACTTTTTGAATGACTTAACCTGCTACACATTATCTCAGTATGCTATGCATTATCTCAGTATTGCTAATGAGCGAGTGGATTTTGGTACCACCACTTCCTTTGCTCCAAGAAAAAATATGCACACAGTCCTTTAGAGTCAATATTAAACTTTCCACAGGTTCTAACATAAACAGACTACACTTTTAAACAACTTTGGTGCTGCATGTCAAATGCACTCCTGGATGGCAAAGAATGTAGATTCTTAGCTAAAACTGAACTTCAAGGAAAGGACTGCCCATTTATCTCCAAAAAGGTAGTTTGAGGCATTTCAAACTTGAGACAATTCAGATGGCTGTTAAAGAAAAATTAACAGCCTATGAGCAACTTGAAAGCCATTCCAGAAAACCTTTCTGGGCAGAAATGCGAAAATGGATCACATAGAGGTAACCTGTGACATGTTTCTCAAGTTTTTGACAGATGGAAGGCAAAAGGAGTCATTAGCCTGTTGGATCCTCCCATTTCTTCCACACACAAACATCTCTGCACCTCTCCCCAAGAACTAAAAGATTTAAATCCAGGTGTGAACGCAGATGAATCACTTGTGAAAGAGGAGCTACTTCTTAGATAGGCCAAGAAATCAAAGCAAAGTCTAGCGCATGGCAGGTCTCTCATGTGACTGGCTTTCTTGCTTACCTCTTGACACACATTAACTATTGAGGTGAATCAGACTCATCTGAATTCTTGTTCAGTCCACCTCCTTAATGTGGTGACCACAATTAGATTGTAATGCAATTCTGTCCAGAGTTATTAACAGCAAACACCCTGTTATGAAGGCCATCTGGTGTCACCATCATTCAACATTAAGTAAGATCTTTAGGTTCACTATTTCTAAGAATTGATTTCTGTATTAACAGGCATCCTCAACACAATTAACGGGGTGCACAGAAAGAGCCTCTTTGAAGATTGTGGTATTTTTTAACCACAATCGGACGTACCCTGGTAACGGCAATCTTGTGTTGCCGGCTAATCTTTCTCACCCTAGATCAGGCAAAAGGAACTGTGGGATGAACTCACCAAAAGGTGCCTCCATTTTGGCAGTTTCACGTCTGGCCTAGACAGAGAAGAACACCATTAACCGCCCCCCAAAACTTTTTTTTTAAAAAAAAAAATGCCACAGAACCACAAGCTATTACCTTTTTGCACTAGTGGAGAGCTTAGCAGTAGTCTTGCTGGAGAGCTTAGTATTTTTCTTCTGCTGGGTGGCGGAAGGTTTTCTTTCTTCTTGTTCCTCTGGCTCAGGTGCTGGTGGGTCTCTCTGATCTGCATCTGAACTTCCACTGCTGGTACTTGGACTTTCGTCATCCGACCTTTGTCTGTCACTGGACATCTTGGGAAACTTTTGGGAGAAGAAGAGGCAGAAAGACAATTAGGTGGGACAAAGAACATCAATTTCCTCAGTAAAGGCACTTGTCATTCCATACCTTAAGCAAAAGTACTCAGCACTCTTAAAATGACTCATGGTGAGTTCTTGAATGTATTATTATTATTATTATTATTATTATTATTATTATTATTATTATTATTATTATTATTATTATTATTATTATTATTAGGGCCAAAACAGCCATCCCAGATTTAGGTTCTAGAAAACAACCTCATTTTAAAAATGATGTATCCCCCCCACCCCCATATTATTCATGCTTACACACATATGCACTCCACAAATCTTCAGACAGTACGTCAATCCTCTACTTTATTCGAGGCAGATTTAGCAGAGTACCCAAGCAATGAGCATTAATAACCTTATGACACGTTGTAAATAGCAGAGCCTGCCAAACAAAAATATAGGGGTGTTGTTGTTTTTTAAAGTCATGGACACCCTGTAAATATTTACCCTAGAGCAGAAGGGGGTCAAAGCAGTCACGTCCCCCATCCTCGTTTTGCTCTCCCTCTTTTCCCCAGACAATAATCGGCCACTAACAATACTTAAAAGCGCTGTACACGATTACGGAGACCCAAACAAGAAGAAACAAAAAATAGGAGCCCTCCCTCCTTGTATTTAAAGAGCTGGGGAGCGCTTTTCGGAGGCTTTAATCTCTCTTTCTCAATCCAGGAAATCGACGAGTTCGAAGGCCACAGCCCAGCAAAGCAAGAGGATTGCATTTGGTCACCTCCGAGGAGGCTGGATCGGAGGGAGGTGGGGTGGGTGGGAGGGAGGGAGGTGGCGGGGGGACTAGGGGGTGGAATTTGGGATGGGGGGGTGGGGGAGAGAGAGAGAGAGAGAGAGCAGGGGCACAGCACATAATTCAAACTGCACCTTCTGGAAAGCTTTCAAGGCCACCGAGTCTGGATCAGTTTCCACGAAAAAGAGCGACATTTTCCTTTCTTAAAAAATTCATCCGGGGAGGATGAGAGGGAGGGGGAGGGAGGCGTTTAAATATGTGTTTGTATTATATGATTATTAAAGAGGAGCGAGAGGGAACGGAGGATGATGAGCCTGGGAAGAAATCGCAGCCCGGGTAGGAATCGCCGCTCCCCCTCCCCCTCCCCCACTCGTCTTCACTGTCGTCGTGCCACCCACCCCCACCCCACCCCCACAGGCCTCCCCCCTCCCCGCTTAGCTTTGTAGGGAGGGAGAACCAAGATCCCAGCCAGGAAAGAGGGGGGGGCAGCTATGGCAGGAACGTCTCCGCCACGATCAGTGTTGGGTTGTGTGTGTGTGTGTGTGTGTGTGTGCACGCGCGTGTGTGTGCACCAACTAGTGAGGCGTGAACTCAGTGTCGGGCTCTTCCTGGCCACGGCCAGGCAGCTAACGCAGAAAACAAGAACAAAGCTCCTTCTCCCGATCTCTTTTCCTCCACCCCCTCCACCCCCTTCTTCTTCTTCTTCTTTCCCCCCTTCCTTCCTCCCTCTTCCCTCCTCCCCTCTTCCTCCTACCCTCCCCCCCCCCCCCCACCCATGCTCGCCCAGGCTCCTTGCTGCAGCCACACTGAGCCACACGAACCCGTTTCTCCTTTACCTTCGCCGGCGTCCTGTCCCGACGTTCGCTCGGAGGGGAGGGATGGACGGGGTGGGGGGTGGGGAGGAAGGGAAGGGGAGAAAATGTCCTTGGAGGGGATGGAAGCAGCCAGGGGGGAAATAAAGCAGCAGAGGCGGCTCTGTGGCCCGGCAGTGTGGAACATTGAGAGTCGGAGCGGGTGGGGGGGTGGGGTGGGGTGGGGGGGAGAGCAGAGGGAGAAAAAAGGGGGGGAGGTGCAGTACGGCTCGATCGCCGGAGGGTGGCGCTGCAGAGACCGCTTCGCCTTCCCACCCCACCCCCTTTCCCTCCCGTGGCGGGGCAAGAGGATCGGAGATCGCCACTAGTGCCGCCGGATGGAACGAGGGGGGGGGGGGGTGGGAATCGAACGTTCTAACCGCCCCCGCCCCCTCGTGTCGCGGCGTTCGGCTTCGGAACGTTGCAGTCAGCAAAGTTCCAAACGGAGGGGGAGGGGCGGGAGACACACAGCGCGGGCGCTCGCTCCCCTTCCCTTTCCTCGCCTGCCGGAGCGCGCCCCCCTGTGGGCTGGTGCGCGCGCACGCGCTCTCTTTACCTTAGCAGGGTGCGTGCACTGCTTTCCTCGGTGCTGCTGTGGGCCAAGGACAAAGAGTTGGCTTGGCGTTGGGGAGGGGGTTTAGGAGGGATCCTAAATTGGAACTCCCCGCCACGGCTCCTGCCCCTGCCCCTCCCCTCCTCCCCTCTCATTAGCCCCACGCAAGCACTTTTCTTAGCGCCCCTGGGCAGCCCACAGGGGCATCTACTGGGGGTGGGGAGGGCAATTGGGAGATTGATGGCGTGGGTGAGCATGAGCATGCAATCATGAATCGGTTGCTGCATGTTGACAGCTATCTTGAGGTCGGGAGGAGGAAGCGAACTTGGGTGGAATGGGTTCTTGTACAGCCTGAGTGCCATACCTGCGAAGTTTCGGGAAATTTCTGTCAACCCCCCCCCCCCCCCCCCTGTATTTTACACTCTTTCCCAGCACAGGATAAGCATAGCTGTCCAGTTTCCTGTTTTGGATGGGAAATTTCCCTTATTTGACAGGAATTTCCCAAAACTTGACAGGTATGCCTGAGTCCCTGTGGAGGTAGCCAGACCCTTCCAGGGATCTTGAAGGACAACAACAGTAGGGCCACTTAAGTCTAAATACTAAGGAGATGGGACTTGTTGGAGCAGTTGAGGGATCAATTCCCTTTGGTCCTGAAACTCACTCAGTGACCTCAGACCAGAGTCACGCTCTCTCGCCCCCTCGCTCCATATCTCTGCCTGATTTACCTACCTCAAAAGGTGTTTGTGAAGCCAGAATGAGGAAAAGGAGCTCACTTGAGGATAACGTAACCATGGTGGCCCTTTAGGGGCATCTAAGGGTGTAGCTACACTAAGGGCAGTGAGCAAGCAAGCATAGGCCGCTTCGGAACTGTTGAGCTTGATTAGAATAATCTAAGGAAGCCTGACCATTCACACAGGATTGACTCTTTAGGCAGTATCATGAAGCGGCTTACTAAGCAAGGGGCCAGACTAGAACAGGTAGCAAAGCTCTGTGTGTGTGGCAGGAGGCTCTAAACAAGATCCCTGATCAACGTTTCTCCAGAGCAAACCGTCCAGTTCCTGCAGCAGCCCAGACAGCCTCTAAACCCTAGCAAATTTGACCATGGCCACCTCAGGTGCTCAAGCTCAAGCACTCATCCCAGACTTCCTGAATGGGAAAATGTCAAAACATAACAAATGGCGCACTTGAGGAAATTTCACTCCTACTGTTTCTGTGGATGCTCCTCCTGCTCTATGCCACTGAAGCCAAAGGGTTTGGAAATTCTGAACCTGGCCGTTGATGTAGCAGAAAGCAGTATGAAAATGGCTGGGTTGGATTGCTCAGCGGATACTTCACATCTGTGGATTTGTGGCTGTTGAATGATCTCTCAGCTTTGCTGTGGGAGGCATGCGCTCGAATCAAAGGGCAGTAAAGGCCTAGCGGTCCAGACAAATAGTGACTTCTCTCTAATCTCTTGCTCAGCTACCTCTAATTTCTCCTGATGCTGTCTAGTTCCTTGGTTTTCTCCCCACTGTCCACTCATTCTGCAGTCCTGCCTGTAGAAGCAGGAACATTGTTGGGGAACATCCATGAAGGATGGGGGGTGGGGAGCCCAGGGCTACCTGGCCTTGGAGAGAGCTAACCTGAGCTGACCATAGGAGGGAGCAAAGGAACTCCTCTTCAAGGGCATTATTTATCCTACAGCCATCCCATATATATGTGAGAAAAAGTCAAATAAATGTGCAGGTTTCCCTCACTAATGAAGTTTCTCATTCCTGCTGAATAATGGAGCTACAATCAAGGTTCAGAGATTAGTGCCATGAAGCTGGTATCTACAGAGAACAACCTCTCATTTCACCTAACTGTATATTTTTAAAGCACGCACCAGCCTTTATTCTTGCACATTATAAGTAAAGGTAAAATTTGCACTCGTTCGAAAATCAGTCGTATCCGACTCTAAGGTACAGTGTTCATCTCCATTTACAGCCAAAGAGCATACCTGTCAAGCGTGGCTCCAGAGAATACAGGACCTGCGCAGTCCCCTTCTTCGCCGAACCCTTCTACGCATGTGTAGAAGCCTTCTACGCATGCGTACAAGGGTTCTGCGCAGTCCCCTTCTTGCAGAAGGGGATTTGCAGTAACTACTTTCCCCCACCATCAAATTGCGGGATGGTGGCGGGAAAGTAGAGTTTGCGGCGCTGAATTATGGGAAATCCTGGCCAATCTGGGATACTTGACAAGTATGCCAAAGAGCCAGCAATGTCTGTGCTTGTAGACATTTCCGTGGTCATGTGGCAGACATGAGTAGACACCAGAGCGCATGGAACACTGTTACCTTCCCATCAAAGCAGTACCTATTTATCTACTTGCAATATCTTTCGAACTGTTTGGTTGGTAGGAGCTGTGACAGAGATGGGATCTCACTCTGTCCTGCAGCATATTATGCACCTTCCTTAATACGTAATCCCACACTCTTTGCAACTCAGGTTTTGGTTATCTTAGGGAAAATCACTCCCTAAAATATCTTGACTGCAGAGCCAAAGATTGGGAGTTCAATTCCCCACTGTATCTTCTAGGAAAAGAGCCAGCTTGTGTAGCCTTGGGCAAACTGCACATTTTGGACCTCAGTGTTCATGCGTTTCAGACATTTAGGGAAAGTGTACCTTTTTAGTTTGATATTCTCCCATTTATGGGCATTTGGATGTTGCTCTTCTTACACAATTCTGTTCTTATTTCGGATTTTTCATTAAACTTTTGGGTATTGCTGTAATTTGTATTGCCATTTGCTCAGATGAGAAGGAGTACAGAAATACAGATATATAGCAAATAAATAAATAAAATAAACAAGTATTTCATTGACCTCAATTTGACATAGAAGAACATTTAGAGGTGTTGGTTCACATTAACCATTTAAAATGGGAATTGAAGAGTGTCACACATTTAAGAACCATCCATGTTTCTTACTTTTACAAGTAACAAGGTCTTGGGTCAATTGTTCCTAAGATCTTTTAGGTATATACCAGGGGTTCTCAACCTTTTTCAGCCGTGGGCTGGACCACGCCTCTTCAGACAGCTGAGCTGGCTCCCAACTGTAAATGCTGCCGTAAAACATGTCCACGGCTGTAATAAACACATTTACGATGGCCGTGGACTCATTTACAGCTGTCGTAAACCCTGGCAGCGGCCGGGGCAGCTGGAAGGAGGTTGGGGTGTGTGGATTGTTTGGCGCTGTGGGCTATAGGTTGAGAACCCCTGGTATACAACCTAACTCAATGCCCTTGCTTTGTATCTCCTGCATTTTTCCATAGCTCAAGCTTGAACTGTCTTTGCAGACAATCAAGCTGAGGCTGTTCTACTTTAGGCACCTCATGAGAAGGTAGGATTCTCTGGAAAAGAAAACAATGCTGGGAAAGGTAAAAGGCAGCAGGAAAAGAGGAAGACGAAACACAAGGTGGATTGACTCCATGAGGTTAGACACAGCTTTTGAGGAAAGGACATTTCAGAGATCTCTCATCCATAGGGTCGCCGAGACCACTTGATGGCCTATAACAACAATGGCAAACTCTGCCTGCCAGAAATAACAAACTTGTTATATGCAGAATGAAATGAATCAAGAGCCCTCTGTTCCTAGCTGTACTTTTTATTTCCTCAATTTATTTCTGTCTATAGATAGTCTATGGTTGAACCCTTAAGTCAGTGTGATCCCAGGAGAACTGATTGTGTAACAAGTCCTAATATGTGTGAGGTAGATGTAGTGACAATATCATCTCTGGGGACCTGTTGAGGTCAAGGAGGTTAGGTTGCAAAGCCCCCCCAGAGCTTTCTCCCCTTCACCATCATCCTCTTTGCAACCAGCAATTACCTGCACTCTATGAGTGAATGAGAATAATAGAAGCAAGAAGAAGAACAAAGAGCATCTTCCACATGATTCATCTTCTCTGTAACTGGCTATGTAAACCAAGTGACTGGGTCCAGGGAAAAGGCCATGCTGACATAGCAGCTTCTTAAAACACAGAACATGGACAAAGAAAGTCTCTTTTCCAAACTCCAAAGAACTGCTGCCAGTTAGTGCAGACTGTCAAGGTCTTCCTTGCTCAAAAGCCAACTGTGTCCAACTCTAGGGGTCAGTGCTCATCTCCATTTGCAGCCAGCACTGTCTGCATCGGCAGACCTTTCTGTGATCATGTGGTAGACATGACTAGATTCCAGAGTGCACAGAATACTGTTACCTTTCCCGCCAAACTTGCTTTTGAAATGTTAGGAAGGAGCTTACTCCATCATGCAGCACTCGAGTCTCAAACTGCTGACCTGCCGACCTTCTATTCGTCAAGTTCAGTGTCTTAACCACTAACCCACTGCAGTCAGTGCAGACTGTAGCAATGGACTAATAGTCTCATTCAGTATCAGGCAGGTCCAGGCTGTGCTTAAGAGAGCAAGTAACTCGCCAGTAGCAAAGCATGAAAGAGAGAGGGAGGGAGAGACCCACAAAGAGGAAGGAGCCCCTCACACAAAAGGTTCCCTCCTCTCATTTTCCAACTGTGGAAACAGCATTGGTGGTTTCATTGTCTGTGTGTTCACATTTGAATGTAGGGCTCCATGCAGCAAATCCAGATTTTTAAGCTAAGTCACATAAATCAACGGACGATGCTGTCCTAATGTCAATTAAGACAAGTGAGATATTAATTTTTGATAATTAAGTACTGTAATAGGAAATACAGGAGCTTCTTATGAAAGTATGGCTAATCAATTATGGAGCAATGGGGGAAATATGTCTTTTGTACTGGAGCAGTAGCAGAAGACCACCAAGGAAGGAGAGTTGAGCAAGATGGGTCATAATGGGAAGTCGTTCACTTCCTTTCTAGCCGGGCATTCAGCATTTCGATCCTTGTCCTAATCGTAAGCATGTGCTGTGGTGGATGGAGGTCACTATTTGGAAGGGTCTTTCTTCCCTTTGTTATTCCTCCTTTTTTATCCTGTCCTTTCCAGAAAAGAGAAATGCCTGCCTGCCTCTCAACAAGTGAGAGGCACTTCAACAAAAAGGGAAGAGTGGTTCTTGCTCATGCTTTCTTGCTCATGCTTTCAGCCAGTCTCTCCATTCCATTCCCCGCTCATTGCCTTTGGTTTTCTTTTATTTCTCCAGCAGCATTTTATGATTCAGTGAGAAAGTTCAGGCCTCATTGGGGTCTTGTGGATTTTTTTTTCTTCACAGAGCACTTTCCCATAATTTTTGGTTTGTTTGTTTGCAGTAGATCTGACAGCTTTTGTTTTTCCAGAGTTTGTTAACTCTTCGTTCTTGTATGTGAGAGTTATGGCTACTGTGGCAAGAGCATGGAAAAGTTACTCTTTTGGGTTACAACTTTCAGAATATGCCAGTCAGAATATTGGCTGCAAAATTCAGGGATATGAGACCTAAAAGATAGTGTTGCTGTACCTCTTAGGAAAACATCCAGGGTGTGTAGCCTTGTGCAAGCTGCGCAGCACAGTCCCTAGAAGAAGGGAATGTGAAACCACTTCTGAGTACTCTCCACCTAGGAAACGCTGGAAGGGGTTGCAATATGTCAAAATTTATTTGAAAGCACATAATTACTATTAATATTTTATATAAATAAAAGGATGCTCAATGTGGTGTAGTGGGTAGAGTGATGGACTCAGACGTCCTGGTTCGAATCCCCACTCAGCCATGGAAGCTCACTGGGGAAGTGGAACTGGTAAAACCACTCCTTGCATATCTCACCCTGAAAACCCTATTAGGGTTACTATAAGTCAGTTCTAACTAGAAATCATAAAAATAAATTAAAAATGGAACTGACACAGAAAATGATACAGTACATGAAAATTGTTACCTTTAGATGACAAGGAAGGCTGGGGTATATGTTTTATTTTAGCTCCTGCCAACCTAGCAGTTCGAAAGCAAGAAATTGCAAGTAGATAAATAGGAACCACTTCGGTGGGAAGGTAACAGTTTTCTGTGCACTCCGGTGTCTAATCATGCCTGCCACATGACCACGGAAATGTCTGCAGAAGCACTGCAGACAGTGCTGGCTCTTCGGCTTTGAAACAGAGATGAGTACTGAACCCTAGAGTCAGATATGACTGGCTTTCAAGCAACGGAAACCTTTACCTTTATTTAAACATTTATAGCCTACCCTAGACCATAATGTCTTACAGATTATTAAAATACTTGTGTGTGTGTGTGTGTAAAACAATTCAAAATCAAACACAGAATTAAAATACTCAAATTTTAGAAACAGTGAATAAATCTTTGAACTGGTAGCTGTGTTAGTCTGTTTCAAGCATAGAGAGTAAACAAAACAAAAAGACAACATTTTGTCTATTTGTTTTGTTTTATTTACTCTCTGATATGATTGAATAAATCGTATAACTAAATCAACAGTTTCTGCAATTACAGTAAAAATGAGTCCATCATGGAGAACCCAATGCATTAGTAGGACTTCCATTACTGGTGGCTAACATAAGTCCCATTGATTTCAGTCAGTCTGCTCTCAGCATGAGTTGATATGGATCTACCCCACTGAAAATTAGGCCAGCAATCCACAAGCTGTTCAAGCCATTTACTCCTGTGGGATGGGAGCTATATCCACACCTCAGTTAAAGCAAAGTACTTGCATCTCAGCCTTAAAGGGTGTTAAATGGAATTTGTTAACAAGCTGAATTAATGAAAGAAGCAAATGGCAAGCAGAGACATTTTCTGTAGATGCTCTACATTTACAGAACTTCCTCTGTAGGAAGACGGTGACTGGAGTTGGAGGGCAGCCTTACATAATTTTGTTTGTTTGTTTTATAAATTTTATTAAGTTTTTTTAAACAGAAAAATAATAATAGAAAAAAGTACAAAATTACATAAACATAATGATAAAAAAGAATAATACATAGAAAACAAATTAATACATGTTATTCATTTCAATACCATTCAACTTGTGTATATACTGTACTGGCATATGTTGCCCGGCAAGCCAGGCAGGTTTGAGTTGTGCCGCCCAGCAGAGGTGTGTGTGTGTGTGTGTAAGAGAGAGAGAGAGAGAGAGGAGGCTGCAGGTGAGGAGGCTGCGTCCGGGTGAGTAGGAAGGAAAGGCAGGAGGTGGAAGGGTTTTTTCCCCCTTTCCCTGGCTGGGGTGTTTGGGGGGGGAGCAGGGAAGGGGGGGAGTCGGAATTTTTCCATATCCCCCTTTACCAGCGTTGGGCGGGTGGGAAGCATTTTTTCCCCTCAACTGTTTCGAAGGTTGCTTCATGTAAACCTTCGAAACAGTTATTTGGGGGGGGGGGAGAGGCAGTAGGCAGCTATTTGTGAGGGGAGGTGCTCTCCCTGGCGGATGTTTGGCTGCCGCCTTTCTATTACCTCCACCGCTGTTTCATGTTAGCTTTCGAAACAGCAGTGGGGGTAATACAAAGGCGGCAGCCAGTGATCCGCCAGGGAGAGTGTCTCTCCTGATGAATCACTGTCTGCTGTCCCCCCCCCCCCACTTACCTTGAGGCCAGCAGCAGCCTCATCGCATCTTCGGTAGGGTAGCGGGAGGAGGGGGAATCCCTCTTCTTCCTGTTGCTCCGGAGATGAAGGCCGGCAGTGGTGTCACCATGGATTTGGCGGGGCTGGTGTTCCAGGGGCGGCGAAGCACTTTGTTCGCCTTTGGCAGCCTTGCGCTCCCGCTCTGTGAGGCGTTATTTTATTTTCCACACACGGTGCTTTCCCGGCCTCCTTCACGCTCGCATCCCTCAGCCTGATTGGTTGAGGGGTGGCGTGGTGCGGAGGACGCTGGGCCTTGTAGGTTTTTTTTATCTGGTTTGTGGGGAGGTTGCCCCACTCTTGGAGACTGGACCCTTGCAGTGACTCTCAGATGGTCGAAAGGAAAGTGTGGCCGGCTCTGTTCGGGATGGTTGGGCCGGGTGTGGGCGCTATTGCCGGACATGCACCAAAGTAGCCTCTCCTTATAGGTAAAGATATTCAGTGTATGTTGCAGAAATGGCTTCCAAATATCCCAAAATCTGTTTTGTTTTATATTTAAATCCCATGTAAGTTTTTCATTAAGCGCCATATCTTAGACATCAATATACCATTTACTCAAATATAAATTTGAACCACCTTTCCAATTTCTGACAACCTGTTATCTTGTTAATGTTAAGAAAATAGCTAATAAATCCTGTTTATTTTCATCTAAATTCAAATCCTCTAAATCAGTCAACAGTACAATTTTCCCATTCAATTTTAAATTAATATCCCAAATTGTAGCCATTTCTTGTTCAATTTTATGCCTAAAATAGGAAACAATTTCACAATCCCACCACATATGTTTATACGTCCCTGTTTCCCGTTGACATCTCCAACATACTTTTGAGTTACTATTGTCTATTTGGTTTAGTCGAACTGGCGTCATATACCATCTCCACAAGATTTTGTAATTATGTTCTTTAACCTTTGTGGACAGGCTTCACATAATTCTTTTTTCCCACATTTTCTTCAGAAATACTTACCGTATTTTCCAGCGTATAAGATGACTTTTTAACCCCGAAAAATCTGTGCCAAAGTCGGGGGTCGTCTTATACGCCGGGTACTTACCTGCAGCTTGCTTCATATGTCCAGCGGGGAGATAAAGGGAGCCGTCCCCGGCCCAGGAGGCCCTGAAGACGATGATGCCACTGCAGCCACGTTCTCTCCACCCCCTCCACTGGCAGGGAGATAAAGGGAGCCATCCCCGGCCCGGGAGGCCCTGAAGATGCTGCCGCCACCGCAGCTGTGCTCTCCCTGCCCCCTCCACCGGCGGGGAGATAAAGGGAGCCGTCTCCGGCCCGGGAGGCTCCGAAGACGCCGCCGTTGGAAGAGGAGTAGTCTTATACGGCGAGTATATTGCAAACTCTACATTTTAACTAGAAAGTTGGGGTCGTCTTATACACCTAGTCGCCTTATATGCCGGAAATACGGTATATCTAAATCTGTTTCCCATATTCTTTTAAGGACATTCTGGGGTTCTTCAATACATTTTATCATTTTATACAACTTGCTCACTACTTATTTTATACCCATTAAGCCTATTCTTATCTTATATATCATTTCTTCAAAATCTGTCAGTTGTCTTACAGACTGTAACTTCTCTTTATATCCTTTATTCTACCTGTCCACTGATATTATTTGAAGCCTGTTCAACCTTAATTCTTTATAAATCTCCATTCTAGTTTTTCATCCTCACACACCCTCAACCAATCTTTTAATAAAACTATATCATATTTATGCAATATACCTTTTAATAACTCAAAATTTGTAATCAGAAATGTATTTTTACCTTTTAATCTTACCCATACACTTATCATTGCTTTTAATACATTATTTTTATTTTAAATTTGACACATCATCTTCCAAAAAAAATCTCCATTTCCACATACATTGCTATCCTTCAATTCTATCTTTCCAGATAAGATTGTTTATTGTCAATAATTTTACCACACCTTTAAACTGGAACACCCTATAATAATTTTTAATATTAGGTAACCCTAAACCACCCTCATTCTGTGCTCTGTACCATAAACTTTTAGATATTTTTGCTGTTTTCCCACATATCTCTGTGTGTGTGTGTGTGTGTGTGTGTGTGTGTGTGTGTGTGTGTGTGTGTGTGACTCATCTTTGTGTGGGTGGGTGTGGAGAGGGTTGGTGGGTGTCTTTGTTGGTGTGTTGTGGGTGAGGGGCCAGGGTTTGGACCAGGCTAAGGGGATTTCCCAGGGAGGGTGGAGGAGGGAATGAGTGTCGTGGAGCTCCCTGAGCAGCAGTTAGTCTTTAAGGTGCCACAACATATTTGTCTTTGTGTTTTGTTTACTTCCTGATCTGCTTGCACAGAATAACTTTCTTTTTCCACCTCCAATTGTCTATCTTTATATTGTTTATTCTTTACGCTTATAAACTTAATACATTCTCCTCTAAATGCTGCTTTCATAGTATCCCAAATTATGTTAAAACTTATTTCCTCCCTATCATTCAATTTCCATATTTCTTCCTAATTTTCAAGTATTTGATCTTTTAACAATTTATCTTTAAACAACTTCGGATCATACCTCCAGCTTCTACTACGTTGTATATTTGTTTTAAGGTATAATTCTACTCAGTGGTGGACATCAGCAGGTTTGCCAGAAGTGGTAGCAGAAATTTCGGCTGGCCCCACCCATCCAAGTTTTGAAATAAAGTAGTCCTAATTCGGGCACAACACATGGCTTTCCCCTGGCCATGCCCACCATACCATGCCCACAGTGTGGTAGTAAAAAAAATGAGCCCACCACTTTCTGCTATTACCTTTGCATGATCCGATTCTTTAAAGATCCCTACCTCTGTATCATTTAAATCTTTCAATAATTTTTTGTTACAAAAACATAGTCAATTCTTGAATATGAACTATAAACATGTGAGAAATATGTATATATATGCTCCTCCCACTTCAATTCTCGCCTGGAATCTTTTAATCAAAGTAAATCCATCCAATCATCCAACAATCTGGCCTTTGATCCTTTCCTGTAATTAGTTAAATTTGTACAATCATTATTTGATCAAATTATATTAAAATCCCTTGCAACAATCATTTTATTATTATTTTCCTTTATCAAAATTTGACTCATTGTATTTAAAAATTGATCTTGGTTCTCATTTGCTGCATAAATATTTGCCAACAACATATCTTCATCTTCTATTTTTCCAGTTAAAATCAGATACCTACTTCCACGCTAGTTTTAGTTTTTGTGAATTCCAATCTATTTGATATCAGAATTACAACCCCTCTTGCCTTGGTGCCAAAAGCCATTCATAAAACTGAGTCCAACCCAAAAATAAGTTATTTTTATCTACCGCTTTCTGGTGAGTTTCTTGCAAGAATAATATATCCTCTCTATCTCTTTTTAGGACTGCTTCCAAGCATTTACATTTAATTGGACATCCTGTACCTTTCACATTCCATGTCAAAATCTTAATGTGTTTCATGTTTTACCATTATTTATGTTCTTAAAGATCAACAGGTAGATTTCAAAGGACATGCTACCCCATACCCCTTCCCAACCCCATACCCCTAACCAATAAAAAAATCCAAAAATAATAACCCCCTTCCTTTTTCCAAAGAAAAATCACCTCTAATTAATAGAGAAGAGCTATACCACCCTGAACCCTACGGCTATACCACCCTGAACACATCCGATCTTGTCTGATCTCGGAAGCTAAGCAGGGTCAGGCCTGGTTAGTACTCGGGTGGGACCTTACATAATTTTGAAAGGAGATGCTTTTTCATTTGGTACACAAGGCATGTCTGCTTCTTTTTTCAAGAGCAGTGTTTCCCAATCATTGGTTTTTGGACTTCAGTTCCCAGAATCCTAAGTCAATTCCCCAAAGCACTGATCAGACAATGTACTGACTTAGGCTTCTGGGAATTGAAATCCCCTGTGGGGCCTGGGCCCCACATTGGGAACTACTGTTCTAGAGGTTTGAGGAGCCCCTGCTGTAGAACATTACTTGCTGTGGTGTGTATTTGTGTGTGTTGTTGCTATTGTCACGTATCCTAGACATAAAGTATAGTCAAGGCGTGCAATGTCATTTGATTGCTAATAACTGAAATCCTGAAAATAGCATAACTTTCAGATGCAAATTGCTGCGATTTATTTAAGTCTACACACTATCCTTTTACAGGGAATAGCTCTCTTAGATGTCTTGTCAGGAGATGGCTCTCTTTATGATGATGCGCTCTATTTACACAGTTGTGGAGTCCAAGTTTATTAAAGGTAAAGAACCACCAGAAGGAAGGTTGAGGACCCTCAGTTTGCCCATCCACTGTCAGCTGCATGCGGATTCTCTGGTCACAGCTATTCTCACTGGGGAAGAAGCAGTGTAAGAATCCTATGTACTGAGAGGAAGGATTTTGCCTTGGTCATGATCAGTGAGTACCTGGATAGCAGAGCATCAAGGCACACAGGGTACCAAGCAGCTAACTTGAGCTCCTAGAGCAGGGTTTTTCAACCTACAGCCTGTGGGCCAGGTCTGGCCGTGGCACCATTTTATGTGGCCTGTCACCCTCATTTCTGCTGCCAAAAGTGGCAGAAGCACTGAAAACAGCCAAAAATGCACCATGAATACACCCGCTGCTGCCGCCCCCCCGGAAGCGGTGGAAGTGGCAAAAACAGCCATAAATATGTCATAAATGCACCTGTGGCTGTTGTAAATGCATTTTACGGCAGTGTTTACAGCAGGAACAACCACCAGTCCAGACCGCTCAACTGTCTGATGAGACATGCTCCGGCCCACGGTGTGAAAAAGTTGAGAACCCCTGCCATGTGCCACTTCCACACATAACTTGCCTAGGTCATGACCAGATGGGCAACCTTCCACCCAGAGGGTGCCTTTTGGAAAGCTAACGGCTTATTTGCCTGTTCAAGATCAAGCCACACCAAATACTTTTGTCTTACAAAGTGAAAAGCTCACAACTGTGCAATGGTTGCTGAGAAAATTTATTATGTGAGTGAACAATTCATGGGCTGCCTACGGCCTCACAGAGAGCCAAATGTACTCCCCCAGCAGCCCTAAAAAAGAATTTGGTGGTGATGGTTCTGAATTTCCCAAAGTGCCTTCTAAGGATTCATCCACTCAAGGGGAGTGGCTGAGATTGAAGTGAGTTGGAAGAGTGACCCCTTTCCCCCATGGACCTAGAATCAATTCAAGCTTCCATACCTGTTTTAATTTGGCTTTCAATATAATCCAAATTCTTCCTGTTTGCATTTCTTAGCCACAAGACACTCCCTTTCATCTTTCTCCAATCTCACCCCTCCCATCCCTTTCACTTCTTCAAGTGCCATATCCAATTCCAAACATTGGCTCCCATCATGGGGATTAGCCATGAAGATTGTGCTGGGGACAATATAATGCAGTGGCCTTCCATTTGCCTTCTGCATCGCAGCATGACACCTGTACCACTGATCCAGTTCCACAAGTCACTTTCTGGTCCTGAGTCCTTTTGGCACGCAAAGTCTTCATCAGTCCAAGGCCAGTATTAATGAAGCTGCAGCACTCCATCACGATGGATTCAAGTGGGATTTAATCAACTTGGACTTCGCCACCCAAAGTCGTTAGTCCTGAGGGTGGTCAGGTTAGTTAACCGCTGCCTGACAATCAGCATTGAGTTGCTGACAGTATGGTCCACTCTATTACCATAGCAGGATAACCTGGCCAGACTGGCTTCCCTCTCACACCTCACCCAATTTCCTTCTTTTCTTCACCCCTTGTCACTTTCTTTCTCACAGGGGGAAGTAGAAGTAAGGTATACTTACAGATGACATTGCAGCTGATGTCAGGGTAGTTTATTTATTTATTTATTATTCAAATTTATATATTGATGCCCCATTCGAACGAGCGACTCTGGGCAGCATTACAACAATAATATAAAACATGCAATCTTAAAAAAACATTTTTAAAACCCTTCAAAGCACTCTCAATCAACACTAAAATTACCTCCCCACCCCATCAATCAGTTCAAACAGTGCATACCCTATAGCCGTGCTGGTGAACCTTGGCATGCTAGATGTTCTTGGACTACAATTCCCAGAAACCCAATCCCCCATGAATCCACACAAATGGGTTTACTGCAATTCATCCGGCCTGTGCCGCCCTTGTTGCTCCCGTTTTACTTCCACTTCCGGGAGCAACGAGGGTGGCGTGGGCAGGATGAATCACAGTAAACCCATTTGTGTGGATTCATGGGGGATTGGGCTTCTGGGAATTGCAGCTCCTATACCTCCAGAGGTCGCCCACCCAGCTAACAGGCTTCAGTACAACAACTTGAGGGTTGAGTTAGGCATTTTGTAAATAAAGGAATACAATCCTAACAAAAGAGAAAATAGAACCTTGTTTTAAAATGGGTTAAAGTGTGACAGGGTGTTTGTTATACATGGTAATTGTGATACCATGACGGCTGTTCTTAGACACCCTTTTCCCCAGCCCTCATGGCTGTGGTGGCTCAGTGGTTAAGAAGCTCGCCTTGTTAGCTGGAAGGCCATCAAGTCCACAGTTCGAGACCCCAGGTACTGCATGATAGTTGAGTGCCCGTCTCTGTCCCAGCTCCTGCCAACCTAGCAGTTTGAAACCAAGAAATTGCAAGTAGATAAATAGGGACCACTTGGATGGAAAAAGATCTTGGGGACATGAATGGAGTATCATTTGGGCATCCCCTGAGCAGAGTTTCTTCAGCAAAAATCCTTTCAACCCAGAATAATTTCTGACATAAAATTTCAGTAAAACCCCTACTAATGAAAAAAGTCCGTTCTGTAGGCTTTTGCTTAAATTTATTTTTTTTTTGTAACTCGAAACAAACCCATAGGAAAAATATTTTTTTACGTAATTCATAGCAAACCCATAGGAAAAATGAAATTTTTATGTAACTCGAAGCAAACCCATAGGAAAAAGAATCTTTATGTAACTCGAAGCAAACCCATAGGAAATCATGTAAATCGGGACATGGTTTTAGCATAAAATCATTATGTAAATCGAATTTTATGTAACTCGAGGCATTTGTAAGTCAGGGTTTTATTGTACAGTACTGTATTATTATTATTATTATAAGCTACTAAGCCTTCAACTGTGACTTTCTAGTCAGGGAGGCCTTTTGTATGTGGGCAATCTCTGATCCTATCCTCATCCTGGTTAAAAAGGATCAGCATGTCAGACAGTGGGAATGGCCTCTACTTCAGACCCTGGAGAGACAAAGACAGTCAAGATAGACTAAGGATAGATTTGGTAAGAATTTTGCTTTAATTAGTTTAGATCCAAGTTCAAAAGGTATGGTTTTAAAAAATAAATCTGTTATTTTTAAAAGTGATACAATATTTTGCCTTTTTTCTTTTCTTTTCTCTCTCCTGCTTTTACTTCTGCTAAGCTTTCAGTTTAGTTCAGTAACAATTTACAGAAATGTGCAAATCTATACCTATAAGGAAGGGGTGTGGCCGTAGGTGTGTGGAATGCGTACCCACACTCCTGGAGCCTATCCCATAATGCTCCGCACACACCTACCTTTTGTCCCCGAGATCAGTGCCGTGGGGGTCCGGGGGGCGAGAGTGGGGCCTCAGCCCTACAAAATGGGGAAAAGAATGGAAACTACAACTCCCATGGTGCCATGGGAGAAAACCAGCAGTTTAACAGCCAGCCCTGGAAACAGAATGTTGGAGAGAGCTGATTTGCATGTTGGACTGTGATTGGTTGTGAGTGAATGACTGACAGGAAAGGTCCTGGAATTCCAGAGAAAATTTAGCCAGGCCGGAAACAGAATGTTGGAGAGAGCTGATTTTCATGTTGAACTGCAATTGGTTGAACTTGAAAGTGAATGACTTATGGGGAAATGTCCTGATGCGGATGGAACGAACCCATACCCATTCCATTTAAGCCTCTACAGCCCTGGAACGAGACACTTTCAATGTACATCAATGCTGTGTGAGTGAGAGACAGGGAGTGTGTGTCTGTGTGTGTGAGCAAGACAATGCACAAGACAGTGGGTTCCGGATCAGTCACTTGTGTGGGTGGGTGTGCCTGAATGAGAGAGAGAGAGAGAGTCTCTGTGTTGGGGTGTATCAGGGTCCAAAAAACCTAAACATACAACAAACACCCCCCGGCCAAGGCCGGGTAATTAGCTCTCGTCCTTCCTTCCCTACCTCCAGCTGTTCTTCTCCCCTTCCTTCTTTCCTTCCCTCTTTCATTCTTACCCTCCCATCTTCCTTTCCTCCTAAATGTTCCCCTCAATACCTACCATCCCTCCCTCATCATCAAGCCAGGGTGAGTCTGCCCAGGTTCCTTTACTGAGAGCCAGGGGGCATCAAAAACGGTGTGTGGGGAGGCAAAAAGGAAAAATAGCCTCCCCAAGCCACCCCCACCCCACGGGTTGAGCCCCCCAAAAAACTCATTGAAGACAGGCACCTGTGCTAGTTTCTTCATATTTGAGAAAGAACACATTTGAGGATTTGGTAAAATGAATATGCAAGAAAACAGAATTGAGAGATTCTACTATCCCTATAGTAGCTAATATGGGCAGAACAGACGGAATATGTTATCCAGAAACAACACAAGTTTCCTATGTTCCGGGTGCCATGTGAAGGGATAATGAAGGCTGGTTTGTTTGAATAAAAAGAAAAGAAAGTAGGTTGTGCAGAATTCCCAACTCGCCACTACAAGCAAATTGCCCCCGAGATGTGCAGTAGAAAATTCCTAGCACAAACAGGATTTAGAATGATGAACAGCCTGTGCATAATTAGTGAGAAAAATACAGGACCATATCAGAAACCTATCAGTCAGCAGTACATGCCTTTTCGTTAAGCTGTCATTGATGGTACCAAATGAGACTTGGGAGATTAAGGAAAACTCTGAACATCAGGATTAAACAGTTGGAGCCGTATTTGATCAATACAGAAAATTAATGATGCAACTCAGAGTTGAAATTTGTACTATTTTACTATTGCTTACTATGGAATAAATCAAATAAAAGGGTTTCCTTGCCACTGCATTCAACTCATATCCACACTTTGGCAGAGGAAACATGGCATCTTTATTATGGGCTCTCCAAAAGAAACAGATGTGAAACCCAGTGAAGTACTAACTAGAGAACTGCTAAGGGACTATTAAGTATATCCACAATAGAAAGATCCCTTGTTTGCATAAACATGGGGTGGGCACGTTCCTACGCTAATACCCCTTCCTCAGAAGCCACTATGGGCCTTGCTACCCATCAAAACTGAAACTGGTAAAGTACGGTAATTAGAAAAAACAAGGCAGGTAACATATTAATAACATCAATGAAGATAATTAGGTGAAACCAGGTGCAACACATCTACAAGTCTGCATAGGGATCAAATTTGCATACTAAGTAAAATCTCCTAAATTCAACAGAAGAAAGGCACAGTTAAAATCCTCATCAGTGAAGGTACATTGAGTGATACCATTGTGCAAGCAGTTGTGCAAAGAATGGCACAATCAGTTCAATTATTCCTCACATAAACTGTTTGTGCAGCCAGTCTTGCATCCCACCTCCCAGCTTTGAAAATGTGTAGCTGCTGACATAGGCCATTTTGTACACATATAAAGATATCTTTGGAAATAGGCCAATATTTTTTGCTGCCTGCAAAATAAAATCTCAAGATACATGGCTGATTCTCTCTCTTTTTTAAGCAAGGTGTTCTACAACCTAGAACCAGCCGCTGCAAAGACCTTATGTCAGCTTCCCACCGAAGGTGCTTCCAGTGGTACAGGACAGACAGAAATGCCTATTCCAAATGTTTCTTAGAATTTGGGCAAACTTGTAGGGGTGTGCAAGTCTCCACCTAATCATATGGTCCCAAATACTGCATTTACATTGTAGATGTGACCAGCACTTTGAATTTTCTCAAGGATCTTAGTAGTAGTTAGTGCAGCTGTGGTATAACATGTGGTTCGTAGGTTTCCTGTAACTAGACTCACTTAACAGACTGGCTGCTGAAAGAATTCTAAACCAGCTTCATTTTCTGGATGCTCTTTCAAGGCAGCCCCATGTAGAGCATGTTACAGTGGCCCAAAAAAGTAACTGAGACATGTCACTCCAGACAGATTGTAGGAACATATGTGATTGCATTAGATCCTGTGCAAAAGAGTGCCTGGTCATGGCTGATGCCTCAATGCTAGAGATCAGGGCTGAATACTAAAAATACATCCTGCTCCTTCTCCCTGAACCATTGATTCATGTAAGCATTTGCAGAGTTCAAGCTTCACCAGGCTTTAGTTGCAGAAGGTCCTTCTTCTGTCCACTTTAACAATAGAGAGGTAAAAGGTAAAGGTTTCCCTTGCTCAAAAGCCAGTCATATTTTACTCTAGGGTTCAGTGCTCATCTCTGTTTCAAAGCCGAAGAGCCAGCACTGTCTGCTTCTACAGACGTTTCCATGGTCATGTGGCAGGCATGACTAGACACCGGAGCGCACGGAACGCTGTTACCTTTCCACCAAAGTGGTCCCTATTTATCAACTTGCAATTTCTTGATTTCGAACTGTTGGCAGGAGCTGGGACAAAGACGGGAGCTCATTCCGTCCTGCAGTACTCGGGAATCGAATAGAGCGACTGTATTTACTTCCTTTCTATTTATAGAACCAGTACTGAAATTCAAGTTCAGGTTTCTACATCCTTTCTACAGTTTTATTAAGCGCTGGTCTACATTATGGGGAAAAGCAGGCAATGTCTTCCCTCCGCTTCAAGTAAAGAACAAATAATAACTCCAGCACAAGTTTCTAACCCCTTATACAACTCTGGATGCCTGCCCTGATGTAAACACAATTAGGTGTAATGGGACTTATTCCAAAATAAGTGAGTCTTAGGATTACAGTCTTAACTTCCAGACCAGTATGCGTACACTGAGTGCAAATACTTATGTGTCAAACATCCCAGGCTATGTCCACCACTGGAGTAACCAGCAATGGACCTAAATGTGGCAGAACAATTTCCAGAGCCATCCATCACAGGTTTAGGTGTCAGTGGGTTATGGTCTCCTTAGCCACTGTCCTATGAGCCCTGCCTCAGTCTTGTTGCAGGCACATTTAAGCATGACCCATGAAAATTGTTAAAATCAACATGGGAAGAATGGGATGTGGTTCTCCCCTTCTTTATTTCCTATAGAGAGGATCCTTCATGTGCTCACTCTATTGATATAATCATGAACCCTGTTTTTCCTCAGGCTTCTAACCACCTGCAGAGCCTCCTTGTGGAACAAAGGGTCTCAACTTCAAGCTGTCACTCTCTACGTCAGTGTTTCCCAATATGGGGCACACACACCACAGCGGGACTTCATTTCCCAGAAGCCTAAGTCAGTCCATTGGCTGATTAGTTCTTTGGGGAATTGACTTAGGCTTCTGGGAATTGAAGTCCAAAAACCAAAGGTTAGGAAACATTGCTCAGTCTAGGTGAAAGGACCTGTGTCAGAGGAGGTGAGACTAAAGTAACATATTGATTTGAATCCTCCCCCTCAAAAAAAAGTCAGCACAACTGAATCATAAATGGTTTGTGTGCATTTGGCCCCAGGAGAAATTGCACTGAATGTATTTTCTCTGTCAAATGTTCCTGTTTTCTTCTTTTCTTCTTTTTCTTACATATCCTTGAAAGGAACAAAGATCAACATCTGCTGCAACAATTCATTTTGACTTTAGATGTGCCTTAAGTGTACTAAAATATTTGTGAAGCGATCCAATGCCTAAAGGGGGAAAAAATGATAGGCCTGAAATACCAGACTGCATCTGTTAACAAAACCTGCTACGAACCAAGCCTAACTCTAACATTTTGTGTTGCTTAAACAATGGATCAGAAGTTAATTGAAATGTCAGGTCTTGATGAGATGCTTTCCCACATATTGTACCCTATTACCACTAATTTATGACAATGCCCAGATGATCAAAGTCAGTTCATATTTATTTTTGTAACCAATATGAAAGACATTTTGCAATTATTAGAATGCTCACTCACCTTATTTTACCTACAATGTTTTATGAACAACCATCTGTTGTCAAAGAGATGAAGATGAATGTCCCACAAGGGATGGTATTCTCTGAAATACAGTATTATTTTGTGCATGGTAGAAAAAAAAATCTTGGCTCTTGGACAGAACTAAGAAATAACACATTAAATGTTTCTCTCTATTTTTTTCTCAGTTCTCTGAGCTGCAGAGGGGAGGAGGAGGAGAAGGATAGGTCACTTTGGTAGTTCATTGGCTGCATTCCTCTGCCTCGCTTTTTGGAGAAATAGAAGTGTGAGTTAAAAAAGAAGAAGGAAGCTAGGTCCAGGGAAAGAGGGGCGGAGGAGGACAAGAAAGAGCTTCAAAGATATGTTTTCAGAAAGAGGAGATCCTTTAGAGGAGGTTGATTTGCTTTGGAATTTCAGCGGTCAAAAGGAAGGACTTAGGGGAGCAATTGAAGCAAGGTGCAGTATAGAATTAATTCTTCTTCTTTCGTGTCCCGATCAAACCCTGGACTGCCACAATGAAGCCACTTGACATTGACATTGTTATTGGCCAAACATCTTGACATTGTTATTGGCCAAACTTAAGTCCTCATCTGTGCATGTTTCTGGCAGTAATCGGCAGACCAGTAAATGAGCTGGACTAACAGAATTAATTAAACAGTCTAAAGCAGCATGTTTTAGATTTTGAGAGGTTGCATACAGGGGAATAAACGCAGCAACACAGGGAACTAGTGCAAACAGACACACAAATTCCCCCCCCCCCCACCTCTATACACACACACCTCTTGTGGGAAAAGGCAACATGAACATGAGCAAAAGAGACTCAGGTTAGTTGCAAGGGAAGATACATTTTTAAAAGGCTGGTTTATTTTTAAGTTTCAGAGAGAGGGAGATAAAAGGCACCAGGGACAGGGAATTCAAGCAGTACATTATTGAGGCCTTGGTGGTGCAGTACTGCTGTACAAACTGCTGTACTGCAGCCGAAACATTGTGAGTTCAATCCTGACAGGACTCAAGGTTAACTCTGCATTCCATCCTTCCAAGGTTGGTAAAATGAGTAGCCAACATGTTGGGGGCCGGGGGGGGGGCAAAATGTTAATTAACTTGTGAACTCCCCAGAGAGTGCACGAAGCGCTATTGGGAGGTATATAAGTGTAATTACTATTGCTACATAAACACCATTTGTCTTGTGTTGCATTTTTGATGATATAGATGGGGCGGCTACCTGTGTCCAGGTTCTCTCAGTTCTAAACACTTTGCGCACACACTCTCTCTCCTCAGACTGACTGCAGTGCCAGGACAGTTCAACTTGCCCTCTAAATGGCATAGTTATAAAATGCTTGACTGTAGAATTTCAGCCATTTGATGTGTCAGATTCCAAATCCTATCCTGACGGTGGCTGTATTTCAAGGCATTTTGGAAGAAAATGAGAGCCAAGAAAAACTTTCCTTTTTTAGCACATGGATGTTTTTACTGTATTTCATGCATTAAGTGGAACTGGCCACTTGGTGCAACCGTTGAGGATTTTCATGTATTTTCCAATGGCTGCCTCTGTGAAGAGCAGTGTTTCCCAAACTTTGGTTCTTGGACTTCAATTCCCAGAAGCCTAAGTCAATTCCCCAAAGCACTGATCAGCCAATGTACTGACTTAGGTTTCCTGGAATTGAAGTCCCCCTGTAGGGCATGGGTCCCACATGAGAACCACTGGTAAAGAGGAAAAGGAACACGCTCCTTTTGCAGATGCAGGTCACAGTCACAGCAATGACCTCCTGCTCAACCAAAGTAGTGAATAATGGAATGAGTAACTGTTTCAAAGTAACATTCTTTTTTTAAAAAAATAAAAATATAATGAACAATACAAAATATATGAAAAAATATGTAAAAAAACCCCAAAATTAATACATTGAATTACTTACATTCTGTTATAATAGCATTGTTAAACAATACCAATTCTAGAACCTTATATATATATATCATACATTCTTACAAACTGTACCCCATACCTTATATCTTTACATAATTATCTATCACTTATCAACCATTTTTTTATTGTTTCATTATTTTTAATTATATGTTCAATTATATATTTGAGATTCCAAAAATTTATAAGGTTCATTCTATTGTATTACAAAATAATTTCACCCAGTGATATATACAAGCCATGAGGATCAGATTTCTAATTTAATCCTTCCAGAAACTCATATGCTGAAGTACTGGTTTATCTCCTTTATCCCATATTAAGACATGTTCCACAAATGGCTTCCATATTTCCCAAAACTTGTTCTATTTCAAAATACCTTTCTTCACATTCAATTCACATATCAATTTATCATTTAAAGCAATTTCCCACATTTCCTTGTACCATTCATCCATTTTCAACACTAGGTCACTTTTCCATTTTCTTGCTATACATAATCTTGCAGCCGTTAACATTATGGATAACAATTCTTTTTTGTTTGTATTCATATTTATATTATCCAATTCTGTCAGTAAGGTGATACCTGATTCCAATTTAAAATCAACTTTAAGAATCTCTGATATTTCCTTCTCGATTAATTTCCAAAAAGCATTAACCACTTTACAACTCCATCACATATGTTCATATATTCTGAGATTGCTTTTACATCTCCAACAATTTCTCGTTTTGCTATTATCCATTCGATATAATTTAACTGGAGTCAAGTACCACCTCCATAATATTTTATAATTGTGTTCTTTTAATCTAATCGAAAGGTTTTTTCATAATTCTTTTTTCCCATTTATTTTTCCAGTGTAATTCAGGAATTTTTATATTTAAATCCTCCTCCCATAACATTCTCAAAATATTTTGTGAGTTTTCGTCCTTGTTTAGCATTTTATATATTTTACTTACTAATCCTTTTATCCCCATTTCTCCATTTCTTATTTTACAAATCATCTCTTCAAATTCTGTTTTATCCCTCTAAACTAAGCTCATCCTTATATCTCTGTCCCCATTTATTTACCAAAATTATTTGTAGCCAATTCAATTTCATCTGTTTAAACACTTCAGCTCTTAGTTCTGGTTTGGCACACATTTTTATCCAATCTGTTAACAGAAACATATCTTTTCTCAGAAGTATGTCCTTTATTCTTTTATCTATTTTTACAGGAAATGCCTTTATATCTTCCATATCCATTATCGGATAGACTCCTGGTGCAAGTTCCCCCTTAGTATTTTTCCAAACATCTAACACTGCTTTTGTCAATTGATTCTTTGTCTTTAACTTTATCTCCTTATCCAAAAAAATTGTGTTACCATTTCATTTTAATTCTTTTATCTCTATCTCATCCCAAATAATTTCAGACTTTGCTATAATCTTTGCAATATTTTTTAATTGAAATGCCCTGTAATAATATTTAATATTTGGAAGACCTAAGCCACCTTCTTTTTGCGGTACATACCATAAGCTTTTTGTAATTCTCGGTCTTTTCCATCCATTGCAAAAAGTGTTTAACATAGTCTGAAAACTCTTTATATCTTTTCCCTTTAATTGAATTGGGAGAACATCAAACGAAAAATTCAACCCTGGCAACAACTTCATTTTACATAAAGCAATCCTACCAAAACCAAGACATGTTCAGCTTACTATATTGTTTTATTTTTTCTTTAATTTCAATTCTTTGTTTATCATAATTCAATTTCTTAAGTTCTTCAATTTTATTTGTAATATTTATTCCTAAATATTTCACACTATTTTTAGTTTGTATATTATATCTTACCTTTATCTTTTTTTGCTCTTCATTACTTACATTACAAAAAATCATTTCTGATTTATCCCAATTCACTTTAATCCTGTCATATCCTCAAATTCCCTCAAATGTACTTGAATACGCTCCATTGCTTTCGCAGGATTTTTCATTATAATCATCGTATCATCTGCATATAAACTAATTTTTATTCCTTCTATATCCTCAATTTTTTTTATCTTCTCTTATAAGTATCGCTAATAATTCCATGGCCATCACAAATAGTATCGGCGATAATGGGCATCCTTGCCTAGTACCTGCTTCTAATTTTATATCTTCTGTAAATATCTCATTCACTTTTACTCTAGTTGTTCTTTTCTGATATAACTGATCAATTAAATTTATAAATTTCGTACCAAATCCAAAATTTCTTATAATTTCTTTAATTGTAATCCACTGCAAGGAATCAAAAGCTTTAAAAATATCCAAACATAACAATCCAATCTTTTCCTTGTTTTGCTCCACTATGTCCACCAAGTCCACTACTCTCCTTGTAAGGTCTGCCATATATCTACCCTTCAAAAACCCAGCTTGATCTTTGTTTATATATTCCTTCATAAATTGATTTAACCTATTTGCTAATATTGCCGTAAAAAAATTTGCATCTTGATTTATCAATGAAATTGGCCTATATGATTCTATCTTCTCTGGATCTTTTCCCAGTTTAGGGATCAGAACAATTACTGATCTATGCCATGAAGTCGGTAATGAACCTCCATCTAATATGTAATTAAACAGCTTCAAAAGTCTCGGAGTTACCAATTCTCTAAATTGTTTATAAAATTCCGCAGTAAATCCATCCTCACCTGGCGCTTTATTTGTTTTCAACCTCTGTATCACCTCTTTTATCTCTTTCTCTGTTATTAACGCCTCCATTCTATCTTTATGTTCCTCTTTAATTTAAATTCCCTTGCAGTTTTCCAAATATTCCCTTAGCCTTTCTACTTTTATCTTTTTTTTTGAATATAACTCTTGATAAAAGCCCGTTATTATTTCTACCTTCTCCTTTGTTTTGTTACACCTCACTCCTTGTTGATTCATCAAAACGCCAATTTCCCTCCTAATACTCTTTTCTTTCATGGCTCTAGCTAATAGCTTTGAATTCTTATTACTATATTCAAAATATTCTCTTTTTAAATTTATCAAATCTCTTTTAACTTTTTCTATATCTTTACCTATCAACTCTCTTTTCAATCTCTGCATATTTGCAAAAAAATCTTTCTTTCCTGTTTTCATATGTTCCTCCTGAAGCTGCCTAATTATCCAATTTTTTCATGTTTATCTTTTAATTGTTTAGTTCTTATACTGTTTAATTTGATACATTCTCCTCTAAAAACTGACTTCATGGCATCTCACACTGCTGTATTGTGTGGGCGTGGCTAGGATGTTGCCTGAATAACACATACTTAGATCTGCTCGTGCCATGAAAGAGGTTTTAATGTGAATAATTGCAAAAAAATAAGAGTTAAACTCTCAGAGAAGAATCAATCAGAGCCTTGAAATATACTCTTTTTTCCTGTGTTTGCATTGAAGCTGGAGTTTGGACTGAGTAGTTTAACTCATACCTGTCAAGTTTTGGATTTGGTAATAAGGGAAATTTCTTGGCAAATACAGGATACTTAACAGAGGGGAAATTTCCCGGCAAATACAGGATACTTGACAGGGGGGAAATTTCCCGGCAAATACAGGATACTTGACAGGGGAAAAATCTCCCGGCAAATGCAGGATACTTGACAGGGGAAAAATTTCCCGGGAAATACGGGATACTTGACAGAGGGAAATTTCCCGGCAAATACAGGATACTTGACAGGGGGGAAATTTCCCAGAAAATACAGGATACTTGACAGGGGTGATATTTCCTGGCAAATACAGGATACTTGACAGGGGGAAATTTCCCGGCAAATACAGCATACTTGACAGGGGGAAATTTCCTGGCATATATGGATACTTGACAGGGGGAAATTTCCCGGCAAATACAGGATACTTGACAGGGGGAAATTTCCCAGCAAATTCAGGATACTTATTTATTTATTTATTTATTTTTTCACGCTTATATACCGCCCACTCAGGTACAACCCAACTCAGGGCGGTTTACATAGCGGACAGTAAATACATAAAAGACACATAATAAAACAAAGTTAAAAGTTAAAAAACCCACCCCTAAAAGGTGTGCAAGAAATGAAGGGACCTTGGGGGAAGCCACACTTCTCTATAGCAATCACCCAACGGTACCCCAATCCCCACCCGCACCCCAAACTTGGCCTGCCAGCCAGGTCTTTAGTTCCTTCCTAAAGGGCAACAACTCCGTCTGGAGATGCAGTTCCACAGGCAGGAGGTTCCAAAGGGCCGGTGCAGACACGGAGAAGGCCCTCCTCCAAGTGCCAGAGAGGCGAGCCCGCCTGCCTGATGGCACAATTAGAGAGCCCCTCTGGTCTGCTCTGGTTGGATGGACAGACGTCCTTAGGGCGATGCGGTCTCTAAAATACCCTAGCCCACTACCATGTAGGGTTTTAAAGGTCAAAACCAGCACTTTGAATTGCACCCGGAGACAAACTGGTAACCAGTGCAGCCCCCGAAGCAGTGGTGAGGCATGGGCATAACGTCCACACCCCATCACCACCTGGGCCGTGGCATTCTGGACCAGCTGCAGCCTCTGAATGGTCATCAAGGGCAGCCCCATGTAGAGCGCATTACAGTAGTCTAGTCTGGAGGTCACCAGAGCGTGAGTGACTATGAGCAAAGAGTCCCGGTCCAGGAGCGGGCGCAACTGGTGAATCACCCGAAGTTGGGCGAAGGCCCTCCTGGCCACAGCCGCCACCTGTTCTTCTAGTAGCAGCCGTGAATCCAGGAGGACCCCCAAGTTGCGCACCGGGTTGGTCTGGGGCAAAACAGCCCCATCCAAAACCAAAGATGGTAGCTCCCGGGATAACGCAGGACCCCCTATCTATAGCCACTCAGTCTTGCTAGGATTCAGCTGTAGCCCATTTGCCCCCATCCAGACCCCAACAGCCTCCAGACAGCTGGAAAGGACTTTGACTGCATCACTGGGGTCCCCACGGGCCGAGATGTACAACTGTGTGTCATCCGCGTACTGGTGGTACCGCACCCCGTGGGAACGGATGATCTCACCCAGCGGCTTCATGTAGATGTTAAATAGGAGAGGAGAGAGTACCAAGCCCTGAGGCACCCCATATTTTAGGGGCCTAGGACTCGACCTCTCACTCTCCAACCACACCGACTGGGTCCGGCCCCTCAGAAATGAGGAAAACCAGGACCACACCATGCCCTGGATCCCCAATCCTCGGAGCCGTTCCAGAAGGATACCGTGGTCAATGGTATTGAAGGCCGCTGAGAGGTCAAGAAGAGCAAGGACGGACGGATGACTGCCATCCCGCTCTCGCCAGAGATCATCCATCAGTGGAAAATTTCCCGGCAAATACAGAATACTTGACAGAAAGGAAATTTCCCGGCAAATACAGGATACTTGACAGGGGGAAAATTTCCCGGCAAATACAGGATACTTGACAGGGGGGAAATTTCCCGGCAAATACAGGATACTTGACAAGGGAAAAATTTCCCGGCAAATACAGGATACTTGACGGGGAAATTTTCTGGCAAATACAGGATACTTGACAGGGGGAAATTTCCTGGCAAATACAGGATACTTGACAGAGGGGAAATTTCCTGGCAAATACAGGATACTTGACAGGGGGGAAATTTCCTGGCAAATACAGGGTACTTGACAGAAAAGGAAAAGAAAGATGTCAGAGAAAGAGCAAATAGTTCACCAATACAATTTGATGAGGTGGTTATGATGACTGAATTTGGAAAATTGGGTAATAAATTGGAGAGGATGGAAGCACATTTGCAAAAAAGTGAGGAAACAAGAGCAATGTTTAATGAATTTGTTCACAAAGCCAGTGCTAATTTTGATAATTTAGAAAAAGCTATTGTATCTACTCAAGAAAATATGAAATTGGTTAAAGCAGAGGTAAAGGAAACCCAGAAAAAACAATATGAATTTAATGTTAAGATGGAAGTACAAGAGAGGAGAGTGGACATGATAGAAGAGGCCATGAGAAAGCAAAATTTGGTTATTAGAAAATTGTCAGAAAAAAAGCCAGATCAGTTGAAGATCCGAATTTTGAATTGGTTGAATAATCTTAACATGGGTAAAAATTTTGTGGCTGAAGACATAATTAGTATATTTTGATTGGGGTCAAAAAGGATGGGTAAAGTCTGGAATGTATTGGTTAAATTCTCAAATGTTGGTGATAAATTGGAGGTGATGGCTCATATAAAACAAATGGGAACTGGTGTTTTAAAAATTGATGGAGATGATGTGGAAGTCTATAATGATATTTCTATTGAGGAGCGAAATTGGAGATATAAAATGAAACCTGCAATGAAAATTCTTTGTGATCAAAGGATTAACTATTATTGGAGATTTCCGTTGCAGGTGAGGGTTTTTTATGCAAAAAAGATGCATACAATTGATTCCAGAATGGACCCCTTGGAGTACTTTCGAATGATTGGTTTAATTAGAGGAGGTACACAGGAATGGTCATCTCTGAGACAAGCATTGATGGAGACAGGGGTGATTGAGAGGATGCAGAGTGAGGAAGAAACTGAAGGTGCAACAGGAGGGAAGAGTCTTGGGGAAATGAGCATGGTTGAAGTGACGGAGTCTGATGAGGGATGAATAGTCATAACTAATAGTGATATGGATAATTAGGTGAAACTAATATAGAGTGAGCTTGAGCATGTAGTGGATATTTAGTTACATCTTCCGTGTCCCCCCCTCTCTTTGGGAATTTCTTTTTTGCAGAGGCGGCTTTTTGGCAGGAAGGTAGAGGGGTGTAGAAGGATAGATTTTTATTTATTTTTAGTTTTGTTTGTAGTTTATTGTTTTATGAAGTTTGGGTTAATGGGTTTAGAATGTTTAGTTAAATGCACTGTCCATGAGGATCATGTTAGAATTGAGAGATTTTATGTAAGAAGCTTCCATGAAGCTTATTAAGATACTGACATGGAATGTGAAAGGTACTGGCTCTCAAATCAAACGTAAAAGACTAGAATCAGCTCTTAGAAAAGATCGACCAGATATAATCTTTTTACAAGAAACACATCAAAAATCAGAGAACACAAACAGATTATTTTTGGGTTGGACACAGATTTATGAAAAAGCATATGGAACTTTGAAAGCAAGAGGGGTCGCAATATTAATTTCGACTAGATTGGGCTTTACTATGACAAAAAGTATTTTCGACCCAGAAGGTAGATTTTTGATTGTAAAAGGTATAATAGATGATGAAGATGATGGGTGGGCTGAGGAGGATGGTGGAGGACAGAAGTGTCTGGCAGGCAATGGTCTATAGGGTCACAAAGGGTCGGAATCAACTGTGCAACTGAACAACAACAACAACAAAAACTTATTTAGTTATTTCCTAGCCCAAATGAGGAGGGGGGTTAAGCTTGAATGTGCAATACATACAGTACCTGGTTATGACCGAAGAGAAAAATAAATGAAGTGTATCATCTGAGCCAAATTGTGTAGCCCTGTTTTGACCCAGTGAAGTTAGTAAACTGATGATCAGCATTCTAGACTAAAGGTTCTTATGATGATATTAGCTCTATAAGCCAAATGTATGAGTGTGAAACTTAAAGCTTTTGTTATACAGCATTTTACAGTCAGAATGTGGCTTTTGGTGTAATTCTCACCAGTGCAAAACTATTTCACCATACTTGGCCATCTGCTTCGATAACTTAAAGGTAGCCAGGTGAAGTGAATGTGCATTTTACCCTCTTCCATCATGCATGCAACAAGAATGCCAGAAGCCAGCCAGTGAATACAACTAGCTCTTAGGGCACAGAACAATTGAAGCTGTTTATTTTCTCTCTTTCTCTGCTTACTGTAGTGAATTGCACCATTAGCTCTGCCAGCAGAGCTCTGAAGAAAAATGTAAATGCACAGTAGCTTTGTTCTAATGTGCAACTGTGGGTATTTGAGCCTGCAAAGAAGAGGAATTGAGCAGCATTGATAATTTCCAAAATTTAAAAGTAGGAGAATGGAAAACTAGGAGATAGAATTTGAGTCACTGATATGGCTGAATAAAGACTTTTTATAAACATAGGATCCAAACTCCAACACTTTTGAGTCTCCATTTCAGTGGAGAAGATACAAGCATGAGTTTCTGCACAACATTTCAAATAGCTGATGAGTACAGAATTAGTTGCTAAGAAAGTTGTGAAATGGTACTCTTCTCTTTTTACATTTCGGGCATTATGATGTCATCTTCAGAGCCTGGAATGTTATTTTCAAAATGAACTTGTTGAGTTATTTATTACATGAAGCAGACAAAGTATCTTATTGATTTATTGCATTGTGTGTTGGCAACAACTCCCATTATTCTTAGGAGCAGGCTAGAAAAATAGAAGGAAAACCTCTTTTTCTGTGGTTGCCAGTTTTGATATTATGCCTTGCGAATATTTACCAAAAAAAAGTGGGGGTGGTGTTTGCAGAGAATATTTCCCTTGCTACTTAGAACTGTTATAGGAATGGTATAATCTCTGAAAAATATCTTAAAATGTTATTTTAAAAATCAGTTTTGAAAGTAGAAAATATTACTTTTATAATACTTAATTCATTATTTTAATGTTATTTTGTGATGTTCATTACATTAATCACTAGCAAAAACTAGTTAACTGTTGATGACATCATATAACTAAATAGCTCTAACCAGACTTGAGGAAGAAAAGAATCTGTCAATGTCAATTTTCTCAGTTTCTGATCTTGCAAGTCTTTCATTCAGTTCATCTGAAACATTGAAATTTGTTTTCTCTAAATTCACATGAAAACCTGTACATGTTTTTATGTGCATTTCATGTAACACCTGCATTTTAAGCAATTTTGCCTGGTGTGTACAATTTTAGCAATCTATATCTATAAGGAAGAGGTGTGTCCATACGTATGTGGAATACAGTTCCACACACCTGGAGCAAATCCCATGATACTTGGCACACACGTACTTTTCACAACCGGGGTCAGCACTGCGAGGGTCCCGAGACCGAGGGTGGGGCCTGCACCCCACAAATACAACAAAACGTAAAAACTACAACTCCCAGCAGACACTGCAGTGCAATGCAGCCAATCAGGGAGGCTGGGCTAAGAGCGAGAGAGGCGGGGCACTGGTCATGCATGCACACAGACCAACTGCTGCCCACAAAGCATAGTGTGGCTGAGAAACAGTGGCACCCATGGTCGGAATGTGCAGGGCTGCAGCAGCAAGGCCGCCGTGTTCAGCACAGCAATGGGGGCCAAGAAGATGCCCCAAAATAGCTGGGGAAACCTCAGGTGCCCCTAGCGAAAGGACACAGAGCCACTGCAGCAAGGCCCCTAACAACCCCGAACAAGATGCCAAAACCTATACAGCCTTACAGTGCCACCAGAAATGCCTCCACTGGGCCCTCAGAGAGGGAAAAGGGAAAGAAGATGAAAATGGGGAGGATGGGGGAGGAAGGAGGGGGAGGAAGGAAACAGAGGGAGAACAGGCAAAGAGAAGGAGGGAAGTAAAAGCTGCCATCCCTCATTTCAAACAAACAAACACACACCTGGACAAGCTGGCGGTAGCTGTGGCCTTGCTGGCATGCCTGGGGGAGAAGGGTCTGCTGTTGCTGTGGCAACAGGGGCCTCCGGACAAGCAGACTGCCTGCAGGACAGGAAACGGGGCAGAGGCGCCTGACATGGGACTCTCCTCACCCAGAATTTGGTCCACCCAGGCACAGCCGGGTTCCCCTGCTAGTAAACATTCCTAATCTAATGAATTTTTCATGTAGAGTAACAGTGGAACATCTATGTAGCGAAGCACCAAATGCAATCTGAACAAATGTCTCTTTCTCATCTCTACTCCTTCCTTCTCAGAGGAAAAGACTAGGCCAAATGACCCCTTAACTTATTTCCAAGTACTGTATAGAAATCCAGTTGGCCTTACTCCAGAAAACACAGGAGGAATATGCAAACGTGGTTCTCCCAAAGTTCTTGGACTTCAGTTCCCAGAAGCCATGATCAGCAGGTGTGCTGACTTGGGTTTCTGGTGCTCCTAAAAGCTGGAGCAAAAATAAGAATGAGGAACAATATCATACAGAAATTATGCAACACAACTTGGAGATCCTCAGCCATTACTTTACAAACATCTGCATTAAGTCTAGTTTACTCTGCAGCAGAATACTGTGCCTCTGTTTGGTTAAACAGCACCATGTAAGCAAGGTTGATGTCTGGCTAAATAACACCATGCACATTATATCTGGAACAATTAGGTCCACACCTACTTAGTGGCTTCCAGAATTAAATAATATTCCTCCACCAGAACTTTGCAGGAAAAATGCTCTTTTAAGAGAGTACCGCAAAATAATTCAGAATCCAGAACTACCAGTAAATTCTGACATATTAGACCTTAATATTAACAGATTCTGCTCAAGCCATCTACCTTTATCCAGCACCACTATTGGAGGCAATGAAGAGTTCAACCTGCAGGACGCATGGAGAAAATAATGGTTGGGGAAAGCTCCATACCAGTACCAGAATTTTCAATGTGTAACTGAAACACCACCTTGCTTTGATCAACCTCACAAGATATGGACTAGCTTTAACAGAATATGTACAGGGCACTGGAGATGTGTGGACTTTTTTGCATAAGTGGGAGAGACTACCAACACCAGCATGTGAGTGCAAGGCACCGTGACAGACTGTGCAACATATTATAAAACAGTATAGCCTTAGAGCATTTGTGGGCAATAGAGAAGATTTTTAATGTGTGCAAGTGCCATATGCTCAATAAATAAATAAATATAGTAAATAAACAATGCTGAAAAAAGAGGAAAAAGAAAGAAACCACATTTTAAACAGGAGATCATGTGATATACCAGAAGCAAGGTGTTCTTCTATCCTTATGGGAAGGCCAGCTTAGCAAAATATCCTCCTGTGGATCTCCTCATAATCCAGTGTAGGTCTTTGCAATGGCAGAGTCAAGCAACTGCAGAAGATTCCATATTCTGAACAAACTGCCATTGTAATTTCCCCACAACAATCCCTACATAGTATCATTCCACTGCATTTTGGGAAATTAAATGCCATCTTTCATCAGAGCAGCAGCTATGGGGGCAGAAGATTATAAAAAGTGAAGTGGTAGTGGCAGAGTTTGGAAAGCTATGTTTAAGAAGGAACGTGAAGGCAAGCTGACGGTGTCTACAAATGAGCCGTGGTAGGAGAATGCTTTGAGTTCCAAAGCATTATCCTGCCCTGCTCAGTTATGGTTGTTTTTGGCATGTCATTATACGTATTCATCTTCAAAATAATTTTCCCATTTCTTTTTCTGGTGCCAAGGATGCAATATGAGGGGGGCAGTCTGTAAAGCAGTTGCTGTATTGCTGGAACAATAGTCAGGGAAAGCTTTACTTCTTGAAAAATGATTGCAAAGCCAATAAATGCTTTCCCTTTTAATAAACAAAATGGCCTGGCCTGGCTGACCTCCCTGCTGTAAAACCTTCATGCTATTATGAACTATGACAACTATAAGATATGTATTGCCACAATCACAGAAATCAATGGGAGAGCTTCAAGAGTCACTGATGTTGAAATGTGGGTTTCACGTCTGAAGTGAGCTTCTCTGATCACTCAAGGGAAAGGTTCTGTAGCTGTTCTTATATTTCCCCCTTCACTCGCATAGAATAACTGCTCTTGTTGAAACTAGTGGCAAATTTGTGGGGAGCCAAGCTGTTTTGTGCAAGGCTCGCTCTTTGCAAATGTTTGCAATGCTCTGATGCAAAAAGAGCAGGAAAATGTTTACTTTTGCACTCTTTGTGCACAATTTTTCTACATTTCAAATTGAAAGATCAATTGGGTGCTGCATAGAATGAATCCATTCAGGAGAATACTGTACATAAGGGGAAATCTGTCTATATGATATACACAGAAGAGCCTCTGCTTACCACAATTTATTATTTACACAGGATCCCATTGAATCCTTGCATTCTAACATATACTCTTTTCTTGTCTGTGTATTATTGATGCACATAAAATCTCAATGTCCCTTTTGGAGTTCTCGTCATCAGCCACATGAAGCTCTCATCTCTATATAAAAAATAGTCAGTCCATGCTAAGGGGAGGAAGTTACTTTTTAAAGGAGATGCAGCCATACATTTAGAGCAGGGATTCTCAACATGTGCCCCCCCCCGCACCTCTACCACACCAGGAAGTGCCATGTGGCGGCGGAAGGGCAAAATGGCTGTCCAGCTTAAAAAGGTTGAGAACTCCTGATTTAGAATGTCAGTAATAATCATTTAGAATTTATCTAAGGAAAGAACAGTTTTACAAAATGTTAGGAAAAGCATTAAATTAAAGCTATAAATGAAATCATTGTCATCACTATCAGGCAAAGATATGAAGTACTTTCTCTCTTTCGATCAAACTAGACAATAAGATCATTTTTGCAGGTGTCCTCTCCCAAAAGAGACACTTATTACATAGGATGTAGTTTCCCTAATCTTCATATTTTGCCTTTTGCAAACTTTGTTTTACAATTGGTCATTAGAAATATGCATAGGATGAATATTCAGATCTGACTACTGACATTTATATAGCTGAGGAAATTCAGTTATAGGAGGAAGAATGGGCTATTTTTTAAATAATTAACAGGAAATGCCTCTTAGTTAACAGAGTATGATGTAGGTCTACTTAGATAAAAGGGAAATTCTATGCAGGGGAACTTGCAGGGCCATAGCCAGGCTTCTAGATGTGGGTGGGTGAATATTTTCAGGGTGGGCAACAAAGCTTCTTTTCAATACATTCCTATAGGAAACCACGCTTTGCCAGAATGGGCAAACTGCTAACTCAGGGTGGGCCAAGCCCACCGTGGCCACCCCTGGCTATGGCCCTGGGAACTTGCCCATAGTTATAAGGCTAAAACCTGCCCTGTTGCTGTTGTTGTTGTTGCTGCTGCTGCTGCTGCTGCTGCTGCTGCTATCAATCCACAAAACTCAACATATTAGGTTATAAACCCTCCTTTCATTGATACCCAGTCTTAGTGCATGAAAGACTACTTTCCCAACAATGAATTCCCCTTGATGTTTGTTTTGAACCAACCAACCAACCAAAACAAAACAACCTTCCTTTCCAGTTTATGTTTAAGAGGTATAGTGTTGAATTAGTGGCAGATGTTGGTGATTATTATTATTTTTGCATAAAGTTTTGTTTCTGCAATGTAAAAATCCTGGGATGAAGTCTTCTGTAGTGGAAAATAGTCCTGCTTTTACCCAATGTCAAGGACATAAATGATGCATCTGTAATATAGCATCTCATTAAAGCCCTTGAAAATGTCTCTCATTGATTCATATTTGATTATGTCATGATGCAGAAATAATTCCTCTAGCCATCTTTTTATTTAATTTTATTTTTGAAGGCGAGGAAGAAGCCTGCCTGTTAGGGATTTAGAAGGAGCTAAGCTCATTTTAAGTTTTCTTTACAAAAACAAAACTAGGAAGGATCAGCTTTTTCATCTGTGTGTTTCTTTTCAATGATGTCCCTACCCAAGAAATAGAAGTTATTTTCAACCAGGTGAGTTTGTCTTTGGTCACATGCTACATCACATCTCTGAATGTGCAACCAATATACACTCCAACTGCTCAGCAATTAGCCACTAATATCCTCAGTGAGCTACACAATCCTTATAAGAACAATAAAGTGTTTATTTATTTAAATATTTATGCCCCGTTTTTCTTCTCAAGGTGTTACCTAAATTAAGGTTCCAGGGCTTACTCTAGTGAGAGAGCAGAGGCAAGACATAACTAGTTGTGCAAAGCAAAAGTAATTTTATTTTGCTACCAGAAATGCTCAGCAGCCAGCCTTCTCTAAAAGCAAGAAAGCCCCCATGCCAGTGCAAGGCACACACATTTATACACTGCAACACAAAGTATCAAGAAAATGGTAATAGTTCCCTATTTGTTTGACTGATGTATACCTATGTGGCACATGATTGGTTCCCTATTACAGTACTGACTTCAGTAAACAAAGCATGCTCACTGTATATACTCGAGTATAAGCTGAATTTTTAAAGCTTATATTCGGGTTGGCTTGTACTCAAGTATATATAGTATCTACTTTCCTGAATGTAGGCATGACAAACAATTCTGTAATTTGTACCCCTAATTTCATCAGGAATTAAGATTTTAACCCTAAGTATCATTTTTCTGTTATTCATGTAGCCTCTTCCATGGGCCATGGCCTTATCAGGAAACCCTCAATGGTCACTCAAAGTTGGGTCTGAAAACTTTAAATTCAAGTTCAACTGAAGTTCAGTTAGCTGGCCATTCCTTTTATTTAGCCCTCAAAGGGGACCCAAAGTGGCTTTCATTATTGAAAGAAACAATATTAAACCCCTTTATCTTACAATGCTAGGGAAGTATCCAAAGAGATTGAATTTGTTTGAAAGGTTATTGCCATATACAATGAAAGAATAAAACAAATGGCATCCACTATGGCAATAAAAGGTAAGAAATCATAAAAAGGATTAAAATAAAACTAGTTTAAAATAATTGGGCAAACAGGTTAACACCTGGCACTAAAAATAAGGTGTATAGTGTGCTAACAAGCAAGACTTTCTCAGAGACACATGGCAGGAGAAAGAAAGCTAGAACCTGGCAAAGGAAGAATTCATAAGACATGCTTGATGAGTCATAGGAGGAATGAAGGCCAAAGCAAAGCTCCAGTTACCTTTTACACACTTAACTTTTCTACCCTTTACATACCATATGCCACATACTAAGCTGTGGTATAGTTACTCAGCTCTGATATAGAACGTCATTCAGGTCTTGCTCATCTCTAATTGGCAAGAGATAGAGATACCATCTTGTTACCAAGGTGGAATGTTCATAGGTGTGCGTTGTTTTTTTTACTGTTTCCCAACCTTAGGCCTCCAGCTGTTTTGAACTTCAGTTTCCAGAAGGCCTAATCAGCAAGTATACTGACTTTGTCTGCTGAGAATTGAAGACCAAGAACACTTGGAGACTCAAGGTTGGGAAACACTGTTTTAAAGGGATGGGATCTTTGATGTTCTGGTAGAAACATGAAGCAGCCGGCATAACAGGGCTAAACCGTTTATTGGGTAGTCAGAACATGGAGAACAATGGCGCAGCACTGCTCATTATATACACTCAGAAATGGATACATTTGGGCGGGAAGAGACAGGAAGGGATCGTAATGATCCTAAATAGTTCACAAATGTTACAGCATAAATTGTATTCAAACACAACAGGATCAGTAATTCCTTTTCATGTCAAGGCACACCTCACATGACTAGACTAGCTCCTAGGTCAGGTGAAGTTAGGCAACATGGCTTTAGTGCTATTTTGGAATGGGTAAAATGGCCAAAATCAGAGATAGCTCATGATATTTGGCTGCCTAACATGCAGCTGAATCCCATTGTAATTCCAATCATAGAAGGCTCCATGAGGCAGCAGGTGGGCTTGCCGTGCTCTGCTTTCTCCAGTCTGGGCAATCTATTTTGGATATCATGCAAATTAAGCACATTAATTGTTGGGTTGCATTTGTATCACTATGCTTCGCCCTTGACACAATTTATATAGTGTTTGCTAATCTGAGTGATTCAGTATGATGTAATGCTTAGTCTTAGAGGGTTTAGTTTCCTTAATCCCAAGGAGGTTGCTCTCAGAAGTACAAGGAAGCAGTTTCCTATTATCTTTCCTTCTTGATACTACCCTGTTCCAAGCCCTCCCATCCCTTAGGACAGTGGTCGCGAACCTATGGCACGCGTGGCAGAGATGGCACTCGGAGCCCTCTCTGTGGGCACTTGTGCAGTCACCCCAGCACAGAGTTTGTCATGCCCCCTGCCCAGCAACCCAATGGGAGCACTTCCTTCCTTCCCCAGCACAGAGTTCACCCCATTCCTCTGCCCAGCAGCCCAATGGGAGTGTTTCCTTCCTCCCCTGTTTCTGTGTTGGCACTTTTGCAATAAATAAGTAGGTTGCCGTTTGGGCACTCAGTCTTTAAAAGTTCACCCTCACTACCTTAGGAGATGTTGAGAGGGCAGTCACTAAAAATTATCTCTCTTCCTTGTAGAAGCTTCCGTTATTCAGAGACACCTCCATCAGTGGAAGGACAACAGATGAGGAGAACCCATTGTTTTTAATATTTGATACTACATATTTTTTTACCATCAAGGTTCAATAGCTAGGAGACCTGAAGACCTCTGTGGAAGGCCCATACAAATCTTTCTACATTTGCCTCTGTTTTCTCCAGTGGCTAAGGCACTGAGCTGGAGGCTGGAAGGTCGGGTTTCTATACCTGAGAGCTGCACTTGGGGACCTGAAAGGAGCCTCATTTGAGTATCTCCTAAAAATCCTTTCAACCCAGAGTAATCTGACACACAAAAAAAACACCACCACAGTCACAAATTAATCCTGTACTTTTCTTTACTTTGATGCTTCCTGTTCTTGCCTGCATCATGGCTAAACTATACACTACAGATCGCCCATTATTAATGCTGAAATCACATGAGTGTCGCTGGCATATGATTTAGACACACTGTCATGTCCTTCAGACAATATGGTGCTTCCTCCCAAAGACCAATCACGAAACAAGAGCAAACTGATGAAGTGAAAAAAAGCTCCTGCTGTGACAATTATATGCTTTTGGCAGTTAAGAAAACCCCTCTTCTAGTGATGATTATCTGTAACATAATTGTTCAGGCCTTAGAACCAACTACAGTGGTACCTCACTCAAAGAGCATAATGCGTTCCACAGGATTGCTCTTTAAGTGAGTTTGCTCTTTAACAGATCTAAAGAAATTTCCAGATAATCTTTTTAAAAGAAACATTTAAAAAAGAATTAGAAAGAGCTATTGTAATAAGATTGTAAGATTAGTTAAGTAATGCATCCAGTATAGATAATATAAAAAAGATAATTAAGGAAGTTAAAGTATCTTGGTTTAATATATTACAAGTGGAGAAATTGACTAAATATTGGTTAAAGCAATATAGTAGCTGTACAAAAATTAAAAAGTTTGAAGAATTGATAATACAGATGAAACAAAAAGAAATAACAGCAAAGGGTTTAGTAAGCAAAATATACAAAACATGGTTAGAATACAAAGCTGAACAACAAGCTCATATACCTCATGTCGGGGTATATAAGGGAGGAACGGTACTAGTGTTTGCAGTGGAATGTAAATAACCCATATAAAACAAAAAAAGGGGAAAAATTAAGACAAGAAATCAGGTCAGGAGTGTAATTTTTTCATGATGATGCTCATCTAGGAAATGTGTTTTATTGATATTGTTATTGTTTCACTGATATTTTATTATTTATTTGTTATGTTCTTTTGTTTTAGAAGTATAAACTACCAGTTATGGGAATATCTCCTAGATGAGTGGTACAGAAATGTATTGAATGAATGAATGAATGAATGAATGATCCCTGATGTGTTTATGGATTACAGAAGCAAGAGAAACAATGGTGGGAGAGAGAGAAAAAGAAGGGGGTGGAAAGAAATAATCATTGACAGAGAAAGAGAGACCAGCAAATACTGGTAGTATAGGGAGAACTGGCAAGCACAATAATGACATCTGTCGTCTTGTAGCAGTGGTGAGTGAAATGTGCGGACTTTGTAGTTTCCTGTCCTTTGTAGCTTTTGTTGCTCCCTTTCAGGTGGAATTCTTGCTTAGTTTCCAACATTGTCAAGTTGTTTAGCACAATCCGCATTTAATAAAGCTTTCTGCCAAAAGCTTGTGTGGCTCCTTTGGGATTCTTCCATGCATTTATATCTATACCTATAAAAAGTGCCCTTAACCCTTGGGTTCGTTCAAAGGCTCCCGCACCTGGCCCAACCATCCCCGACTGAGCCCTCTGCACTTAACTTAACCCCCGCCTTCCCAACGCCATAGGGGTCCGGAGGTCACCAGTGGGGCAGCCGCCCCACGAATGCAACAAAAAAACTATGAATCCCAGAGTCCTCTGCACTGCGCAACCCCTCAGCCAATCAGGCCGAGGTACGCGAGCACAGAGGAGGCTGGGAAAGCGTGGCGCGCTGACTTAAAAAAACCAAACAAACCGCCGGGAGGGAAAGACTTTGAAATACCCAGCCAGAGCCAGGAGGTAAGCGCAGTTGGCGGGGGTTAGGGAGTGGGGGAGGCATGGCCCTGGTAACCACGCTGCCCCTCGGGCCCACCACCTAGCCCCCCCACCCTAACCCCCATCGACTGCGCTTACCTCTTGCCGGTTCCGCCTGGGTCTTTCAAAGTCTTTCCCTCCTGGTGTGGCCTTCTACGTAGGGAGAAGCACCGACTTCTAATTCATCTCTGCAGGTGACGCACCCACCCAACTCGGAAAACCCTCCCCCACTCAGCACACCCACCAACCCACCCACCATGGTAAACCATCCACCCCCATGCCACCCACCCACCAACCCACCATGGAAAACCCTCCACCCACGGCCCACCCAACCACCAAAGTAAACCCTCCACCCCCACACATACAATAAAAATATAAAAAAAACAGGAGCACTTACAAGAGACGTCTTCCCTCCATGCTGCCAGGAATGAACTGAATTAAAAAACAACAATCGACAACTCTTACCACAGCTCCACCTTCAGGCCGTAAGAGTAAAAACAATTTAAAAAACACAGTACTCTAAACCACAGCCCCACCTAGAGGCCACAAGAGAAAAAATAGTCAAAAGAATAATTAAATCAAAATAAACAATAAAATAAATTTTAAAAATCACATCAAGTCAAAAACAACAAATTCAAATCACCACCACCCTAACAACAACAACAAAAAAACAACCTACACCCAAGAAACTTCCTGGCAAAGCCGGGCACAAATATGCTAGTAACATCTATTATCCTATTGTGGTTATCAGAAGACGCCGATGCCATCACGCTGCCATGCCCTCCCTGCCCCTTCCACTCAGCAGGGGGATAAAGGGAGCCTTCGCATGGCCCGGGAGGCTCCGAAGACGTTGCTGCCACAGCATTGCTGCACCCCTCCCGCCCCCTCCACTCAGCGGGGGGGGGGACTAAAGGGAGCCTTCCAATGGCCTGGGAGGCTCCGAAGACGCTGACGCTGATGCCACCGTGTTGCTGTGCCCTCCCCACCCCCTCTACTCGGCGTGGGGATAAAGGGAGCCTTCCTGTGGCCCGGGAGGCTCTGAAGATGTCAGTGCTGCATTGCCGTGCCCTCCTCGCCCCCTCCACTCAGTGTGGGGATAAAGGGAGACTTTCCATGGCCTGGGAGGCTCTGAAGATGCCGCCGCTGCAGCATTGCCGTGCCCCTCTTGCCCCCTCCACTCGGTGGGGGGATAAAGGGAGCCTTCCTGTGGCCCGGGAGACTCCAAAGACGCTGCTGCCACTGTGTTGCCATGGCCCCCCTGCCCCCTCCACTCGGTGGGGGGATAAAGGGAGCCGTCCCATGGCCCGGGAGGCTCCGAAGATGCCACCGCAGAAGTATTCCCATGCCCCTCCTGCCCCCTCCACTTGGCGGAGGGATAAAACACGCAACTGCTGCATTTACTGCACCCTCCCACCCCCTCCGGGATGAAGGGTCATGGGAGTGTGTGTTCCTTGGACTGATTACAGATGGGCGTTTCTTGTGATGTAGGGATTTTGTATTCTTATGCGATGTGGTTTTGTATTTTTATATATTTATTGATTATTTGATTCTGGATTCATTATTGTATTATTGATTGTATTCATTTATATAGTTACTTGTATTACTGTATTACTTTATTGTGACTGTTTAAACCGCTTTGAGTCACCCTCTGGGTCAAGTAAAGCGGTATAGAAATTAAACTTGAAATGAAATGAAATGAAAATCAGCTTTTAATCTGCTAATATCATCAATAATATTGAACTGTTTCTTGCTTTTGCTCGACTCTCCTATTATTTCTGCACAGGAATAACAAGAATGACTGCCATTTTTGGAAAACATAGCCCAGACTTTGGCTGCTCAAAGAATGATGCTCTCTTACACTAGCTTTACATCCTTCAGGTACTAGAAAGTTGCCTTTTTCTGCCTGTCGCCACTTCTTCTGCTTTTCCGCATGTTTGATCACATCTCAGTGCTCCTCACCGAATCAAGCACTTCACTTCATTCTGATGATGAATCGTCATATGGTGAAGGGAAGGAGGAAAGAGAGGCAAGGAAGACAAAAATAAAGAAACATTGTCACTATACTGGCTTCTCATAACATACTTTGTGGTTTATGACTCAATACTTCTCAGATAACTATAATGCTAGTATGTTCAGATATCGTTATGTTTTCAGGCAGTCCCTTATGGTACAACATGCCATCAGAGAAAATGGAGGCAGTAAATGCATCCAGATGTTTTTAGGGAAGGGGAATGCAGGATATAGTCAACACACACACACACACACACACACACACACACACACACACACACACACACACACACACACACACACCAGATGAATAATAAACCCCCATTGAAAGAATATACAGTACTTTCCTTCTGTATTCACATTGGTTGCAGTGGAAACAGATGTGAAACCCTTGTTCCAGGGAAAACCATCTTTCTCTCCCCTTTCAAAGCCTTTGCCTGTCAATTCATAAATAAGAGATAACATTATTTTAGTAGTAGTAGTAGTTATATTTCTACACTACCTCCCCTCAATTAGATAGTGCTGAAGATAGCTTAGAATAATGAAACAAGAAAAGCAACAAATTAAAACAAATTTAAGTGCAGAATCACTGAAGCCACATAATACCAAACACAGATCGAAAACTAAAATCATATAAAATAAAGTCCAACTATAAAAACTATTAAAAGTTGTGAAAGTGGGAAATGATTGCAACTAAGAAGAGGTGCCTTCCACAATCAGGGAGCCATACTGGAGAAAGCCTTGCCTACACACCTTGAGCAGGCCTCTGCAGCTTCTAATATTTTCAAGAAGGCCTGTCCTTATCCTAAAGATCTCAGCATTATGGTAACAGTGAGACAGGGGATACTTTAGCCCAGGGGTGCCCAAATGTTTTGGGCCATGGGCCGGTTATGTGGTTCAGCGAGCCGGTTGTGTGGTTGAGCGGACCGATCATGTGATTCCTCCCAGCAGAAACAGAAGTAAAGCGTGTCTTGCAATCTGTTTTGCAACAGGATGAAACAGATTTTAAGCTGCCATTTTCTCTGCTTAAACCAGGGGTGCCCAATTGGACGCATTTTACTTCTGCTTCTGGGAGAGACGAGGGCAGCGTGGGTCAGATGAATTGGTGTTGGGGGCCGGATCCAGTGATGCACTGTGAACATTTTTACTACCCACTCAGTGGGTATGGCTATCTGTGGGTGTGATCTCAACCCCCCCCCCCCCCGCCATGCCCCCCCTCCCCAGAAAAAGAAAGAAAGAAACCTACCTTGCTCTTTTTCTTCGTGGAGATGAGGAGGAGGGTGGAGGAGTCCCAGAGCAGCGGCACTGCTGGGAGATGAGCGGGCAGGTTGGTGGGCTGGCGTTGGCTGGCTTCCCCTTCCCAGCACTGCCAGAAATGCATCCCTGCCCGCGGCGCTGCTGGGAGGTGAGTGGGCGGGTTGTTGGGCTGGTGCTGGCTGGCCTCCCCATCCCAGCGCCGCCAGAAACATGTCCCTGCTGGCAGCGCTGCTGGGAGGTGAGTGGGTGGGTTGGTGGGCTGGTGCTGGCTGTTCTCCCCCTCCTAGCACCACTGGAAACACATCCCATTTGCCTCACCCAGGGCCAAAGGTGCAAGGGAAGTGCGGAGATGAAAGTGCGCCTTCGGCCCTGGGTGAGTGTCGCATCCGGCCCATATAAGCAATAGTCCAGACAAAGATGAACAGAACAACAACTAGTCTTTATTCTAACAGTCTTTCAGATTACACTTACAAGGCGCTCCGGACACAAAGATGGCTATACGATCCCACGGAATCAGTCCCTCCAGAATCTGCCATCTAAGAGGCAATACCTAAGCTACGCTAATAGCGATAGCATGTGGAGGAGACCCAGGCTAGTCACGGCGTTGACTACCTGTGCTGAATGGGAAGTATAGGTCCGGTCCGGCTACGCCCTTGTTTACACATAGGGCTTATATAGTGTCTCACTGGTGGTGGCTCCTAGATACAAAGTAGTGACCTGCCGGACAAGCTAAACCAACCAATCATAACATGATATATATGTAACAACCAACGAGGAACAGGATCCAAAACTGTGGCCAATCATAGGACTTTGATTAGCATAATCAGCGCGCCCTGTACGGGCCAACTTCAGCTCCTAATTTGGATAGCGGGAAACCACCATTTCCTTCTTGCAAGGGCGCTGCCCGCGCAGCTTGCAAATGTGCCTCAATACGCAACAGCGAGGCAAATGAGTCACGTTTTCAGTGGCACTGGGAGGGGGAGGCCGAGAGGTGGGCATGGCTGGCCAAGTGGGCGTGGCCTGGGATTTCTACTATCGGTTCACCAGAACCAGTCAGAACTGGCCACAGTACCACACTGACTGGATCTGGCCATTGAGCCATAGTTTGGGGAACCCTGATTTAGCCAGTCAGATTCCAAGTTGCTTAAGGCTTTGAAGGCCAAAACTAATTATTTAAGTTGGATCTGGTAAACAGGTAGCAACCAGTGAAATATTAGGTTTATATAGTCTTGATACATTCTACCTGTTTATCAGCCTAGCTGCCTCATATTGCATCACCTCAATACTTTAGGAGTGGACCCATCTAGGATTTACTGCAGTAGCCAAGATACAAAACATGGATGACAGTTGTCAAGTCAGGATGGCTCAGGTAGGGTGTGCACTAAGCAGAGGTGCAAAGGCCCTCCTCATCACTAATACCACCTGGAAATCCAGGGGAAATGCAGAATCAAGCTGTATTCCCAGACAGTAAAACCGACCTGTCAGGGGACACACAACTTTTCTAGAACAGCTTGAATCCCAATTCCCGAGCCTGACTTTCTACAAACCAGCAATGCCTACCTTTTATCAGGGTTTCATTTCATTTTGTTCACCATCATCCAGACCATTAGCAAGTTCAGGCTTTGCCTGCTTCCCCTGATACTGGGAGCCAAGGAGCAATAGAGGGGAGGGTCATCGGCATATTGGTAGCACTTCACTCCTAAGTGTTGAGTGCTGTATCGGTAGTTTCATCTGGATGTTAGAGATAGACCAGCATTTCTAAACCTTGTATCCCCAGATGTTCTTGGATTTCAGTTTCAAGGAGCCCAGATCAACAGATGTACAGTACTGACTTGGGCTTCTGGGAATTAAAGTCCAAGAACACCAGGGGATCCAAGGATGAGACACACTAGGGGTAGACTAGACCTAATATATACCACACAACAAAGACCACGGTGTCAGAACTACCTTTTGAAGAAAGGATCAGTATCACAGAAACGTAATGTTAACAATTCCTGATCCAACTAGACAGTAGCATAGGACATGAAGATAACAGATCTTGAAAGCATCCAAGTATTTCCAGAAAAATAATAAGGCTATTTTCCTTTTCTGTTGTCCCTGGAGTATGTCATATATCAAGGGAGTATGAGCTTTCACAAAACCACCAGCAGAGGAACAAGGAGGCTCTCCGAGCATATTCAGGATGTATCTGGCACATGGGATGGACCATCTTAATCAAGCCCACTCTCCCTGCAGGTTCACACCAACTACCAGTCTAAAACCAACTAGACAGCAATCTGTCCATAAAAATGCAATCCCGTGTAAACATCTTCGGATCTCCAACACCATCAAAAGAGAGCATCTGATCCATAGTATACATATGGTTGCAACCAGTTCCATGGCTACCTTGGCAGACATGGAATTCTGAGCCATTTCTAACCAAGCCTGAATGCCCCCCAAAAAACAACAACAACAACAACAACAACAACAACAACAACAACAACAACAACAACAACAACAACAACAACAACAACAACAACCCAATAAGCCTGAGATAATCCAATGCCACATTAGATATCTCCCCAGAGAGACCAAGAAGGGAGGCTGTTGGGCAGTAGGCTGGAAAATAGGAATAAAACTTTCAGGGGAAAACTTAACTCCTTTATAATTTGAGGGAAACCCTACCTTACTCCACCCTGGCCAAATTATGGGACTGAGACCCATCAAGTGGCAGGATGTAAAACAAACCTCTTATCTCTATACCATTCTCATTATGCTTTTTAAAACCACCTTCTAAAAATACACAGCTGCATCTTTGTGACTTGCAGAAGTACAAGGGAGAAAAATATCCAACAGAGGAAGCCTCCATAAAGTGTATGGAGTAAAGCAATTGCTCTGTAAAGCAATCTAGGTCAGCATTGCCTACAGTATCAAAGCATGGAAAATTATGATTTCCCTGCAATGGTAAAGGTAAAGGTTGCCCTTGCTTGAAAGCCAGTTGTATCTGACTTTAGGGTTCAGTGCTCATCTCTGTTTACAGCCAAAGAGCTAGCGCTGTCTGCATCTGTAGATGTTTCCATGGACATGAGGCAGGCATGCCTCAAAACCAGAGTGCATGGAACGCTTTTCCTGCAATGGATTTGTCTATAAAAAGGAAGTATTTTAGGCTGGATAGCTCCTTTCTTTGCTGTCGCTATGCTTTCTTGGCTTAAACTGCAACTAAATGGAAGAAATGCTTACTGAAAGCCTGGCCTCCATTGTGGTACTACCTCAAGTACAAAAAGTTTAATTGATTAAATTCCTATTCTTTCTGCAACAATGATCAAAATGGTATTAAATTTTGAATAAAAATTAGAGCAACTTGAACATAAAAGCAGATTAAAATGCAATTAAAATGCATTGATAAAACAGAAATAACCCTCAAATGGTGAAACCCACTTAACTTTCAAACTGGCTTAAATAGTTGAAGGAAAAGATCTTGTTAGCAGAGGGAGAAAGATGAGTCCCTCCTTTTTCCTGTAGTTGCTCCTGAGTTTGGGAGTGCCCGCAAGGGAACGTCTTCCTTTGTGTTCCCTCTAAATGGTGGGTGTTATCAGACAGCTGCAAATGAAAGTGCCTGATTATATTGGAAAGGGTCACTTTAATGGGAGCAATCTCACTTTAAAGCAATTTTTCTGTCTGCCAGGGGATCATTCCAACCTGGCTAAGCTAAAAAGGTCTGGCTTGGGCATGAACCAGAAATGACTTGGAGTACATTTCTCCAAGCACCATCTGATTGCCAGGAAACAAATCATACTACCCTGCTCCATAAGTGGTCCAAATTGTGATTTATTTTTTTGTCTGATCACACCTTGTGTTCTTGTGATGGAAGTGCCATACAGAATGAGTACCCCCAGAAGGGACAGCGGTTAGACTCCATTTTTTGTAAAGTCCATGAGAGCAAAGCCAGGAAATGAGGTGTGCAAAGGACAGCAAAGGAAGGCAAGAGGGCAGGACCGGGTCAGGGGGCCTTAGCACATTTAGTCCAATGACCTCCTTTCTTTTCAATGAACAATGCATTCTAGCTGGATGGTAACATGCAAAAATGAGAGAGAACTGTCCGAGGCAGATGAAAACTTGGTAGAAAATTGTAATGAGTTGCAATGAGTTATAGTCCTCAGGTGAGTATTTTAATCTGCAAATAAAATACTGACAACCAGTCTCTCGTTCTCGAAAACAATTTTTTCAGGTTTGTGCATCAATTTTATATCCAAATAAAAGATGTAGCCATGGGTAGCCCCATCGCACCGAGTCTGGCAAATATTTATATGAATCATTTTGAAACACAATCTATTCTTAATCCTGCATCTAATCCTTTTCATGAACATATTTTATTTTACAGGCAGTACATCAATGATCTTTTATTTGTGTTTGATAATCAGTCTGTGGTGGTGCAATTCGTTGGGTGGGTCAATCTACAGGATTCAAATCTTAAATTCACGCACCATATGGACGCCTGTTGCATACCATTTCTAGATCTTTCAATATTCATCCACTATAACCAGATAAACATGAAACTCTACAAAAAACCAACGGACAGGAACACTTACCTCCATTATTCATTGTACCACCCCCTGCACCTAAGGAACAATATTCCTTTTAGTTTGATGTCCAGGATTAAAAGAAACTTAACATCGGAGCGGGATTTCAGATTGTCAGTCACTCAGTTAAGCAAATGCCTTACAAGTAGAGGCTACCCTGACACCATTATTGAACAGTCTTTCAGGAGGGTAAATGCAATTTCTAGGAGAGTACTACTCCAGGGGAAACAGAGATCTATGGAGCCACCTCGTCTACACTGGTTGATTGAGTATTCACCTCCTGCTAACAAGATTAAGAGCATAATCATGAAGCATTAGAATATCATGCAAGAAATTCCAGGGTGTCAACAAAAACCTCTGGTGGGATTTAGGAAGACAAACTCCTTTATTGACTCATACTGACCTTAATTCCACTTTCAACAGTAGGCAGGATGTGCTCATTGGCCATTTCAAGTGTCAAACCTGTGCAGCTTGTTGCTTTGCTATAGAGACTAAATCCGTTGATTTTCCAGCCATTGTTTATGTACATTACATGAAGTCCTTCTCTAACTGTAACTTCTGCAATGTCATCTACATGATAAATTGTCCGTGCGGGAAGCATTACATTGGGAAAATGATGAGAGCAATTAAGCAGCAGATAGCCGAACATCGCTCGAGAATACGGGGCCAGGTTGAATCCGCACCGCTGGTTAATCACTTAATGAGGATGAATCATACCGAAAATCAATTGAAATTTGTAGTGTTGGAGACCATTTCTCCAAAACTATTTCAAAAACTTCACATCGATAAGTGTATTTTACAGAGATAAGTGTTTTATGTGCATAAATTAAATACTTTAGAGCCAAATTGGTTAAACAGTGAACTTGAATTGTCATGTTACCTTTAAACTGCCATTCAGCTCCAGCCTATTCTGATTAGCTGCAGCTGCTCCTTTTATGGTAGTGACCTCATAAATACAGTTTTAGTCAGCATAACCCTTAACGTCGTGAGCACTATGGAATCAACTTGAGAGGCTTTATATGGTGCGATATTAAAACATACTAAGGTATTATTGTCTTTTAGTGAAATTATTGTCTTTCAATTAAGCTATTATGTGATAGCTCTGCTGAAATATGTTGTTAATGTACATCAAATGTTATTAGTATTATGCATTTATATTTTTGTTGTAGTGATCCTGAAGAAGATTCGATTGAATTGAAAAGTTGAAAGCAACAAGGACAATTTTGATCATCTTAGATTACATGGACTATATTGACATTTAGATTATATTGACAACATTGACATTATTTTCAGTTTAACATGTAGATTTTTGAAGAATTACAAACTGCTAGGAATAATATGAGAGCCTGTTATCTCACCATTTGAGTTTTTGGAACTGTTTTGTGAATTTTTTGGAATAAGCATGATTGAGAATATTTTTTGAGAGATTACTCAAAAATACAAACCAAGATTATTTAGAGACTGGTTGTCAGTACTTTATTTGAAGATTAAAATACTCACTTGAGGATTATAACTCATTGCAACTCATTACAATTTTCTACCAAGTTTTCACCTGCCTCGGACAGTTTTCTCTCCTTTCTTTTCAAACAGCACTGCTTACAGCTCTCAAAACAAATTGCTCCCAGGTAGTTCGCACATTATTCTGGATTACACCAAACTTGCATCCTGACAACTGCTACCTTGTCTGCAATTAGAACTCTGTTTCACAGGCATGTATTTTCAGTGTCTGTATTTTGCCCAAATTGCAGAAATAATGGTAAATAAAAGCACTCCTCATTCTCACACTGGAAATAAGTAATCTCACAAGGTCACCAATTTCTCAACAACCCATTGCAATGTACAAGTCATCTTGTCTCATACAAGATGGCAGATTTTGCAAGAACACTTCCTGCCCCTAACACCGAAGTAAGTTGAGAAGAGGTGATGTTGAGCTAAAATTAATTATTTAGCCATACTGTATTCTCTTTACAAAGCAATGTATACAATTAAAACCAGGCTGTAGCATAAGTAGAGCCATCTTGGAATTACGAAAGCCTCTCTAGTTAAAAGTTGTTTACAGCTAGTTTACTGAGGAACACTCCCAAGCTTCTTATCAGAAGTAAGTAGACATGTTTACCACTAAACATGTTAGAATATATGTGACAAGCAAAGGGGACAGAAAGAGAATATACAGTGAGCCATGTGCATATGTGTTATGTATGTACGATGTCGCTTTAAGAAATGTATGAATGTAACCTGACCACAATTACAATGTAGCCCAGCTGTTAAAGGAACGCGAGTTAGCTGCCCATAGAGGGCAGCTGCGAGCGTTCAACTCACATGGTTCTCATTCCTCAAATCACCGGCAGCCGCGGGAACTCTCCCGCACGATCAAACAACTACAGAAGAGGGGCGTGACTTGGGACGACGTCACGCCGGTAGCAGCCAATGAGCTACCGTGCAGCAAGTTTCAAATGTATTGTGCTACTGTATATAATGTGATGTACCTCCGCCATTACCACATGTTCATCCTGATCATCACCCAATAAACCTGTGTTAGTCCTTACTGCGACTCCTTCTTTGTCTTCCGTGCAAGACACCAAATTGGCGACGAAGGTGGGATTGATGGCGAATCCCAAGGTCAAGCCGTACCAGTTCGACGTCAGCGAGCCCGAACAGTGGGAACTGTACGAGTGCCAGTTTCGGCACGCGATGGAAGCCGCGGGCGTCGACGGCGACGCGAAGATGCGCTCCCATTTCTTGGCCCAGGTGGGGCCGGCCACGCTGCGTATCCTGATGAACTTGGTGGCTCCCCGGAAGGTAGACGTGGTGCCCATCGACCGCATCCTGGAGTTGTTGGGCGAACACTTCCAGCCTCCCGTGTCCATTTTCCCAGCCCGGGTCGTGTTCCACAGGCGAGATCAGCGACCGGGTGAGCCCGTGTCTGCCTACGTGGCGGCCCTCAAGCTTGCAGCGGTGCACTGCCAGTGGGACAACCTGGACCAGGCCCTCCGAGACCGCATGCTATGCGGTCTGAGGGACAAGGAGCTGCAGAGGAAGCTGATGACCCGAGACCACCGCCTCACATTCAACGAGGTACTGCGGGAGGCCCAAGCGGCCGAGGCGGCCAGGAGCGGGGTCAAGGTGTTCAAGTCACGAGGGGCCACGTCCGAAAGGGCCAAGTCACCAGTACAGGCGGCCCGGCGGACATCGGCGAAGATGGCCTGGCGGGCCCCCAAGCCACCCGCCGGCACACCAGCGACGTCCGAAGAGTCGTCCACTACGGCGGACTCCTGCTTCAGCGAGGAAGACGACGTCCAGAGGATCAAGAAACGAGGGGAGAAGCGACAGACCCGCGAGCGGCAGGACCGCCGCTGCGACGGTTGTGGGGCGTCCCACGACCGCACGAGGTGTCCATTCCGAAAGGACGAGTGTCACAACTGCGGCCGAAAAGGACACATCGCCCGAGTATGCAGGCGCGGGCGAGTCGAGGACAGGGGCAGTTCCAGCCATCCCCAGACACACCAACGGAAGGCGGCCGGCACCAGGAAGGTCTCAGCCAATGGCAGCGAGGAAGGCGTGAACCGCGTGGGCCTGGAGCACCGGCGGTTTTCGTAGAGGTACTGTTGCAGGGGTTCCCAGTGAGGATGGAGATAGACTCGGGGTCATCTTATTCCATCCTGTCCCAAAAAGAGTTTATGCGTATTCCCCCAGATAAGCGGCCCAAGCTGCAGGCCATGAAGTCACACCTCCGGGACGTGCAGGGAAATGGGATCCCAGTGTTGGGGGTGGGGAACTTCAAGGTGAAGTTCAAGAACTACTCCGAGAAATTGCCCCTAGTAGTCCTCAAGGGGGGGAGGTGCTGCCTTTTGGGAACGCAGTGGTTTGCTCCCCTGGGAATCGAACTGTCCGGCATTAACGCCATCGAGACTGACCCAATGCGGGACGTGTGCAATGCACACCCGGACGTTTTCAAGAAGGGGCTCAGGAAATACAAGGGCCCCCCGGTTTCCTTTGAGCTGGACCCAGAAATCCGGCCCATCCGCCTCCAACCAAGGAAAGTGCCCTTCGCCCTCAAGGACAAGATCGAGGCGGAACTGGACAAATTGGTGGGGCAGGGGATTTTGGTTCCAGTTGATTCGGCGGAGTGGGAAACGCCGATTGTTACAGCCCTTAAATCAAACGGGGAGGTCAGGATTTGTGCGGACTATAAATGTATGATCAATAAGGCCATTCGGCCAAATGCATATCCGGTGCCCGTGGTCAGCCACTTGCTGGCCACGTTACATGGGGGAAGGTGTTTTGCCAAGCTGGATCTGGCGCAGGCATATCAGCAGCTCTCTGTAACCCCGGCTGCTGCCGCCGCGCAAACGATCGTGACGCACAAGGGGGTGTTTAAGGTAACGCGCCTTCAGTTTGGCGTGAATTCGGCCCCCGGAATTTTCCAGTCCCTCGTGGAACGCCTTTTAAAGGGGCTTCCAGGCGTCCTCCCATACTTCGACGATGTGTTGATAACGGAGGTGAGCGAATTAGAGTTAGCAAAAAGGCTAGATGGGGTCCTCTCAGTGTTCGAGAGGGCAGGACTCCGACTGAGGAGGGACAAATGTGTATTCTTTGCGAGGGAGGTTGAGTTTCTAGGTTTTAAGGTAACCCCGGACGGAATCAAACCCTCTGAGTCCAAGGTTGCGGCCGTGAGAAACGCCCCTCGCCCCACCGCGAAACCGGAGCTGCAGTCATTTCTAGGGCTCCTAAATTTCTATCATTCCTTCCTGCCTCGGAAGGCATCGGTCGCGGAGCCACTGCACGCGTTGCTGAAAAAGGACGCGGTTTGGCGGTGGGGGGATAGGCAGGAGAAAGCGTTCAAGGAGCTTAAGTCACTCCTATCCTCGGACGCTCTACTGACCCACTTCGATCCAAAAAAGCCAGTGGTTTTAGTCTGTGATGCGTCCCCAGTGGGGGTGGGGGCGGTTCTGTGCCACGTGTTGGAGAGTGGGAGGGAAGCCCCGGTGGCGTACTATTCAAGGTCCCTCTCGAAGGCCGAGCGCAATTACGTGCAAACAGATAGGGAGGCCCTGGCCATAATCACGGGAACGAAGAAGTTCCACGATTTCCTATACGGCCGCGAGTTTACGGTAGTGACGGATCACAAGCCACTTCTGGGGATCTTCACTACTGGCAAACCCACCCCACAGATTCTATCCCCCAGGATGCTGTGTTGTGCCATCTTCCTCAACGCCTACCAGTATGAGCTGGTCTATCGCCCAGGGAAGGAGATCTCCCATGCGGACGCACTGTCCCGGTCTCCCCTCCCGAGTTTAGGGGATCCCACATGCGAGGTAGAGCAGGACCACCAAGTCCTGCTGATCGAGTCCCTCGACTCACCCCCCATTGTCCTGGCCAACCTCGCCAAGGCCACGGCGGCCGACAAGATGCTGGCCCAAGTTAGTTCCTGGGTTAGGAAAGGGTGGCCCACTACTCCCACCGAGGAACAGTTCAAGCCATTTTTCAGGCGTAGAGTGGAGCTTTCTCTGGAAAGGGGCTGCTTACTCTGGGGCCAGCGGGTAGTTATCCCAGACAAGCTAAGGGCCAAGGTACTGAAGCTACTGCATACCAGTCACCCCGGGATCGTGCGCTCCAAGGCTCTGGCCAGGAGCTTATTTTGGTGGCCCCAGATAGACACGGATATAGAACGTTTAGTGGGCACGTGTGAGAGCTGCCAGAGCTCTCGGCCCGAGGAGTCCCGGTTGCCCCATAGGGAATGGGACACGGCCCGCGGGCCATGGTCCCAGATTCATGTCGTCTTCGCTAGCCCCTTCCGCGGGTCCATGTTTCTGCTGGTAGTCGACTCCTACTCCAAGTGGTTGGAGGTAATCCCCATGAAGAGCACTTCCTCTGCGGCAACCATTAAACAGTTGCGCAAGCTTTTTGCCTGTTTCGGCCTGCCAGACGTCCTCGTTAGCGATAACGCTAGTACCTTCACGTCGGCAGAGTTCAAGACGTTTATTGAGAGAAACGCCATCAGGCACATTACCGCTGCCCCGTTTCACCCTGCCAGAAACGGTCAGGTAGAGCGCCAAGTGCGCACTACGAAAGACGCACTGCGGCGCATGGGTCCCGGTGAGTTGAACCTTCACCTGTGTCAGTTCCTCATCTGCTATAGGACAACCCCCCTAGCTTCAGGATTTTCCCCAGCCGAACTCCTCATGAGGAGGCGTCCGGTAACACTTTTTGACCGGATGGATCCGTCCAGGGTGGAGGATGAAGGGAGAAATATAAGCATAGGGGGAGAGAGCTCCAAAAGTTTCTCGGTAGGGGATCCGGTTCACTGCAGGAACTACGCGGCCTCGGGGCCAGCGTGGGTACCAGGGACGATTATTGAGCAAACGGGGCCGGTATCCTACAGGGTCGAGACTAGCTCAGGTCTACTCTGGAGAAGGCACGCTGACCAGCTCAGAAGGCGAGTCACCTGTGAGGGGGAATCAGCGTTAGGGTCCTCCCCCACCCGCGTTACCCAAGGGGGAGACACGGCGGCACCCGCGGATACAAATGCATATCCTCAGTTCTCAGCCGCAGAGGAGGATACCTTGGAGGAGAGGGATGAATTTGATTATGAGTTGCAGTACCAGGGGGGTGTCGCGGAGTGGTCCCCCACCCGTCCTAGCGAGAAGAGGGGTTTCAGTTCAGCCCCTGGTACTTCCAGTCCCCCCAGTCCTTTTGTTTTAGAATATACCATAGCTCCAGCTCCCCGGAGACAAACACCCCCAAGACAGGCAACAGGGGGGAGTCCGCCCACCACAGTCTCTAGAACTCCCGGGCAGGTAACGGGGGGTGGCGAGGCCACGAGGGCCTCTTCGTCGGTCCCGAGATTTGTACTGGGGGGGACCCCAAGCCCCTCAAACGGTAGGCAAGGGTTCACTTCCCAACTGTTCATTCCATTCCCGTCCCCCAATGCAAGGTTACCGCAGAGTCCACGCCGAGTCACTAATGAATCCCCCCTTTCCGTTGCAGGACAGGACTCCGCGGAACCAGGAGCCTCCGGCTCCCCTGTGTTAAGTCAGGCGGCCGCATGCCCCAGGCGCACGTGCGGCAAGCCACAATGGTTGAGGGAATTCGTCCCATCCTAGGGGGGAGGGATGTTATGTATGTACGATGTCGCTTTAAGAAATGTATGAATGTAACCTGACCACAATTACAATGTAGCCCAGCTGTTAAAGGAACGCGAGTTAGCTGCCCATAGAGGGCAGCTGCGAGCGTTCAACTCACATGGTTCTCATTCCTCAAATCACCGGCAGCCGCGGGAACTCTCCCGCACGATCAAACAACTACAGAAGAGGGGCGTGACTTGGGACGACGTCACGCCGGTAGCAGCCAATGAGCTACCATGCAGGAAGTTTCAAATGTATTGTGCTACTGTATATAATGTGATGTACCTCCGCCATTACCACATGTTCATCCTGATCATCACCCAATAAACCTGTGTTAGTCCTCACTGCGACTCCTTCTTTGTCTTCCGTGCAAGACACCAAAATATGTAAGTTAGAATATGTAACATCAAGATAAGGTATGGAACACCCACCCCACCTACACCATCTGGAACTGAAGAACATGTGTGCATGGCTCATGAAGAGTATAAAGGCTTCGTCACCATGCTTATTCAACCTATACACAGAGCACATAATGCGCAGTGCAGGGACGGAGGAATCACAATATGGGATTAAAATCGCTGGGAGAAACATCAATAATCTGAAATATGCAGACGATACCACCCTAATGGCAGAAAGTGAGGAAGACCTAAAGAATCTCTTGATTGGGCTGAAGGAGGAGAGTGCAAAAGCTGGCTTGAGACTCAATATCAAGAAAACCAAGATAATGGCAACAGGCCCAATCAGTTCCTGGAAAATAGAAAGGGAAGAAGTAGAAGCAGTGACAGATTTTACTTTCTTAGGATCAAAGATCACTGCAGATGGGGATTGTAGCCATGAAATAAAAAGGCGACTGATTCTTGGGAGACAAGCAATGAGAAACCTGGGAAACATAGTGAAAAGCAGAGACATCACATTGTAAACAAAAATTAGAATAGTCAAAGCAATGGTTTTCCCAGTAGTAATGTATGGATGTGAGAGCTGGACAATTAGGAAGGCTGAATGCAGAAGAATAGATGCCTTTGAAATGTGGTGTTGGAGGAGGGTTTTGAGAGTCCCCTGTACAGCGAGGAGAACAAATAGGTCAATCTTAGAAGAAATTAACCCTGACTGCTCATTGGAAGGTCAAATAGTAAAGATGAAGCTAAAGTACTTTGGACATCAAATAAGAAGGGAGGATTCACTTGAGAAGGCATTGATGTTGGGAAAGGTGGAGGGCAAAAGAAGAAGGGGAAGGCCAAGGATGAGATGGCTAGATGGCATTGTAGACACAATGGGCACAGAGCTGGGAGGGCTGAGGAGGATGGTGGAGGACAGAGGCGCCTGGAGGAAAATGGTCCATGGGGTCGCAAAGGGTCGGAGTTGACTGTGCGACTGAACAACAACAACAAAATGCTCATCATGGTTCCCGATTCTCACGAAATCAGGCACCATGTGCACACACATCATGATCATGAAATGCTATGTAATACAGTACTATGAGATGTAATGTTATGATTGGAAAACCTAGATAAACATTCTCTTTTTCCATTTCAAAACCTCTCTGGCTGATTTATTTACTTAAAGGCTGTTCATTTCTTAGAGAGTGGAAGTGACAGTTTGATTGGACCTGTTGCTTTATGTTGTCTTGCTGTTGTGTTGTTTTTAGGGATTATATTTCAAACTGGCCAATAAACTGCCTGAAACAGGTTGGGACTAAATACTTGAAATGTATTGTAAGAGATGCACACAGGTTAAAAAGGAGAGAGATGAAACGAGAAATCCAAAAAGTATAGTCTTGTCCTCATCTGTACCATAAGGAATGTGTTGCTATTATCAGGATTACCAGCACCTCCTGTTATGTGAGTTCAAATCACCAGCTGAGTGCAAAAGTACATATGGGAATGTGGATGCCCATGGGTATGTGCAGATGAGTAATACCATACACAAACATTACATTTGTTTTCACCAAGTATTGGAATATAAGGTACTGTATTTATGAATGCTGGAATAGCTTTACTGGCAAAGAAACCACCTTGTCCTAACACACTTTCCTAGAAATTAAGTTCATCTTATTTCTGAGCAGATTAAGTAGAAGCTTGTGCTTATCTAGTGATTTTTTTCTACCCATTTTCCTTACCTTTCTTTTTATTAGCTCTACATAAAATAAGCACCAACAGGGCCAAGAAGACATTATACCTGAAATGATATAGCTTAGACCAGTGATGGCCAACCTTGGCACTCCAGGTGTGCTTGGACTTTACCAGAAGCCCAAGTCAGCACTTCTGTTGATCAGGGATTCTGGGAATTGAAGTTCAAGAAATCTGGAGTGCCAAAGTTGGTCATCACTGGTTTAAACTCTCTACTGTTTTTAAGAAGAGTTTTTCCAAAGTTTTAAATCACGAAACAATGCAGACAGAGTGTCTGTCTTCATGACTTAAGATTGTCATAGCAACACTATAATAGTGTCTTATTATGCAAAGATGCCTTAAATGTACTTGAGAAAAGTCATACAATAATTAAATATAATGTAGTCTTTGGTACCAAGATTAAAAATTGAAAATCTGAGCAAAACGAGACGTTGGTATTCAAGGCAGCCGTTTCACATAGTCATTTTCCTCCTCATCATGTGCTTTGATCTGCCATGAAATTATGTAATATACTGATGAAGATTCCCCTCCTAGATTTCAGAGAAAGAAGCTTTTGTCTACAGCCTCTCGAGGCCTCACTTTATTTTGAGCGAAACATCCTATATTAATAGACTTTTTCCTATTATATGCTCAGATAAATTCACTTTATCATTGTTGCTTGGTTGTTTGATGCTTGTTCAAATCTAAGTTAAAAGGAGATATAGATTATCTTTATTTTTGACTCTGCCTCTTATTTTTATTTTAAAAATACAACTCAAGAAATCATTTGGACTTCATTAGACTTTCATTTTAATTTACATCTCATAACCAGTTGCTACCCAATTAAATGATTCAGGGGACAGAAATTGTAGTGGTATTGGGGAATAACACAAACAAGCTAAAATAATAGTCCAAATAATAGCTGAAAACTATAATAAAGCCTGAGCATATATTTTACTGCTACGATAGCTGTAATACACTGGCCATCTGATTTTCTGGTTTTAAAGGCATCCCTCTCCCTCATCCCATGGTTCTCAAAGGCTTCCATAGGGCAAAAGGGTCCCGAGGGAGCCTCAAGATCTGAAGAGAGAGATAGGAAAATTTAAATGTAATTAAAATAAAGATCAATGGTGCCAGGTAATGATAGCATCCAAACTTGTTCCACTCGGGCTTTCAGCCAATATTTGCATTGCTGTCCTGGCAAAAGCTGTTAATCTTCCAGGGATTGTAAAATGAGAGGGAACAGGGAAACTTGAGGGAAGGTGTGTAATGATACTCAGAAAGTCCAACCTGTGAGCCTGGTTCTTCTACATCACTGTTGTTAAGATGAAACCTTAAACCTCCAAAGTACCTAACTGAACAGCCACATGCAGTTGTGGTACACTCTATATCCACTTATTGGAGAGTACATCTCGATCTGCTCTGTCACTTCTGAGTAGACATGAATGACTTTCTCTTCTACCACGTCTTAAACTCACAACTTTAAGACACTTTTTTTCCTTCCCACCTTCCCATCATTTGGGCTGATGGAGAGTCCTGCTAAACTCTATAGCCTGGTCAGGATTTTAGTTGACCTGAATACAGCTATTGCCAAAATTTACATTCTGAATTACATTAAAAAAATTCACACAGTTCTTCTAGCACAAAGCTTGGTGTGCTTCTTCTGACACAAGCAGATTTCTTCATGAATCTGGTTAAAAGGAGACACTCTACTAAAGTTCCTTAATGAAGCTGATCCAAACATTCCAGTGGATTTTTTGCAGGCAGGAGAGCTGCCTGTGTGTATTCAATTTCTCTGATCCCCTGCAATGAATTTCTGTTCAAGCAATTCATTCTGTTTAGCTGGAAGCATTGACGAAAAAGAGAGAAATAGACCTATTCAGTCTTTACTGTTCAGGATAAGCCTGCCTGAAAGATGACACTCTCCCATGCAAGCCTATCCAAAATTTAAGTGGAAGCCCTGCTCTCGGTTCTGCATCCGTTTAGATGAGCATCTGGCAGAGACTGTACAAAAAGCCTTCTTGGTGGCTGTTCCAGGTTGTGGAGACCCCTGCCAAGCCAGGTTTTCTCTGCCTCTGTTGTCCTTCTGCCAGTATGCAAAAACAATTCTATCTAAGCAGGATAAGGTGGTCTGCCAGGGCGTCAAACCAGTTAGATATTGGTTTTGTTTTTCATCACTTTGGTTCTAGTTGTACTCTGAACTTATCTGAGGTTCTATTTTTAATCAAGAGTTTGTTTTTACTGTTTCTTAGCGTTAGTCATTTTGAACATTTTTCTTTACAGGTAGGATGTAGAGAAAATTAAAAATCAATGAAGTAAGAAGACAAGAGAATAAGGCTGATATTATGGGTATGCTTACCTGAAAATAAGTCCTGTTGAATATAGTTTAATATCTATGAATTAATCTAGGAGGCTATAATAGTCCAGCATGCGTTTTACTCAGCAGTCATGATTGATTGACTGATTTTAAAAGAAAATATCCTACTACTCCTCTATCATCAAAAACCTAAGTCAAAGTCTTTTAAAGCATTGTAATAAAACAATATACAATTTCAAAGGAGCAACAGAATAAAACCTCAATCATAAAAAACTCTTGTGAACACACGTACAATAAAAGACACAGTCAAGCCCACACAATTCTCAGAGAAACAGCTGGAGATCACTTGATTTATATAACCCATTGGTACAACAGGGTTGAGCATGTTGTGTACTGGATAGCTCAATGGACAGAGATGCAAAGAGACTCAGATTCAGATCCCTCCTTAGCCACAGCAACTAAACAGAAAATGATAATGGTAAAAGTGCTCCTGAGATATTTCACTTTGTGGCACTTTGAAAACCCTGTTATAAGTCTCCCTTCCTCGAAAGCCAGTCACTTTAGGGAGTGCTGCTCTTCTCCATTTACAGAAAAAAGAGCCAGCACTGTCTGTGTCTGTAGACATATTCATGGCCATGTGATAGGCATGACTGGACACTGGCACTCACAAAACACTGGTACCTTTCCTGCCAAAGCAGTACCTATTAATCTACTTTCAATTTTTTGCTTTTGAACTGCTAGGTTGGCAGGAGCTGGGACAGATGACGGGTGCTCACTGTGTTCCTCAGCACTTGGGTATCAAACTGCTGACCTGCTGACCTTCCAGTCATCAGCATGCAGCATGCAGTGGGTGTTAGCACAATAACTATAGAGACAGAAATACCAGCCTAAACTAAATGAAGCAGAGATTCTCGACCTGTGGCCTGTGGGCCAGTTGTGGCCTGTGGCACCATTTCATGTGGCCCCCACCGCCTCCACCATACCAGGAAGTGCCATGTGGGGAGGAAGGGCAAAATGGCCATCTGGCCAGCTGCCTGAGGGAGCATGACTTGGCCCCTGGCTTTAAAAGGTTGAGAACTGCTGTGCTAAAGGAAGGTGCTTAGGGGTCATCTAACCTATTTGCCTATATCAAAGCTTGGCATGTTCTGGTCTCCTCTCTCTCTCTTGCCTTTTGAAGAAGAAGGATGCCTATTTGAGCTCCTCCATTTTGCAGGCCACATGGAAGGCATAAAAGACTTAAAAGACCCAAAGAACTTACTTTAATTTTACTTCTTTCTAAAATAATCTAAGAATCTTGAGCAACATGTATATTTCTCTGACCTAATTATGAGTAAATGATATATTGTTATTTATCTAAGTATTTACTGCAAGTGTTGGCTGGGCTAAACAGGGAGAAAGCTTGGGAGAACTTGCAATCAAACTAAGATTTGCCTTAAAGCCTGTCCCACTTTACTGTGTTGCTGCTAAATATAACTTAACAATTTTTGTAATACGTTCATCTTTAAAAGTGGCATAAGAGTGCACACTGACCATCTCTCATGTCAGGAACTGGCTGGTTAGGTAGTTCAGTGAGTTGAACTGCTTGGCTGCACAGTCCAGGGTTGAGAGTTTAATTGCCCACTGTGCCTCCTAGGAGAAGAGGCAACAAGCAGTCATTCTCAGAGCTCCTCATAAGAAAGTAATGGGCAACAATTTCTGAGTACAGTACTTAAAATTCGACTTACATAATGATTTTTGCACTAAAACCATGTCCTAATTTACATAAATGTCCCGATTTATATCACACAGTTTCCTATGGGTTTGCTTCGAGTTACGTAAAAAAAAAATCATTTTTCCTACAGGGTTGCTTCGATTTGCATAAATATGATTTTCCTATGGGTTTGCTTCTCAAGTTAAGTAAAAAATTCATTTTTCCTATGGGTTTGCTTCGAGTTAAGTAAAAGCCTACGGAACAGACTTTTTATGTAAGTAGGGGTTTTACTGTACTTTATACCTAGAAAAGGATCATGATAAGTTGGAATTAACTTGGTAGCATGCAATCATTATTATGTTAGGGAGAGATGTCCTTTTAAATGAAAATTTTACAACACTTACATTTCTTTTCTTCATGAAAAAGGGAAACAAGTACCTGATATTTAAGCAATTAAAATGAGTAGACAGCAATACCGATGAATATGTTCAATCCTTTCCTCAAATAAAAGGTTATAAGGGTTGCTGACAAAGTGACCATACTTTCCTCCCACCATTCATTTCCATGGTTTTAAATCAGTGATGGCGAACCTTTTAGAGATTGAGTGCCCAAGGAGATGGAGGCTGCGTGTGGGCAGGCACTGCATATGTGCTGCTTGAACCGTGGTGGCACCATCACATAGGTGAGTGTGCACACACAGTGCATGCCTGTGCACCTCCTCCTCTTCCTCCTTGGGCACTCACTCTCTCTCTCTCACACACACACACACACACATACACACACACACACACACAAACAAGTATAAGAGGGGGTGTCTGGGGTGTCTGGTCACTTAACCTCACTGGGGCATAGCTGTCAAGTCTCCCGTTTTGGCCGGGAAAGTACTGTTTATTTACCCCTCTTTCCCGCCATCTTCCCATACAATTATTTTCCCGTCCCCGTATTTTTTAAAAAATCCTCTGCTCTGCCACTCCAATCCCAGGCCCGGCCACCTCTCTTCTCCCAAGGCTTTGCCTCTGTTTAGTTGTAAGTGGTTAGCAAACGTCTCCCTTGCTCAAAACCCAGTTGTATCTGACTCTAAGGTACAGTGCTGCTCATCTCGATTTACAGCCAAAGAGCTAGTGCTGTCTGTTTGCAGATGTTTTCATGGCCATGTGGCAGGCATGACTAGATAGCCCACTCAATCACATTGCCACCCCCAGCTAGTCACATGGCTACCCCAGCAAGTCACATGCCCACCAATTTGGCCACGCCCACCGAATTGGCCACACCCACCAATTTCCCTTATTTTCAAATCTGAAACTTGACAGGTATGTACTGGGGCATCAGCATGGCATGTGTACTATAGGTTCACCACCATTGCTTTAGATGCTCTTGCTTGTTCTATGCAAGTTATTGACTTTCATCCTCACCTATGCCACTTCAGACAGAGAGCCATGTGGAACAAGTAAAAGAAAAAATTGGCATACCTGTTAAGGAGTAGCAGCGGAAGAACAAAATATGCCAAAAACATTATTCAGGGGTATTTCCCTCCCAGTTTGCACCCATTTTGGTCTCAAATCAAATGCTCCTTGACCATCTGATTCTCGTTTTGATAATATTCCTGTGGCTATGAAAAAAATGTTTTCACTCTTCCATTAGATTTTTACTCACCTGTTTCTCTTCATTTTGTTCTGTAATCTTTGTACCAAATACTTCAACTTAAGACATGTTGTCCTAAATGAGATTAGTTGTGGCGTGCATTTCTTATGGCACAGCATTTGCTCCTGTTTGTTATTAATTTGTGTCTTTTTAAAAAATTGCTTGCAATACGGTCTGTGGACATATGAATTTATACCACTTGAAGATACTCCAGATGAATTAATTTTCAGGTCCAGGCTGAATGTAGTTACAGCCAAAACACTGAGAAGAAAAATACACTGCAGCAATTTATGGAATATAAAAAGTCACAACTTCACGGCTGCAGCTGGTGTAGGACAGTAGATCTAAGCGCTGGCGGACTTGGCTGCCAACTTAGGCACCCTTCTCAGTTTAGCTTGTCATGGTTTCCACATGCGACCTTGTTGATGCATGTAATGTTAAGACACATATTATAGTTTTCTTAGGCTTAGAAAGCCAACTCTCATTTTAGAGCACATTGCAATGCCAGGCTGTTAGTCTGACATGACACTGATGTATAGTTAGAATAGTTGCCTCCCCAAAGGGAGGAGGGAAAAGTGAGTGTCCAGGACTGGACACATTCCAAGTAACACCTGCAGTACCCCACGAGGGAACTGAGTGACAGATAGACCAGCTGACCACACCATGAGGGAGATGACGTCTCCACTCATGTCAATCCAACTAATTGCCAGGACACCTGCAAAACTGAACGTTCCCAGGGAAAGCAAAGGTGGGGGCCACATGTCAAACAGATGGCACTAGCACATCTCATTTTCATGAGAACACAGGTGCTTTCCCATTAGATCACCACATTCCAAAGCCCCTTTTCTCAATTAAAGGAGGCCATTTTGAGCACTCAGGAGGCACTTCGGGAGCAAGGGTGGAACCCTTGTCTCTTATCACCACGATCTTGATTGCAGCAGAAGCTCTGATCCGCCAGTTCCTCAAAATGACTCTTCGGGGCTAAAACTAAGCCAGGCGGGGCAGAACCGCCCCTAAACCAGCAAGCTGAACCTACTAGGGAGCTAGCAAGATTTTATTTCATTTATTTGTTTTATTAGCTTGTGTTTTATGTAGTGTAGATTATTTTAAGATCTGTATCCAGTATTGTGTTTCCTTCAGTAAATCTTGAAAAGCCAGCCGTGTTTTGCCTGCCTTTGTAAAGAAGGAGAAGGAAACCCAGCAGAGCAGAAGTGACTCCAATTGTCCTCATCACTTCAACACCGGAAGCTTTCCAGAAGTGGGTGAGAGGGATTGCTCTGACTGTTAAGGGGGGAGGAAGAGTAGCAAATCATAAGCTGTGTGTCATAGACCTCAGCACTAAGAAGCCTAGCTTCTGCCAAGTGATCAATATTACCTGTCATATGCAGAAGGCTACTCTGTCCCTGACCCCAATGAATCGGGCTAGGGAGAGGAGTGCTCATTAAGGCAGCAGGAAGCTGGACCAAAGAGAAGGTCCGCCCTGCCAGGTGTTCCCAAAAGAAATATTCTGGGTGCCCAACGTAGCCTTTGTGAGGCATGTTCCTCCCCCTACGTCCCTGATATAGCTAACATGAATAAACCAAAGATATTATAAGATTATGGATGCCATTTAGGCTTTCTATCCTAAACACTCCTTAAGTATTGCCACCACAGAACTGACTCAAAAGATATAGAAAAAAGGGGTCTTTTTCCTAATAAGAGAGTTGAATCGTGTCATCTATCACATCATTCTAATAAAATACATAACAAAAAAGATTATGTAGTTTGGATCTCAACATGACAGACGTCTTAACTGCTTATCGATTAGCTTGTTAATGTGCAGATTCATCATGAACCATGAAGAATTTTGACATGTATATAACTATGCTTTATTACACTTCTATCTAGCAAATCACATCTAGAGCTCTTCTTTCCTAGGATTTTGCAAGTGACTAATATAGTATTGTGGCTATATCCATTTTCCTTCGGTTAGTTTCATTAGAAAATTGTATATACAGGTACGTAAGTTGGTGGTAGGATGGCATGAATGGGTTAACTTGCCTCAGATACCATCAGATATATATTTTATTATTTGGTTGCAGTATGGTTCATTGATGTTTATTTAACTGTTTGTACACTGCCCGGAATGGGAAACATCCCAGATGGCTGGTATAAAAAGGTAAAAAATAAACAAACAAATAAGTGTGGGGTATAATGGTTGGGAGTTGAGTAAAATATATCATAGAGAGTGAACATTTAGGATGTCAGATAGGACTATGAACCCCAGTTAAAATAGAGGTAGGGTTGTGAAATTTAGTTAAAAGAGAGTGGATTTTGAAGTTTATTGGGATGCAACTTAAATTAAATTGCAATCATTTCTAGGATTGTTAAACTTCTATCACACTTTTCTCCATCACAAAGCCTCAGTTGCCGAACCATTACATCGGCTTCTTAAGAAAGATACTGTTTGGCACTGGGGCCATTGCCAGGAGAAAGCGTTCCTAGAACTTAAAAGGCTGCTATCTTCGGATGCTGTATTAACTCATTTTGATCCTAACAAGGAAGTTGTACTTGTGTGTGATGCATCCCCTGTGGGGGTGGGAGCTGTGTTATGCCATGTACTAAATGACAGGAGGGAAGCCCCCTAAGCATTCTATTCCCATTCACTCTCAAAGCCTGAGAAAAATTACGCTCAGACAGACAGGAAGGTGTTAGCAATCGTGGCTGGCACTAAGAAATTCCACGATTACCTTTACGGAAGACCTTTTACCATCGTAACTGACCACAAGCCCCTCCTTGGAATCTTTGTGAAAAGGAAACCCATGCCTCAAATTCTGTCCCCAAGGATGTTGTGTTGGGCAATTTTCCTAAATGCATACGATTCTACTTTGGTGTACAGGCCCGGCAAGAACATCAGCCACGCTGATGCCCTGTCACTTTCTCCCCTGCCAGGGGTTGGGGAAGCCGATTGTGAGATCGAAAGCAACCACCAGGTCCTTATGATTGAGGCTTTCGACTCTCCCCCAGTTGTCCCCTTAGATATAGCCAAGGTTATGGCCAAGGATGTAACATTGACTAAAGTAATGTCTTGGGTACAAAAAGGCTGGCCTGTCTCTCCTCTAGCCGAGGAATTCAGAACATTCCACCACAAGCATTTGGAACTGTCAGTGTAACGAAGTTACCTTCTATGGGGCCAGCGGGTGGTCATTCCTGTCACTCTCAGGAAAAAGGTTTTACATCTACTTCACACAATTCACCCTGGAATTGTCCATTCCAAAGACCTTGCCCGTAGCTACTTTTCGTGGTCTCAACTGGACCAAGATATAGAACAAATGGTCGGCACTTGTGCCAGTTGTCAATCCTCTCGCCCAGAGCAATCCCACCTTCCCTCTTAGGAATGGGATTCTGCTCGGGGCCCGTGGTCCAGGTTGCACATAGATTTTGCAGGTCCATTTTGGGGTGCCCTATTTTTGTTGGTTGTGGATTCATTCTCTACATGGCTGGAAGTGATTAGGGTGCCTAATACCACTTCAGCCACCACGATAATGCACCTGAGAAGGCTGTTTGCAGCATTAGGACTTCCAGATGTGCTGGTGTCCGACAACGCGTCCACGTTCACATCTGCAGAGTTCCAATCCTTCATGGAAAGGAATGCAATTAGGCACATCACTGCCGCCCCATCCCACCCAGCCACCAATGGCCAGGTAGAGTGGCAGGTGCACACAACTAAAGACGCGCTTCAGCATATGGGTGAAGGGGATTTGGCGCTTCAGTTATGCCAGTTTCTTTTCACATATAGGCTCACCTCCCTTGCCTCAAGCCTGTCCCCTGCTGACTTGCTCCAGCGAAGGAAACTGTCATCCTTGCTGGACAGATTGGATCCCTCTAGGGTAGAGGACAAAGGCACAAATATAGCAATCCAACACCAGAAGGGTTTCTCGTCTGGAGACCGTGTACATTGCCGCAATTATGCAGCTGGTGGCCCTACGTGGGTGCCTGGGTTTGTGATCGATCAAACTGGTTCCGTTTCTTACAGAATTGAAACAGCCACTGGTCTGATCTGGAGGAGGCACACGGATCAATTGAGACCCAGAGTACTGGACCCACAAGATGAATACAGACACTCAACGCTAGGGTTGGCCCCCACCAATTTAAACCCAGGGGGCAGAGGTAATAGTCAGCAGCCAGCCAACATTGACCCAGAAGTGTCTTCTAGGAACCGATTTCAAGGGGAATTTGAGGGATGCTCCCCTACTCCGGCCAGGTGTACCCCTACACTGTCCCTGCCTAGCACTCTGGATTCATTTATTGATGATGACCAATTTTGCTTGGAGTCGCCCTCCACTCTTAGTACACACAGGAGCGACCCTGAGTTGTCTTATTCATCCACATAATTAGATTTTGGTTTTGAGTGATCCTCTGCTCCTCCATCTGACAAACGGGGCTTTAATTTGGGTTTACAATCCTCCCCCTCTAGTCAATCCCTCACTCCAGTTCGGTCGCCCATCCTAAAAGCCCCTGAGCCGGCTCAGCCAAGCGTCCGACCCAGAAGGGAAACTAAACCGCCATCCTGGTTAAAGGATTTTGTTTTTACCTAGGGGGGAAGAATGTTATGTATGTTAACTATGTTTTCTGACAGGAGCAGAATGTATCTTTTCTCATGTATCTATTCTTATGCAAATAAGTGGATCGAAAATGTGCACACTCTGTTAGCCAATGGGCTTGTTGTATTATTGTTACTGTTACTGTTTATAGGAGTGGAATGTATCTTTTCTCATGTATCTATTCTTATGCAAATAAGTGGATTGAAAATGTGCACACTCTGTTAGCCAAAGGGGTTGTTGTATTATTGTTACTGTTACTGTTTATAGTGTATATAAGTCTGAGTTTTGCCCCATCCAAACTGTGTTCAAACACCACTAATAAAGAGCTGAATTTCACTACTTCACTCGTCTGCTTCTTCATTCCCTGAACACGAAACAATGGCAGTGCTAACAAAGGGTTAGAGCCATCACAAAAGGTTGAATTAAATTCCTTTTACAGGGCAAAGTGGGAGGGTGGAGGAATGGCCCAGGAGTTCCAAGTGTTTAGACAACAGTGTGAAGGAACACATTGGGTGTCTGTTTAAGTAGTAATGGGGAAGATCCATGGACAGGAATTTTTGTGTCCTGCTGAAAGGTGGTAATTCAGCAAGTTCTAATTACTACAATAAAATTAGTTGTAGGTGGTTTTATTATATTCTTCTACATGTTTATTGTCAGTTGGATCTAGCAGAAAGAAAGAGGTAGTGACTGTCATCAACACTAAGATGGTCAAATACATAAAGATCTGAGCCAGATGTTTAAGTGCTTTGTATAAACAAATAAGTGCATTCTGTTTCTTCCTCAATTTAAAAATAAATTCATTCTATGAGTATGGAATAAATTTGTGAATTCTGGTAAATGTTTATGAAAAAGGAAATGGAAAATAATTGTTACCCATCCTTACTTTGTATACCACCCTGCAATTCCTCTCATTTATTCCTGTGGTTTTAAGAGGGGGGGGGGGGGAGGTTAATTTGTTTTTTTTTAATTAAAAAAAATCTGTTTTCATTGTGTTTGTTTAGTTAAGGAACCTCTATTTCCAGTTTTGGGGAGAAAGCAGGAAAAGCACAACTCTAAGGAATGAACAAATGAATAAACAAACAGTCTGGCAGAACAATTTCTTCTTGCTTGCAATTTTCTCGGAGGCATCCTTTCTTTGAGAAACCCGGCAGGAAGGAAAAATATAATTTAAATTCAGAAAATATAGCTGCCTCTACTCTAGGGACCAAATGCACTGACTTACACCTGTGCTTCATATCCTTCAAGATCTCTAACCAGAAGAGTAGAATAGAGGCAACTCCAAGTATTGGCACCCTTCTTTTCACAATAAGTGACCCAGTCGGTGAGCTATTGGGCAAACAAATGGCAATTCCTGCCACAGACTCTTGTTTATGAAGGCAATTTCTCCAGTGCCGCATCAGTCCCTTGTCCCTACTGGGTCTGACGACCCAGTTGTGCACCTCCTAGCGATGTTTTGAGGCTGTTCCATTCAAGATTGACTTGGGAGTTAATTATGTTACAGGGTAGGGATTATTTTAACCTTTTTGAAAGGAAGACATAGAGGCTGCCATTGGATTCTGCTAAATGGAAGCAGTTTAGCACCAGCCTGAGAATTCTTTTCTCTGGAATTATGAGATTTGCACATTTGAGCATTGTGTGCTATAGACAAAAAAGCAAGTTTAGCTGAAAACAGCTTTTGTAAACCATCATAGTATGGGTTTCAACCAGTGGTAGGAATCAGCAGGTTCGCACCAGTTCACCAGAACCTGTAGCAGAAATTCTGGCTGGCCGCGTCCATCCAAGTTTTGAAATAAAGTAGTCCTAATTTGGGTGCAACACAGGGCTTTCCCCCCGGCCACACCACCATACCACGTCCACAGTGTGGTAGTAAAAATTTTTGGAGTCTGTAATAATATGTCACTAGTCATCAAACATGGCATTTCCCTGTTTCTTAAACTGCTTTTAAGAGGAGCTGTTCTGCCCCTGTATTGAGGGTGGGCGTCGTGACTTCCTCTTGCAATTTTATGGTGATGCTGATAGCCAAATGGTGCAAAAGGAATGTTGTTTACCACCCTGTCTGAAGATGCTCATCTTTCATCACCTGACATAGATAGCCAATTGATTTGAAAGCCAAATAAGGGTACTTAAAATATATTTTAAAAAGGAGCGTTTCTGCTCAGAGTTAAGGAATAGAAAAATTAGTATTTAAGATTAATGGTGTTACAACTATTACTAAGCCAGAATGCGTGGCGGCAGCAGTTCACCTGGCAACACCCCCTGCCTTTTAAGTCTGGGGGTCGGGGCCTAGCAGGTTGGTGGTGGAGTGGCCGGAGGGCCTCTTCGCCCCCACCAGGGCCAGAAAGTGCGGCGGCGGCAGTTCACCCAGCACTCCCTGCCTTTTAAGTCCGGGGGAGAGTGGGGCCCGGCAGGCCAGCGGTGGAGTGGCTGGAGTGTCTCTTTGCCCCCACCGGGGCCAGAATGCACAGACCAGTGAGCAGGGTTGATTACTTTGCCAAGTTCAGTTGGTGTAGATTGCCAATGATCAGAGCCAAAAATTATATTTGTGTTTCAGATATCTGACTTCAAAGGGATCCTTAGCTTAAGTCCTGACCCCAATCACAAAAGAAAGGAAATTAATACATGAATTATGTGAGATGCAAAAAGCTCCTACTCTTCAGTTAGACAGTTATGAATTCCGCCTTCTAATGACAAATTATCTGCAACACCTGTTTCTATCCTGAATTTCTGTCTTTCCCTTATTGAGCAGAGAGAGAGAAAGAGGATTACCCATTTGTTATGTATGTTAACTGTCTTTTATGAGAGGAGCGGAATGTATCTTTTCTCATGTATCTATTCTTATGCAAATAAGTGGATCGAAAATGTGCACACTCTGTTAGCCAATGGGCTTGTTGTATTATTGTTACTGTTACTGTTTATAGTGTATATAAGTCTGAGTTTTGCCCCATCCAAACTGTGTTCAAACCCCACTATTAAAGAGCTGAATTTCACTACTTCACTCGTCTGCTTCTTCATTCCCTGAACATGAAACTGGCGACGAGGATGGGATGGCATTCCCACACAGAGGCAACATCGGCCCATTTGACCCAGCGCATCCAGAGAAATGGGCAACATACGAACACTGATTCCGCCACGCAATGGCCTCGCAGAAGATCACTGACAAAGACCAGAAGCGCTCCTGTTTCCTCGCTCAGTGTGGTTCTGAGATGCTTGAGCTGGCAACCGACCTCGTTCTCCCAAGGAATGTGGATGTGGTGCCGCTCACAGAAATCATGTCCACACTGAGGAAACACCTGCAGCCAGAGGTCTCGATCTTCCCGGCCAGGGTGGCCTTCCACAGAAGGAAGCAGGGGCCTGGGGAGTCCATTGCAGACTATGCTGCCACTCTGCACATTGCTGCTGCCCCATGCAAGTGGGACAACATTGAAGAAGCACTCCAGGGACCGTCTGCTGGCCAGCATGAGGGACAAAGATGTTCACTGTCGCCTCATGATCAGGAAGACGCTAACTTTCAAGGCTGTCCTAAAAGATGCAGTAGCATCTGAGGCCGCATGGTCCGGCATCAAGCTTTTCCGGCATCGCCACTCCACCACCAGTGCCACCGACTCAGCTGGTGGGGCAGGGCATCCTAGTGCCAGTGGAGTCCGCAGAGTGGGAGACACCAGTAGTGAAAAGTAATGGGGAGGTCAGGATATGCGCTGACTACAAGTGTACCATCAATAAAGCTATTCGCCCAAACGCATATCCTGTGCCCATGGTAAGCCACCTTCTTGCCTCCTTGCATGGAGGAAATTGCTTCGCAAAACTTAACCTTGCCAAGGCTTACCAACAATTGACTGTGTCTCCTTCTGCTGCCATAGCCCAGACCATAGTAATGCTTAGGGGGGCATTTAAGGTAACTCAACTACAATTCGGGGTGAATGTGGCCCCTGGAATATTTCAATCTCTTGTAGAACATATTTTAAAAGGTTTGCCCGGTGTCCTGCCATATTTTGATGATGTCCTGATCACCGCTAAGGACACCATCGAATTAGCGGCCAGGCTCGATTGAGTCCTCTCACGTTTCAAGAGGGCCGGTCTACGTCTCAGAAGAGACAAATGTGTGTTTTGGGCACAGGAAGTGGAGTTCCTGGGGTACCGAATTACACCCCAAGGTATCATGCCCTCTGAGTCCAACTTGGCGGCCATGCGAAATGCACCCATGCCAAAATGTAAAGCCGAATTCCAATCATTTCTAGGATTGTTAAACTTCTATCACACTTTTCTCCATCACAAAGCCTCAGTTGCCAAACCATTACATCAGCTTCTTAAGAAAGATACTGTTTGGCACTGGGGCCATTGCCAGGAGAAAGCGTTCCTAGAACTTAAAAGGCTGCTATCTTTGGATGCTGTATTAACTCATTTTGATCCTAACAAGGAAGTTGTACTTGTGTGTGATGCATCCCCTGTGGGGGTGGGAGCTGTGTTATGCCATGTACTAAATGACAGGAGGGAAGCCCCCTAAGCATTCTATTCCCATTCTCTCTCAAAGCCTGAGAAAAATTATGCTCAGATAGACAGGGAGGTGTTGGCAATCGTGGCTGGCACTAAGAAATTCCACGATTACCTTTACGGAAGACCTTTTACCATCGTAACTGACCACAAGCCCCTCCTTGGAATCTTTGTGAACAGGAAACCCATGCCTCAAATTCTGTCCCCAAGGATGTTGTGTTGGGCAATTTTCCTAAATGCATACGATTTTACTTTGGTGTACAGGCCCGGCAAGAACATCAGCCACGCTGATGCCCTGTCACGTTCTCCCCTGCCAGGGGTTGGGGAAGCCGAATGTGAGATCGAAAGCGACCACCCGGACCTTATGATTGAGGCTTTCGACTCTCCCCCAGTTGTCCCCTTAGATATAACCAAGGCTACGGCCAAGGATGTAACATTGACTAAAGTAATGTCTTGGATACAAAAAGGCTGGCCTGTCTCTCCTCTAGCCTAGGAATTCAGAACATTCCACCGCAAGCATTTTGAACTGTCAGTGTAACGAAATTGCCTTCTATGGGGCCAGCGGGTGGTCATTCCGGTCACTCTCAGGAAAAAGGTTTTACATCTACTTCACACAAGTCACCTGGGAATTGTCCATTCCAAAGACCTTGCCTGTAGCTACTTTTCATGGCCTCAACTGGACCAAGATATAGAACAAATGGTCGGCACTTGTGCCAGTTGTCAATCCTCTCGCCCAGAGCAATCCCACCTTCCCTCTTGGGAATGGGATTTTGCTCGGGGCCCGTGGTCCAGGTTGTACATAGATTTTGCAGGTCCATTTTGGGGTGCCCTGTTTTTGTTGGTTGTGGATTCATTCTCTACGTGGCTGGAAGTGATTAGGGTGCCTAATACCACTTCAGCCACCACGATAATGCACCTGAGAAGGCTGTTTGCAGCATTTGGACTTCCAGATGTGCTGGTGTCTGACAACGCGTCCACGTTCACATCTGCAGAGTTCCAATCCTTCATGGAAAGGAATGCAATTAGGCACATCACTGCCGCCCCATTCCACCCAGCCACCAATGGCCAGGTAGAGTGGCAGGTGCGCACAACTAAAGATATGCTTCAGCATATGGGTGAAGGGGATTTGGCGCTTCAGTTATGCCAGTTTCTTTTCACATATAGGCTCACCCCCTTGCCTCAGGGCTGTCTCCTGCTGAATTGCTCCAGCGAAGCAATTGCTGGCAATCCTTGCTGGACAATCCTTGCTGGACAGATTGGATCCATCTAGGGTAGAGGACAAAGGCACAAATATAGCAATCCAACACCAGAAGGGTTTCTCATCTGGAGACCCTGTACATTGCCACAATTATGCAGCTGGTGGCCCTACGTGGGTGCCTGGATTTGTGATCAATCACACTGGTCCTGTTTCTTACAGAATTGAAACAGCCACTGGTCTGATCTGGAGGAGGCACACGGATCAATTGAGACCCAGAGTACTGGACCCACATGACGAATACAGACACTCAACGCTAGGGTTGACCCCCACCAATTTAAACCTAGGGGGCAGAGGTAATAGTCAGCAGCCAGCCAACATTGACCCAGAAGTGTCTTCTAGGAACCGATTTCAAGGGGAATTTGTGGAATGCTCTCCTATTCCGGCCAGGTGTACCCGTACACTGTCCCAGCCTAGCACTCTGGATTCATTTATTGATGATGACCAATTTTGCTTGGAGTCGCCCTCCACTCTTAGTACACACAGGAGCGACCCTGAGTTGTCTTATTCATCCACATAATTAGATTTTGGTTTTGAGTGATCCTCTGCTCCTCCATCTGACAAACGGGGCTTTAATTTGGGTTTACAATCCTCCCCCTCTAGTCAATCCCTCACTCCAGTCGGGTCACCCATCCTACAAGACCGTGAGCTGGCTCAGCCAAGCATTCTACCCAGAAGGGAAACTAGACTGCCATCCTGGTTAAATGATTTTGTTTTTACCTAGGGGGGAAGAATGTTATGTATGTTAATTGTGTTTTCTGACAGGAGCAGAATGTATCTTTTCTCATGTATCTATTCTTATGCAAATAAGTGGATCAAAAATGTGCACACTCTGTTAGCCAATGGGCTTGTTATATTATTGTTACTGTTACTGTTTATAGTGTATATAAGTCCGAGTTTTGCCTTATCCAAACTGTTCAAACCCCACTATTAAAGAGCTGAATTTCACTACTTCACTCATCTGCTTCTTCATTCCCTGGACACGAAACCATTCCAGCTGTCATGAACTTGGAAAAGTTACTTTGTTTTAAGTTACTTGTCACTGTGTCTCAAAGTTGAGAAATGGAGCTTTAAAAGTGCAACGATTCAAAGAGATTCCTGGAAACGTTATGTCATCAGGATTAGTGCCTTTAGTGGACAGAGAAACACATGCCAAGTTCTCAAAGTTCAATGAATGGGAGTGAACTTCCCAACTCAATTTCATTGTCCTTTCAAACCATCAGTCAATGACCCTGCCAACGAGATGCGAGGGGGGACAAAATGAGAGCTTGGCACTTTGCCATCAAGCCTTGACCTTGAAAGATTTTGAGGAGATAAGCATTATTTCAAGATCTGAGTCCAAGGGCACCTGAAAATTCCTAAGGAGAGAGTATGAGGGGAAAATTATGTATAAAATCCCCAGATTTTGTTAGGTTAGAAAAGAGCTTCGTCAAAGGAGGCAAAGCCAACGTCGGAGGAGATAAGATCAGGAAAACATTGAGAGATGACACTCTGATTTGATGGGGCCAAACCAGGCCGCCAACTTCGGAGACAGACGAAATCTCACAAGGATGACACTTAGCCGGAATTACAGCAAGGCTGGACTTTAACTCTGGGGAGAGATGAGTCCAGGATGATACTTAGAATCTGCACATTTTCTTATTTTGCAGTATAAGTGGCGTGTTAGGTTAAATTTAATTTAATTTAATTTAATAGTCATATTTATATATGCCGCCCACTCAGGCAGAACCCGACTCAGGGCGGCATTACAACAAGTTCTAAAAACACATAAAAACACTTTAAAAGACCCACATCCCACCCACTTTAAAAGACCCATATCCCACCCACCCATCCCACCCACTATAAAAAGAAGAAGAGAGAGTTCTTAATTGTTTACATAAGCCAGCAGGCGGGGACTGTGTTCCCATTCGGGCCCCACACCTCCCCTGCCAGCCAGGTCTTCAATCCTTTCCTGAAGGGCAGCAATTCTCTTTGAAGTCTTAGATCTGTTGGCAGGAGGTTCCAGAGAGTTGGTGCGGACACGGAGAAGGCCCTCCTTCGGGTGCTGGATAGATGTGCACCCCTAGCTGATGGCACTATTAGAGAGCCCCTCCGGTCCGCTCTGGTTGGACGGGCAGACACTCTTGGGACGATGCGGTCTCTAAGGTATCCTGGCCCACTGCCATATAGGGCTTTAAAGGTCAAAACCAGCACCTTGAATTGCACCCGGAGACAAACTGGTAACCAGTGCAGCTCCCGAAGTAGCGGTGAGGCATGGGCATATCGCCCACATCCCATCACCACCCGGGCTGCCGCATTCTGGACCAGCTGCAGCCTCCGAATGGTCGTCAAGGGCAGCCCCATGTAGAGTGCATTACAATAATCTAGTCGGGAAGTGACCAGAGCATGGGTGACCATAAGCAAGGAACTCTGGTCCAGGAGCGTGCGCAACTGGTGAATCACCCGAAGTTGGGCAAAAGCCCTCCTGGCCACAGCCGCTACCTGTTCTTCTAGCAGCAGCCGCGAGTCCAGAAGGACCCCCAAGTTGCGCACTGGGTCTGTCTGGGGCAAAACAGCCCCATCCAGTACCAAAGGTGGTAACTCCCTGGATAACACGGGGCCCCCTATCCACAGCCACTCTGTCTTGGTGGGATTCAGCCAAAGCCCATTGGCCCCCATCCAGTCCCCAATGGCCTCCAGGCATCCGGATAGGATTTCAACAGCATCACTGGGGTCCCCACGGGCCGAGATGTACAACTGAGTGTCATCCGTGTACTGATGGTACCGCACCCCGTGGGAACGAATGATTTCACCCAGTGGCTTCATGTAGATGTTAAATAGGAGAGGAGAGAGCACCGAACCCTGAGGCACCCCATACTTGAGAAGCCTAGGGCTGGACCAATCACTCTTTAACCACACCGACTGGGTACGGCCCTCCAGAAAAGAGGAAAACCAGGACAACACGGTGCCCTGGATCCCCAATCCTTTGAGCTGTTCCAGAAGGATACCGTGGTTGACGGTATCGAATGCCGCTGAGAGGTCAAGAAGAGCAAGGACGGATGGATAACCCCTGTCCCGCTCCCGCCAGAGATCATCCATCAGTGCGACCAATGCCGTCTTCGTACCATACCCGGGCCTGAATCCTGATTGAAAGGGGTCTAGATAATCCGCTTCCTCCAGGACACTCTGCAGCTGGCGCGCCACCGCCTTCTCCAAAACCTTACCCAGAAAGGGCAGGTTAGAAACCGGCCTGTAGTTGTTAAGGACAGCTGGGTCAAGGGATATTTTCTTCAGGAGGGGGCACACCAAAGCATGTTTTAGTGGTGCAGGAAATACCCCCTCCCGTAATGATGCATTTATTATCACCCCGACCCAGCCACCTGTCACCACCTTGGAGGCTTTCACCAACCAGGTGGGACAGGGGTCCAAAGGACATGTAGTGGCACACACAGCTGCAAGGAGCCTGTCCACTTCATCAGGGACAACAGGATCAAACCGATTCCAGATCGTACAGCAAGACTGTGCTCCGGTGCCCCCCCCTCCCCTCCCCATCCACGCCAGGATTCAGCCCTGAACGAATCTGATCGATTTTCTCCACCAGATGGTCAGCAAAGTCCTCAGCCGAACCCTGCCAACCTGGCACCGATCTCCCCCTACCGAGGAGGGACCTGGTTACCCGGAACAGGGCGGCTGGGTGATTATCAGCGGAGGCAATAAGGGTGGTGAAGTATTGCCGCCTCACCACCCCCATCGCCACTAGGTAGGCCCTAATAGCAGCTCTAGCTAGTGTCCAATCGGAATCATCCTGGGTCTTCACCCAGCGGCGCTCTAGGCGTCTCTTTGCCCGTTTGAGTTCCCACAGTTCATCCGTGAACCACGGGGATGACCTAACCCCACGGGCGCGGAGAGGCCGCAGTGGCGCGATTTCATCCAAGGCTGCTGTTGCCGTCCTGTTCCACAGGTCGACAAGTGCCTCGGGTGAATCGTGTAGCCGATCCAGAGGAACATCCCCCAGTTCCCTCTGGAATCCATCTGGATCCATTAGTCGCCGAGGGCGGGCCATTTTAATAGGCCCTGCCTCCCTATGATGAAGCGTCACCCCCAGAAAGTCAAGAGTCACCAGATAGTGATCTGACCATGGCACAGGTGAGATGACTATGTCCTGTAATCTCAGATCATTTTGCCCCTGCTCCGACAAGAAAACTAAGTCTGGCATGTGACCACTGCCCCTGGTCGGACCCCGAACTACCTGAGTCAGGCCCATGGCTGCCATGGAAGCCATGAACTCCCTTGCCACCTCAGAAGCCATCCCCAATGATGGCAAATTGAAGTCCCCCAGAACCATAAGCCTCGGGAACTCCAACGCCAGCATCGAGGCGGCTTCGAGGAGCTCAGGCAGGGCATCCCTTACCCTGCAAGGGGGCAGGTACAGGAGTAAGATCCCCAACTGACCCTTGGGGCCCAACCGTAGAAGCAGGGCCTCACAACCAGAAACTTGTGGAGCAGTAGCCCTAGCAATTCCCAAAGACTCCCTGGCAACAATGGCGACACCACCGCCCCTCCCCTCACCTCTAGGCTGGTGCCAAATACTGAACCCAGCTGGACACATGTCAGAAAGAGGTACTCCATCCTCAGGTGTCAGCCAGGTTTCGGTGATGCATGCCAGGTAAATGGAGCCCAGTTTCGGGTGCAGTTGAAGGCGGGACAAATGCGAGACCAGCAAAAGAGAAGGATGAGCTATAAAGTATTTCCATGTGGGACCAGTCTTTTCCAGAGCATCAATAGCTTCTGCTAGATCATAGAAAAGATAACCAAAACCACAACAAATTACTTCCATAAGCAGAGAGATCTTCTAATATCAAAAGTGCGGGATCCGCGAGCACAATTGGCATAAAATGGCCCCTGGCAAAGGTTACACAGGATGAGGAAGACCCCTGGTCACTGGCCCCTGCCAGTACGGAAATTGGGGAGCGGATTAATATTCATAAGATTGATTCATTCATATCTGACCTGACCGGCAGTTCTGCTGAGGGAAGCTGAATCGCTAACTCCCGTTAGACATTAGGCAATTACACACTTGCAGATCAGCCCAAGCCCGAGTGCAAATAGTGGCCATATTTACCCTTGTGTAAGCCATGAACAATGGATTTCCCCTGTCAGTATTTGTCTTAGTTAATTAACTTCCCCAAGAGAAGTTCCCAATTAACCCGGGTAAATGGGTGATGTGATTTTCTGTCAGATGACGATTCTATCACACGCTGCCTTGAATTCCTATATATGATGATGATTTTCCCTCAATAAACCACTGGTCTTCGCTCCATCTTGTCTCGTGTCGTTCCTTGACCAGTCTCCTCCGGGACCTCACGGCCGCCCCGCGGCCCCAATCCAACACAAAAGTAATTGGCAAACGGTTAGCCTACTTTTCTAAAGTAACTGCCATGGACCTTAGAGTTTCACTAAAAGGTGCAGATTTCTTTGCTTGCTTTGTTTTGGAGGAGGGAAGAATTCATCAGCCTTTAAATTAATGTTCAGTGTAAGAAAAACAGAAGTATTACAGAGCCTTGAAGACTCACATCTATTTCAGTGTGAGTTTTTGTGGATTGCTCTTCTTTTGCTCAGACACATAGAAGTACAGGATTTAGGCCACAAGTTTATATACACAATCTTAATAGTTATATGAGTGAGGGCTGAATGAAATGTGGTAGAGAAAGTGGCAGCAACATTATTAACACATGCAACAAACTTTCTAATTGTTGGTTATAATGACGTTATGGCAATTAGAGTCTCCAGATGAGGGGAACGAGAGGGTCCCCTTAACTGTATGAGTTGTATGGCAATTTCAGCAGGTGTAGCTTGTAATAATAATAATAAATAATAATAAAGTTTTATTTATATACCGCTTTATCTCAGCCCGAAGGCGACTCAAAGCAGTTCTCAAGTGAAGCGTGCTGCCTGCACAGCAGACAGCAGCAAAAAACAATACACTATCAATATAAATACAATAAGCAATATACAAAACAAAACAAAACAGCATAATAGGTGCAATAAGAAAATATACAATACAATTCAAGTACAAATGCAAATCAGAAAATATATATATAAAATACGGTATACAAGTGGGCTCAGCCAGACCAGAAAGGAGTTGGCAAGGTTTTTTAAAGTTCGCACCCCCAAGGGGCCCAGGAAGGCTCAACTCCCTGTGGTCAATGCCTCTTATCATTCCTTTTTCCCTCCCCCCAGAACCCTCCCCTAAACTCTCTCCACCCTCCCTCCTCAAAAGAGGCACTGGCAGGGAGCAGGGTGGGGGCTGGAGCAGCATCAGATGTTTCGGCCGTCTGCCCCTCCATCCAACGTCTTCCTCCTCGTCTGTTTTGCTTCCCTCCTCCTCATTTCGTCAGGCCTCGGAAAAGGGCCGGGAGGGGGGGGGGCTTTGAAGAGACAATGGCGGGAAACAAGGTGGGGGCACAGGTGGTGGTGGCAGGTCTTTGGTCTGGCCGACATCCTACCCTCAGAGGGACGGGGATGGAAGGGTGGGGCTCCCTGCAGCTGCGAAGCAGTCCTCGGGTGGCAGCTGGTCTTTGGTCTGGCCCGACAGCCCACGGCCCTTTATCCTCCCCTCAGAGGGACGGGGAAGGAAAGGCGGAGCTCCCTGCAGCTGCGGAGCAGTCCTTGGGTGGCAGCAGGTCTTTGGTCTGGCCCAACAGCCCACGGCCCTTTATCCTCCCCTCAGAGGGCTTGTATTAGATCTGCAACTGCTGAGATTTTGTCTTTGGAGCAACTATTCAAGACACAGAAACCCTGTATTCTTTCTTATCTGGTCACTCTACTGGCAGAGGCAGTAATAATAATTTCGTGTCAGAAATTATTCTGGGTTGAAAGAATTTTTGCTGGAGAAACTCTGCTCAGGGGATGCCCAAATGTGGCTCCTTTCATGTCCCCAAGATCTTTTCCCACCAAAGTGGTCCCTATTTATCTTGCAATCTCTTGCTTTCAAACTGCTATGTTGGCAGGAGCTGAGACAGAGACGGGCACTCAAACCATCATGCAGTACCCGGGTTCTCAAACTGCTGACTTGCTGGCGTTCCAGCTAACAAGGCGAGTTTCTTAACCACTGAGCCAAAATAATCTTTTGAATAATATTCAACATTATTTAACTGTCCAGATGTACATTGGAATTTATGGATACTATCCATTTCAGCTGTCTTCCTCTCAAAATTCTCTGAACCTCCATTTTTCCGCAAATAGATGCTTTGAAATGAGTGACTGAATATCCTAGGACAGTGGTGGCCTTCAATTCCCAGAAGCCCAAGTCAGCACACCTGATGATCAGGGCTTCTGGGAATTGAAGTTCAAGAACATCTGGAGTACCAATGTTGGCCATCACTGTCCTAGGATGTTGAAATATTCTGACACTGGATGTTGTGTACTGCCATTTCCAATGCAATGTGCATCTATTTATTATGTGGAGCCTTGTCTCCTTTGCCCCTTGCAGAATTCACAGGGGCAAGGCTAAATACAGTAGCACACTGAAAGCTGAACAAGTAGGTAACATTGTCAGGGTCTGGAATGTTACTGATAGAAAAGCAGCTGTATTCTATGTCCTCACAATTACTCTGGCAGTACCATTACTGGTCCCAACAACCATGCCGCCAAAACGGCTCACAACCTAACAGTCAATCAGAATCCATAGAGCGGTATTTAGGAAGGAAAATGTAACACAATAATTGCTCACACCTTCTACAGGTTCCACAAGCTTCAAACCACAAGTAAAAGCTCTTTCTTTTATACAGCTTTGGAGGTTTCCTGGCACCAGGTTTTCTCAATTCTAGTCCAGTTATTTGAGTAAAGTGAGCTACTGCTGAGTAGGGCCGCCATATTCCTGTTCTCCAAATATGTGCAGGCTAATTTGTAAATTAGATGTCCCAATTTTTGTTTATAATATAAATTTGCAGTTTAGGCAGATTGTCCATTTATGCAAAACAAACACATCATTTTTCTACCATTGCCATTATTCTGTTGCATAGATGCAGTGGCATAGTGGGAATGACGATCAGTAGCAGATTTCCACTCATTCAAGAGTCCATGCTGTGACTTTGGAGTACAGTATACAAGACTCTTTGCAATATGAGACAAAATCACATGCAACCTGATATTGAACCAGGGCCAAACTGCTGCCAGTGGTGATCTCATTTCTATCATGCCACCGTAGCTATGCAACAAAATTTTGCCCATTCTGTTTTGACATTGAGTGGTTATCTATTGTAACCACTCATCTGAGGAAGCCAGTGTAGAGTGTAATGGGTTGAGCATTGTGTTTAGAAAAGGGATATCACAAGTTCGAGTCCCTGCTCAGTCATAAATTTTATTTGGTGTCAATTAGTACTTCTCTATCAACCTTATATTACAGAGACATTTTCAGAGTAATCAGTGGATCAAGAACCACATAAAGCAGCCATGCGAATAAACAATAATGTTTTGTCACACATGTTGGTCTCTAGAAATATTCTCATGAGACTTATTTTTGCTAATATGTTTTACTGATAGCAAAGCAAAAACAAAAAACTATGCACCATCCAACAGACCTATGAGAATACCACAAGATTTCCACCCACCCACCATGTAATGCTGCCATCTGATTTGGAGAATAAAGGGCTGGTGGAGAAAGTGAGAGCAAACCATGGATATCACAGTGGGAACTCTCTCTCACACACACACACATGCACATGCACACGCACAAAAGTTCCAGCCTACAATGCCACCTACTTCCTGAATTGACTAGGGTTTTGTCTCATAGCTATGCTATGTTGGGAATGGAACTCTTAGTGGATATGCTTTTAGTAAATAAATAAATGTATTGGTTACTATTTACAGTGGTGGCTTAGTGGTTAAGCTGCTGAACTTGATGACTGGAAGGTTGGCAGGTCAGCAGTTCAAGACCCGAGTGCTGCATGACGGAGTGAGCTCCCATCTCTGTCCCAGCTCCTGCCAGCCTAGCAGTTCAAAAGAAAGAAATTGCAAGTAGATAAATAGGTACCACTTTGGGGGGAAGGTAAACAGCATTCCGTGCACTCCGGTATCTAGTCATGCCTGCCACAAGACCACAAAAACAGTGCTGGATTTTTGGCTGTAAATGGAGATAAGCAATGCACCCTAGAGTCAGATGCGATTGGCTTTCTAGCAAGGGCAACCCTATTTACACTTACTTAGCATCTTTTTTCCTACGATTGAGCCAAGGTCCATGTTGTCTCTGAGATTCTTGGATCTGTAGTCCAAGGAAGCAACGCTGGTTCATAATAGACACAGATCTATTAACACCCTGCATACATGCACTGAGCTGTGTGACTCACTTAATTTTGTAGGACATATATCTGAGTAAGGAGTGCAAAGAGCCCTATCAAGATCAAAACAAGTAGAATGAGTCCCTTCTTACCACCTGTTCTCTTTCCAGAAATTTAAGATTCACAACAAGCATAAGCTCAGTAACAGCAATAAAAATTCCCTGATTCCTACCCCAATAATTTATAGCTCACACCCCACCCCTCACTGTTTTGGAAGATGGGTTCCTCCCCCTCCAAACTACTGTATACCTTTCCCTGGGGCATCTCTCAGCTAAGCTCTCAGCTAAACTCCCAAGGTATGTGGGAAATATGTTAGAGCTTAATGTTTCTGGAAGGCCAGAGAATCAGAGACTCACAGAGCTGTAGGATTATGAAGCTGGAAGGGACCACAGAAGTAATTGAGTTCAACCCACTGTCAAAACAAGGAATGCATTGAGATGCATCATGTCAATACTTTGTAAAGCTCCCTTTTAAAAATGCTACTAGCTCTCCTAACCTGCTGGCCAGCATTCATTGCTATGGGTTAATTACTTGCTATGACCTGCACTCCTTGCACAGAAACAGCACAGGCACCTCTGCAAACTGATTTCTGCAGATTTGGGTTGTACGCAAAAGGACAACATGTTCTCAATACTGCAACAGTTATCTGTGAAACTGTGGATGGTTGCTGATTACATGGAAATACCTGTTGCTCACAAACAGGAGGTCAAAGTGCAGACGTCACCTTTTGTCTCACTATCTCCACTTTTATAAGCACTTGAGATATGCTTCTGAAAGAAGGGAAAAGTCAAAATTTGGAATGTTGGCCAGGTGGTGATCCAAACAGCACTGTGTAGCAGCTCTAAAATCCAGAGGGAGAAAGAAGTTCACTAATGATACTTAAGAGACCGCATCACCCCAAGATCACCTGCCCATCTTACAAGATCAGACCGGAGGGGCTCCCAAGTTGTTCCATCTGCCAGAGAGGCTCGTCTCTCTGGCACTAGAAGGAGGGCCTTCTCCATATCTGCTCCGGCCTTGTGGAACCTCTTGTCGACTGAGTTGCACCTCCAGGCAGAGATGCCTGCCTTCAGAAAGGGCCTTAAAACCTGGTTAGCACAGCAGGTGTGGGACTCTGTAGCCCCCCCTACTCCCCCTGGCTTATATAAGGCTGTCTGGTTTTTCAATTTTATAGGGAGGGAGTTTTGATCTAGTTTTAATGGTTTTTAAAATTTTAATTGTTTAGTTCTGTATGATGCGGATGTTTTGTATTTTGAACTTTTGATACTGTTGTGAGCTGCCTTGAGTTGCTTCGGCGAGGGAGGCAGCAATACAAATACAGTAAATAAATAAATAGATGGGTGGCATATAAATGTACACAAGCAATCGGATTCACGCTGGGACAAGTTCCCTGTCAACCTATTTCCCTCAACAACATGCCAGCACTTTTAAACAGTAACATTACAGAATGGCTGAGGATTGGCCATGCTACCTCCAAACAGATGGGTTCTTTCAATACATCCTGCAGCTCAAGAAAGAGCTCATTAGGCTGAAGTGGATTGGAATTTCATCTCGCCCACCCTCTGCTCTGAACAGGTTCTTCTGTTCTTGAACATCCCAAACATCTGACAATGATTGAATTGCCTGTCTCAATTTCTGATCAGTTCCCTTAACAATCAAATGAGCACAATTATTTATTTTGCACAATGGGCAATAAGGAGGAAAGTACAAATTGCCCTATGGTTTCTTGATCTCTATACAGCAGGAATTCTCAACCTTTTTAACCCGGGGGCTGGGTCACACTCCCTCAGACAGCATTGGGGGCTGGACAGCCATTTTGCCCTTCCTCTACCACATGGTATTTCCTGGTGTGGTGGAGGCGGTGTGGGGCCACATGAAATGGTACCGGGGGCCACATCTAGCCTGCGGGCTGCAGGTTGAGAATCCCTGCTATACAGTTATGTTTGCTGGGAAAAGCACCCAGTGGGGGAGACAGGACATATCTGTGCTATGATGATTGGCTGTAATTAAATGCTTAGGATTGAAAGAAAAAAGCAGCAGAAATACCCACAAAGAAGTTCCACAGAACAACAAAAAAACGCAAACAAAACACACATACGGTGACAACAGAAAACAAATTGCCAGCTATTGTAAATCCTATTATTTTCTCAACGTGTCTAAATACTGTACTACCAGGACTCCCACTGATTCTACCAGCATGGAAATATAATATTATTGTGAACATATTTTCAAAATAATACAGAAGGCACAGGAGTCAAAGTAATTTTCTATGCCATAAAGAATATTGTGAAGCTAGGAGGCTTTTCTCCTATTTTTGATGTCAAAGCATGTAACATGTTACAAATCTTGCATCTGAATGTAAAATATAAAGATGCTTTGGGAGAATGCTTTACTCTAAGCTTTAAATTAATATCTTATTGGGGTCATGGAGTCATGTTGCTTTCCCATGGCTGTTCTTTGCCTTAGAAGATCTCCATGAAACTAACAGGATTGGATTTCCCTACTAGTCCATTTGCAATTCCATTTTCAGTAACATAGGCCACGCTCCATCGACCTGCTCATGCAGCTTGGCAGTGATGGAATTAAAAGCTACATGAACAAAAGTGCATTTGTAGTCAATAGGAACGAAATCAGCTGGGTTCTGCCTCCTCACTGATGGGCCTATTCTGTTAGAATGGGTTGAGCAATGTGGGTGGGTTGAGGAAGGAAGTTTCTTTCCCTAAGCTCTTCTGAGTGCACACAGACCACCAAAACTGCCAATTAATGAAAAAACTGAAACTGGCAATGCCTGGAAATTCACATAAGAATATAAGAACAGCCTTGCTCGAACAGGCCACAGCCCATCCAGTCCAGCATTCTGTCTCACACAGTGGCTCACCATTTCCTTCAGGGTATTATTCCTAAGCAGATGCCTTCACCTGCTTAGGATTCCCTGGAAATGGCATTGAGAGAGATCCTGCCTATCTCTCCAACCCGGAAGTTGTCCTTAGGTATCCATAATTATAGCCATTGATATCCTTGTCCTCCATGAACTTGCCTAATCCTTTCTTGAAGCTGTCAAGACTGACAGCTGTCACCACTTCTTCTGGCAGGAAGTTCCATAGACCAGTGATCCTCTGGGTGAAAAAGTACTTTCTCTTATTTGTTTGAGAACTAGCACCCAAATGTTTCATGGAGTGCCCCCTAGTTCTAGTGTTATGTGATAGGGAAAACAGTTTTTCCTTATCTACTTTGTCCATACCATGCATGATTTTATAAACTTCAATCAGGTCATCTCTTAGACGCCGTCATTCAAGAGTGAAGAGGCCCAACCGTTGCAGCCTCAGATGGTAAGGAAGGTGTTCCAGTCCCCTAATCATTCTGGTTGCCTCCTCTGCACTTTTTCCAGCTCCATAATATCCTTCTGGAGGTATGGCGACCAGAACTGTACACAGTATTCCAGATGGGGTCTCACCATAGATTTATAAAGAGGCAAAATGACACTTGCTGACTTATTTTCTATACCCTTCCTAATGATCCCTAGCATTGAGTTTGCTTTTTTCACTGCTGAGGCACACTGGGTTGAAATCTTCATTGAGTTGTCCACCCGGACACCAAGGTCCCTTTACTGGACCTTCTGGTGAAGGTTTCATTGATTAATTGTATATGATGTTTTATCATATGATTGCTTGTGTTTCTTATTGATTGTGGTGTATTGCCAGATGTGTTGGATATAAATGTTATTTATGAACAAACAAACGAACAAACAAACGACAAATGGCTGTTATTTGGTGTTAAACAGTTGTGGAGATGGGAGGGATTGCAATATGTTTTTAAGCTGAAATACTACTCCTGAAAGCTTTCAGGGGAGGAAATGCAGCTTTTCTTCCAGAAAAAGGGGGAGATGCCCAAGAGAGGACCGGAGGTTGCAGAGATATCCGTGGGGCCACAAGTTGCTCCAGAACAACACCTTGTGTAAAAAAATGTGAGTACCTTAGAAGGTGCCTTATTTGCTTGCAAAGGGAGTCATTTCAATTCGGACTTCGTGCTGTGGGTTATTTCTGAGACAGGGCCTCATATCAGGTCAATCAGAATGCCAAGTGATTTCTACTTTGATTACATGGGGAAAATAAGAAATTCCAATAATTTTTCTAGGGTTGCCCAACGTGATGAAGTGGATAGAGTGATGGACTAGAACTCAGAAGACCAGAATTTTAATTCTCACTCAGCCATAGAAATTCCTTGAGGGGGTGGAACTGGTAAGACCACTCTTTTCACATCTCACTTACCATAAATAAATAAATTTTGTATCAAAAATTACTCTGGGTTGAAAGGATTTTTGCTGGAGAAACTCCACGCCAAGGGGATGCCCAAATGAGGCTGCTTTCATGTCCCCAAGATCTGTCGTGCAGCACTCGGGTATTGAACCCCAACCTTCCAGTCTTAAAGTTCAGTGTCTTAACCACTAAGCCACCACAGTGCTGTTCAGTTACCATAATAGTAATTTCATGTCAGAAATTATTCTGAGGAAAAGCCCCATTAGGGTTGTTATAAGTTAGTTCCAACCTTCCAGTCTTAAAGTTCAGTGTCTTAACCACTAAGCCACCACAGTGCTGTTCAGTTACCATAATAGTAATTTTATGTCAGAAATTATTCTGAGGAAAAGCCCCATTAGGGTTGTTATAAGTTAGTTCCAACTTGGCAGCCAAAAACACACACATAACTTTCTTCCTGGAACCTGCTTTTGGGTCTTTCCCCCAAAGGGACCTTCTCTTCCTCCTTTTTGGCTCTCACTCCCTTCTCAGGGTTGGTTTAGCACCCTGTTGTCTTTTTCTTAGGAGCCTCTCCCTGTTTCTTCCCCATTTATATCTGCCAGGCACAAGGGGTAGAGTTCCTTCTCCCTCTCCCTTAAGGATGCTCCCCAATTTCCAGGACAGATATGACCATGTAAGTGTCTGTTTGGGTCCCCATCTCTTGTAGGTAACATATAGCAGCATGTCCTTCTTCAGTTCCTGCACAGGAAGCCTTGTGGTAGGTTCCGCAGGAGAATAGGTGGGTTATGTGGATCCTGAGTTGGAGCTCCAGGCATCTGTATCCCTGTTCTTCTCACACAGGTATCTTTGGCGAGCATTTTAAAAAAGACAAATTTCCCAGTTTCTCTGGACTTTTGTTTTTGATATTTTGAATGAATGTGACAAAAAAAGCAAAGGTGTCTCTAATAAAGTTCCCTGCAAAGATTCAAAGGATAGATGAAAGCAATTGGGAGTTTTAATTTTTTAAAAAGTAAAAAAATGGAGCTTGATTTAAGCTTGAGATATTAAAAATGACAATTCATTTGGAACAGTGGTTGGTGGGAAAGACTCCTATGGCCAAAGTTATGTTAAGGTTTAAAAAGCATGCTAGAAGAAACACATAAATCACTGTGACTGCTAATTGATGAGTTGCTAGACACTTGGGGCACATTCCCAGCACTTACCTACCACCTCGGCAATGAGTCTTGTTTCAGAGAAGAGAAGCCCAGATCAACATGGTGGATTTAAATGGTGGTGAATGTTTCATTGGGCAGGAGAGGCAGAAGATCTGAGTTTGAAGAACCATGTGTAGGATATAGCCTGTTGTTGGATCGGGGCCGCAAAGCGGCCGTTGGGTCCCAGAGGAGACTGGTCAAGCAATGAGACACGAGGCAAGATGGAGCGAAGACCAGTAGTTTAATGAGGGAAAATCATGGGTATTTATCATGTGCAGGCTGCGTGTAAAAGACTGTGATCTGACAGACTCCACATACCACGTACACACAAGTTAATGGGGAAACTCTTCAGGGAAGTTAATTAACTAAATCAAACACTGACAGGGGAACTCCATTGTTCCAAACTATCTTGGGGTAAACATGTGGCTGATATTGGTTTTGGGGCTTAGAGTGATCCGCAGATGTGCGATTACCTATTACATGACTAGCGAGTTAGTCATTCAGCTTCCTATTGTCCGAGCTGCTTGTCAGGTCAGCTGTGGGTGAATTAAATCCTATCTAATATTCCGCTCCCCCAATTTCTGTCCCCTCGGAACCAAGGCTCAAAGGAGCGTTCTCCCAAACTGTGGTTTTGTCAGGGACAGTATGCCAATTGTGTCCGCGGATACCACAGCCTGTCTTATTCCACCATCCTAACCTGCAGCCCTTAAGAGTGGTACATTGTACCATCCCATCACTGCTGATGAAGAAAGCCTCCATCACCAGTCAACTTCTGAAAGTGGTGTGGGAAAGGAAGTGCCATTGTGTTATTCAATTAGGCAGCAACAAGTCTTGGGTTAGCTTTGCTATAGGCTGCAAAGGTTTGCAACAGAAAACTTCTAAAGGCTTAAACTATAAAATGACAGGTGACCGCTACAATAGCTAAACCACATTGGACATGGAATGGACATAAATATTTATTCTTTATTTAATATGAATCACCTGTCTACTTAACTGATACTCAAGGCAACAATTATGAGACCTAAACCAACCCACGGTTTTGTAGGACTCTTTGCATTCTTCTAGAGAGGTAGATTTAAATAAAGTACAGTGGAACCTCAGATAACATAATTAATGTGTTCTCTGGGATGTTTCTTACAGCAAAAATTAGTTTAACTGAATTTCCCATAGGAATGCATTGAAGGCAGTTTCCAATGGAATGCATTGGAAACGAAAATACTTTAACCAAAATGTAGTTTCCCATGGGAATGCATTGAAAACCAATTAATCCATTCCAAAAAAAAAGTTTCCATAAACTGAGCCACTATTTTCTATGGATTTCCTTTTGTTATGCGATTTTTATGTTAACTGAGCCATTTGTTAACCGAGGTTCCACTGTACTGTACTCATATCCAACCAAATCCAATCCGCTGGCCTTCTTTTCCATTCTCTTCAAAGACTAAACATTAGACTTCATTAATACAACAGGCATTTGATGGCATTTTTGCAGTTCCTGGGACTGAACTACATTTCTGAAGACTCGAGGCAAATGTTCTCTGTATCTTTTGTGTGCCTGATGGGACATACCACACTAATTCTCCACGAGTCCATCTGGAACCTCCCTCCTCCCCACTACCATATACTTTGTTTTAAATAATAAGGTCATAAAAAGAAACAATTTGAATACAAAGTAACTATTAGCACAATAAACAATTTGGAACTTCACATACAACTTTCCAACGATGCTTGGAACAGAACAAACAACAAATAACTGGATTTTAAATACAATTCTTAAAGACAGCTAATGTATCAAGCACACTTCAGCAGGTTGGTAATGTTCCTAGCAAACAATGCAAATTCAACAGCATGCATAATGAATTATTCAAAACATAGATGCAGCGTGCAGCTTCCCACCACAAACACACAACAACGCACCATACCTTGAATATTAATTTCATTGTAAATGCACAGAGCCAACTTTATTATGCACCTAACTCAAATTTCAAGTGAAATGATTAAATATAGTGTGCAAATATGATAAAGTACAGTCTAATGTTTGCATAATAGCCTCATTGTATGAATAGGGAAAAGGGAATAAACAGCCAAAGCCTGACTGCCACTGGCCAGACAGGCTCTGGCTTCATCTACAGAAGGAATCAACAACATCAACAGTCCTTTGGGTACATGTGAAAACTTTTTGTTGACCTTCTCTTGATGTAGGCTATACACTAACCAGTTTGTTCACTATATTTACTGCAGATTTATACAACTATGTCTGGGGTTTTAGAATGTATTTTTCATAGGCTCGGCAATTGTAAAATAGAAACCAAAGCTATGCTTTCCATTTATATATTTGGTGTGTGCTTCAAATTCTTTGCAGTTCCCCATATGGCATCAGGAGTCATTGCAAGAAATCATACCTCAGTCCTACCCACCTAAGTATCAATTAAGAATGTTGACTTTTAATTGATTAATAAATACTCGATTGATATAATTGATGGCTATGACAGTTGTACTCATGCCCAGCTTTTTGTGCTATCCTTAAACAACTTGTTAGCTACTGTCTTGAAAGAATACTGTACCAGACAGTTCTTGAGTCTGAGGCAAGAGGACTCTTCCCATGTCCTTAATATTGCAACTCTGGTCTTTAGTTGTGCAACCACCACTTCCAGCTGTTGCTTGAAAAGGCAGAAAGAAACAGCAACTGGCAGGTTGGGCAATAGCCTTACTTGAGACCAGAGCTGAATCAAGATGTACTTGTTGCTTGAGGTGAGAGATAAAAGAACAACCTTTCCCATTCTATGCACTAAACTCAGACCAGCAATTGAAATTTATTTCAACATTTGTGACAGGGCGTAAGTATCCATAAAGTATATAATTACTTTTCATATATGTTGCCATAATAGGAAGACATGGCAACTACATTATCCAGGCTGAACAGCTGATCAGGCCAAGACAAGCAGGAGAAATCTGTCAAAGGCCACTAGTCATGAACTTCCATGCTCAGACGCAAAGATGGGCTTTATTTTTACTGGAGCGTCTTAATCTGAATTCTTACTTCTCTCCACTTTGGCAAGACATTCAGGTTCAGGTCTCCTGGCCTTGCTCCTTGTAACATCACTGTCTGCCTCTGTTACCATGGATGCTTTCCAGTTGTCTCCTCAACCATATTAATGATGCAATCCTAGTTTAGAGAAAGCTCTTTCCCTTCTTGTTTAAGGGTTGCCTTGTAGAGCTCTCTGTAGCTCGAGCCTCAGTAATTAGATAGGGCAACTGATTTCATAGGGATAGAGCAGCCTTCTACAGCTTCATCTCTTTGTCACCAAGGAAGCCAAGTTTTGGCTGGATACACTTGGAAAATTAGATTTTTTTTCAGGGAAATAACTAGAGCTTTGGAAAGTTACCTTTAGAGACTACAACATACAGAATGTGCCAGACAATATAACAAATAGGTCATGCAAAGTGTGAGGCTCTGGGAGTCATAGTCCAAAAACTAAGTTCTGAAAATACAGTAACTATTGCGGCAGGCATTGCTGTACAAAGGAATGGCTACATCTCCATTCAATAGAAAGGTTCCCCACAAAAGTCTCACATAAAAGAGCACAAATGGTCAAGACCAGAAAGCTGGCTATCAGAGCCAACCCTACCATTAGGCAATGTGAGGCAAGTGGGAAATGCTCAAACACAATGACAAGGTGTTGGAACTGTGTGCCCTACCTGGACTCCTAGAAGCTAGCCTTCCCCTTTCAGATAAGGCAGAAGGTGTTGCCTCATAACCTTGTGTTGAAGAAATGTTCAGTTGCAAGTCCAGTTGGATTTTGTTCATGGAATGGAGTGGATTTTATCAAGGCTGCCATCAGGGGGACACAGGGGGGACTGCTGTCCCGGGCCTGGAGCTGGCAGGAGCCCGACGGCGCTAAGTTAAATTTTTTTTTAAAAAATCATTTTTTAATTTTTTTATTTTATTTTAACTTTTTTATGCGTGGCGCGTGGCCCCACTGCGCATGCTCCGCCACTGCCAGAGGGCTCAGCCTCCTCCCAGAGCAGTGTGGGTGTGGCTAGGGGGAACTTGCTGGGGCATGCGCTTTAGGATCCGTCTGTGTCTGTACTTCCTTTCTGCGACTGCGTGCGTCCTTCGGCAATGCTCCCACACACCTCGCTTGCCCAGGGCCAAAGCCCGAAGGTTCCTGGAGGAAGCAGCCCCGGTGCGTGGCACGGTCTCTTCTGGACCGGGACTGGTGCTCATCGTGGGCTGAAGCCTTGACCACAAGGCGTGCTGCGCCAGGCTCGGTCTGGAATGGAGTGTGTGTAATGATGAGCTCCCATCATCCCTCCCAGCTCTTGCCAACCTAGCAGTTGGAAAGCAAAAAAAATTCTAGTAGATATTCTTATTTATCTACTTGTAATTTCTTGCTTTTGAACTGCTAGGTTGGCAAGAGCTGGGAGGGATGACGGGAGCTCATCATTAGGAATGTAAATAGCATTCTGTGCGCTCCGGTGTCTAGTCATGCCTGCCACATGTCCATGGAAACATCTGCGAATGCAGACATTGTTGGCTCTTTGGCTGTAATCAGAGATGAGCACTGAACTCTAAAGTTGGATACAACTGGCTTTCAAGCAAGGCTTAATGACTAACTGCTGTATTTCAATGTGAGCTTTTGTGGATCAAGGCCACTGACTCTTTGTCTGTAATCAGAGATGAGCACTGAACTCTAAAGTTGGATACAACTACCCATCGATTTATTTTGGGAAATTGTGTATTCCAGCCGACGCCACCCGAATGTGAGGAGAGAAAAAAGTGTGTGTGTGTGTGTGTGGGGGGGGGCAATAGGATTGCTCAGTACGGGGTCCAGAAATTTTTGATGGCAGCCCTGGATTTTATCTTGTTCTTCCTCTCGGCAGCAAAATGTCTTTAACTGAATCCTGATTCTATTTAGAAGAAAGCCATTAGAGGCAACATAGAAGCACTATTTCCAGAACAGGTTTTAAGTGGGTTTCCATCTTTTGCTGTGTCTGTGTTTCACAAAAACCTATAATACACATCTGTAGGATTTTCCTTTACTTACGACAACTAGTAGTGGTTGAACTAAACTACCAGTTACATTTGAAATGTATGATGTCTTTCATCCTAGGCATTGGGTGGGCAGAAGTATTGCCTCTCCTCTTTGCATCTTTTGGTGGAATAGAAATAGGTAAATTGGGTGTTCAGGTCCAAACTTATAATGTCACAAAAATCACTGAACATGGGTACTCTTGATATGGGAAGATGTGGAGCCATTTGTTTGATTTAGTCCATTATATTCATGTCTATGCACTTCTCTTACCAAGATAAGTTTTGACTGTTTTGTGGCTGGCCTGGATTGCAGCTATTTGGAAAGGAAGTTCATTTATTAGAGAGAACACAGTTCTTCGGAAGAGGCTACTAGTAAATGTCCTTCCATTTCCACACTCACCACACAGCTGGTCTTAAGTGTTTTGAGAACCAGTCTGACCCTCGACAGAACAGGGTAAAGGACACTGGCACTGCGCTTAATGGAACAATCACACAAATCGCTATTTGATTCCTACAGTTTCTCAAGGGGGAGTCGTCGTTAATACTAAGTGGAACTACTGATCTATGCAAGCCATCGGATATTTTAACAGGATTCTGACAGCAGGAAATAGTTTATGGCTACAGGCACTTCACGCAGAGAGTCCTGCACTAGCCAAACATCTCCGGTGTTTCCTTCGCTCATATCTGAACTGATGGAACTTCAAGCAGTTTCCGTACCAAATACAAATGATTTTCTGCATTTTAGTATAAATTCTTCTGAAATGATTGGGAATAAAACTTCTTCCTCATTCGCACAGGCCCCATTGAAGAAACACAGAGATTTCTAGCAGGCAGAGTATGACATTGTATACTTGCTTACCATATTCAAGATCAGATGCCCCTTAAGCCAAAAAAAGAGTGGCCATTCTTATGAAGAAATAGTATAGTCAAAGGCTGAAATTGAGAATTATGCATTTTAAATCCTGGGACTGGATGGACAAATCAGGTGGTTCTGGTTTTTCCCATAATCAGGTTTCCAAAATCCCAAATTCTTTCCATCCCAGATATGACAAAATTTGCTAATTTTGTGAAAATCTTGTTAAAATGAGTTGAACTACAATGGTCATATCTTGAACTCCAGTATGACACCAGAGTTGCTGGCAGGAGGATAAGAGTTCTTATGCTTTTAAAATAAATTCAGGACTTCCCTGCCCCTTTTAAAGAGCACCATGAAACTGGGTTTATGCAAAGAAAAAAGTGCATTTTGTGCAATACACAAGATCCTTAACCATTTAGTTACCTTGTTTTGTTTTTTGCTCAGTCTGTACATCAAAGAAGAAAAATGGGAATTTGTAATCAGATCTCCTTGTTAAAACTTAAACACAGAGAGAGAGGGGGAGGAAGGGATGGGGGGGAGGGAGGGAGAGATTAAAGACCTAAATCTAATTGCTAGTCCTAACTGGAGCAGAATTGCTCTGTCAGTGAGATTTACATACTTTTTGGTTTTTCATTCAGCACCCAATACTCTAACTGGGACTTTTCAAAGAGAAAGCCCATAGTTTTTTTGCATCTGAGGCAGGAAATCCTTAAAGTCCCTCTCCCACGCCTCGGACACAACTCCCAAAAGGAGATTTTGAAACCCACATTACATTGACTCAATTTCAGTTTCAATAGCTCATAGTCCAGTACGCATAATTCCAATTATTCTGGCAATTTTATTTCAGCTCACTCTGTTGCACTATAGTACTGCCATCCTGACTGATAAAGACAGCCGAAGCATTTGAAAAGTCACTAGTAAAAAAGACTTGTATTATCTGTCGGGTTAAAACCTCTAATCTCATTATTCATCACTCACGTACTGTATTTGCTGTGCAGCAATGCAGAGCTGTAAAGTGACTCATGATCTTTGGGGGGAAAGCTTCCCTTTAACACTTGTGTTAACCTCCTGTGCAGATATTATCATCTTTACATTTCTGTAGAAGAACAAAATTTAAAAGCCAGACTTCCAAAAGGAAATGAGATTATGGGAGAAATCTTACTCCCTAACTCACATAGAATGTTAAAATGTTCTGCCACTTCTTGTGTAAGAGAAAATAAGGCTGTAGTACTGTATATCCTTTTAAAGACTTTTCTAAAATAGACATTAAAAATATTTTAAGATGAGATTTTCATGAGTGAATGTGTGGCGGGGGAATGTTGGCTGTGTATAACCAAACAGCATGGATCAGGTCACTTGAGTGTGTGCACACTTTTCAGTCTTAGAACAGTGTGTAAAGAATAAGAGACTGTCTTCTGTTTTGCACATAATGGGTTTTCAAATGTCTTCAGGGGGAAAACCCTGCATTTTCAGACAATTGGTATCTCTTGTTTGCAATTACTAAAACATTTTCACATCCTACAAAAGAAGAAGCCAATTAATGTCGATGGTTTGCCATGTTTTGGCAAACCATTGTTTAAACATAAATTCTGTTAGAGGTAAATAAATATATTTCTGGAACGAAACAACAGTGGCTATTAGAAGTACCAGGTGCTTGGTTAGGAATCTACATTTTCTTGGGGGAAAGAGAGACAGAGAACTGCACATATCAGCTGTTTCTGGAGGAGCAGGAACAGCCATCCAGAGGCAGGCAGGGAGGCAAAAAAGGGGAAAAGATCCATTTGCCACCCCAACTCCCAGTGTTCCAGCTACTGGCAATATGAGATTGATTGATTGATTCCATAGAGGAAGCCACAGCCTTGAGTTTACATAGCTAAGCAGGGTTGTTGAGGACAGGACGTTGTGGAGAAGGCTCACTCATAGAGTCGCCATAAATTGAAGATGATTTGATGGCATGCAGCAACAGTGACAACAAAGGGGCACAGTAGCTTAGTGGTTGAGATGCTGAGCTTGATGGCTGGAAGGTCAGCAGATCAGCAGGTCAAGACCTGAGTGCTGCATGGCACAGTGAGTGCCCATGGTTTGTCCCAGCTCCTGCCAACCTAGCATTTTGCAAGCAAGAAATTGCAAATAGATAAATGGGTACCACTTCAGTAGCAGCACATAATCATGCCTGCCATATGACCACAGATATATTTGTAGACACAGACAGCACTGACTCTTTGGCTGTAAATGGAGATATATAAATGGATATAAGCAGCCGGGAGTTTGAGGGTGAACAAACTGCTAACTCAGGGTGGGCACCCCCTGGCTACGGCCTTGAAGCAAGGGAAATCTTTACCTAACAACTGAACGCACGGGAGATGGCACGGGGCGGGCAGAGGGGCGGGGGCTGGGCCCTCCTTTAAGAGGGGAGGCTCGGACCGCCCCACCGGCAGTTGTTGTCGACTGGGCCAGGAAACGTTTGTTCCCTGCCCCAGCCGAGCAGCCTCCACGCAGCCCTGGATTTTTCCCCTTGCCGTGTGGCTCTTATCTTCACGGCGTTCGGCTGCTGCCTCCGCTCCCAACCGGGCGGCTCCTTGCCGGGCCTAGGGCTCGGGAGTGTGCTACAGCGAGGCGCTCGGCTCCAAGGGAGCCTCTCTTCTTTCGGCCTTCGGGCACGATGGCACCCAAGAGGATGGCTGCAAAGCCTTCGGGGGTGCACAGGACTCCATCCCCGAATCTGGCACCCACCCCCACTGGTCACAGGGCCGGGACCCAGCCCAGACCTGGGGCCTCTAAACCCCCCCCCCCCCGCCGGGCCCGCCTCCGAGCTGGAGGCCCTGCACGAGGGCAATGGCTCAAGCCTCTACTGAGGCTGAACGGGGTGGTCCTCAATGGCCCCAGTCTGGGACGCCTCGGCCTCTGGCCCAGGAGTGCAATGGCCAGGAGTGCAATGATGACCTGCTAGCCAGGATTGAGGCCCTGGAAAGGGCCACGGGCCTGGTCCTGCACAGCCCATGCCAAGGCGGGGCAGGGGACCATTGGCAGGTCAAGGCAGGTGGGCAGGGGCTGATGGGCCTCAGCCTCTGGCCCCCCTGGAAAGGAGAGTCGATCAGCTTGAAGCGGCCCTCGCCTCAGACACCGTGCATGCACAGGAACAGGAACGGATGGGTATTCAATGGCCAGCCCAGCGGGCTCCGATTCGATCGGGAGCCCCGATGCTCGCCGGCAGCTGGAACCCTCGGTGGGGGCAGCAGCCACGGGTGCACCTGGTGAGTATCCAAGTCAAGTTAGTACACCTCCTTCTGGATCCTTGCCTTCTATGGGGAACGGGCTGTGGCCTTGGCCACATCAATTACATATGGGAGGCCCAGTTCAACTGCCCGCTACAGTCAGCTCGGGGTTTGCCCCTGTGCCCCTAGCTCCTCAGGCTGCTGCGTGGCATGCTCCTTACTCTCCTGTACCACCTGGGGTTTCGCCGGCGGGGCCTAACGTTCCATACCTGATATGGCCATATGGTCCGCCGATTAACATGGCGTACCATACAGTCCCGCTTTCTGCTCTCCCGACTGCGGGTAGGTCCCTACCACTGGGTGACCACTTGTTACCGGCTATTAGAGACAAGTTATGGAGATGGGAATATGTAGATATCTTTAGCCTTCTCAATAGGGAGGCAACCAAGGAAGAGAAGGAGAAGGAGGATGACCGGGACAAGGAATTGGCCCGGCGTCGTAAGCCTCCCAGGACATGGGCCAATTGGCTGCCTGCTTACTTAATATACACAGCAGTGTCCATTAGGGCCCACTCAGATCTTGCGATCCCTTTGATCCAATATCTGATCTACAGGGTGTATGTGGATTTCCCGGGCCAGTCCTGGTTGGCTTATGATGAGGAATTCTGCATGTGCGTGGCTTTACATCCCGAAATGCCCTGGGACCATCCTGACCAGTTGTTATGGCTTCTCCATATGACTCCATCTCACCCTGCCTCTGATGACCGATATCACTGCGGTCATGTAGTGCAGCGTCCTGGCACAATGCAGTCTCCCCGCCAATCGGCAGGACAGGGGGTTCCAAACTGCCTGCTGTGTTGGAGTTTCTCGTCGCCAGGGGGCTGTACTCGAAAACCATGCAGGTATAGGCATGGGTGCTCCAGCTGCGGTAGACCTCGCTCTGCATCTACTTGCACCCGGTCAGGTGGGTCGCGAGGACGGGGCCGCGGGCAACAGGGCCCGGGCCGTGTCTCTGGTGACCAACCTTCAACTTCAAAAGGGCCCCTCCCCAATTAAGTTGCAGGTGCTCGGACGCTGGCTGCAGGTTTATCCCAGGCGTGCGGATGCCGATTAACTGTTAGTGGGTTTTTCATGGGGATTTTGCATCCCTTTTGTTGGTGCACGCGTACCACAGGAGGCGCCTAACTTAATGTCATTGAAGGGTAAGGAAGGTTTAGCTAGGGAGAAGATATTTAAGGAGGTTCGCGAAGGGAGGGTAGCAGGCCCCTTTAATGAACCACCTTACCCTAACTTGAAGGTATCCCCCCTGGGCCTGGTGCCCAAAAAAGGTTCTGGTGATTTCCGCCTGATACACCAATTTGTCGTATCCGGCGGGCACCTCGGTTAATGACTCTATACCGGAAGAACTCTGTTCGGTCCGGTATACGTCTTTTGACCAAGCTGTATGGATGGTTCGATCCTGTGGTCCCGGAGTGCTAATTGCCAAATGCGATATTAAATCTGCATTTCGGCTGCTCCCGGTGCACCCGGATGATTTTGAATTGTTGGGTTTTAGGTTTGAGGGCCAATATTTTGTAGATAAAGCTATGCCCTTTGGCTGCTCGATATCGTGTTTGGCCTTCGAACGCTTTAGTTCCTTTTTGCATTGGGCGTTTGTTCGCAGGTCCGGCTTTGACATGGTGGCCCATTACCTGGATGATTTTTTGTTTGGGGGAGCGGACTGGACAGGGACATGCGAGCAAATGCTTTTAATCTTTAAGGAGCTAATGTCCGAATTGGGGGTAACTTTAGCCCTTGAGGGTCGGCCACTGTACCAACTTTCCTAGGTATTGAAATTGATACGGTCAGGCAGATGTCCAGGCTCCCCGTGGATAAGGTCACCCACATATCAGAGGCAATCTCGGCCATGTTAGCTAAGCGCAAAGTGTCCTTACACAACCTTCAGGTGCTTCATGGGTACCTCAACTTCGCCTGCAGGGTGGTGGCACTCAGCAGGGCCTTTGCCAGACGCCTGTGTGATGCCATGGTTGGTTTATCTAGGAAGCATCACAGGGTGCGGGTAACGTGCGGTATGCAGGCCGATCTTCAGGTCTGGCTTGCATTTTTGGCCGATTTCAATGGGGTGTCCTTTTGGTGCCGGGAGCTTGCCACCGTGCCCAAATTTCAGGTGCAGTCTGATGCCTCAGGTACGCTGGGTTACGGCATCTATTGGGATGGCCATTGGTGCTGTGGTCGTTGGCCAATGGCCTGGCAAGGCACGGGAATCCTTCGGGACCTTACATTCCTGGAGTTTTTCCCCATCCTGGGTGCTCTTTTGCTATGGTGACATAGGTGGAAAGATTCTGTAGTGCATTTTTGATGCGACAACGTGGCCATCGTGCACATTGTCAATGCACAGACGTCTCGCTTACCCAGGGTCATGTCGCTAGTGCGCCACTTTGTTTTGTGCTCTTTGCGCAACAATATTCTGTTCAGGGCCAGGCACATTCCTTGGTTTTGACAATAGTATCGCCAACGCTTTGTCCCGTCTACAGATGACCCGGTTTTGGGCGCTTGCGCCAGGGGCCGACAACTTTCCCTCACCGCTTCCCAGCGAGATATGGATGTCTGGCGAGGTGAAGTGCACTGAGCGATAGGCCTATCTCTTTCCGGCCATACCCGTAGGGAGTATTCCAGTACTTACCAATCATTTCTGGTTTTTCACCGGACGAGGTCTCTTCCTGACCTGTGGCCTTTGCCGGTGGAGCATCTTCTACAATATATGGTCCATTTGCATGATAGTGGGTTGGCGCCTCGTACTATAACCGGGTGCCTGTCTGCATTGGCCTTCATGGCCAAGGCACGGGGTTATACGGACACCACAGGTGATTTCAGGGTGTGCAGGGTGCTTGAGGGTTGGACCAGGGAGCGCAGCTTTTGCCTGGACAATCGCCAGCTGGTCTCTCCAGCTCTCCTCGCTAGCTTGGCCCAGGCTTGGTCGGCTCTTTGTCGTGACCAATATGAGGCAATGCTTTTCCACACTGCCACCACTGTGGCTTTCTTTGGGGCAATACGGGTTAGCGAGCTAGTGCCCCTTTCCCAGAATGACCAGTCCCATAGGTACCTTGAGTTGGCCAATGTCACTATTTTGCAAGGCTCGGCGCAGCTTCACATTCGTTCTTCTAAGACGGACCGGCTAGGCAGGGGTTGTGTGGTAACTCTACTTAGCTGTAGTATCCCAGTGATTTGCCTGGTGGCTGCCCTGACGGCATTCCTGTCGGTGAGGGGTACGGCTGTCAGCCCACTTTTTTGCCACCAAGACGGACAGCCGCTTACCAAGTATCAGTTTTGGAGGGTGACAGGGTCGGCTCTTGCTGACCTGGGACTTCCTGGGGCCTGGTACGGCATGCACTCTTTTTGAATTGGCGCTGCGTCAACGGCCGCCCTTTTTGGGTATTCGGACACTGATATCCAGCGGATGGGCTGGTGGGGTTCTGCACGATGCTGTATGTTTGCGCTATGTTGCGTTGAACACACCGCTGGCGCATCTCTTCTCTTTTCTTTCTTTCAGGTCCTGTACCTGGTGATCCCGTAGTCTGTGTATGGCTCGTGGGCCATAGTTACGTGTTTTGGGCAGCCCACCACGCGGCGGCGTCCTGATGGGGTCCTCATCTCGGACTACAGGACGTGACACACCTTTGCTGGCATGGCATTCGTGGGATGTGATGGCACCAGCTGTTCCCTTTCCTTTTGTCTGTGGAGGAAGTTTCCCCTCCTGATATTCTGCTCCTTCACTTGGGTGGCAATGATGTGGGCCAGATTACTAGTTTGGGCATAATTATTGCCATACGGAGGGATCTGGAACTCGTGAGGCAGCGATGGCCACGAGTGCAGTTGATCTGGTCCGACATAATCCCACGATCCTTTTTCAGGGGGGGGGGCAGTGACGCACGCCACATTGACCGGGCCCACCGGTCGGTTAATCGGGCCATTGCTCGATTTTTTGGTGACCACGGTTTGGGCACCGTGATGGAGCACCCTGTGATACACATACAGGATGCTGGTTTGTTTTGCAGGGGGCCGGTGACTCGTGGTAGACTCCTCCCCGTGTGGCGGCTAGCACTGGTAAGGAGGTACTGGATGACCCCTACGAGTCCGGCAGGTACCCAATTGGTGGCCACAGGAAGGATAAGATAGAGGGAAAATCAGGGTGGCCTATCAAGTGGGGACCAGGAACAAGGCGATGCTATGCTAGACGCAGCTTGCAAAACCTTACAGTTCACCGGACATACGTCAGAAGCAGAGGTTAACCATTTGCGCTTCTGTTTGGGATCAATGATAATTGGTAAATTAATAAACAAATTGATACATTGTATCGAATTAATATTTGAAATTAAATGTGAATCCTTACCAGTGCTATTTTGGCCCGCTTGAATTATTGAGTTATTATTTAATAAAGTGGCCCAGTTTTAAAATCCAGCACAATTGTCCATCTCTTTATTGGGGAGTGGGTCCGGCAATGCAACAACAGCAGCAAAGTGTTCCATTACTTCAAGCAACCACTTCACCCAGGCAAATGGCAGAGATGGCCCTGCCCTGCCTCCCCCACCCCATAGAGACTATCTTGCCCCGCTTAGCAATAGTGTTTCTTCTGGAGCTGTTTCCAGGGCTGACAACTTTCTTTCCCCACAACAGTCAACAGAGGCTGTGTCCACTGACATTGCATTTGGTGAAATAAAGTCTGCAATGCTGAAAATTGCTCTTGTGGGGAAAGCCAAGCTATCCCAGTTATCCTTGGGACAACCAGGTCCTCTCCCTTAGGTCCTTTCCATCCATGAACTCCCCCTCCTCCCCACCAAACTATTCTCATAATTTAAATCAGAAAAGCAAATAAACAAAATCCAAATTAATTAAATGCACACTGACGGTTTCCAATAAAAATTGGAAAAAATAATTTTATGTGAGAACTAGCAAAGAAATTATTTAAAAAAAACTTTAAAACTTTCTCAGTGCACATCCCTGGTGCACATATATGTTTAAATATCAAGCTGATATCTGCACATTTCTAATGTGCCGTTTGCTCCCAGGGGAGATTTTTCAGCAAGCCATGCCTGAAGACAAGCAGTTGTTTTCATGAACTGTAAATCTGAGTACAGCATTGTTTTCATATCAAATGTTGGAAAACATCCCCTGAAGAACCATAATTCAAGAATGTGTTGGATATCAGCTTAGCATGAAATCATTTTTTGTACTCAAGGGGCTTTTCGCTTCTCACTTCTCTTCAGCCTTTCAGGCACCCACAAGCATGATGTTATAATCAGGAAACAGGGTCTGTTCAACAAACCCAAAGACTGTAGCTTCCAATATTCAGAACAGCAGGTGCCTCTCTTATGACAGGGGCAGTCAAAAGCTAAATCTGGATTGAGTGATAGATCTTGAGTATTTAACAGCACCGCACTAAGATTTATGACTCCCAACTGAGTTACAAAAGTGTTGAACAAACAACTCTTCTCTAGACCATCATTTGGGTTAGAAAAATGAATGGGGCACTGTTAAGTAAAGTGAGGCAAGCAGCTTCTGTTTGCATGGGGTCAGGAGTGAAAAATTCACCACTCCCCTCACCTGCCCTACAAATGACCTTATTGCTTTGGAATAGGGAAGAAGTGGAGCCAGGGCATGCAAGGTCAAAGCCCTGGGATTTTCTGATCATCATAAGAACATAAGAACAGCCTTGCTGGAACAGGCCACAGCCCATCCAGTCCAGCATTCTGTCACACACAGTGGCTCACCATTTGCTTTAGGGTATTCCCAAGCAGATGCCTTCAACTGCTTAGGATTCCCTGGAAATGGCATTGAGAGATATCCTGCCTATCTCTCCAACCCGGAGGTTGTCCTTAGGTATCCATAATTATAGCCATTGATACCCTTGTCCTCCATGAACTTGTCTAATCCTTTCTTGAAGCTGTCAAGACTGACAGCTGTCACCACTTCTTCTGGCAGGGAGTTCCATAGGCCAGTGATCCTCTGGGTGAAAAAGTACTTTCTCTTATTTGATTGATTGATTGATTGAAGTTTTTTTTTCTATACCACCTTTCTTACCCAATGGGCAACTCAAGGCGGTTAACAACAATAAGTATACAATACAAAATAGAAAAATACAGGATCTAAGCAGCAGCAATAACAAAACAATAATCACCAATATACAAAATCAATAAGTGCATAGCAATACAGCATAATCTATACAGTCAATATCAATATGACAATAATAAATAAGAGTCCCCAGAAATATAGTATGCAGAAAATTCAAGCCTACAGAATACAATACAATAGCAAAGACATATCAACTATAATATAATACACTATAAAAAGCACTCAACAAGATTCGGACTGCCAAAACAGCAACAGTAGCATAAAGATGTACCACAGCACAATCTTTTTCCACCCAGTCCTTCCAAACCCGGGAGGCGGGGACACTGGCAATTGCGCAAGTCCTAGTGCTTCTAGCTGGCGGACCTCCTCGACTCCACCAAGGCAAGTCCATGAGTGGCGGCGGCGGAGAATCCTGCCACCTGCTACGGCAACAGCTTTTACATGTCGGTCCAAGGCAGGGCCCAGGAGCGCAAGGGAAAAGAAGGGCGGGGCTCCTCCACAGCTGCAGGAGACAGTCCTTGGGCTGACGGTGGTCTCCAGCCCTGCAGCCCACGGCCCTTTAACCCCTCTCCGCAGGGGATGGGAGAGGAGGGCGGGGCTCGCTCCTCCACAGCTGTGGGAGACAGTCCTCAGGCTGACGGTGGTCTCTGGCCCGGCAGCCCACAGCCCTTTAACCCCTCTCCGCAGGGGACGGGAGAGGATGGTGGAGCTCCTCCACAGCTGCGGGAGACAGTCCTCTGGCCAATGGTATTTGTTTGAGAACTAGTACCCAAAAGTTTCATGGAGTGCCCCCTAGTTCTAGTGTTATGCAATAGGGAAAACAGTTTTTCCTTATCTACTTTGTCCACACCGTGCATGATTTTATAAACTTCAATCAGGTCACCTCTTAGACGCCGTCGTTCAAGAGTGAAGAGGCCCAACCGTTGCAGCCTCAGATGGTAAGGAAGGTGTTCCAGTCCCCTAATCATTCTGGTTTCCCTCCTGTCCACTTTTTCCAGCTCCATAATATCCTTCTGGAGGTATGGTGACCAGAACTGTACACAGTATTCCAGATGGAGCCTCACCATAGATTTATAAAGAGACAAAATGACACTTGCTGACTTATTTTCTCATACCTGCCAACCATCCCGTTTTACCCGGGAAAACCCCTTATTTTTACCCCTCTTCCCAACCCCCTCCCGTTTAATTGATTTCCCCGTATTTTCCCTTATTTTTAAAGAAGAAATAAGCTGCAGTATTTTTTTTCGGCCACCACAGGTTGCTGTGTGGCTTTTCGCATGTGGAAGGGGAGAGAGAGAAGGTGCGGGGGGCATTCTGTAGTTAGTTTCTCTTTCATTTTCCTGCCAGCCACATGGCCAAGATGGTGCTTCGTTTCATGCTGGGACTAGGAATGGGCGTCTACTCTAGAGGTGAGCAATATTTCATATATGCAGGGGGAAATAAGCTCTTGGTCTGGGGTCAGAGACTTCTCTCTCACTCTCATGCTTTATTGAGCTGTTTCTGCCCCCTGCCTTCCATTTCTGTTCTAGAGTTAACTTGGGAGGGGGGGGAGTGCTTGCTCACTATGCTAAAGGTAAAGGTTTCCCTTGCTCGAAAGACAGTCGTTTCTGGAGTGCCAAGGTTAGCCATCACAGCTTTGTGCCCATTGCATCTACAATACTATATGAGAGAGAGAAGGGTGTGTGTGTTCCGTTTCTGTTCTAGAGTTAACTTGGGAGGGATGGGGGAAGTGCTTGCTCACTATGCTAAAGGTAAAGGTTTCCCTTGCTTGAAAGACAGTCGTTTCTGGAGTGCCAAGGTTAGCCATCACAGCTTTGTGCCCATTGCATCTACAATACTATATGAGAGAGAGAGAGAGAGGGTGTGTGTGTTCCATTTCTGTTCTAGAGTTAACTTGGGAGGGATGGGGGGAAGTGCTTGCTCACTATGCTAAAGGTAAAGGTTTCCCTTGCTTGAAAGACAGTCGTTTCTGGAGTGCCAAGGTTAGCCATCACAGCTTTGTGCCCATTGCATCTACAATACTATATGAGAGAGAGAGAGGGTGTGTGTGTTCCATTTCTGTTCTAGAGTTAACTTGGGAGGGATGGGGGGAAGTGCTTGCTCACTATGCTAAAGGTAAAGGTTTCCCTTGCTCGAAAGACAGTCGTTTCTGGAGTGCCAAGGTTAGCCATCACAGCTTTGTGTCCATTGCATCTACAATACTATATGAGAGAGAGAGGGTGTGTGTGTTCCGTTTCAGTTCTAGAGTTAACTTGGGAGGGATGGGGGAAGTGCTTGCTCACTATGCTAAAGGTAAAGTTTTCCCTTGCTCGAAAGACAGTCATTTCTAGAGTGCCAAGGTTCGCCATCACAGTCAGAGATTCCTACACTATATAAGAGAGAGAGGCTGTGTGTGTTCCGTTTCTGTTCTAGAATTAACTTGGGAGGGAGGGGTGCTTGCACGGTTGTGTAAGGGGATCGGAGTTAGGTAAAGGTAAAGGGTCACCCTTGCTCAAAAGCCAATCGTATCCGACTCTAGGGTTCAGTGCTCATCTCTGTTTCAAAGCCGAAGAGCCAGCATTGTCTGTGTCTGCAGACATTTCCGTGGTCATGTGGCAGGCATGACTAGACACCAGAGTGCACGGAACACTGTTACCTTCCCAACGAAGTGGGAAGGTATTTGTCTACTTGCAATTTCTTGCTTTCGAACTGCTAGGATGGCAGGAGCTGGAACAAAGACGGGAGCTCATTCCATCCTGCAGTACTCGGGAATCGAACTGCTGACCTTCTGCCTCCCAGTCAGCATCTTAGTCACTTAAGCCACTGAGCAAACAAGAAATAAAACAAAACAAAAGTCCCCCAAGAAAATGGGGAAAGGGTTTTTTGGCCCACACAGCTTTGTGGCCATTGCATCTACAATACCATCTAGCCATCTTATTTTTGGCCACCCCCTTCTTTTGTCCTCCACCTTTCCCAGCATCAAGGCTTTCTCAAGTGAATCCTCTCTTCTCATTTGATGTCCAAAGTACTTTAGCGTCATTTTTGCTATTTGACCTTTAATGAGCAGTCAGAGTTGATTTCTTCTAGGATCGACCTATTTCTAACACCACATTTCAAAAGCATCTATTTTTCTGCGCTCAGCCTTTCTAATGATCCAGCTCTCACACCCATACATTATCACCGGAAATACCATTGCTTTGACTATGCAATTTTTTATTTGCAAGGTGATGCCTCTACTTTTCACTATGTTCCCCAGGTTTCTCATAGCTTGTTTCCCAAGCATCAGATCTTTGATCCTAAGAAAGTAAAATCTGCCAGTCTTAACCAACTCTAGGGTGCAGTGCTCATCTCCATTTACAGCCAAAGAGCCAGTGCTGTCTGTGTTTGCAGACATTTTCATGTCCATGTGGCAGGTATGACTAGAGCCCAGCAAGTCACATGGCTATATTTGGCCATGCCCACGGATTTGGCCATGCCTACAGAGGGGTGTGGCCAAAATTTTCCTTATTTTCAAATCCAAAAGTTGACAGGTATGTTTTCTATACCTTTCCTAATGATCCCTAGCATTGAGTTTGCTTTTTTCACTGCTGAGGCACACTGGGTTGACACCTTCATTGAGCTGTCCACCAGGACACCATCATCCACTACCACTGTAGGTTCCCTGTTCCAACTGATCTTAGTTGTCATCCTTGCAGTATCTGGAAAAGAAATGGATTTCCCCATGAATAACAAATTGTTGCAAGCTGTCACAGTGATAATGCAAAATAAGGTGGTTTAATCATGCATGGGCAATTAAGACCGATTTACAATATAGGTAAAAGTAAAGGTCTTCCTTGCTGAAAAGCTAGTCATATCTGACTCTAGGGTTCAGTGGTCAGACTAATGCTCAGGCATGACTGGATACCGGAGTTCATGGAATGCTGTTTACCTTCCCACTACAATGGTCCCTATTTATCTACTTGCAATTTCTTGCTTTCAAACTGCTAGGTTGGCAGGAGCTGAGACAGAGACAGGAGCTCACTCCGTCATGCAGCACTCGCTTCTCAAACTGCTTGCCTGCCAACCTTCCAATTGTCAAGTTCAGCATCTTAACCACTAAGCCACCACAGTCCCTTACTTTACAATATACCTTCTCCTTATTTGTCCATATGAACCTATCTAGTATCCTCCATTTTGGACTCTCCTTATGGTGGTGAAATTAGTCATGGGAACTATCTTGATGAACATTTAAAAACCTGCCCCTAAACCACAACTGCTTTTTGGGGCTCTTCAGAGTTCCTAGATGCCACATTTTGAGATGTCTTCTGACTAAGGCACTCTAGGAATGTTACCTGTGTTAGCAATAACACTTATATTTATATATCATCCCATAGTGCTTAGTGCATTATCTGGTTGGTTCATAAGTGAATGAGCATTTTGCCCCAAACATGCTGGGTATTCATTTTACTGACCTCGGAAGGATGGAAGGATGAGTCAACCTTGATCCTTGTCAGGCTCAAAGTCACAATGTATTGGCTGCAGTACAGCAGTTTAAACACTGCGACATCAGGGCTCATCATGTTACCTGTGTTGCAGCACCATGGATTTGTCCAGCCATTATTCTCCATAGCGGCCAACCATATTCATCTTCAGATCTTGACATTTCGTATCTTTTTGACTTTGGCTTATTCAGTAACCCTACTGGACTTTGGGACTGGCAGTGGATGGAACCACCCCTGGGTAGTGCCTTCTCCTCTTCTTCTGTAATGTCCAGTGCACCACCTCCTTCTGTGAGATGTCATGTTATGCCACTGGTGGCATAAGTCTACCTTTGCTTAATCCAGTGGCTGCACAGTCAGAGGAGCTAGGAGTTTGACTCTGCCACTGGTGTCACAATATAGGGCATACTGTCCTCCTACAGTAGGCAGAAGGCATATTACTGTGGGGGTGGTGGGGGTGGGCGCAGTGCTTTGATTTCTGCTTCAGACAGCAAGCGAGCTAAGGCCACTCTTAAAAGTGTCAAGAGCACCACTCAGATCTGGCAATCACAAAAGATTCCCATCCTCAGGATTATTTGAGTGTACATGTGTGTCATTCACACATGGGTCCAGCTGGTGCTTGATATCAGATTTCCAGTAAAAAAACACAGCACACAAAATGTGCCTTAAATCTGCCTGCCTTAGCTATATATTTTTTTAAAAAAAACCTTTCAATTTCATTTCTGTAATTGCCACCACCTTGATCCACACTCTAAAGTGTCTTTCAAATTCAGATTTCAAATTTAGAATAAAGTTCCACTCATATTACTACATATTTTCAAAGTAACAGTTGGCTACAAAGTATGGAACTCAGCACTTGTCATCTTAGATATTAAAAGAATGAATAGCATAATTGACTGTAGAGGTCTCCTGCATTTTCTGTGCTTAATGGTCCTTATCTGTCTTCCTTTGGTTCCTTCCTTATTCCCTATTAAACATGGAAACTTCAATACATATCTTATTATTAAGGCATGATAGGTAACTCACCAGATAACATTTCTTGGCCCTAGCTGAATCAACTACAGAAGTATTTCTGGTAGGAATCAGCTAAGAGAAAGAGGATTCAAAATCCACTTTTGTAAAATGGCCCCAAATGTCATTTGGAAACATAGCTTTCCCATTCATTAGTTTGCAAACTTGTACTGCAGAGGCTCAAGTGGCTAAGATGCTGACTGGGAGGCAGAAGGTCAGAAGTTCGACTCCCGAGTACTGCAGGATGAAATGAGCTCCCGTCTTTGTCCCAGCTCCTGCCAACCTAGCAGTTCGAAAGCAAGAAATTGCAAGTAGATAAATAGGGACCACTTCAGTAGGAAGGTAACAGTGTTCTGTGCACCCCGGTGTCTAGTCATGCTTGCCACATGACCATGGAAACGTCTGCAGAAGCAGACAGCACTGGCTTTTTGGCTTTGAAACAGAGATGAGCACTGAACCCTAGAGTCGGATACGACTGGCTTTCGAGCAAGGGAAACCTTAGTCTGCAAACTAAAGAAAGGGCAGCATGGACTGAAACAACCTACTCGGGCTTGGAACAAGAAATTGAAGAAGATGTTGAAATGGACAGTTGGGGTAATTTTGATAGTCGTTTTTAATGGGGTTTTTATAGGTTTTAGAGTTTTTAACTGTGATGCTGGTTTTTTTCTTTGTGTGCTGCCCAGAGTCTTTTGAGTTGGGCAGCAATATAAATCATATAAATCTATACCTATAACGGCATGGGCCGTTCGTGTCCGGCATGCACAACCACACCTGGCCCAACCATCCTGTACCAAGCTGCCCACACTTACCTAATGACCCTGCGAGCATCACCAGAAGGGTCCGACCGCTGAAAGTGGGGCAACTGCCCCACAAACCATACCAAAAATAAAAAACTACAAGGCCCAGCATCCTCCGCGCCGCGCCACCCCTCAGCCAATCAGGCTGAAGGGCGCGAGCATGGAGAACACTGGGAAGCTGGTGCACACGTTAAAAGAACAAACCGCTGATGCGCCGGCTAACCAACCACTTCCCCGTGACCCCGGCGATGAAGGCTGGCGCCGACCTTGCTACAACTACGGCGGGGTTGCAGGGAGGAGGGGGAGCCCCTCTTCTCCCCGCATCCCCAGCAACAAAGGACAGCGCCGGCCTCACCGTGACTTTGGCGGGGTAGTGGGCAGAAGAGGGGGAGCCCATCTTCTCCCCGCACGCCTGCCGCTTCCCTCAGGGAGACAAAGGCCAAGAATGGCGCTCCGTTTTCTGCCTTTGCCACCCGAAGGGAAGCCATCACTTTCCACGGGGGGCGGGTGGCGAAGGCACTGGTGCTTTCATCTCCCTCCCACTGAGGAAAGTGAAGCACTTCCCCGGGAAGCAAAGGCAGCGAACGGCGGCCCGTTCGTTGCCTTCGCCTCCTGGAGGGAAGCAATCGCTTTCCGCGGGGGGCGAAGGATCACCCCCTCCCACCGAGGAAAATGAACCACTTCCCCGGGAAGCAAAGGTAGCGAACAGCGCTCCGTTCACTGCCTTCGCCTCCCAGAGGGAAGCGAGCCCCTTCCACATTTGGCCCTTGCCTGTCGGAGAAGGGGCTTTGTTTCTCAGACAGACAAGGGCCGAATGTGGAGCACCACTCCCCCCTATCTCTCTGTCTCTCATGCACACACACACACACACACACTGGGCACCCCTGCCTTGCCAGGCAGTTATTATCTGTGTGTTGGTGGTTGGGGAGGTTTTTTCTTTGGGGGGGGTGCGCACACCCCCAAAACCACCCCAGCCACCCACTCACAAATAATAACTACCCTGCAGGGCCGCATAAAAAAATGCTAGTAAATAAATAAATAAATAAATAAAATTCTTGTCGACATAGATGCCTAATTGTAGCTACTTATTGTAAAAGTAAAAGTAAAGGTCTCGAGGGGTCTGTGATCATCTTTTTTTACACTCCAAAGAGACAGGGTTGTTTGTGTCTGCAGACATTTCAATGGTCATGTGGCAGGCACGGCTAGGTGACAGAGTGCACAGAATATTGTTACCTTTCCTTCCAAAGTGGTACCTATTTATTGACTTGCAATTGCTTGCTTTCAAACTGCTAGGTTGGCAGGAGATGGGACAGACAACAGGAGCTCATTCTGTTACACAATACTAGGATCTCAAACTACTAACCTGGTGACCTTCCAGTTGTTGAGCTCAGCATCTATTTGTACTCATGTATAAGTAGCTACAAGTGGCCTGAAGCTACTTATAGTAAAGGTAAAGCTCACCCTTGCTCAAACGCTAGTCGTATCCGACTCTTGGGTTCAGTGCTCATCTCTATTTAAAGACAAAGAGCCAGTGCTGCCTGTGTCTGCAGGCATTTCCGTAGACATGTGGCAGGCATGCCTAGACACTGGAGTGCACAGAACACTGTTTACCTTCCCACCGATGTAGTCCCTATTTATCTACTTGCAATTTCTTGCTTTCAAACTGCTAGGTTGGCAGGAACTAGGACAGAGATGGAAGCTCATTCTGTCATGCAGTTCTTGGGTCTTGAACTGCTGATCTGCCGGCCTTCCAGTCAGTGTCTTAACCACTTGAGCCAACAGACTCCCTTGTAGCTACTTATACAGGAGTACAAATTCATTGTAGACCTTCTTAACAACAAAGTAGAAATCAAAGTGTTAAAAGATGCGATGTACTATTTGGACATTCAAATAGTAAGTTAGATTGCTCATATTTGCTGAGACAGAAACAAAAGATCATTGAACTTGTAGAGACACTAAGTCTTTCTAGGTCACTGCGGCCACACCCACGCCAACAGATTTTTTGAAAGGCAGAGGGTAAAGCAGTAATAAACACAGAACCATACCTGTCAACCTTCTCGATTTGGCCGGGATTACCCCGTAACCCTGCGCCAATTGACGTCATTTCCCGACCCGCGCTGCCAAAACCCCGTAATTTGGCAGCGGGGGAAAGAAAGTACTGCGCAGCCCTTCTGTGCAAGTCGCCTTCTACGCATGCGTAGAAGGGTTTTACACTCGTGTAGAACCCTTCCACGCATGCGTGGAAGCCTACGCCGCTTGCGTAGGGGGCTGTGCAAGCGGCGTAGCCTTCCACGCATGCATGGAAGGTGACCTGCGCGGAACCACTCTGCACAGGTCCCATTTTTTCCGGAGCCGCGGGTTGACAGATATGCACAGAACAGCTACAGGAAAGCTTTTGTCCTTAACAACCACTACTGGACCAGATATAGTTATGGCTGTCGAAATACTGAACAGGAATTGTGGTATCCACGGGCGCAATTGGCATTAACTGTCCCTGACAAAGGTTACACTGGTTGAGGGAGGCTCCTGGTCACTGGCCTTTGCAGGTACAGAAATTGGGGTGCGGATTAATAGTCATAAGATTGATTCACTCATATCTGGCCTGGCAGGCAGTTCGGCAGGAGGAAGTTGAATAGCTAACCCGTGTTAGGAATTAGGTCATTCCACACTTGCAGATTAGCCCAAGCCCTAGCGCAAATAGTGGCCATGTTTACTCTTGTGTAAGCCACAAACAATGGACTTCCCCTGTCAGTATTTGTCTTAGTTAATTAACTTCCCCAAGAGAAGTTCCCAATTAACCCGGGTAAACAGGTGATATGATTTTCTGTCAGATGACGATTCTATCACACGCTGCCTTGAATTCCTATATATGATGATGATTTTCCCTCAATAAACCACTGGTCTTCGCTCCATCTTGTCTCGTGTCGTTCCTTGACCAGTCTCCTCCGGGACCCTAAGGGCCGCTTCATGGCCCCAATCCAACAAGGAATTCCCAGCGTGTCAACAGTATAAGTCCTCACTCCTCTATGCTACTGACTATCCTTGCTTCAAGCCATAGTCCAGATTCTTCAGAGTGGGTGGCTTCTACTTCCCCTGTTTATTCTGCTACCCCAGAACCTCAAGAGTTTCTGGGCATCATCAACTTGGGAACCTATCAAGATCACAGGGGTGGCCCGTTAATGCATTTTTAAGCAGAAATGCAGCTGTTTCAGTGATCTGCAGGGAATTCTCGACACATTAACTCCTACTTCCTATAAAATTCCAGGTTTCCCTTGCTTCTATTCCAGTTTTAACAGGGTGGGCTATTTTTAATCAAGGAAACATTAAGACAGGAAAATGATGCCCTTAATCATGAAAGCATCGCTTGCACTAATTTATGACACATACTATCATGAAATGGCTTGTGTTCTAGGGAGCAATCATTCCAGGTGGAGAAAGTGATCCATCAGGAAAACCCATTTATGTTAAAACATTTTGACAGCTGCTGTAATTAAACCTTCCCACAGAGGCAAGGAAGTGTTTTAAATGCCCCTCTAGCCACAGGTTTGTCTGTCTTTCTTCCCAACTCCTCTGAGAAAGATACTGGAAACCACACACACACACACACACACACACACACACACCAGTAATTTGTAGCACCAAACTGTACCAAAATTTTCCACTTGATGACAGTGAAAAAAATAGTTTGAAGCCAAGGAGGATCAAAACTTAGCAACATTTTGAAGTATTATTATATTCAATTAATCCTGGATCACCATGAGTGGTTTGGGGAGATCCTGAGGGGGCAGGAGTTCTCAAAATCTTCATTAAAGAACAAATAAATTATAGCCATGGACTTTTGCCAAAAGCTTGAAAATTAAAAAAATGAAGCATGGAAAACAATAATACGATTACTATTTATATCTATATAGCCTTTCCTTATTGCACATATATTTTCTCTGTCAACTTTTCAAAAACTGTATTCAAGTTATGGAAATGTTTTGACTTATGGTGATCCTTTCCGGACTTTTCTTGGAAACACTCAGGGACCGTGCAGGCTGGCTCTTCTCCAAGGAGACACAGTGGGGAATTGAACTCCCACTCCGCAGCCAGAGACTTAACTCACTGAGCTATTCAGCCAATACAGGTATTTCCTTACCTGTGAGTAAATCTCTCTGAATCCAATGGGGAGTACTCCTGAGTAGGCATATCTAGTTTATTTATTAATCTGAAAATATTTTCATACAGTCTTTCAAACTAAAGCTTTTTCAAAGTGGTTTATGAGGCAGAGATTCGGAACAATAAAATGTGAAACATCAGCATAAAACATTGGAGTAATAGCAGTAGTAAAAGCCTTTAAAATAGAGATCTGCTGTCATTTGTTTAAAAGCAGATGAAAATATCCAAGTTCTAAGGCATATCTTTTTTAAAAATGTGTCTAGGAGCTATCTATTATAGGTTCCACATCTCAGGACATTGTCTCTGGAAACTGAGATGTGTCTGGAAGTCTGCCAGTAGGAAGACAAAGCTCAAGATAAGTAGAACTAGAAGTGGAAAAAGTTTGATTTTTTTTGTGTATGTGAGTATGTGAAGTACAGTAATACCTCATACAACGTCTGCTTCATACAACGTCGGATCCATACAATGTCGCCCAATTCTGGGGGGAAAGGTGCCTCATACAACATCGCCATACGTTGTATGAGGTATTAGGGTTTTTACCCCGGGAGTTTGGACTTGCAGCTTGGAGGCCCCACAGAGTTCGACCGGCAGCCGGCTGGAGGAGGCGAGGAAAGAAAGAACTCGCCGCACTTGGGGCTTGTCTCTCCGGGGAGTTCTTTCTTCTCCGCCTCCTCTGGCCAGCTGCCGATCAAACTCCATTGGAGGCGGGGAAGAAAGAACTCGCCGGAGAGACGAGCCCCAAGTGCAGTGAGTTCTTTCTTTCCCCGCCTCCAACAGAGTTCGACCGGCAGCCGGCCGGAGGAGGCAGGGAAGAAAGAACTCGCCGCACTTGGGGCTTGCCTCTCCGGTGAGTCCTTTCTTTCCCGCCTCCTCCGGCCAGCTGCTGGTCGAACTCTGTGGGGCCTCCCAGCCCCGGCGTCGGTGGGGTCCGTTGGAGGTGAGGAGACGCTTTTGGGGCCATGGAGAGGCGAGCCCCAGGTGCGGTGAGTTCTTTCTTTCCCCACCTCCTCCGGCCGGCTGCCGGTCGAAATCCGTGGGGCCTCCCAGCCCCGGCATCGGTGGGGTCCATTGGAGGCAGGGAGCCGCTTTTGGAACTGGCAGCCAGCCGGAGGAGGTGGGGAAGAAAGTACTCACCGCACCTGGGGGTCGCCTCTCCGCGGCCCCAAAAGCAGCTCCCTGCCTTCGGAGATGTAAACTGCATTGAGTCTCCCTTTGGGCAGAGAACTGCGGTACAGTACAGCATATAAATTATTATTATTATTATTATTATTATTATTATTATTATTATTATTATTATTATTATTATTATTATTATTATTATTATTATTATTATTATTATCATCATCATCATCATCATCATCATCATCATCATCATCATCATCATCATCCCCCCCCCCCCCCCCCCCCCCCGCTGGTGGAGAAATGTACCCCTCTGGCCCCTCTTAAAGTTCTGTTAGTTTCCTGTGTTTCTTTGCCCTGCAGTTTGTGCTGTTACAATGTATCTCTATGGGAACGACGTTATACAAAGCATTGGTGGCAATAATTTGGACATTGTATGAGGCATTGTGGCTAGGATTTTGCATGCCTCATACAAAGTTGGAATTCATACAACGTCCTAACTTGTGGAACCAAATTTGGACATTGTATGAGGTATTACTGTATCTTTAAATTCTGGGAACTCTTGTTCAACCATACCCAACTAGTACCAGGGCTCATTGATCCAGAATGAAGATGTTTGTATGTATGTTGTGCTTGGTACTCTGTCAACCATGATCTGCATCATCACCATAATACCACAAGAAGCAACTTCTGTGACATCACAAGGATGTCTTTCTAAGTGCCAATTTTTTACTCTGAAATATGAGAGCATGGGATGGTGGTAACTTGGCAACCCTAGTTCATTAGCAGGGTACTTTTATAGAGATTTGGGGCCACCACACACACAAAAGTCTTTTACACAGGGTGATTGTTGTGTCCAAATGCTTTATTGCTTTAATTCTGCAATTGCCATTAAGTCTTTGCTGTAAACACGAGCCCTTTCTGTAAGGCGCAACATTCATATGTTGTTAATGTAATCTGATTGGTTCTAACACAGGTTTCCCGCGTTATCAAAAGCCCAGGCAAATGTATCACTGTAACTGCCGTTCTGTCTGTATATAAGTTGCTACCTTGTCCCCTTATTTCCCAGTCCGAGTTATCCGAGCAAGCAGTGTCCGAACTGAGCTGTAATAAATAACTGATGTTAACCCCAAACTTGCTGTGGTGTTGCTAATTACTTTCAGACTCAACATTGGCGATGAGGATGGGATCTGCCGCTGCCGCAACGCCATTCGGGGGTTTCGACGTGTCTAAGACAGACACCTGGCCAAGGTATGAAATCCAATTTGAGAATTGGGTTCTGGCCAACAAGGTCAAGCCGGAGGAACAGAAAGAGACGTTACTTGCAAACTGCAGCATCTCCACAATTGATCTTATTGTGAACCTGCTTCGGCCAAGAGAAGTAAAGGACACTTCTCTAAGGGACATTCTATTGGTTTTGAGAGACCACTTCAGGCCTAAGGTCTCTATCTTCACAGCCCAGGTGAACTTCTACCGTTGGAAGCAGAAGCCCAGGGAGTCCATCACCGATTATGTTGCCGCCCTGCGCCAGGAGAGCTGGGGCATGTGAGTGGCCGAACTTGGATGATGCCCTCAGGGACAGGGTAAAAAAGAACATGCTGACCTTCGACAAGGCTTTCGAGGAAGCTCTGGCATCTGAAGTCACCAGCACAGGTGTAAAGATGTTCTGGGGAAAACACTCTTCAGTTAAAAAAGCTGCCGCTGACCAGAGACCAGAGTGCTATAGTTCGTCTTCCTCAGATTCGCTACCCTCATCGTCTTTGGACCACCAAGAGTCGGGGGATGACGTGCAGAAAGTTCACCGCAAGCCCTCCAAAACCGCTGACCATGTCAAGGCATTTTTGGTAGAAGTGCCCATTCAAGGAGGCAGAGTGCCACAGGTGCGGGTGAAAAGGGCACATAGCCAAGGTGTGCCACCAACGTTCCGGTGGGTCGCCCAAAGACAAAGATCGACTGAATGAGAAGTCCCAAATCTCCAAAATCAACGCCGGTCAAGGTTCCGGTTCCAGTGATCGTGTGGTCACAGGCTAGTTCTTCACTGACGTCAGTCTCCAAGGTCATCATTGCTGCATAGAGATCGACTCGGGAACAAAATAAATTGTCTCTGCTGGGGAAATGTTTGATTTGGGAGGATAAAATGGTAATTCCGTCTGCACTATGGGAAAAGGTTCTGCATACACTGTTATCGGGGTGCGCGGGTGTCGTTTTCTCAAAAGCATTTGCCAAGAGTCATTTTCGGTGGCCCAGCCTCAACAAGGAATTTGAGGCTAGGGTAGGTCACCCTTATGCGACAGGTTCCCCAGGGGGAAGGGGGAGAAAACATGTGGATCAGAAGAGTCCCTGCGTGATGGGGTGAAACGTTCTTTCAGATTTAGCTGAAATGGGGTCACATCAAGGCGATCCTTCCCTGGGGGAGTCGGACCTCCCTGATTTCTATCCTGATCTGCATCTATTCAGCCAGACCCATCCTCATATCTCTGAGCTACTCACCAGTGTTCATCCTTCTTCAGGGGGGCAAGGGGAGGGTGACACCGCCAATTCTGCAGTAGAAAATGTCCCTTGCTCTATGGGTACAGTTCTGGCACCGTTATGAGGTAATGCCACAGAGCAGCCCTCCACTGACTTCTTGTCAACTGCCATGGTGCCCCCTTCGCTGAGAACTCCTTCAAAGTTGGCAGACTCTACAGCTGTTTTGAGTCCGGGACATGCACCACGGCTATCGGTTCCAATCTCTGCTTCTAGTAAGCCCCCCACAAACCCTGCTTCATGTAAGCTCCCCACAAACCCTAGCTTGCCTAGGTCGACCAGTGAGTCCACTGGCACTTCCATAGACCCTGGTCCTCCTGTACCCATTGCCCTAAGTCCCACAAGTGTTGGGGGCCCTAGACGGACCTGTGATCCACCCCAAAGGTATGGAGAGTAGGTTCCCCACTGGGGGGGGGAATGTTGTGTCCAAATGCTTTATTGCTTTAATTCTGCAATCGCCATTAAGTGTTTGCTGTAAATGCATGCCCTTTCTGTAAGGTGCGACATTCATATGTTGTCAATAAAATCTGATTGGTTCTAACACAGGTTTCCCATGTTATCAAAAGCCCGGGCAAATGTATCACTGTAACTGCCATTCTGTCTGTATATAAGTTGCTTTTTCATCCCCTTATTCTTCAGTCCGTTATCCGAGCAAGCAGTGTCCGAACTGAGCTGTAATAAATCACTGATGTTAACCCCGAACTTGCTGTCACATTGCTAATTACTCTCGGACACAACAGTGATCTAATAGATCTTATTCATGGGCATGTGAGCAGGGCCTCCACGCTTAATCTTAGTACCTAAATGGATTCTTACACAAGTGTATTAAATCCTCCATTTAACCTCATCCCAAACGGTGTATCTGGTTAAGGATTGTGTTAATAACAGTTTCTCTGGACTATCACATGTTACTGGAAGAATGTCAGGAAATTAGAATTTGTCCAGAGAAACTTGACTATGATGATAAAGGAAACCAAACCCTATAATGAATGATAGAGGAAGTTGGGCATGTCCAATCTTGTAAAGAGTAGCCATCTCTGAATATCTGAAGAGCTATTACATGGGGAAAGGAGTGGGCTTGTTGTCTACAGCTACAGATGATATGTCCCAAAGTAATGAATCTAAATTACAGGATAGAATATTTATGTTCATATTTAGGAATAAATTGCTAACAGTTTGTTGTGAACGTGGAATGAACTCCCTCATATTGTGGTGGATTTTGCATCATTGAGGGTATTCAAACAGTGGCTAGATAATCACTATTATGGATACTTTAGGTAGGGGTTTCCAACTTTTGCTAGGGACCAGATTTTGCAACTCATGTGTTCCAGCCCTAGTTCCTATCATTCTGAGTTTAGGACTGAGCTAAGGTATGAATCGGAATCTATGTTTTTGAAGGTGTAAGAGCCTACTGTTTTGTTCATCACATTTAACTCATACTGTACCACATCATCTCTACATAACAATACAGTAGTCTTTTGTTTTATACCATTTATTTGTTCTTTAGCAATTTGTGTTTGATAACAGCAAGAGAAAGAGAACTTTGCAAGGCACAGCTGTACAACAGTGGCTGAAATGCAGCAGTAAGTCACAACTACAGTAATACCTCATACGAAGTACGCTTCATACAACATCGGATTCATACAACATCGCCTAATTCCTTGAAAAAAGTTGCCTCATACAAATTTGTGCGACGTTGTATGAGGCATTGGGGTTTTCCCAGGTTGCATTGTGCCTGGGCAGTATAAAAGGCAGGACACATGCGTGCATTGCTCTTGTGAGTTTTGCATGAGGCAAAGAGTGTTTAGGAGTGGCTTTGAGTGCGATTTTGGATTTTTTTTAATTTTTTTGTCAGAATTTTTAGAAACATTCCTGGGATTTTTGTAGCATTCTTCAGGTTCTTGGACAATCAGGGTTGTTTGACAAGTTTTGGTAATGTTTTTAGCCTTTAGACAATGATTTCTTAAAGTCCTGTCAGTTTCCTGTCTGTTTCCTTGACTTTGCCCTGAAGTCTGTGCTGTTACAGTACAATGTATCTCTATGGAAATGACGTTGTATGAGACATCATGGCAAGGATTTGGACGTTGTATGAGGCATCGCGGGTAGGATTTTGCATGCCTCATACAAAATCCATATCTGTATAAAGTCCAAACTTGTGGAACCAAGTTTGGATGTTGTATGAAGTATCACTGTATAGAGTCCTATTGACTCAGTGGAACTTGTGGAAGAGTTCACTCACTAACTCCCGACTGAATCAATGGGCTTACCCTAGCTGTAACGTAATACCTGATTTCAGCCAGTATAAACAAACATCATCTGTTTATTTTTGAACTTTCCCTTGATCCAGTGCAAACATGCTGCCAACATAAAGATAATTCTTAATGAGTTAATAACAGGGTCATTTTGAGAAGTATGCACTTGTGCCTCAATGTAATTATTTTGAGAAAATAAGCTGAGATGGGTCTAACTGTTTTCTTGAAACGGTTGGAACAGTTTTGAGGCTACAGGTTTATTCTGTTTTGTTTTCCCATTCTACGGACAGAAATGTGATTTATGCAGGCAGAACACTGTATCAATGATCAAGAAACAAGCATTCCTAAGCAGGGCCAACCCTACCTTCTGACAAAGTGAAGAAGCTATGTCATCAGCTACATCTGGAATGTAATGGGAGGGCAGCAAATTAATAATTATTTAATTAGTTATTATATTTTTCCTGTCAGAGAAGGGAGAAGGGTATTCATGTGATGTTGTGGCTCATGTGCCCAAATACTGTGTCTGCCTTTGAATTCTATGGCTTCAGTAAAGGTTATGTGTTCTCCATTTATTCTCTCCATTTATTCTTCTGTGTCTGGAGGCAAAATGTCTCCCATTCCCAAGCCAAATTAAGCCTTCTGGCATACATTGTTCCTGGAACAGCAGCAGGGCTTTTAAAGGATAGATTGTGATTTAAGGTCTTGGCATTGCACTCTTACTCATTGTGACATCAGTTCTTTCAGAACTCCAATTGTTGTCCAAGATAAAGTCAGCTCTAGAAAACTACATAAGCCACAAAGGCTTTTTAGGTCACATCATTTTGCACTAGTACTATATTGCAAGCATATTTACTTATCTAGTAAGGGAGAGATATGTATTGAAGAGATACCCAGTATAGTGTAATGCGGGGGTTCCCAACCTTTCCGCACTGTGGGCCGGACCACATCTTCCAGACAGCTGAGCGGGCTGGTCACATGGTTCCTCCCGCTGTAAACTCTGCAGCAAAATGCAGCAGTGGCAGTTGTAAATGCATTTACAACAGCTGCGGGTGCATTTACAGGAGCATTTGTGCATTATGCATACGTGGGGACATTTTATGGCTGTCATAAATGCAGCTACTTCTGGTTCCGGTAGCGGCAAGGGTGGTTGCAGGCCACATGAAATGATGCCATGGGCTGGGTCCAGGGCATGGGCCATAGATTGGCCACCCCTCGTGTAATGAATAGTGTGAGGGACTTGGACTTAGGAGACTAGGGTTTGAGTCATGGCTCACCCATGGAAACTCACAGGGTGGTGGATGAACAGATAAATACCTCAAATACCTTCAAAGACCTGTTATAGTCACTATAAGCTGGTTCCAACTTGATAACACATCTCTTTTTCTCTTTATATCTCTCACTCTCTCTCTCACACACACACACACACATGCATTTCAAAGCATTTTTTCATGTCTAAGAAACATACACAATTGTTTAATGTTCAGAAGAAGGATAAGATTCTCTCCAAAAATATTCAGTGAGAAAAACTGTGTCCCAACTGGGATTTCCTGCATAACTTGCATGGGAAATCTGTGCCTTTTGACACCTCCAGAAACTGGCAACAAGACTGTGCATTACCTTGGGGCACCACACATTCTAAGGCATGCTATGAATCTTGCTGGAGAAGAAGAGATGCACCCAAAAACATGTGCACATTTGAAAAATGTACCTGGCATTTGTATATTTGAAAAAATGTCCCCAAACCACATTTTACTTAATGTGTAAAATGCATGTATTAGGGAATATGCATGCAAAACCACATACATTTAAAAGATATATGCCAAAGCATACATTAATTTTCATGCAGGAAAGGGAAAAAATGTCCTGCAACCCATGATGGAACTGAGATGGAACAAGAATGTCATTGGGATTCTGAGAAATGCAGTGAAATTGAAGCTGCCAGATTTTCATATCCCTGTTGAAAATACTTGAATAAATTAGGGTGAGTTATATGAAAGCTGAGATGGAATCAGGACTGGATTTAAGAGGAAACAACCACTTTTGTGTGCTAGGCTGAGTGCATGTGTTCAGCTTGGGACCACCTGTTGTGAGTTGTCTGCCTCACTATTCATCGAAGCATGGAATGTTTGGTTCAAAAATAAACTATTTATAGTTAAACTACAGAAATTGGAAGGGAAACTCATGTCTATTAACACTAAAATTTGAAAACATTAAACCTGATACAGTACTTTGATGCTATGAGGAGGGCACTCCTGCTCTCTGTGCTGAGCCCTCCACCCTTTCTTCCTGTTTTAGGAGGAGTGCTGTGTGCTGGCCCCAGCATAGAGCTGACCAGAGATACAGCTAAGGACCAGGAGCACTTTGTTGGAGGTTGGGACCAGGAATGCATGGAGCAAGGGGAGATGAAAGGAGTAAAGTCAGGAGTAGGAAAGGAGAAGTGCTGGTGAAAGGGAGTCATTGGTGGAAGTGTAGGGAGAGCTGTGACCTGTGCCTCTTCGCAGAGGCAAAGGGAGGTGTCCTGAAAGACACAGTCTGGAAAATGAGGGAGTTTGGTTTGAGGCCATTCAACAATTATGTGATCTGGTTGTTTTTTGGGGGGGAAATTGACCCCCCCCCTGTAATCCGACCGTAATTTTTGCTTCAGACCCCCCCCTTTAAAATTATGTGATCCAGAGCTTTTGTATTGAACCTCTGATTTTTAGAGCTTTTCACTATTGGTACCTAATGCAGACTGCACAAGCAATTCAATAATCTCAAATCGGATCAAAATTCCCAGAGATCATTTTTAAACCTAAAAAAACTCCATGTTTCAAAACCATAAAAGCTCCAAATGGATTATCTAATCTTTGACCTGACCCCCCGCCCCCATGTAATTTTCAATAATTCAGATGGCAGACCCCCTCCCCCCTCGAGGATCACGTAATTGTTGAATGGCCCCTTTGAGGGATCAATACCCACGTTTCAGTAAACAAAATCTAGCCGTGTGACCCATCCATAAATTCAAACAAATGCAAGAGTGAGATGATACCTCTTCTAGGTATTGGCCACCCTCCACAATAGCCCAAGGAGACACCCACATGAGCCCACATCCTGTCAATGGGGATGGTAGAGATGCCACTGCCTGGGGCTGTGCCTCTCATGGCTTGTGCTTATGCTGGAGGAGGCCTCCCTCTGTAAAAAACAATCTTGTGCAAAGGACTACCTGCCATCCCTGAAGAGTGTTGTGGAGCTGAGGATGGTGACTGGAAGTCTTCTGACTGAATGAATAGAAATTGTTCAAGGCCATCCTTGCTCTCGTATGTTTGTGGGCCCAATCTAAAGGAGCCTTTCTATGGGGGCATCATCCCATCAGAAGCCATGATGGAGCACACAAACATGTCAATTAAAAGATATATGGATATTCTTTCAGCAGAGAGCTTATGTCGATCTATGCTTCTACTCTCCAAAAGGAAACAGATTATCTCTTCCTTTTAAAATTACATTTATGTTGGGCTGCCTACAAGCACACCTGACTATGAAGGAATCTTTCTAGAGCTAAAGGTGTGTCACACAATAAATAATAATTTCACGTCAACAAGTCAATTTTGAGTTGTGCAACACTTTCCTGGGTTTTCAAGGCAATGAACAGACAGCAATGTGTTTACCAGCTCCTTCTTCTAGCATGTTCCTGCTTTTTGGGACTGTGTGCCACACTGACTGATTCTTCTCCAGGAATGTCCAGTAAGGAATTAAATACTTAATTAGAGTTAAATGGTAAAGATCTCCCTCCCCACCCCATGGGGCTCCAAGCAGTTATAGACTTTAATTCCTAGATGTTTTGAGAAATATTATAGCACTTTAGCTTTGCTAGTTAGGTTTTATGAGCATATGTGCACAGGGTTAAGCTTTGATTGCCCATAGGAAGTGTAAACTTAAAAGGAAGGTACAGTATATATCTTTTTCCCCTTCCAAAGAGGTGGATTGTGAATTCACATTTCCTCTCAGTAGAAGGCATACCCAAACTAATATTTTTAATGTTCATAACTATTGTTAGTGTTACTTTACAGCTCTTATTTTCTGGAACTTGAATCCTGAGAGGTTTTTTAAATAGCATTGGTTGAAAATGTAATAAATATATTTGTGTTCATGGCTTATTCTTAATGTGTTATTTCCAAGTTCTGTGGTTCACTCAACAGCTCAAATAAACAGAACTAAATTGGATGCCTACTGGCAGTACTAACCTGCATGGCCAGTGGAAATTAATGTTGGTTTTAAGATAGGGAAATTGCAAATATCCGGAATAAAGCCATGTGCACAAAATGAGGAATCCAACCCATGAAGTAGTTCTGAAAGCCATAAAATATAAGATATTTAAAAGTGGAATACACAGAGGGGATGCCAGAGATTATCTTCCTTGGATGAGCTGCAGCCAGAACTGTGTTTCTTATCAGTACCCTACAAAACTCTTTGAAAATGTGAAGTCCCACACACAAGCTTGAACAAGCCTTGTATTATATTGCACACCCAAAGAAACATCATCTCTCTGAATCCTGGTTTATGTCAAAATGTCAAATGATGATCCATCAATTGCAGCTGTGGCTGGTGTTCCCAAACAGTATTTGTTCCCCACAAACTCAGCAACCCCATAGCCTCAGGTAGAAAACATATTCTCTTTCCAGCTCTCTCCCAGAGAAAACCCTGATATACTTCAAGTGATAAATGTGTCTCCAGAGGGGTGAGACAAATCCACAAACACTCCTGAAAGCAGCCTAGGTGAGGCTGTTTCTCCTAAAGACCCTCAGATGTCTCTCTGCTTCTTCTTCTTTTGGTTGTCAGTTTCTGGAAGACCTCAGTTAGTATGAATTTTGAAAGTAACTTTTCCAAGTGCCAGTAAAATGAGAAACAAAACAAAAACCTGAAATATTGTGGCACCTCTAATCTCACTTTTCCTTCTCTCTCTCTCTTTTCTAAAGAGATGCTAAAGTTGGTTACAATATTAAAAAAGGTACAAATAAGATAGATTACTATAGTAAAAACAATTAAATTGAGATCACATTAAAACCATCTTAAATCATTTTAAAAACATATTAAAAAGATGAAAAGGCTTACAATTATCTATAATAAAACCCCTCAAAGGCAGGCAGTTACTAGAGACAGGCCTGAATGAAGATAAATGTTTTTGCCTGCCACTGGAAGGATGGAAAAGGTGGGACTACTCTGGCCTCCCCATGGCAAGGAGTTCCACAGGTGTGGAGAAGAACTGGAGAAGGCCTCTGTCTCGTCCTCACCAAACATACCTGAGAGATTGGTGGGGCCAAGACAAAGCCCTCCCTTGATGATATTAATATCCAGGCTAGCTTATACAAGGAAATATGATTTTTCAAATAGCTTATACCCTACCCAAACATAGGGCTTCTTAGGTCAAGATCAACACTTTGAATTGGGCTTGGAAACAGATTCGCAAGGTGAACTGTTGTAACACAGGAATTAAATGGCCCCTAAAACTTGTCCAGGTTAACAATCTGTTCTATTCCTAGTAAATGAAATACCAAATAGGCATGACTACATGCTTGAGCTAAAGCAATTATAGAATAAAAAGAGCCAATGGTAAATATCTATGGCGGGCAACCATTTTTCTGTCAAGAACTGCATTCTATTGCAGGTAACAGTTGTAGAGATCAGCAATGGATTTGGACAATTCATAAATAAGTCAGAATCAAAGTGTCACCCATTTTACCCTTTCTTTTATTGATATTGTCTTTCTTTTCTTTTTGTGCCCACTGAATCTCCAAAGGCAACCCCATGCAGAGCACATTATAGTAATTCAAACAGGGTGCAATTAAGGGCAGTGTGTCACTATGGCCAGATCAGATATCTCAAGGCACATTAGTTTTAGCTTTGCAAATGGGAATCATTGTGACCGGGGCAGCCAGGTTCAGAGACAAATCCGGGAATCCACACTGAGGTTTTGTGGATTCAACCCACTTCTTTAGACAAAAGCTGTCCGAGCTTGGAGACCTACAATGTCAAATAAACATTTATGCCCTGTTGGGTGCCTTATATGTGTGTACATATGTCAGCATGTTTCTCAAGCCCCTGGAGGGCTTGAGTATGATGATTGATATGCTTCCTGGCAGGTCTGGTTTCAGGTGCTTTAAAAGAGCATTAGAAGACTTAATACGAGCAGCTGGCTCATTGGTGGAAATATTTATGGTATAGCTCTACAGGATCATTGAGTTCAAATTTCAGTTGGTGAAGCTTGGCTAGTCATGGACTGTTTTAGAACCTAATCTTGGATAGAAAATATCATCATACGTAGCATATGAATACACCTTTTACAGTTGAGATGCTATTTTAAAACATCACAAGTCAAGAAGAGCTAGAAAGCCTTCAGCTTTTCGCATGTCAGTTTTATGCTGTCTTTCCATAGAAACACCTTGCAAGCAGTTTAGTGCTGATCCCCTGTTCAATAAATATTGTGCTGACTTAAATTCCACAACTGTATTCTGTTGCTATTCCCAATTTCATTAGACCCACTGATTCAGACAGATTTACAAAATTTGCAGACGAGACCTCACTTCATTCCTTCCTCCTGCAGTCCCACATGTGCCAGCAACATTTGCTGTGGACAGCTGGTGGAGTTTGGTCTGTGAAGCAGAAAGTCCTATGAGCAGCTCTCCCCATGCTTGGTAATATAAATAAAGTGATTATTTTTCTTCTTCTTCCATGTCTAGGCCAGATGTGAAACTGTCAAAATGAAGGTTACCGTTACCAGGGTATGCCCAATTGTGGATCAAAAATACCATAGTCTTCGAGGAAGCTAGACAGTGATAACAAAAAAAGTAACTAAACATTTCTTCTAGTCCTATGACACCCACAGTCTGCAACCGGAGACAGCCCTTTGACAAATGGTATGACTAGCCCTGGTTATGAGATCTAATGGCCTGATTCTTATGGGTTGGCACCATCCTTTTTTTAATCTGACAGACAAGGCAGAGTATATTATTTTGCAATTCTGCTTCTGCTTGATCTTCCAGAGAATGCAATACAGCAGAACCTTTCTGTTAGGATGGGTGCTGAAGCAATTGCCCTGGACTCCACATTGCGGATTCCCCATGCCCCATAGGGCATGGAACGGCCCACTAGGAACCACCGCGGTGAGAGACGCTCCCTTGCATGTGGTTTCTGCGGCCGCCAAATTAAGGGGGGTGAATAAAATATAGGGTTTGATTCACCCAATTACCGTGACCTGACCTACGACGCTGCCGAGTAAGCAGATAGCTGACTCCTGTCAAATATTAAGTGTATAACCCATCTCCCGGCTCGGGGGAAATCCCTGGCGCAAATAAGCCATGTTTGTCCCTGCCTAATCCCCAAGACAATGAGACTCCTAAGTCCATGTTTGCCCCAGTTAATTAACTTCCCTTTGAGGTGTTCCCCATTAACCCGGGTACGTGGGTGAGGTAATTTTCCAGTCAGATGACTGCCTGCCACCGTTGCTCTTTTTTCCCTATAAATGATGTTGCCTTTTCTCAATAAAGTACTGATCTGATCTCGCTCCGTTTGCCTCGTGTCGTTACTTGATCAGTCCTCCTCCGGGCCCCCCGGCCCTCAGTGGCCCCGATTCCTTCATCTGGTGACCCCGACGTGATTTACTCGTGAGTAAAGGGACCCCGGAGAGGTCTACTCGCGAGTAACGATCCACGCGGTCCGGTTGTGCGCTTGAACCGCGACCAAAACCAGCCCGGAGGACAGCGCGGCACTCTGATCGGCAGCCAGCCGGACAGAGAGACGGCCGCGGCGAGGCATTCCGAAGAGGCATTCCTACAGCTTGCTCCCAGCTTTCGGGGAGGCTTGCGCAAAGGGAAAAACGCGTTCCGCTCAGGGCAGGCTGTGAGCCCCTGACAGCGCAGAGGCCGCCGAGGGCCCGTGGCAGAAGGTCCACGCTCCGAGGTCTACCCCAGACACCCGACGCCCGAACCTGTTGCCTGCAAAGACGCGTCGATCTCCGTCCCGAGGGGGAAATTCCAGAGGACCATCGCAGGTAATATGGGGACTTGTTCTCATGGACCAAGTCCGTCCGCTAGCCAAAGAACTCGTGAGGAAGAGTTCAGAATCCTGGCCAGGGTTTTTCAGTTACGATTTCACAGCAGGGAGCTAGCGAGACTTTTGGCGTACCTCAGGGAACACTGCCTACTTTACCCAGAAGTAGGTACGTTAACCCTGAAGCTCTGGGATCAGATAGGAGACTGCATTCAGCAACCCCCCAAAGCTCCAGGAGGGATAGTTAGTACTTGGAGGAAGTGTAGGAAACTCTTAGAACAGATCGAACCAGTCCGGATAGAGGCCAATGAACCCCCGTTAGAGAAGTCATCAGGCAGGCCAGTCGAGCCGACTGCGCCCACGGCACTCTGTCCGTCATTTAGCTATCAGCATAGTAATGTAGGGAGCCTTCCCGCGGTGACAGCTGCAGACGTCACCGAAGGAATGCAAGGAATGAGAAACGCAGGCGCTTCTCTGACAGCTCCAAGCTCCCTAGTCGTGAAGAGTGCCCTTCAGCGCACAGCGGAGATAGAACTCAAAAAGGGGGAATTGTCAGCGGAGGAACTAGCTGAGCTTAGACAGATATGTCCAATCCGAATGGAGATGGACGCGCTCACGGGCGCCCAACAGATCGTTCATTCCCCAGTCCCGTACAAGCTTCTCATGGCTTTACGGAAGGCAATCTCAGAGACAGGGCTCCAAAGTCGTTTTACCAGGGGCACGCTTCAGCAGGCGTGCGAAACCACCATGTGGATTCCCCATGATTGGAAAGCCGTCATGAGGATGATGCTAACCCCTAGCCAGTACATGATCTGGGACAGTGAGTACCGGCTCGAGGCTCAGGCCAGAGCCGCCAGGATGGGAGGCGCGGTAATTGCTGAACAGCTATATGGTTCAGGTGCCTTTGAGTCCATCCAGGCACAGATCGCCTTGCCTCTAGCCACCCTAGAGATGTCGGCCGAAGCCGCCTATAGGGCATACTTCAAGGTCCCAGTGACTGGCAAAACGGCCAAAAATTACACCGCGATCAAGCAGGGAGCCCAGGAGCCCTACATGGACTTCATCAATCGCCTGGAAGAAGCAATCACCAGGCAGATTGATAATGAGCAAGCCCAGCAAGAGCTCATGATTAAGCTAGCCAAGGACAATGCCAATTTGGACTGCCGTAAAGTTTTGCAGTCGCTAGGCAATCGTCCTGACTTGACCTTAACGGACATGATCCGAGCATGTGCTGACGTTGGCACGGATTCCTACAAAATGGGTCTGCTAGCGGCAGCCGTGCAAGGGGGTAGAAGATCTCATCCTAATGGAGGAAAGACCAAAGGGGCATGTCACACTTGTGGCAAGGTCGGCCACTTCGCTAGGGAGTGCCGATCCAAGGGAGGCGGACAAAAGTCCGGCCATTCCAAGGCTCCGAACACCCTCTGTCCGAAGTGCAAGAGAGGCTATCATTGGGCCAGGTTTTGTCCGAGTTCGGGAAACCGGAATCCGGGCACGTCTCTGGCCCCAGTCCAAACAGAGGCTTCCCTCACCCAGATCCAGAACTCCCCAGAGCTAGCCTAGATTCTAGGCACATCCCAGGCACTGCGAGGGCACAGGCCAGCCCCAAGGGTAGTACAGGGCTAGAATTGACTTGCCAGGCAGACGTTACATGCGACCTGCCAGGCACAGTCTATCTGGTCGATTCCCAGTACATGGGTCCCCTGCCCAGAGGCTTTTTAGGTTTAGTTTTGCCCCGTAGTGTAGCTGGTGCACGTGGAATTTTCATAATTCCAGGAGTCATTGACTCGAATTTTTCAGGCGTTCTTCAGGTGCAGCTCTGGACACACCTGCCCCAAACGATTCATAAGGGAGACACCTTAGCGCAACTGATCATGGTTCCTTGTCACTCGTCAGCAGGCAGCCAGGGAAGGCTCAGTGATAGCGCAAGTGAGGCAGTGCAAGGATACCAGGTCTTAGCGACAGTGGAAACCAACATTGAGTGGAAGCAGCGCCCCGTTATCGAGGTATTTTTGAACAAAAGAGTGTTCTCAGGGTTACTCGATACCGGAGCGGATGTGAGCGTGGTAAGCAGGAGCCAGTGGCCGAGAGAGTGGGCCATTGAGCCAGTCTCCGATGTGTGGGGGGTAGGTGGAGTTCAGGAAGCGTTTAGGAGCCGAGAGTGGGTGGAAGTCACAATCCCAAAGGCTGAGGGCACAGCGGTAATTCGGCCGCACATTCTTGACGTGCACGTCAACCTTTGGGGGCGAGACATTCTCCAGCAGTACGGTGCCACCCTTACCTTCGGGTAATGGCGTTGCCACTTAAATGGCTCACCGATACTCCGGTCTGGGTAGAACAATGGCCGGTAGTGGGAGAGAAATTAGTTGCTCTCAAGCAGCTAGTGAAAGAACAGCTAGACGCAGGACATATAGAGCAGTCCACGAGTCCCTGGAACTCGCCAATTTTTGTTATTAAGAAAAAGTCGGGGAAGTGGCGACTCCTCCATGATCTCAGAGAGATCAATAAATGTATTCAGCCAATGGGTCCGCTCCAATGCGGCATCCCTAATCCTAATATGATTCCCGAGGGGTGGGAGATTCTTGTCGTAGATCTCAAGGATTGCTTTTATACAATCCCCTTAGACCCCAGGGACCGGGAGAGGTTTGCCTTTACGGTGCCGGTCGTGAACCACAGTGAGCCCACGCTCCGTTACGCGTGGAAATTTTTGCCACAGGGCATGCTCAATTCGCCCACCCTGTGCCAAATTTACGTTCACGACGCACTGGCAAGGTTTCGAAACCTCTACCCACAAGCCATAGTTTGTCACTTTATGGATGATATTTTAGTAGCGTTGCCACAGCTTGGCAGCACAGTGTTTTCAGACCTCCAGGCCAGCCTGGGGGACAAAGGCTTACTCATTGCCCCTGAGAAAGTGCAGAGAACCGAGCCCTTCTCATACTTGGGCCATCGGCTTCTCCGCTCTTTCGCAGCGCCAGTTTTGCCTCAGATAAATCTACAGGACTCAGTCACCCTCGTAGAATTACAGCAGATTTTAGGAAACATTAATTGGGCCAGACCGTACTTCCGATTGGATACGGATCTTCTAAAACCGCTCTTCTCGCTGCTAACCTTAGGTAAGCAGCCAGCAGACCGGATAAAAATCTCTCGAGACGCGCGCTTGGCGCTCGAGAAAGTGAACCAAGCGCTCAGCCAGAGGTGGGTGGATAGGATCGCCCAGGGGCCATATGCCCCGATCCTGAATTTGTACATTGTACGGTCAGGATCCATGTTCACTGGGGCGCTAGGAGCAGACTCCGAGAAGGGGGCGAAAATTGTGGAATGGGTCTACTTGCCCAATACATCTTCACGGAACATCGTCCCGCCCCAAGAGCTAGTTTCCGCGGTGATTTACCGCGGCAGGCTGAGAGCTAGGGACATTTCAGGAAATGATTTGGCCAAAATTGTGGTTCCGTTCACCAAGGAACAAATTCACCAGTTAATGCAGCTAGGGGACTCGCTTCCGATAGCTTTGGAAGGCTTCACTGGGAGTTTAGCATACCATCTGCCCAAAGACCCTAGACTCGTTTCACTTCAGACAGGAACAGTCAGCTTGTTCGAATTGCTCTCGCTGGTCCCACTTCAGGGGGCCAGAACAGTTTTCTCGGATGGTGGTCGCACCTATGGTGTTCTGACCTGGCAGGAGGGCGAAGCCTGGCACACGCTGCTAACTCTTCCACAGAAGTCCGCTCAGCGGGCAGAGTTGGCAGCCGTGAACCTTGCCTTGCGCACCTTCGCCAAAGAACGGTTAAACATCATTACTGACAGTCTGTATGTAAGGAATTTGCTTCACAGTCTACCGGGAGCTTACATTACTCCCGCGATAGACAAAAATTTGCTTAGTCTGTTTCTCACCGCTCAATTTCATTTGCGAAACCGCACGGAGCCGCTCTATATTGCCCACATTCGAAGTCACCAGGACCTACCGGGTCCGATTTCCGCGGGCAATAGCAGAGCGGACGCGGCCGCAAAGGAAATTCAGCAACGTTCGGTTTTGGGAGTTTTTACTACTCCAATCCAAAGTCATGCCTTTTTCCATCAAAACGCCAAGGCACTCGCCAGACAGTTCAATCTGCCACTTTCTCAAGCCCAAGGCATAGTTCGCTCTTGCCAGCATTGTGCAGGGGCACCGGGGGGGCCCTCGTGGGGGGTCAACCCACGAGGGACAGAGGCTAATCAGGTATGGCAGATGGATGTCAAGCATGTGCCGCAGTTTGGCAGGTGGCAATACATGCATGTCTGCATGGACACCTTTTCCCAGTTCGTTTGGGCCACGGCGCAGAAAGGGGAAACTGCGACCCACGTGGAGCAGCACCTCCTTTCCTGCATAGCTGCCATGGGCAAACCACGGCACGTGAAAACGGATAACGCGCCATCCTACAGCTCTAGGCAGCTGGCCGCCTTCATGGCCACATGGGACATCAAGCATACATTTGGGATTCCCTACAATCCGCAAGGGCAAGCGATTGTAGAGCGGGTCAATCGAACGCTAAAGTCCTATATTGACAAACAAACAGAAAGGGGGGAGCCACCAGCCCTCCCCAAGTCACAGGGAGAAGCTCAGTTCGGTCTCAACAAGGTATTGTTCACTTACAATCACCTTAATGTTTTTTCGGATTGTACGCCGCAGGAGAGGCATTTCCGCCGTTCGGAAGCTCTCCCGCGACCTATGGTCCGGTACCGAGTGCCACCAGACCCTTCTTGGAGGGGCCCGGTGCCGCTCATAACCTGGGGAAGAGGGTATGCTGCAGTTATGTCTCCTACAGGTGTCGTTTGGATTCCAGCCCGGTGTGTCAAGCCCCACTTGGAACCGCATGGCGTGGAACCAGGCCGGCCCGAATCCGATCCCGGAGATGAAGACCCTCGCACTGACCGGGAAGATCCGCCGGAGGAAACGGCCGCCGATGCCCAAGATCACCTGGGGGATGGTCAAGGCTCTTTGCTGTGACGCCCAGGACGCCCTCCAACGCGAGGAGAAGGAGCCAACACCGGAGAACCTCACAGCTGCAGTTTTTGCCCAGATTCATGCCAGCACAGTGGCGATTACCATCATCCTGGCCCTTTCCCTATTTTTGGGGGGAGGCGTTTAGGCTATTCCAATCCAGGCCAACGGTTTGCCGCCTGGTGAAGATCTTTCTACACGAATGCAGTACAACTTGTGGGAAAGGTTGGCGGGTCTCGTCAACCAGTCCGATTTTTGCTTACAGCAGGACATTGGTTCTGCATCTATCCTCAGCACCTGTCTCATCCCCGTGTGCCACACTCTGGACGCGCGCACCAAGGATGGCGACTGGCTGTTGAAGGCATTCTTTGGCCCGCACACTCCCACCACCTTCTCAGCATATGCACGCTGGGGGGGATTGCGACTTGCACCAACCTTGCCGGCTGACGCGGCCACTCTTCATACCCCTCGAGTGGCGGTCAGCCCAGACGCTGCTTGCACCTCAGGCGGTCCGACTCGGCGCCGCTGCCTTGACCCCGGCAGCGGCAACTGGACTTGTAGTAAACCAGAGACACTCATTTCGCTGTACGCTCATGTCACCCTACCTTCAGGGTGGTTTTTCACCTGCAACCAGTTCACATGGAACTATATCCCTGCAAATCTGTCGGACTCAATGTGTTGTCTCAGCCGTTTGACACTGTTACTTCCTACTAAGGACATGATTGCCCCAAGTGCGAATGACACAAATGTACCAAATGTTGATGTTTCCCCGCTCATACGGCACACACGCACAACCCAGTTAGACAGCTCTTGTGACAGCAGCTTTAGGGTAATGAGTCCCGCTGAGTATGTGTCACTAGCAGTCAGCCTTGTCGGCGTGCCAGGCTTGGCCGTCGGCAACGCACGGAGGATCGGCCGCTTGGCTTGCGGCTTGGCTAAAGCCATTAACCATACCTCCATAGCGATAGCGCTCCTCAATCAGGAGCAGGCGGAACTCCGCCGTGCCATTCTCGACAATCGAGCGGCCATTGACTACCTCCTCTTGCTGCACCACTTGGGCTGCGAATCTTTTCATGGAATGTGTTGTTTCAATCTCACTGATAACTCCCGTAAAATCCAAAGCCAGATCACGGATCTCCACACCATAGTCGCAGGCATTACAGAAGGCTCCGCGTGGGGAGCATGGTGGAGTTCCCTGTGGAATTGGATGTGGTCATGGATCCCCTGGGGGTGGCTGCAAACGGTGCTTAAGGTAGTGGTGGGGATAGCCATACTAGGCATTACGCTCTGTTGTTTTGCTCAGTGTATTCCCTCGCTGATCTCCAAGTGCCGCCCCAGAGAGAAATCCCGTGACGTCATGCCCGCTCAACAGCTGATGCCGCTCTTGCGCAAGGTCGCCAGTCAGGTCCTTAAATAGAAAATAAAGGGGAGATGCGGATTCCCCATGCCCCATAGGGCATGGAACGGCCCGCTAGGAACCACCGTGGTGAGAGACGCTCCCTTGCATGTGGTTTCTGCGGCCGCCAAATTAAGGGGGGTGAATAAAATATAGGGTTTGATTCACCCAATTACCGTGACCTGACCTACGACGCTGCCGAGTAAGCAGATAGCTGACTCCTGTCAAATATTAAGTGTATAACCCATCTCCCGGCTCGGGGGAAATCCCTGGCGCAAATAAGCCATGTTTGTCCCTGCCTAATCCCCAAGACAATGAGACTCCTAAGTCCATGTTTGCCCCAGTTAATTAACTTCCCTTTGAGGTGTTCCCCATTAACCTGGGTACGTGGGTGAGGTAATTTTCCAGTCAGATGACTGCCTGCCACCGTTGCTCTTTTTTCCCTATAAATGATGTTGCCTTTTCTCAATAAAGTACTGATCTGATCTCGCTCCGTTTGCCTCGTGTCGTTACTTGATCAGTCCTCCTCCGGGCCCCCCGGCCCTCAGTGGCCCCGATTCCTTCACACATGTTGCTCACTCCTAGCAGGGGTCATAGCCAGTGGTGGGCATCAGCAAGTTCGCACCAGTTCACCAGAACCGGTAGCTGAAATTCTGGCTGGCCCCGCCCATCCAAGTTTTGAAATAAAGTAGTCCTAATTCGAGTGCAACACAGGGCTTCCCCCCCGGCCACATCCACCATATCACACCCACAGTGTGGTAGTAAATTTTTTTGGAGCCCTCCACTGGCCATAGCCACATTGTCATTGCCAAGGCTTTTCTTTACAACCCTATTAACATGTTCTGCACAAACATATCTGGGGTCAGCTAGAATTTCTGCTACCGGTTCTGGCAAACTGGTGCGAACCTGCTGATGCCCACCACTGCCTATAGATAATAATTTTGTCCTAACAACATGAACAAAATGGCTGCAGCTGCAGGCACTGTTAATAATGGTCACTTAGACACAGGACCCAGCTTGGGGAATCTTACAAGTGTTATATGCTGAGGCAAAGAGAAGGGTACAGTGCCCTTTCTTATGAGTACCCAGGTGGGTAACAGACAGAGACTGCCATATGAGAAACACAGATCTCCCCACCCCTCATTGCTTCCTTCTGTGAGGTAGTGCCCAAGCCCGCCCTCCAGGTAAAAGACAAGGTAAGAGGTGTAAAGACAAGGAGCAAGGGCCCTGGCCTTTTGCTGCTCGTGGACACATGCACTTACTATCCAGTGCCCTCCCACAAAAGGTGACATCTAAGGTCACTTCTCCCATAGTGTTTTGAGTCTGAAGACCTTCCTCTGAGAAAAGTCCTTGAGGAAACAACAGGCACTGGAGAGAGTCCATGTTTAACAGGCAGAGTGAGGTGCAAGCATGAGAGTGTGAAGCAGGTATCCAGGGTCTTAGCCCACTGTAGCGCAACTTGTATTCACCTCTCCCATCCCATCTTTGCTTTGGGGCATGGGAGTGGGTGCTGGGGATCTTCTTCCTGTCCATGCCACTCTCACCATGTGCTAAGCGACACATAGGCACCTAAGGGGCAGCTCATGTCCTTCAGGGACTCCCCCCTCCCCAACCATGAAAAGTTTCCTCAGTGTAGCATCCCACCAGCCAAGAACTGTGAGAAAGAGCAGCCAATGGCCCTAGTAAACATTAGTGGAATTGTGGAGAGAAAGAGACCATGGATTGGGATCAATGACCCAGTTTATAGCTTTGAAAAGGCCTTGTGCTTCTCATCCTCTCCCCCATTCCTGTCCAGGATTTCTTTGTCACTTTGTTCCCTTCTCTTTTCCCTTGCTTGACAAATGCCTTGGGATGCCTTTCAGCAGTTACCCTAGCAGCCCAGCAAGTACCCTTCACTTCATTGCTTACATAAGATCTAAATTTGGAAAATGGAGCACTCGCCGTTGAATTCCTACTCTCAGAACGTGCACCAAAGGCAGCTAAGATCGCCACGGCCTCCTGCTAAAGCACAATCTGGCACTTTGCAAGGGGTGGGCAATTTAAAGCTGTCACTTATCCCCCTCCTTTTCTTCCACCACACATTCAGGCTGAGGCTGCCTGGCCGTTTGTTCTCTGAGCTGCTGGCCTTTTGCCACCTTTGAGATCAGTGTGGATGTGAATCACGCAACAAGGTCCCTGCAGCTGGATTATTAAGAGCGATTGTGCTTCAGCACCAGCATGTTCCTTGCCTTTTGAGTTTTCAGTGAGGATATTAAACGGGGACACACATCAGGGTTGTATGGCTTGTTTGACTCTAAGCATTCAGACTATCACATGACTTTGTGCAGTGCATGTTCGCTGTATGAAGTGCTGTCCTTCATAATGTCTATTGAAAAGCAAGGGTAAAGCAATCAGGTAAACTATCTCGAACCAAACCAAATAGTCTGTTTTCTTTGAATAAGTACCAACTCAATAGCACAATGTCTCAGATTGGACTATGACCTTGGGGGATAAATCTTTGCACTCCTAGTGTCCTGCTTAGAAATTTAGGCTGGACTGATTCCAGTATTGTGATACTTGAAAGAGGCCACACTGGGCTCCTTAATACTGGCTGAAATCCTGTTGGACAGCTTCAAATGCACAACAGGAATTACCGGTATGTCTGCAGCGATAGCAAATTGCTGCTAATTAAAGGTATTATTTTGTTATTTCCAGGTGCACATGACTCATACACAGTTCAGCGATATCATGTGCTCCTTGATATCACCAAAAGAAGGCTGCAATTCTTGTTGTTCACATGGAACAGTGCAACAGAATTTAAGCCACTTTTTTGGTGTTAACATCCAGGAATTCACAGCACAAACAAAACTGCAGGCCTACCAGGAAAAGGAAATAGATTCATTTGGTTTGCATTTTAAGACAACCATTCAGATCCACACTTCCTGAACTAACATGTGAACCAGAAAAAAATTCTCCCTCCATTTTTGCTCTTCTTCCAATTGTATAATGTAATTCTTACATTAAAAAAGATAAGTGCATGCAGCACATTAAGGAAAATTGTAATTTTTTTAAAAAAAACATATATTGTAGCAATATAAAAATTGTGCTTTGAGAAAAACAGAATATAGAAGAATAAACGTTTACAGGAATTGCATTTGAAAAGTACATCTAAAAAATTGGAGCCTAATACAAAAATGAAGCAGAACAATTTTTTTTCCTGAAAACTGTCTAGGTTATGAATAGCAATACAGACACCTTATGACAGAGGTGAAAAACTTGCAGCCTTTAAAAGTTTGTCACACTCCAGTGTCCACCAGCCTCCTCCAACACAATCAATGGTCAGAGATAATGGAAGTTGTTTTTCACATAATCTGGAGGTCCTACCTTGTATAACTGTAGGCAGTCACAAATGTTTACTGAGGATAGAGGCTCCTTAGAATGGATATTTGAAATGGGAAATTCTGAAACATGTGTTAAGAGCTCTCATCCAAAACTGGATGTAAGGGACTGTATTTACTTGTGTATTTGCAACCCTTATGGACTATTTTGTTTAGCACAATGGATGGGAAAATACTAGGAAAGGATTTTAGGACTGAGTTAGAAAGGGCAGGAGCTGCTGTTCCCACAGAGGGGGATCAGACCCTTCCTCACCTTGATTTTGGGTAGTAGAATTTAAATGTCTTTACAGGAGGGGCATCCGAAGAGTGAATCCAGCCAGTGATCCTATGTATTTGTGAGAGTGTGGATGTGAAGTTGATTCCTTTATGCTGTAGATGTCCTACAAAGATTGATAACTATCTTGGACTTTGTTCTCATTTGATTTCAGATAGACATTTTAATTCTTCCTTAGTCCGTCAAGCAACTCCTGCTCTTGTGCTGGTGAAAAGAACTCGGGGTGTACAAGTTATAGTGTCCAGTTTTGTTATACCTATTGTCATTCTTATATTTGTATATACATAAACATTTTGTGAAATTTCTGTCTGCAATACCCATTAGATAGATAGATAGATAGATAGATAGATAGATAGATAGATAGATAGATAGATAGATAGATAGATAGATAGATAGATACTCGACTATAATTCATCCTGAATATAAGTTGAGGTACCTAATTTGGACCTCTAAAACTAGGAAAATAGATTGACCTGAGTATAAGTCAGGGGTGGAAAATGCAGCAGCTGCTAGTGAGTTTAAAATACATGAAAATATGGTAAAATTAATTAATTTAGACATTTGTGTGTATGTTTTTGAGTGTTTACACTGACCCGAGTATAAGTCGAATCCCATTTTTGGACCTCATTTTGGGGGCTAAAAATCCAACTTATACTTGAGTATATACGATAGGTAGGTAGGTAGGTAGGTAGGTAGGTAAACATTTGTGCTAGCCAAGAATCAGAAATCTCTGGGCAGGGTACAAAGCATTAAAATGCCAGCAATGAAACAATGAATAAAAGTGCCACATAATGAAACCAAAGTAAAACTAACTGAGTATAAAATACCATGGCCAATGAATCCAAAGTAAAACTGGCAAAAAATAATAATAGAAGAGAGCTAAGATCAGAAAGAATTAAGGGAGGTTCTTAAAATATCTGTGGTGTGTGTGTGTGTGTGTGTGTGTGTGTGTGTGTGTGTGTGTGTGTGTGTGTGTGTGTGTGTGTGTGTGTGTGTGTGTGTGTGTGTGTGTGTGTGTGTGAAATCATCTAACATCAAAAAGGCTGTAATATAGGCGCTGCCTGAGCTTCTCTAAGAAGGCCTTCAATGGATAAGATGCAGCTACTGAAGAGGCCTTATCTTTTAATCTTTTATAGCTATTTTTCTCATCTCCTGTGGTTGGAAATCTGGAAGGAGAGCTTGCAGAATGATCTTAAGGTAAGGCTATCAGTTGTGCCACTGTGCAGCAAAGAAACACTGATTAGGGCAAGCAGAGGTCTTCCTCTCTATGTAATTTGACCATGGCTATTGCAGAGTCTATGCAACATGGTTATAGTGGGGTATCAAACTGTCATGGTTGCATTCTGTGTGATCCAATAAGTTGTATTTTGCTTAGGTACATAGAATGCAGTGCTATAGAACTGGAGTATTAAAGATCAGGGGAGTGCCCGAGAAATAAATGCCTTACCAAACTACAATTCCCAGGATTCTGTAGAAAGGAACCTTGGCAGTCGGAGTGCTATCAGATTACTGGTATTATAATTCTGTATTAAAGATAAACTCATAGTATAGGAAGCTGGTATGGAGCAGCGATTTCTTCAAATGACCAAACTAAAAAAACTGTTATGCATTCTACGTGGATTTGCTTTTTAAAATATATATACTGAATAGTTAAATTACAATTTTAAAATATGTAAAATACTATCACAATTTTTCTCATTTGTTTTTTCTTTTTTAGAGATTATGGTGTGCATTCAAGATGTAGGCTAATCTGGTCACAACAAACTGACGCATCCACATTATTAAACTTACATTCTGAACACTTTACCAATGGTCTCTCCATCTGCATTCATGAGGGAAATGGTATAACACACAATAATAGTACATACCGGTAATATATAAGACATGATATGGTAGAGTTCATTCAGTATTTAAATCTCTATGGCAAATGAGGCAGGAACCTTAAGGCTCTTAAATTCATAGACTGAATGGTATTTCATACTTTAGGAATTATCAGGAGATGGTCTTCTCCCACCAGAGGGGCTGTGGTGGCTCAGTGGTTAAGAAGCTCACCTCGTTAGCTGGAAGGCTAGCAAGTTGGCAGTTCAAGACTCGGGTACTGCATGACAGATTGAGCACTGTCTCTGTCCCAGTTCTTGGGGACATGAGCAGTTTCTTCCGCAAAAATCCTTTCAATCAGAATAATTTCTGACAGGAAATTATTATTATTCTCCCACCAGGAAATCCAGTCAAAAAAACCACTTCACAAAAACAAAGGCAATTGGATAAAGCTGCATATGAAAAGGACATCATAGCATCATCTAGTGAACCCAAAAAATGACAGGAGCACCTGCCAATCAACTTTATATATATATATATATATATATATATATATATATATATATATATATATATATATATATATATATATATATATATATATATATATATATATATATATATATATATATATATATATATATATATATATATATATATAAACAATAATACAACTTTTAAAAAAACAACTATGAATAAAAATACAGACATACTTACAAATACAATATATATAACAAAAAATAAGAAAAGAAAAAAGCATAAGAATACAATTAAACTACGACTTAGTAATTATACCACCTTCCCCTTTCTTCCATACATCTTTAATTATATTTCCAAAATTTTTAATACATTATAATACTCTTGCAACTATCCTAATATACATATTAAAACTCTGTTCTTAAACTCATCAGTTTAATACAACTACTAAGTCAAAATAAAAATACAATAATTAAAATACAGTAAACACTTTTCAAATAATACACCCAGTGTTATTTACAATGCCCTGGAGAAAACGGAGTGTCACAGTTGTTTTCTAACCCCAAAAACTCATTTGATCAGGTACTGGTCTATTCCCTTCATCCCCCTTCAATGAGTAATCCACAAATAATTGCCATATTTTCCAAAATCTATTTTCAACTATTCCCTTTTTCCTATTCATTTCCCATGTTAGCTTATCATTCAATGCAAGATCCCACATCTCCTTATACCATTCTTCTATTTTCAGAATTGCTTCATTTTTCCAATTCCTGGCAATACACTGTCTTCCCGTTGTCAACATTATCAACAATAGCTCTTTTTTATCCTTATTTAAATCCATATTTTCCACATCTGTCAACAATACAGTACTTGGCCCCAATTTGAGTCTCATACCCATAACTATCTATCTATCTATCTATCTATCTATCTATCTCTCTATCTATCTATCTATCTATCTATCTATCTATCTACATACCACAAATAGGCTCCCACACTATCTATATGTCCCAAATAGTCATTTAATAGGCACCCACACCCCTGCACCGAACCCCTTGCAAGTCGGCACACACCGACCTTGGCCGTTCCAGTTGGTTGCTGTCGGGGTTACACATCCAGTGGGGGGCCATGGGCTCCACAAATTGGGAAACAAAGCAGAGACTACAACTCCCATGGTGCCTTGCACCCTGGAATGGAATGACAAGGCAGCGCAAGTAAGCGTGCATGCCCCGGGCTAACCGCTGAGGGCGAGACGGCAGAGCGGGCCGTGGGCAGAATGACGGGGCGGTACATGTAAGTGTGCACAGCCTGGGCTAACTGCCACAACAGGAGGCAGCGGACGAGATGGCAGAGCAGGCCATGGGGCGAGTGGGCAGTGGAGGAAAAGCCCTCGGCAGGGCCATGCCTCAGAAGGGCCAGGCCAGCAAGTCCGCAGCTGCCGGGGGTCACGGAGGACACCCATCCAGCGGCAGCAGTGGGCGAAGAGCTGGGCTGTGCCTGGGAGCACAGTGCCGGAAACTGGTTGTCGGGAGGAACAGACCAGCCTAACAAAGTTAACGAGGACGGAGGCCTGGAACAGAGGAAAGGGAGATGGGCCCAGGTGAAGCTGGGTACCAAGCTAGTAAAATGAAGGGCAAATTGTTGAAATATATTGTTGATGTGTTGTTCATGAATGGAAAAGAACAAAAGAGTTTCATTTTACCGAAATTTTATTTTGTTCACTGTTTTCCCAATAGGTGGTTTTATACTCAAACATTTTAAGTTTTGGAATTCAGATTAACCCTTTAAAGTTTAATGGCATAGTAAAATATATTCTATTTCAAAATAGAGTCCCTTTTGTATATGTGTGTGTGTGAGAGAGAGAGAGAGAGAGAGAGAAAGAGGAGGGAGAGGGAAGGGGCAGTCTGTTTGGGGGAAACAGGTCTAAAAGGAAGGTGGGAAGGTAAACAGTGTTCTGTGCACTCCAGTGGCTAGTCATGCCTGCCACATGTCCACGGAAACATCTGCAGATGCAGACAGCACTGGCTCTTTGGCTGTAAACAGACATGAGCACTGAACCCTAGAGTTGGATACAACTGGCTTTCGAGCAAGGGCAACTTTTACCTTTACCTAAATTTAACTAGCTAGTTTTATAGCTCTCTAAATCCTGGCCAATATAATCAGAAATGCTTCACACAATGTATGTGTGTGTGATGGGAATAAATGGGAGAGATCAAAACACATCTTAACCTGTACTTTTCTGTTGGCTCAGCTAAGTAACCAAGATAGCACAGGAGCTAGCACTAAGCCAGAGAGTAGAAATTGCCTAGGACTCCTCTGACTTTGGCCGATGCTTCTGTCAGCCTAGTGGCTGTGAGTCTGGAGTTTGTTTCTTCTGTTACTCGTCTTCTGTCCCATGGCTCCTCCCACGTTTCTTTTCTGGCTTTTCTGCCAAATGATCTCAGATAGCACAGCAATTGTGCTGGCAGATCCAGTTGTGCCAGCAAATGTGAGATCAGGGGACTTTGCCATCTCAAGGGCAGTTGTGCCAATGCAAGCACAGCCATGTGGCCAATAAGAGGTTGCTGCCCATTCCAAACCCACAACAGCCAGTGTACCTTTGAGTTATCACTTGGACTGTCCATTAGGAACAAGTGGAGCATCCACAGAAGCCTTTTCTTTCCTTTTGTTGAGTATATGCCCAAGCCCATGCTTAACAACAGACAACAATGTTGAGATGCCATAAAAATGAAATAAACAGTTAATTATTCACTTTGTTAGAACTGGATGGCTTTTGGGTATCGTTTATAGGCAGGGGGCAGGGGTGGGTTTTGCCCGTTTTCCCCCAAGCAGCCTAGGATAGCTTGGCTTAGCTCTATCTATACAGGTCTATTTTCACTTAAGTTGATAGGCCTAAACATGTTTGGCCAGACATCCCGCAATGGTAATGGAGTAGTCCGTACAGCCAGTGACTCAACGCCGAGTGTCAGGTGACAGTTAACTAACCCAACTCCCTAAAGGGGCCAACGGCTATGGGTAGATGAGCCACTTTAGGTGGGGTGATGTTCCCCCTCAGTGGAGGAAATGCCACTGGAAACCATTATATTGGGTCCAATGGCAAAATGAGTGGAGGAGGAACTCTGATTCCCAACGGTCATGGAGGCGGAAGAGGCCATGCCAAATGGACTGACTGTGAGGGGCACATTGTCAATATCCTCAAGGCTGCGGCAGTCCATTGCAGTCCCGGTGTTGAATCCTGCACGTCTCATTTTGCGTGTGCTGCAGGAGATGGTTCTGTGATCATAGTCACTTCATGGCAAGCTGGGATCCACCTTAAACATATTCATGCCAATGACATTGTTTTCTGTTTCAGGGGGGTAATGCATTCTCGGATACAAGTTGCAATTGATGACAACAACAACGATAAGAGGCCTGAACACCAACTGCAATTGGGGTGTTAAATTTAAAATAGTATATTTATTTGGGGCAGTTCTTAACTCAGGCTTTTAGAGCTTGGAAATATTACTTTTTCAAATGGTAACGTCAAGAATCTTGCAATAAATATGCCTCTCTTCCCCTGTCCCTGCCAAAAGAATATTCCCAAACTATCCTATAGCCAAAGAACTAACAAAGATTTTAAAGCAACAACCAAATCAGCACAACAAAAATGAATCAAGCCCCTCTGAGCCAAAGTAGTTTAAAAAAACTTCACTCAAAAACGTAGGTGGCAATTTTAAACACACATACAGGGGTGCAAGCCCCACTGGAGACAGTGTGATTTTCTTTCAAGTAAACATTCACAAGATTGCACTGTACAAGATCTAAAAATGTAGAAGATCAAAGAAAACCTGAGCAATTAAAAGATCTGCACCAGATGCCAGGAAATAGACTTCAAATAGGGTTCCGGGTGAATAGCACTCTTTACTACAGGAGATACCCCAACATTTATTTTTGTTAATGATCTTTCTCAGAGACTGAGTTTTCAAAGGGAAATGTGCAGCAAGATTCACAGGCCTGCTCCAGGGTATGTTCAACATCTAGTTGCTACAAAGCACTGTATTTTAAGAGACGTTGTTACTGTTATTTTATATACCTCTTAATCAAAGAAAAATAGAGGTGATTGGGGCCAACCCTCCCAATTGTGCAGCATGAGATGGCTGCCCCAGGTAGCAGATTTTGGGTGTCGTGAAAGGTTAGTTCTATAATTCATTGTTTTGTATTTCTACTGCCAGGGGAGGAGAGAGGTATTTGTGGGATTTTCAGTGCCATATGCCAAATTAATATGGCTGGCTCTGTTTGGTGTATGCAAACCAAGACACAGGACACAGCCTCGGGCTGGGTTAACTCAGGTTTATTGCATCGTGGACAGAGGGAACATGAGGTAATGGCGGATCGATAGCTCTTTATATACAGTAGTAATACATTTGAACGTGGTGCCATAGTAGCCCATTGGCTACTGCCTGCGTGACGTCATTGCTAGTCACGCCCTTCTTGTCCAGGTGTAGGTGGTGGCGGGAAAGCTTCCCGCGCTGTTGCCTTTGATGATTCTGACCAAGAGAGCTTGGACGCTCGCTGCTGCCCGCTGGTGGTCATCAGCTCGCGTCCTCATGCAGGGTTCATATGATACAGCTGAAGGTTACATTGTTGCTATAGGCAAGGTTACATTGGTTCAGATACATTGTAATCCATGTGGAAGGTAAAACCCTTAGAACACAACATCCCTCCCCCCTAGGACGAGACAATGTCTCGAGCCCATGCTTCTAGACACTCCCCCCCTAGGAGACAAAATCTTTCAGCCAAGATGGCTTGTTTCGAACACGCTGGGGTCTCGATGCGGGCTGCCTCTCCCCGGGTTTGCTACCTTCTCTTTGTCCCCTGGTTTCCTGTCCTGTAATTTGAGAGGGAGACTCGTTAGTGATCTGCCGCGGCTCCGCGGCGTTGTTGGGAGGTGTGCTCATACTTAGGGAGGAACCGGGGGCACTGGGGACTAACGAAAAACCCCTCTTCTCGCTTGGATGGGTGGGGGAACACTCCTGAAAACCCCCCCGGTTTGCTAAATCAAAACCAAAATTCCATTCGGGGGCAGCGGTCGCGAACTCCTCTCCCCCTTCCCCGGCCTCTGACGGAACTGGCTTATCAAAAGGGTATGAGTCGGGGCCGCTGCTTCTTCCTTCCCCCCTTGCTTGGGACTGTTGTCCGCTGCTGTCTCCCCCTTGGGTTACGCGGGTGGGGGAGAACCCTAACGCTGAATCTTGTAGGAGACCCTCACTGACTGGCCCACTGACTCGGTGCCTCAGTTGGTCTGCGTGCCTCCTCCAGAGGAGACCGGTGTGGGTTTCGACCCGGTACGACACTGGCCCCGTCTGTTCTACAACCGTCCCCGGCACCCAGGCTGGCCCCGCGCTGGCATAGTTCCTGCAATGAACAGGGTCGCCGGCGGCGAAACCTTTCGAGACTGCCAGCCCCACGTTTTTTCCCTTGTCCTCAATTCTTGTGGGGTCCAGCCTGGACAGGAGCGTAGTCAGTTTCCGCCGCATCAACAGTTCTGCCGGCGAGTAACCTGACGCTAAGGGGGTCACCCTATACGCCAATAGGAACTGACATACTTGATGGTTCAGGTCCCCGGGGCCCATGCGCCGAAGCGCCTCCTTTGTTGTACGCACCAACCGTTCCACTTGGCCATTCGTGGCCGGGTGAAACGGCGCGGACGTGACATGCCGAATGGCATTCGCCTCCATGAATGCCCCGAACTCTGAGGAGGTGAAGCAACTCGCGTTATCGCTGACTAAAGTGTCGGGTAAACCGAACGTTGAAAAGACTCTCCGTAGTTGGTTAATTGTAGTGGTGGAGGATGTGCTCTTTACCGGAATGACCTCCAGCCACTTTGAGAATGCATCCACCACCAGGAGAAACATGGTTCCTCGGAAAGGGCCAGCGAAATCTACGTGCACTCTGGACCATGGCCCCCTCGCTGTGTCCCATTCCCTATGCGGGAGGCGGGCCGCCTCTGGTCGGGACCCCTGGCACGCCTCACAAGTGCCGACCATGTGCTCAATGTCCTCGTCAAGCTGTGGCCACCAAAAGTAACTGCGGGCCAGCGCTTTTGAGCGAACGATGCCCGGGTGGCTGACGTGCAGCAGTTTGAGAACCCTCGGCCGCATGGGAGTCGGGACCACCACCCGTTGGCCCCACAACAGGCACCCCCTTTCTATGGACAACTCTAGCTTCTTCCGAAAGAATGGGTCGAATTCCTTGCCTGGGGACGATGTTGGCCACCCTTTCTGCACCCATGAGCTGACTTTCTCCAGCGTCCTGTCCTTGCTTGTCGCCCTAGCTATATCAGCCGGTACTATTGGGGGTTCGTCTAAAACCTCGATTAGCAACACCTGGCGGTCTCTTCCTATTCTGGCTTTTTGGTCGTCCGACAAAGGCAAAGGAGATCTCGAAAGCGCATCAGCATGGCTGATCTCCTTTCCGGGCCGGTACTCCAACTCGTGTTGGTATGCGTTAAGAAAAATGGCCCATCGCAACATTCTCGGGGATAGTATCTGCGGCGTGGGCTTGCCTGCCGTGAAAATCCCTAACAGGGGCTTGTGATCCGTCACGATTTTGAATGGGCGGCCATACAGAAAATCGTGAAACTTTTTGGTCCCCGCTACTATTGCCAATGCCTCCCTGTCGGTTTGTGCGTAATTTCGCTCTGCTTGGGACAGGGACCTTGAGTAAAACGCCACTGGGGCCTCCCGATCATCATCCAACACGTGGCAAAGCACTGCCCCCACCCCCACCGGTGATGCATCACAGACTAAGACCACCGGCCGTTTGGGGTCGAAGTGCGTAAGGATTGCGTCCGATGTTAAAAGCTGCTTTAGTTCGTTGAACGCCTTCTCGTGCTCGTCACCCCACATCCATGTCTCCTCTTTTTTAAGTAACCGATGGAGCGGTTCGGCCACGGAGGCTTTCCGCGGAAGGAATGTATGGTAAAAATTGAGGAGCCCCAGGAATGACTGTAGTTCGGTTTTGGATGTGGGGCGAGGGGCCTTCTTAATGGCTTCCACTTTGGATCTGGACGGCTTAATACCCTCAGGTGTGATCCGAAACCCTAAAAACTCGACCTCGGTTTCGAAAAAAACACATTTGTCCTTCCTCAGTCTCAGCCCCGCTTTCTCGAACACAGTTAGCACTTTATCCAATCTCTTTGCCAGTTCGGCCTCACTCCCCCCTGTTATCAATACGTCATCAAAATAAGGTAACACCCCCTCCAGCCCCTTCAGGAGGCGTTCCACAAGCGACTGAAAAAGGCCGGGTGCCGAGTTCACGCCGAACTGTAAACGCGACACCTGGAACGCTCCCTTATGTGTGACTATCGTTTGTGCCGCGGCCGTGGCGGGAGTTACGGGGAGTTGTTGATAGGCTTGTGCCAGGTCGAGCTTAGCGAAACACTTTCCCCCATTTAGCCTGGCCAAAAGGTGGCTGACCACTGGCACCGGGTATGCATTAGGGCGAATCGCCTTGTTAATTGTACACTTATAATCAGCGCAAATGCGCACCTCCCCGTTAGCCTTCAGGGCTGTTACGATTGGAGTTTCCCACTCCGCGGAATCAACAGGAATAAGAATCCCCTGGCCCACCAATTTGTCCAGTTCCGCCTCTATTTTGTCCTTTAGTGCGAAAGGCACCCTGCGCGGTTTGAGTCTTATCGGGCGGACCTCCGGGTCTAGGTCGAAGGCTACAGGGGGTCCCTTGAATTTTCCAAGTCCTTTTTCAAAAACGGCGGGGTGCGCGTCACACACCGCTTGTATCGGATCCGCGCCCACGGCATGCACCCCCCCTATGAACAAACCCAAAGGCTGAAACCACTGCGTCCCTAGGAGGCTACAATTCCCCCCTTTGAGAACGACTAAAGGGAGTTCTGCGGAATGTCTTTTATAACGAACCTGAAATTTTCCGACCCCCAGCACTGGAATGCTGTTCCCTTGTACGTCCCGTAGCGTGGACCTCAGAGTCTTAAGTTTGGGCCGCGCTTGGGGGTCGATCTTCAAGAACTCTTTCTGGGGAATTATGGAATAATAGGACCCCGAGTCAATCTCCATCCTAACAGGGGCCCCTTGTACTATTACCTCAATGAAGTAATGGTTTTGTCCCGCGGACACGCTGAACACGGGGGCGTCGTCCTCGCTGCCGTCCGAGACGCGACCCACGCCGTCCTGCTTCCTCGTGGTTCGGGCGCCATCTTGGGGTCTCGCTGGACGGTCCGGTCTGGCCGAACGGTCTTTCGACTGCCTCCGGCCCTCTCTCCGATTTCTGCATGCCCTGGCGATGTGCCCGCGCCGGCCACAGCTGTAACATTCGGCTTTCCTGAAAGGGCACTTCGCACGCTCGTGGGCCGCCCCACAACCATCGCAGCGGCGCCCCCCTTTCCGGACCTTCTGTACCTCTTCGCCGTCGCTGCCATCTGTAGAGGATCTCGAGGTTCGTCGGGTCGCGTGCACCGGCTGTCCTGACTTGCCGCGCACCGAGCTTTCCGCTTTGCTGGCCCTAGGACGCCACTCACGCCACTCGTGTATTTCGTCCACTCCCGCATTCGTGGACTCCGCGGATTCCGCGGTCTCTACGACCTCGGCCAGCGTGGGTGGCGGCTCCCTGTTCATCAGGCGGCGCTGCACTTCCTTGTCCTTCAGGCCACACAGCACGACGTCCCTCATGATCATCTCCAGGTTGTCCCACTTGCAGGGAACGGCGGCTACCCTCAGGGCCTCCACGAAAGCCTCTACCGACTCATCCGGCGCTTGGACTCGCCTCCAAAACGCACTCCTAGCGGGAAACATTGCCTTCGAGGGTTGGAAACGCTCACGCAGCAACTTCAGTATGTCGTCGGTTTTGAAGTCGTCCAACGTCTTCGGTTCGATCATGCCCACCAGCGTCCGCTTGGTCTCTACACCCAGCATTCGGGTGAGGATGGCCCTCTTCCTTTCCTCGTCGTCTTTGACTTTGAGTTCCACCAAGGCCGCCTTGAAATCCATGTTAAAGATGGTCCAGTCTTGCGGCTTGGTAATATTGAACCCGCTCTGTGTCCTGACGCTTTGGGAATCCATTAATCCCACCTTCGTCGCCAATTTGGTGTATGCAAACCAAGACACAGGACACAGCCTCGGGCTGGGTTAACTCAGGTTTATTGCATCGTGGACAGAGGGAACATGAGGTAATGGCGGATCGATAGCTCTTTATATACAGTAGTAATACATTTGAACGTGGTGCCATAGTAGCCCATTGGCTACTGCCTGCGTGACGTCATTGCTAGTCACGCCCTTCTTGTCCAGGTGTAGGTGGTGGCGGGAAAGCTTCCCGCGCTGTTGCCTTTGATGATTCTGACCAAGAGAGCTTGGACGCTCGCTGCTGCCCGCTGGTGGTCATCAGCTCGCGTCCTCATGCAGGGTTCATATGATACAGCTGAAGGTTACATTGTTGCTATAGGCAAGGTTACATTGGTTCAGATACATTGTAATCCATGTGGAAGGTAAAACCCTTAGAACACAACACTCTGGGCACTAGGCAGTTTGACCTAAACGAGTGAAGGTTATATCTTGCTGTTCCACCTCAGGCAGCATAACATCTTGGAAATGCTCAATGATAAATAATCACATTTGAGTTAAAGCTTAAGGATAGCAAGATGAATGTAGCTTTGTCCTCTTTTTATGGTACACACCTGCATGCCTCAACTAGACTCAATCAAAATGGATGCATGCTGTTTAGAAAACAATTAGGCATTATGTAGCAGATGCCCTATCGTAGGACCAAAGAAAGGTGATATTCTGAATGTGCAGGAAAAGTATTTCTGTACAGTTCCAACAGCACTGAATGAAGCAATGGTCAAACATTTTGTCTGATCCACATTTTAAAGCAAACTGCCCTGATTCACAGTTCCTAATTTAATACATGGATCAGAAAAGAGTAGTGATGTGAAGAATTGCAATAGTCTTTTTCTTTTTGCAAGATGGTCCATCTCAATATAGCAAGATAGCCTATGAGTGGAAGTACTCCTTTATCCCATCTGAGATGTCTTATCTCTAGCACTAGAATGAGAAAATGAGCCCTTATCCCTTAAAGTTTTGCTCAGAATGTCTCTGCCCACAACTAGTGTTGTGAAACTAAGCACAAATACACATCCCTTAATAGTAGTAGTAGTAGTAGTAGTAGTAGTAGTAGTAGTAGTAGTAGTAGTTCAGTCGCACATTCAAGTCCAACCCATTGCGACCCTATGAACCACCTCATGCCAGGCTCCTCTGTCCTCTGCCATACTCCACAGCAAGGTCAGATCTACGCCCATCGCATCACAATTCCATACATCCACCTCATCCTCTGCTACCCCCTTCTCCTATTGCCTTCGATCTTTCCCAGCATCAACACCTTTTCAAGTGAGTCCTCTCTTCTCATTTGGTGGTTAAAGTACTTGAGCTTCAGCTTCAGTATTTGTCTTTCCAATGGACAGTCAGGGTTCATTTCCTTCAGGATTGACTGATTTGATCTCCTTGCAGTTCAGGAGATTCTCAAGAGTCTTCTCCAGCACCACAGTTCAAAGGTGTCTATTCTTCTGTTCTCAGCCTGCCTTATGGTCCAGCTCTCACAACCATACATTACTATTAGACAGACAATTGCTTCAACTATGCAGACTTTTCTTGGCAGGGTGATGTCTCTACTTTTTATTATGCTGCCTATGTTTCTCATAGTTTGCCTCCCAAGTAGTAATGATCTTTTTATTTCATGGCTGGAGTCACCATCTCCAGTGGTCTTAGATCCCAAGAAGGTAAAGTCTGTCACTGCTTCCATTCCCTCCCCCCTTCTATTTGCCAAGGAGTGGTGGGGCTGGATGCCATGATCATGGGTTTTTTGATGTAGAGTTTCAGGCCAGCTTTTGCACTCTCCTCTTTCACCCTAATCAAGAGTCTCTTTAGATCTTCTTCACTTTCTGCTATTAGAGTAGTAACATCTGCGTATCTCAGGTTGTTGATGTTTCTCTGAGTAATTCCCGCTTGTGCTTCATTCAGCCCTGCATTACACATGATGTACTCTGCATATAAGTTAAATAAACAAGGTGACAATATACAGCCTTGTCGTACTCCTTTTCCTATTCGAAACCAATCAGTAGTTCCATATCCTGTCCTAACTGTTGCTTCTTGATGCACATATAGATTTCTCAGAAGACCAATGAGGTGGTCTGGTACTCCCATCTCTTTAAGGACTTGCCACAGTTTATTGTGATCCACACAATTAAAAGCCTTGGTGTAATCAGTGAAACAGAAGCAGATGTTTTCCTGGTGCTCCTTTGCTTTCTCCAAGATCCAGCATATGTTGGCAATTTGGTCTCTAGTTCCCCTGCCTCTTTGGAACCCAGCCTGTACTTCTGGAAGTTCCCGATCCACATACTGCTGAAGCATATCTTTTAAGATCTTGAGCATGTTAGCGTGTGAGATAAGCGCAATTGTATGATAAATTGAGCATTCTTTGGCATTTACCTTCTTTGGAATTGGAACATAGACTAACCTTTTCCAATCCTGTGGCCACTGCTGCATTTTCCAAATCTGCTGGCATATTGAATGCAACACTTTAATTGCATCTTCTTTTAGGGCTTTAAATAGTTCAACTGGAAAACCATCATCTCCCCTAGCTTTGTTGTTAGTAATACTTGCTAGGGCCCACTTAACTTCACATTCCATGATGTCTGGTTCAAGGTCAATCTATATGCTATCATAAGAGAAAATGAGCTGCACAAAATGAGACATAAGTGGATGTGAAGACAATTTACATGCACTAATTGCTAGGGATATGTTCACAGAAGTTTAGAAATGATTATAAAAATTAAAATTGAAACAAAAGGTATTTCTTCACAGTGTACCAGGTTAGGGGCATTTGATATGTGTAAGAATAGAAAAATATTCACTAAATTATTTGTTCCTGTCAACAGTGAGATATTGCATGAAGAAATTGTAAAGCCTCACATGATATTTTTTTTCTGCTTGCAGCTGAGAGCATGAGAAAGAGTTACTTTTTTACCTGAAAGTTTCTATAATTTTCACAAAATGTCATCAGTATCTTTTTCCTTTATGAAGCAAAGCAGATATGCACACAGAAGGATTTGAAGAATGAGCTGATTGTTTAAAAAGATGCAAACAATCCATCCAGTGCTTGAAAGTGGCCATTGGCCTAGTTTGGTTCAACAGTGGAAACTTCTGAATTGTGAGCATGAATTAGCATTTTAATGTAAAATTAGCTTTTTTCTTTTTTACAATACATCATTCTTGTGAATGTCAAAACGCACCACCCTTGTTTGTGAGAAAGAGTGTTGCAGTTCCATGTTGCCCCATCACAGCAAGAAAGGATTGCCAGTGAACTACATCTGCCAGCTGGTACTAATTGTTAATGTTTAAATTATATTTAATTATTATAACATTGCAATGATTCTTTGGTGTGACAGCAAATGAACTGCTGTAGCGCTATAACTTTAAAGATCAGGAGGCAGGACTCATTTTTAAGCTGCAGGGAATCTTGGAAACACGATGGGCCAAAGCAACAGGCAGGGCCATAGCCAGGGCATGGCCACGGTGGGCATCACCCCACCTTGAGTTAGCAGTTTGCTCACCCTCAAACTCCTGGCTGCTTATATATATGACATATATATACTGTATATGACATTGTTGCCCATCCTGAAAAAATATTTGCCCACCCACATCTAGAATCCTGGCTACACCCTGGCAACAGGTGCAATATGCACCAACATACACATTCAGGTCCAGGAGTCGGTGCACAATAAAAATCTCTGACAGGTGGTTTAAAATAACCTACATATCAACAGGTTAATGTGCACCTCAGCTGTGCTTTGTTTATTGCTTGGTCTTTGAATCAATTTTTACCTGGTAAAACCGACACAAATGTAATACCTTTTGCTAATCAAAGTGTGCCCACAGAATCTGAGTTCTGTTGAACTCCTCTCTCTTTCATTGTAAAGATATATTACTTAGTATTTTCTTAATGTAACCATTGATACATTTGTTCTGCTTGAATTTAACGAGCTTGCTTTGAAGATATTCTTTAAAAAAATCTATATGACTTAAATTGTTTATATGGGAGAATATTACACTTAGCTACATAACACATGATTCATAGATGAATCAAAAGGCCACGGGCAACTCTCATTTGAGGATAATGAAGCATGAAATGGTGTTTTGGAATTAAATTTACATGGAAGGGAGGAGATTCAAAACAAAACAAAAAAATAATTAGTAGAGCAACTGTACAGCAAAAGTAGTGAATGTTTAAGTTTCACAATTACTAGCAGAGAACTGGCAAACATTTCATTGTTACTTTGATTTCCAATTTAAACAAATGTTAAATTCTTAAACACTTGGGCATTCAGAATCTGTTTGATAAAATAATAATGAGCTCTTTTGTAGTTTTCAGATGGTGGGATCTGGGCAGCATGGGAGCTGTAAAGCTTATGAATCTCAATAAGCAATAAGTCTAAGAAACAGAACATGGTTATATTCTGTCTCTTGGGTTGCTAAACTGCAGTTCGGAACTAGCTTCTTTTAGTGTCTCGCATGGAAGACAAAGAAGGAGTCGCAGGAAGGACTAACACAGGTTTATTCATTGATGGTCAGTATGAACATGAGGTAATGGCGGAGGTACATCTCATTATATATCGAAACACAATACATTTGAATCTTGTTGCACGGTAGCTTATTGGCTGCCACCGGCATGGCCTCGCCCAGGTCACACCTCTCTTCTTGTAGTTGTTTTCTGTAGCTCCTGATCATGTGGGGAATTTCCCGCGGCTGTTCGTGATTTGGGCAATGTGAACCATGTGAGACTGAACGCTCGCAGCTGCCCTCTATGGGCGGCTTGCTCGCGTTCCTTAACAGCTGAGATACATTGTGATTGTGGACTGGTTACATTCATATATTTAAAGTAACATTGTACATGCATACATAACATCCCTCCCCCCTAGGATGGGACGAAGTCCCTCAACCATTGTGGCTTGCCGCACGTGCGCCTTGGGCGTGCGGCCGCTTGACTTAACACAGGGGAGCCGGCGGCTCTTGATTCCGCGGAGTCCTGCCCTGCAATGGAGAGGGGGGACTCGTTAGTGGCTCGGCGTGGCGTCTGTGATGACCTTGCATTGGGGGACGGGAATGGAATGAATAGCTGGGAAGTGAATCCCTGCCTACCGTTTGAGGAGTTTGGGGACCCCCCCAGTACGAATCTCGGGACCGACGAAGAGGCCCTCGTGGCCTCGCCACCCCCCGCTGCCTGTCCGGGCGTGCTAGAGACTGTGGTGGGCGGACTTGCCCCTGTTGCCTGTCTTGGGGGTGTTGGTCTCCGGGGAGCGGGAGCAATGGTATACTCTAACACAAAGGGGCTAGGGGGACTGGGAGTACCAGGGGCTGAACTGAAACCCCTCTTCTCGCTAGGACGGGTGGGGGACCACTCCGCTACATCCCCCTGGTACTGCAACTCATGATCATCATCAAACTGATCCCTCTCTTTGAAAGTATCCTCCTCTGTGTCTCCCCCTTGGGTAATGCGGGTGGGGGAGGACCCTAACGCTGATTCCCCTCCACCTGTGACTCGCCTTCTGAGTTGGTCGGCGTGCCTTCTCCAGAGTAGACCTGAACTAGTCTCGACCCTGTAGGATACCGGCCCCGTTTGCTCAACAATTGTCCCTGGCACCCACGCTGGCCCCGAGGCCACGTAGTTCCTGCAGTGAACCGGGTCCCCTACCGAGAAACTTTTGGAGCTCTCTCCCCCTATGCTTATATTTCTCCCTTCATCCTCCACCCTGGACGGATCCATCCGGTCAAAAAGTGTTACCGGACGCCTCCTCATGAGGAGCTCGGCTGGGGAAAAGCCTGACGCTAAGGGGGTTGTCCTGTAGCAGATGAGGAACTGGCACAGATGCAGGTTCAACTCACCGGGACCCATGCGCCACAGTGCGTCTTTCGTAGTGCGCACTTGGCGCTCTACCTGACCGTTTGTGGCGGGGTGAAACGGGGCAGCGGTTATGTGCTTGACGGCGTTCCTCTCCATAAATGTTTTGAACTCTGCCGACGTGAAGGTACTAGCGTTATCGCTTACAAGGACATCGGGCAGGCCGAAGCAGGCAAACAGCTTGCGCAACTGTTTAATGGTTGCGGCAGAGGAAGTGCTGTTCATGGGGATTACCTCCAACCACTTGGAGTAGGAGTCGACAACTAGGAGAAACAAGGACCCGCGGAAAGGGCCAGCGAAGTCGACATGGATCTGGGACCATGGCCCGCGGGCCGTGTCCCATTCCCTATGGGGTAACTGGGACTCCTCGGGCCGAGAGCTCTGGCAGCTCTCGCACGTGCCCACTAAACGCTCTATGTCCCCGTCTATCTGGGGCCACCAAAAGAAACTCCTGGCCAGAGCCTTGGAGCGTACGATCCCGGGGTGGCTGGTGTGCAGTAGCCTCAGCACCTTGGCCCTCAGCTTCTCTGGGATAACCACCCACTGGCCCCAGAGTAAGCAGCCCCTTTCCAGAGAAAGCTCTACTCTGCGCCTGAAAAACGGCTTGAAATGTTCCTCGGGGGGAGAGACGGGCCACCCTTTTCTCACCCAGGAACTAACTTGGGCCAGGATCTTGTCGGCCGCCGTGGCCTTGGCGAGGTCGGCTGGCACAATTGGGGGTGAGTCGAGAGACTCGATCAGCAGGACTTGGTGTTCCTGCTCTACCTCGCATGTGGGATCCCCTAAACTAGGGAGAGGGGATCGGGACAGGGCGTCTGCATGGGAGATCTCCTTCCCTGGGCGATAGACTAGCTCATATTGGTAGGCGTTGAGAAAAATGGCCCAACGCAACATCCTGGGGGATAGAATTTGTGGGGTGGGTTTGCCGGTAGTGAAGATCCCCAGAAGCGGCTTGTGATCCGTCACTACCGTAAATTCGCGGCCGTATAGGAAATCGTGGAACTTCTTTGTTCCCGCGATTATTGCTAGGGCCTCCCTATCTGTTTGCGCGTAATTGCGCTCAGCCTTCAAGAGGGACCTTGAGTAGTACGCCATCGGGGCTTCCCTCCCGCTCTCCAACACATGGCACAGGACCGCCCCCACCCCCACCGGGGATGCATCACAGACTAGCACCACTGGTTTTTTCGGATCGAAGTGGGTCAGGATTGCATCCGAAGACAGGAATGACTTAAGCTCTTTGAATGCCCTCTCCTGCTTGTCCCCCCACCGCCAAACTGCATCCTTCTTAAGTAACGCATGCAGTGGCTCCGCGACCGATGCCTTCCGAGGCAGGAAGGAATGATAGAAATTTAGGAGCCCTAGGAATGACTGCATCTCTGGTTTCACGGTGGGGCAAGGGGCGTCTCTCACGGCCATTACCTTGGATTCGGAGGGTTTGATTCCGTCCGGTGTTACCTTAAACCCTAGGAACTCTACCTCCCTCGCGAAGAATACGCACTTGTCCCTCCTCAATCGAAGTCCTGCCCTCTCGAACACTGAGAGAACCCCATCTAGCCTCTTTGCTAACTCTAGTTCGCTCCCCGCTGTTATCAACACGTCGTCGAAGTATGGGAGAACGCCTGGAAGCCCCTTTAAAAGGCGTTCCACGAGGGACTGGAAAATTCCGGGGGCCGAATTCACGCCGAATTGAAGGCGCGTTACTTTAAACGCCCCCTTGTGCGTTACGATTGTTTGCGCGGCGGCAGCAGCCGGGGTTACAGAGAGCTGGTGGTACGCCTGGGCCAGATCTAACTTGGCGAAACACCTCCCCCCATGTAACGTGGCCAGCAAGTGGCTGACCACTGGCACTGGGTATGCATTTGGTCGAATGGCCTTATTTATCGTGCATTTATAGTCCGCACAAATCCTGACCTCCCCATTGGACTTGAGGGCTGTAACGATCGGCGTTTCCCACTCCACCGAATCAACTGGAACCAAAATCCCCTGCCCCACCAATTTGTCCAGTTCCGCCTCGATCTTGTCCTTGAGGGCGAAGGGCACCCTCCTTGGCTTGAGGCGGATGGGCCGGATTTCTGGGTCCAGTTCAAAGGAAACCGGGGGCCCCTTGTACTTCCCGAGCCCCTTCTTGAAAACGTCCGGGTGTGCGTTGCACACGTCCCGCATTGGGTCAGTCTCGATGGCGTTAATGCCGGACAGTTCGATCCCCAGGGGAGCAAACCACTGCGTTCCCAAAAGGCAGCACCTCCCCCCTTTAAGGACCACTAGGGGCAGTTTCTCGGAGTAGCTTTTGAACTTCACCTTGAAGTTCCCCACCCGCAACACTGGGATCCCATTTCCCTGCACGTCCCGTAAATTGGATCTCATGGCCCGCAGTTTGGGCCGCTTCTCTGGGGGAATGCGCATAAACTCTTTTTGGGACAGGATGGAATAAGAAGACCCTGAGTCTATCTCCTTCCTCACTGGGACCCCTTGCAACAGTACCTCTACGAAGAACCGCCGGTGCTCCAGGCCCACGCGGTTCACGCCTTCCTCGCTGTAGCCGGCTGAGACCTTCCTGGTGCCGGCCGCCTTTCGTTGTTGCGTCTGGGGATGGCTGGAACTGCCCTTGTCCTCGACTCGCCCGCGCCTGCATACTCGGGCGATGTGCCCCTTTCGGCCGCAGTTGTGGCACTCGGCCTTCCGGAACGGGCACCTTGTGCGGTCGTGGGCCGCCCCACAACCGTCGCAGTGGCGGCCCTGCCGTTCTTGGGTCTGCTGCTTCTCACCCCGCTTCTTGATCCTCTGGACGTCGTCGTCCTCGCTGGAGTAGGGGTCCGCTGTCGTGGACGACTCCTCGGCGGCTTGGGGGCCCGCCAGGCCATCTTCGCTGGTGTCCGCCGGGCCGCCTGCACTGGTGACTTGGCCCTCTCGGATGCGGCCCCTCGAGACTTGAATAGCCGGATGCCGCTCCTGGCCTCCTCGGCTGCTTGGGCCTCCCGCAGTACCTCGTTGAACGTGAGGTGATGGTCGCGGGTCATGAGCCTCCTCTGAAGCTCCTCGTCCCTCAAACCACACAGCATGCGGTCACGGAGGGCCTGGTCCAGGTCGTCCCACTGGCAATGCACCGCTGCAAGCCTGAGGGCCACCGCGTAGGCGGACACGGATTCGCCCGGTCGCTGGTCTCGCCTGTGGAATGCGACCCGGGCTGGGAAGATTGAGACGGGCGGCTGGAAATGCTCACGCAGCCTCTCCAGGATACGGTCGATGGGCACCTCGTCCACCTTCCGGGGGGCCACCAGGGTCATCAGGATCCGCAGCGTGGCCGGCCCCACCTGAGCCAGGAAGTGGGAGCGCATTTTCGCGGCGGCGGCGACGCCTGTTGCCTCCATTGCATGCCGAAACTGGCACTCGTAGAACTCCCATTGTTCGGGCTCGCTGACATCGACTGGTACGGCTTGACCTTGGGATTCGCCATCGATCCCACCTTCGTCGCCAATTTAGTGTCTCGCACGGAAGACAAAGAAGGAGTCGCAGGAAGGACTAACACAGGTTTATTCATTGATGGTCAGTATGAACATGAGGTAATGGCGGAGGTACATCTCATTATATATCGAAACACAATACATTTGAATCTTGTTGCACGGTAGCTTATTGGCTGCCACCGGCGTGGCCTCGCCCAGGTCACGCCTCTCTTCTTGTTGTTGTTTTCTGTAGCTCCTGATCATGTGGGGAATTTCCCGCGGCTGTTCGTGATTTGGGCAATGTGAACCATGTGAGACTGAACGCTCGCAGCTGCCCTCTATGGGCGGCTTGCTCGCGTTCCTTAACAGCTGAGATAAATTGTGATTGTGGACTGGTTACATTCATATATTTAAAGTAACATTGTACATGCATACATAACACTTCTTTTCCTTCAGGGCATGCAAAAGAAAACATTGCTACTGTTGGGATTTTTGTTCTCTTCTCTCTTTGACCCCCGTAGCTTTTGTTTCCTGGGATGAAGCAATAAATGGAATTCTTTCTTGCAAAATCATGGTCTGCAGGTAGAGCTTGAAGATTTACAACTGCCACTGGCTTTGGTGACTGGGAGAATTCTCAGAGCAATAGCCTAGAAAAATATTTTTTTCCTGAGATTCATTCACATTATCCAAATCAACAATATTATTTTGGTGAGGCAGACAACCTCTTCCTTCATTCATGCTTTCTTTTCCTCTTTGATAGTAAAAATCCTAGAGGTGGCTCTTCAGAAGTCTCCATCCCATATGCAGAAAAAGAAATTGGGTGTGCAATTTTGTCCTGTTTCTCCAGGGGAGGGAGAAATTCTCCAAATTACTCAGAGGTGTGAGGTGCACTCTTTTAGCAGTGACTGGAATTCATTACCATTGGAGCCGAGCCATGCCCCTCCCTCCAGATCTTCTGAAAACAGTTTAACTCAGGAATTCTCAACCTGTAGCCCACAGGTCGGATGCAGCCAGTGGCACCATTTCATGTGCCCCCCCCCACTGCCTCCACCACACCAGGAAGTGCCATGTGGTGGAGGAAGGGCAAAATGGTCATCCAGCCCCCAAAGCTGTCTGAGGGAGCGTGACCTGGCCCTTGACTTTAAAAGGTTGAGAATCTCTGGTTTAACTCTATAGAGAGACCTTTGAAGAAATATTGCCCCTGCCATAGTTCTTTTTCAGTTTGATGACCCCCATTGCCAAAAGTAGGTTTGTTCCATTTAGCATTCTGTGCTTGATCTATTTCAGTTGATCTGCCATAGTTTTGATTTTTGATTGGGTGGGATGGGTTGTTTTTAATGTTATTTGTAAACTGCCTAGAGGAGTGAGTATATGTTAGATGGACAGTATAAAACTGAAACACACAAGCAAGCAAATAAATAACTAAATAAATAGGGTCACAATTGCAAATATACTGATATATAAATTGTTCCAGAAAGTTGTATAAGAATGATAGTGTTATGTCCAACTCTAGGGGGAGGGGAATGAAGCTGGTGCTGTGGTATAAGTTTAAGACCTTCTTAAGAAAACCAACAGTTATAAAGATCTTCCAAACAGGAACATCAGAGAGGGCTTTCTCCTGTGTGACTCCCAGGAGGTGGAATCCACTCCCTTCAGAGCTGTGATCAGTTTTTGTCTACTGCTTTTAGGTAAAGGGTAAAGGTCACCCTTGCTCAAAAGCCAGTCATATCTGCCTCTAGGGTTCAGTGCTCATCTCTGTTTATAGCCAAAGAGCCGATGCTGTCTGCTTCTGCAAGACGTATCCGTGGACATGTAGCAGGCATGGCTAAACACCAGAGTGCATGAATGCTGTTTACCTTCCCACCGAAGTGGTCCCTATTAATCTACTTGCAATTTCTTGCTTTAGAACTGCTAGGTTCGCAGGAGCTGGGACAGACGATGGGAACTCATGCTGTCGTGCAGCACTCGGGTCTCAATCTGCTGACCTGCCGACCTTCCAGTCATCAAGTTCAGTGTCTTAACCACTCAGCCACTGCAGTCCCTTTTAGGCAGAGCATAAAAACTTCAAATTTTGAAAACTGCCATATAATGTTTAATCTATTATGTTGTTTTTATGTTGCTTATTTACACAAATTGCATGTCCATGAAAGGAAAAGAAAAAACACCAATTAAGAACTCTAAAATTTACTGATGCATATCAGTGGATTGAAACAGATCCAAATACATCCAAATCAAGCCAAACATGAATTTAAATCACCAAATTGGGTCTCAAACAAAATTGGAAGACACTGACACAGTGTCTAATGCTCATTCCTTATAGCTGCATTTTTTACAAAAGCAAAAGAGTGATATTGGTTCCTGAAGATAACACAGGCGAGGATATCTAAAATTATATAAATGTGCACAAGCTTGTGAGTTGTCGTAAAAGGTATCAGAGCCTCTCTCCCAAAGATCTACTGCCTGTATCACAGGACCCTCCCAGCTACAAGTGTCAACTCCAAAAACAGCAAAGAAAATAACTAGGAAGAAAGCTTTCTTGGCGGTGGGCTAATCCTTATGGGATAGTCTATCATTGGAGGTACAACGGCCACCTCCTTTGGTATTTTCAAGATACTCTCAAAATTGAGCTATGCTGAGAAGCTTATAAGGATATAGTTTCCTCCCGGAGATTCTTCTTGGACCCACAATTATAAATATTTATTTTAGTGTGCTGTTGCTCCTGGGTTGGAAACATTTCTTTTAATATTTTCATCATTATTTTCTTACTATATAAACTGCCCCAAGTGGTGAATTTTCACTAGATAGGTGATATACAAATATATTAAATAAAAGAAATAAATAAAATAAAACTTCTTTATTCGGCTAGCAAGGTGGAACAATACAATGGTCAGGAGGCGAATATGTATTTTATGTCTTATTCTTAGCATTTTACAAGACGTATCTTTTATTTGCGATAGAGTTTAAGTAAAAAAAATTACTAGTGAAATTGTCTTTGCAAACAAGTAAAGCATGTAACACAAATAAAGTAAGTGCATCTACCTTACTTTTATTACTTGTACCCTTCAATCCAAAAACTGGTTTGAAAAAGGGCCTCAGAAAAGAAGACAACAAAATACCCATTCAAAATCACTTCCAAAAGTGGACTGGAAGAAATTTAAGGGGAAGAAAAAGTTAACTCCCTTCCCAGCCACTGCAAAATGGGAGACAAAATGTGGTAAAATAATGCAGATTGGATGGGGGAGGAGGAGAAAAAAGGAGAAGGAAGGCAATGTCCCATTGATTGTCAGAGCTGCTTTTTCAGTATTTTCTTTACTTCACTGTGTATTTGTTCATTTGCAGGGATAATATCCTTGTGACTTGGATGTTTTTTTTGTAGCTGCTGTGATGCCTTATAATGAAGAATAAATCATTTGAGAAGTCAGGTCGACAAAGACCTTAGCCAATTTATGCATCCATCAATTAGAGACCATGTTTCTAGAGTTCAAAAAAAGAAACAAATTGACCTTCATCTAAGCTATATAAATCTGAGGATCACACCTACCCTATTACCATAGTGAGATGGAATAACTAGACAAATATTATTAGTTTCTGACTCTTGCTTTAAAATGAATGGCAATAGGTTGTGGGACCAGGTCCCTCAACAGTGCAATTGGTGCATCTGCATGGCTATGACATGCTTTGTCACCTCCAGGCTCTTGTGTTTTTCTTCTAACTACTGTACAAAGATAAAGGTGATATAAGCAGCATTGGGCATTACTCATCCCTAAATGTCTGTTTCATGAATGGGAGAGAATAGGTAAGGTCTCCCTTGCTCGAAAACCAGTCATGTCCAACTCTACTGCTCATCTCTGTTTTCAGAAAAAAGAGCTGTCTGTGCCTGCAGATGTTTTTGTGGTCATGTGACTGTCACAGAATGCTGTTACCTTCCCACCAAAGTGGTACCTATTTATCTACTTGCAATTTCTTGCTTTTGAACTGCTAGGTTGGCAGGAGCTGGGACAGATGGAAGGAGAGCCAAAATCATAGCTTTAGAACAGGGCCCACGGAGCTCTTTAATATGGCCCACAGTGGCCGCCACCACTGTTGAAAACGTAAGCAGTGGGAGCAATCATGCCTCTGGCCCCCACAGATGAGTGTTGGGCAGGAACGGCTCTTGGTGGGAAAATGTTCAGATCCCTTGCTCTAGATCCTCCCATGTTATGTAGTATATTAGGCAGCAAGGGATCTCCAATGGTTTCAGTCTTGGGTGAGTACTTCAGCATCCTCCCATGTCATTTTCAGGGTCTTTAGATCTGCCATGAAAGTTCTTCACCATGTATTTCGAGGGTGTCCTCATTGTCATTTGGTGTTAGGAAGAGTTCACATTATTGCCACCTTAGGGATCCCGTTTTTCTCCATACAAAAAAAAATAAAATATGATCTGCCATTTGGAGTTTTCTTCATTTAATGGTGTTCTGTAATTTACACAAACCACTCCTTCAAAGCACCTCCTCATTGTTAATTTGGTCAAATTAATGAATCTTTAAAATTTGGCAGAGGCATCTCCGCTGGAAGACTTCAAGTCTCTTGTTTATACTTGCTGATGCCCTCCAAGTCTCTTAGGCATGGATGTCTTCAGGATGATTATGGAGGTGAACAAAATCATAGAGAGGGGGTAATACTGGCCTGTAAAGCGGTTCAGAGGGTTTAGTGTATTAGAACCAAGACACAGGACACAGCCTCGGGCTGGGTTAACTCAGGTTTATTGCATGGTGGACAGAGGGAACATGAGGTAATGGCGGATCAATAGCTCTTTATATACGGTAGTAACACATTTGAACGTGGTTCCATGATAGCCCATTGGCTACTGTCTGCGTGACGTCATTGCTGGTCACGCCCTTCTTGTCCAGGTGTAGGTGGTGGCGGGAAAACTTCCCGCGCTGTTGCCTTTGATGAGTTTGGACCAAGAGAGCTTGGACGCTCGCTGCTGCCAGCTGGTGGTCATTAGCTCGCGTCCGATTACAGGGTTTATGTGATACAGCTGAAGGTTACATTGTTACCCGTTGGCAAGGTTACATTGGTTAAGATACATTGTTATCCATGTAGAAGATTACTCCATTAGAACACAACACTCCTCCCCCCTAGGATGAGACGAAGTCTCGAACTCAACACTCCCCCCCCCTAGGATGAGACGAAGTCTCTCAGCCAAGATGGCTTATTTCGAACACGCTGGGGTCTCGATGCGGGCTGCCTTTCCCCGGGTTTGCTACCTTCTCTTTGTCCCCTGTTTTCCTGTCCTGTAATTGGAGAGGGAGACTCGTTAGTGACTTGCCGCGGCTCCGCGGCGTTGTTGGGAGGTGTGTGCTTTATTAGGGAAGAACCGGGGGCACTGGGGGCTAACGAAAAACCCCTCTTCTCGCTTGGATGGGTGGGGGAACACTCCCGAAAACCCCCCCGGCTCGCAAAATCAAAATCAGAATTAAATTCGGGGGCAGCGGTCGCGAACTCCTCTCCCCCTTCCCCGGCCCCTGATAGAGCTGACGTATCAAAAGGGTATGAGTCGGGGCCGCTGCTTTCCCCCCTTGTTTGGGACTGTTGTCCGTTGCTGTCTCCCCCTTGGGCTAAACGGGTGGGGGAGAACCCTAATGCTGAATCCTGTTGCTGAGCCCCACTGACCGGCCCCCCACTCACTCGGTGCCTAAGTTGGTCCGCGTGCCTCCTCCAGAGGAGACCGGTGCTAGTCTCGACCCGGTACGACACCGGCCCCGTCTGTTCCACAACCGTCCCTGGTACCCAGGCTGGACCTGCGCTGGCGTAATTCCTGCAATGCACAGGGTCGCCGACGGCGAAACCTTTCAAGACTGCCAACCCTATGTTTTTTCCTTTGTCCTCGACTCTCGTCGGGTCTAGCCTGGACAGGATCGTGGTCAGTTTTCGCCGCATCAGCAGCTCTGCCGGCGAGTAACCTGACGCTAGGGGGGTCACCCTATACGCTAATAAAAACTGACATACTTGGTGATTTAGGTCCCCTGGGCCCATGCGCCGCAGCGCATCCTTTGTTGTACGCACCAGCCGTTCCACTTGGCCATTCGTGGCCGGGTGAAACGGCGCGGATGTGACATGCCGAATGGCGTTTGCCTCCATGAATGCCCTGAACTCAGCGGAGGTGAAACAACTAGCGTTATCGCTGACCAAAGTGTCGGGTAGACCGAACGTGGAAAAGACTCTCCTTAGCTGGCTAATTGTAGTGGCGGAGGACGTGCTCTTTACTGGGATAACCTCCAGCCACTTGGAGAACGCATCCACTACCAGGAGAAACATGGTTCCTCGGAACGGGCCAGCGAAGTCTACGTGCACCCTGGACCATGGCCCCCTTGCTGCGTCCCATTCCCTATGCGGAAGACGGGCCTCCTCCGGTCGGGAGCCCTGGCATGCCTCACAAGTGCCGACCATGTGCTCAATGTCCGCGTCCAGCTGTGGCCACCAGAAGTAACTCCGGGCCAGCGCCTTGGAACGGACGATGCCCGGGTGGCTTACGTGCAGCAGTTCGAGTACCCTCGATCGCAGGGACGTAGGAACCACCACACGTTGACCCCACAAAAGGCACCCCCTCTCTAGGGACAACTCTATTTTTTTTCGAAAAAATGGGTCGAATTCCGTACCTGGGGATGACGCCGGCCACCCCTTCTGTAGCCATGAACTAACTTTCTCTAGCGTTCTGTCCTTGCCTGTCGCCCTAGCAATGTCGGCCGGTACTATTGGGGGTGAGTCTAAAACCTCTATTAACAAAACCTGGTGATCTCTCTCCGCCCTTTCCTTTTGGACGCCCGACAAGGGCAAAGGAGACCTCGAGAGTGCGTCTGCATGGCTGATCTCCTTTCCGGGCCGGTATTCCAACTCATGTTGGTATGCGTTGAGAAAGATAGCCCACCGCAGCATTCTTGGGGACAGGATCTGTGGCGTGGGCTTATTTGCAGTGAAAATTCCTAACAGGGGCTTGTGGTCAGTCACGATTTTGAACGGCCGACCATACAGAAAATCGTGAAATTTTTTGGTTCCCGCTACTATCGCTAATGCCTCCCTGTCGATCTGTGCGTAATTACGCTCTGCTTGGGACAGGGACCTTGAATAAAACGCTATCGGGGCCTCCCTTCCGTCGTCCAACACGTGGCAAAGCACCGCCCCCACCCCCACCGGGGACGCATCACAAACTAAGACCACTGGCCGTTTGGGGTCGAAATGAGTTAGGATTGCCTCGGATGTTAGGAGTTGCTTTAACTCTTTAAAAGCCCTCTCTTGCTCGTCACCCCACAGCCATGTTTCCTCCTTTTTAAGCAACCGATGGAGCGGTTCGGCCACAGACGCCTTCCGTGGAAGGAAGGTATGGTAAAAATTTAGGAGCCCCAGGAATGACTGTAGTTCGGTTTTGGATGTGGGGCGAGGAGCCTTCTTGATGGCAGCTACTTTGGATTTGGACGGCTTAATTCCCTCGGGTGTGACACGGAACCCTAAAAACTCAACCTCTGTTTCGAAAAAAACGCATTTGTCTTTTCTCAGCCGCAGCCCCGCTTTCTCGAACACAGTCAGTACTTTATCCAATCTCTTTGCCAGTTCAGCCTCACTCCCCCCTGTTATCAACACGTCATCAAAATAAGGCAACACCCCCTCCAGCCCCTTCAGGAGGCGTTCCACAAGCGACTGAAAAAGGCCGGGTGCCGAGTTCACGCCGAACTGTAAACGCGACACCTGGAACGCCCCTTTGTGTGTGACTATCGTTTGTGCCGCGGCCGTGGCGGGAGTTACAGGGAGTTGCTGATAGGCTTGTGCCAAATCGAGTTTAGCGAAACACTTTCCCCCATTCAGCCTGGCCAGAAGGTGGCTGACCACCGGCACCGGGTATGCATTAGGGCGGATCGCCTTATTAATTGTACACTTATAATCAGCGCAAATGCGCACCTCCCCGTTAGCCTTCAGAGCGGTCACAATTGGAGTTTCCCACTCCGCGGAATCAACAGGAATAAGAATCCCCTGGCCCACCAGTTTGTCCAGTTCCGCTTCTATTTTGTCCTTTAATGCGAATGGCACCCTGCGCGGTTTGAGTCTTATCGGGCGGACCTCTGGGTCTAGGTCGAAGGCTACAGGGGGTCCCTTGAACTTTCCCAGTCCTTTTTCGAAAACGGCGGGATGCGCGTCGCACACCGCTTGTATTGGATCCACCCCCACTGTATGCACTCCCCCTATGAACAACCCTAGGGGCTGAAACCACTGCGTCCCTAGGAGGCTATAACTTCCCCCCTTAAGGACAACTAGGGGCAGTTCCGCAGAATGTCTCTTAAAACTGACCCGAAATTTCCCGACCCCCAACATCGGAATGCTGTTTCCCTGTACGTCTCGCAACGTGGACCTCAGCGTTTTAAGCTTGGGCCGCACGTGGGGGTCGATTTTCAAGAACTCTTTCTGGGGAATTATAGAGTAGGAGGACCCCGAGTCAATTTCCATCCTGATAGGGGCCCCTTGTACTAGTACCTCAACGAAGTAATGGGATTGTCCCGCGGACACGCTGAACACGGGGGCATCGACCTCGCTGTCGTCCGAGATGCGGCCCACGCCGTCCTGCTTCCTCGTGGTCTGGGCGCCATCTTTGGACCTCGCTGGACGGTCCGGTCTGGTCGAACGGTCTTGTGACTGCCTCCGGCCCTCCTTCCGCTTTCTGCATGCCTTGGCGATGTGCCCCCGGCGACCGCAGGTGTAACACTCAGCTTTTCTGAATGGGCACCTCGCGCGCTCATGGGCTGCTCCGCAACCATCGCAGCGGCGCCCTCCTTTTCGGACCTTCTGGACCTCCTCGCCATCGCTGCCTTCTGTGGACGACTTCGAGGCTCGTCGGGTTGCGTGCACCGACTGCCCGGACCTTCCGTGCACCGAATTTTCCGCTTTTCCGGCTCTAGGACGCCACTCCCGCCACTGGTGCATTTCGTCCACTCCAGCATTCGTGGCTTCCGCGGCTTCCGCGGCCTCTACAACTTCAGCCAGCGTGGGTGGTGGCTCCTTGTTCATCAAGCTGCGCTGCACCTCCTTGTCCTTCAGGCCACACAGAACTCCGTCCCTGAGGGCCATCTCTAGGTTGTCCCATCTGCAGGGGACGGCGGCTATTCTCATGGCTGTTACGAATGCCTCAACCGACTCGTCCGGCGCTTGAACTCGCCTCCAAAACGCGCTCCGAGCGGGAAACATTGCCCTCGAGGGTCGGAAACGCTCACGCAGCAGCTTCATAATGTCCTCGGCTTTGAAATCGCTCACCTTCTTCGGTGCAATGATGCCCACCAGCGTTCGCTTGGTTTCTATCCCCAGCATTCTGGTGAGGATGGCCCTCTTCCTCTCCTCGTCGTCTTCTTTGACTTTGAGTTCCACCAGTGCCGCCTGGAAGTCCATCTCAAAAAGCTCCCAGTCTTGCGGTTTGGTGATGTTGAACCCGCTCTGTGCCCTGGCTCCTTGGGGATCCATTATCCCATCCTCGTCGCCAATTTAGTGTATTAGAACCAAGACACAGGACACAGCCTCGGGCTGGGTTAACTCAGGTTTATTACATGGTGGACAGAGGGAACATGAGGTAATGGCGGATCAATAGCTCTTTATATACGGTAGTAACACATTTGAACGTGGTTCCATGATAGCCCATTGGCTACTGTCTGCGTGACGTCATTGCTGGTCACGCCCTTCTTGTCCAGGTGTAGGTGGTGGCGGGAAAACTTCCCGCGCTGTTGCCTTTGATGAGTTTGGACCAAGAGAGCTTGGACGCTCGCTGCTGCCAGCTGGTGGTCATTAGCTCGCGTCCGATTACAGGGTTTATGTGATACAGCTGAAGGTTACATTGTTACCCGTTGGCAAGGTTACATTGGTTAAGATACATTGTTATCCATGTAGAAGATTACTCCATTAGAACACAACAGAGGGGATAAGCACAACAGGGATATTTTGCAGATTGTGGAATACAACTTCTATCCTTGCAATTGAAAGAACAGCATTTAAGTGCCAAATGTGGTTCGTTTCAGGAAACCTCAGGTGATGCACATTAGGACAAAATAAGTGATGCTTATATGTAAAAAATCTCCAGATATACAACAATGAGGTATAAGCTGGTGGTGACAGATCAGAATGTCTACATTGGTGATGCAAAGGCTTGCTTCTCTCACACTCTAGTGGGAGGACCCAGACCCACCAAAAATATTCTCTTTGCTCCGTAAAAAGGCCAGACTTTTTACTGCACTCTTGTTAGAGAACAGTGTGAAAACAAGAATGATAGTTTTGTACACATTAAAGAAAAGTGTACAATCTAATATTCAATGCAGGGAAAGCAACTTGCACAGAAACGATGACGGTATCAGGATTGGCTTTTAACAAGCAAAAGCATTGTCGGGGGAAACTGATCCTGTCTTTTAAATAGCTGGCTGGTCATTCTGGGCTTACTCTTGGAAGAAAAGGTTGCTATTTTTATGCAATGACAAATTTATGCAAATTATGGAGTTCTGATCAAGGTAAAATACCACCCATTGCTTTGTTGAGGAATACTGCAGAGCGTCAAAATGCTTTGAGGAGCTGCCTTGCCAAGTCAATATAATTTAAACTGAGAAATATAAATAATTACCTGAGCATCCTTTATAACCTTAATCCAGGGGTGTCCAAACTTTTCGGGCTGCGGGCCAGTCACATGGTGGTTCTTCCCACCAGAAGCAGAAGTAAAACACACACACACATGCGTAAAACGTGTTTACGACAGTCACAGGTGCATTTACAGCAGCGTTTTGCTCATGCACAAGCACATTTTACTTCTGCTTCTGAGGGCAGCAAGGATCAGATCATTTGGCACCAGGAGCCGGATCTGGCCCGAGGGCCATAGTTTGGGTACCCCTGCCTTAATCAATACTATGGAATCTACAGTGGTTCAATAACACTTTAACTGAGATAGCTCCATTGTCAGGAATCCTGAGGCCTGTGGTTTGGCAAGCTACTTCATGTTATTTGCTGTACTTCAGGGGATTACTCTTTAACAAACACAACAAGGGGCATGACTCAAGAAAACCTTAACAATTTCAGGCATATTAGAGAATAAACAAGACAAAAATGCTGTAGCACTTTAATGTGAGCTTTCGTGGATCAAGTCCACTTCGTCAGACATGGGAGTGAGACTTCATGGCATCAATTTATATACATCAGATAGAGAGGCACAGAGTGGTTGTCTCCCAGGAATTTGGAAATTCAATTCCATCCTGTGCATCCCAGGAGAAGAGCTAACCCGTGTAGTCTTGAGCAAGCTGCACAGTCCAGGGCACTCCAAGAAGAAGGGAATGGTAAATCAAATCTGAGTATTGTATCATTAAAAACCCTGGAAAGAGTCACCATAAGTTAAAATTGACTTGATGGCACATAATTACTATAATTAACAGCAGGTATGTTTTTCCACTGCCAGTAGCTGAATGGATGTTAAATTCGCATCTCCCTGAAAATAAACAGTGAACCACATGACAATGCCAGGTTAATCTTACCATGTCAATAAAATTAAATCATAAATAAAATCCATGATTTCCAGAGATGAAAGCTCCCCTCAATAATTCACTTGCCTCTTTAGTACAAAACCTGATACTCCCTGCTCCACAAGAATCCTTTTCTGTTGCCAGTGTGAAGTGTTTCCCCGATCACTTTACTGCTGCCAACCACTCCTGTTCAGTGCAGCTGCTCCTTTCAAGGATGAAAAGCATCTTCCCACTTCAAGGAGCCTTTGCTTCTCATGATTAAGAGTTGTGTAAGCACATGCCCGTCATTCATATTCAGTAACAGGGTCAAAATGGCACCTCTAATTAAAAGAATAAGAATTAGATTACAACTTTCTTTCCTTACTTCCCCCCAAGGTTTATGCTTCTGGCGGATTACCCACAGCTGCTCCAAAGGAACTCTAGACACCCACCTCCAGGCATACATATCCTCCCATCCTAGGCAGAAGTGTATAGAACAGATAAGGATGTGAATCAAGTTTCAGTTTCCCAGTCTCAAACAAACAGGATTAACTGGGTGTTTCACTCGGAACGAAGGGCAGGTACCTTTTGCACTATTGCATTAAATGTGTTGTGTGACAGACACTCAACTTGTCTGCACAATATGTGGTTCGTTTTCATTCCATGATATGAACATTCCCAGGGGCATTTGCCAACAAGCAGCCACACTGGATGGGGAAAGCTAAGCTTTTCATCATGTTGTGACACAGGGTTGCTCTAACATGGTACTTTCATGGGGTGTCCTTTTCTGTTCTTTCTCAAACAGAGTTGCCTGGCTGCAGAAGAAATAGAGAAGAGGTTGACAGCCAAAATAGCTATGGAGCCCCACCCAACCATTAGGCTAGCAAATGTTGCATGGTATTAACCCGTTAAATATTTAGTGTGTTATTACTGTCTCTTTGGTGCCAGTGATGAAGGGATGTGTTTATGAGATTTTCTGCCTCACATGCTATACTTCCCTAAAATCACACTGACTATGGGCACCACAAGTTTGGCTCGAGACTGGAGGACACGTGCCATCTACTACACCAAAATGTCTTGGACTGCCTCAGTCACTGAGGACACAATTTGAATCAAAATCTATATTTTAGCTGAAATTCCTCATGCCACCATAGAGAATCAAAGCTGGGGGGTGAGGTTTAAGCTATGATTTTCCATTGACTGGAAAAGTCTGTGTATTTCTTCATCTTATAATAACTCATGACCCAACCAGGGGAAAAAGTGCCATAGCCCAAAATTTGGGGGTGAAGTATCCTCTCACCTGTCTGAACACAAACCACTCTCTTCTTGCCTTCAAACGTCTACCCCAGAGGGGATGAATTGACACTCTCAGTGATTGACTCAATGGACTACAGTGGTGGAAAACCTTGGCATTCCAGCTGTTCTTGAACTTCAAATCCCAGAAGCCCTGATCAGCAGGAGTGCTGATTTGGGCTTCTGGAATTAAATTCCAAGAACACCTGGAGTGCCAAGGTTTGCCTTCACTGGACTAGACCATCTTGTAAGGCTCTACTAGCTGAGTTATCGCCAACACAATTTCCACCTGTGTCCTCAGATGCAGTTTTTAGTACAGTACTATATTTTTAAAAATTAAAATTATAGCCAAGAATAAATCTTAAGCAAAATCTCATGCAACCCTTAGCCATCCCATTCCCGCCTGCCTTCTTACCAGATGGGGAAGATGAAGACTCTGCCTTGATATGCATCATTGTTTTCTTTGTTTTGCTTGTTTGGATGTGAGAGTGTGAATGAATTATTATTTTTGCTCTATCTGTTGGGCTCAGTTTATTATGTTATTCCTTATGCTCCATTAACCATTTCTTAGATATAAAGATGGTGGATGGTTAAAGGCAAACACCACACTTTTAACCTCTTGGAGATACTTGGAGGGGAAAGAAAGAAAGTAAGAGGGAGAACCTGGGGATGACCCAGTCAAGTGGGAGGACTTGGGGGAGGGGGGTTATGAAGAGCAATGGGGAGAGAGGGAGACAGGTAAGCAACCTTATGGAAAGGAGGAACAGTAGAGGGCTCTCCATGTGTTTAGGGTATTCTGTTTGTATGTGGGAGGTAGAGAAAGTCAGAGAGTGTGTGTGAGTGTATTTGGAAAGAAATAAAGAAATGTATTAGATTTTGTGTGAACGGAGAGAAAGAACTTTTGAGGGAAAGACCTGTGCTTTCAAATGACTGTACATGGGCTTTCTTGCTTAGAATCAACATATGCTGTGTCGTGTCCAGGATTCTAGACATGTTACTTATGTTTAGCTTCATTTCTTGGCCTTCGTTGCTTTTCCCTGACAGCTCTCTTGTGATTATGCCCAAGTCACTTCCTCAAAATTCCCCATGTGCTTTTTAGCTGAAAATAGTTAGAAACTGCTGGTGTAATTAGTTCAGATATGAACGGATATGAATTACTGTACATATTGGGAAGTGTTGATTGTTGATTGTGTGTTATAAATTTGAAAATATCTTTAATTATTTCCTCCCTTTGTCTAAGCATTTTATGTTTAACTAGCAGAGGTTGCCCGGCGTTGCCGGGCTGTTTTAAATTGTGTTGGAAGGTTAAATTGTGTTAATGTTTTTTAAAAATTGCTTAGTCTGTAATTTTAATTTTTTAAATGTTTATTTATGTAAATTTTTTTTGGCTTGCCTGTTATTAACTGTGATCTGCCTTTTTTGGTTTTTTTGGAGGATTAATAAAAGAACAAAGTATGATATAATTTTCAAATTGTTTTATGTAAGCGAATAATGTTTTAGTTTTTTGAATTTTTTTTAATTAGTTGTACAGTAGGTCATAATTTTAATAATGTAAAAGTAAATGTTTTTTACATTCAATGTTTTTAAAATGTGTTTAGATGTTTTGGGTTTAAATTTGAGTTAAAACTCAGCACAGGATTTTTAAAGGTTTCTATTGTATTTTATTGACATATGTTTGTGATTTGTGTTAAAGTGTGTTTTAGTGTAATGTTTTTGACTTTTTATTGGTGTGACCTTTTGTGTAAAATTGTGAATTTGTGTTATGTTTTTGATTTGTTTTTACTCTTGTGGCCTTTTGTTTGGAGCTGTTGTGTGTTTTTGAATTGTTTTTACTATTGTGGCCAGCAGGTGGTGCTGGTAGGGGTTATTGTATTTTGACTGTTTTTTCTTTCCTGGCCTCTGGGTGGAGCTTCTTCTGGTAAGTAGTCTCTTTCTTTATTCATTTCTTTTCCAGTCCTGGTGGAGGTAGGACATCTTTTGGTAAGTTTGCTTGTTTTCTTTCTTTTGTGTGTGTGTGGGCGGGGTTGGGGGGTTGGGTTGGAATTTGTATTTGTTGTCTGTTTGTTTTGTTTTTGATTGTGTTTTTGTTTACTTTGTATTGTTTTTGGTGTTTTTGTTTTTGTGTATTTTTGGATGTTTTTGTCTGTGTTTTAAGTAATTTTAAAAAATTGTTTATTTGGTGGTGGGGAGGGGGCGTGGTCATTGGGGGTTAGGAAGGGTGGGCTAGGTGGTGGGGAGGGGGCATGGTCGTTGGGGGTTAGGAAGGGTGGGCTAGGTGGTGTGGAGGGGGGGTTGGTGGGGGATAGGAAGGGTGGGCTAGGTGGTGGGGAGAGGGGCATGGTCATTGGGGGTTAGGAAGGGTGGGCTAGGTGGTGGGGAGAGGGGCATGGTCGTTGGGGGTTAGGAAGGGTGGGCTAGGTGGTGGGGAGGGGGGCTTTATTGTGTTATGGTGCTTTGAGTGTGTGGACTTATGAAAGTAGATCAGGGTTTCCCCTTTAATATCAGTGGGTGAGGGGTTGCGACCCCCCTCTCCGCTGGCTCCCCTGGGGTTGGGAGGTTTGGGGGGACAAAAGTGGTATGTCCCCCCAACCCTTCTGGACCCAGGAGACCAGGGAGAGTGGATCGATTCCACCCCCTCCTTAAAACAACTCCGTTTTTAAAGAGAAGAAACCGCTTGGTTTCTTCTCTTTAAAGATGGAGTTTTTTTAGGAGGGGGGGAATCGATCCACTCTCCCTGGTCTCCTGGGTCCAGAATGGTTGGGGTGGGGGCATACCCCTTTTGTCCCCACAAACCTCCCAACCCTAGGGTAGCCAACGGAGAGGGGGATCGCAACCCCCCCACCCACTGATGTTAAAGGGGAAACTCCAGTCAGGTCCTTCAGGCGCTGTTGGTGAGGGAAAGAAAGCCAGCTGGTGTTTGCTTGGCTGTGAGGCGGTGAGTTGTTTTTCGTTGGGGGTTATGAAGGGTGGGCTAGGTGGTGGGGAGGGGGCATGGTTGTTGGGGTTAGGAAGGGTGGGCTAGGTGGTGGGGAGGGGGCATGGTCATTGGGGTTAGGAAGGGTAGGCTAGGTGGTGGGGAGGGGGGCATGGTCGTTGGGGTTATGAAGGGTGGGCTAGGTGGTGGGGAGGGGGGCATAGTCATTGGGGTTAGGAAGGGTGGGCAAGGTGGTGGGGAGGGGGGCATGGTCATTGGGGTTAGGAAGGGTGGGCTAGGTGGTGGGGAGGGGGCATGGTCATTGGGGTTAGGAAGGGTGGGCTAGGTGGTGGGGAGGGGGGCATGGTCGTTGGGGTTAGGAAGGGTGGGCTAGGTGGTGGGGAGGGGGCATGGTCATTGGGGTTAGAAAGGGTGGGCTAGGTGGTGGGGAGGGGGGCTTTAGTGTGTTATGGTGCTTTGTGTGGAGTCGTGAAAGTAGATCGGGTTTCCCCTTTAATATCAGTGGGTGGGGCTTGCGACCCCCCTCTCCGCTGGCTCCCCTGGAATTGGGAGGTTTGGGGGGACAAAAGGGGTATGTCCTCTCCCCAACCCTTCTGGACCCAGGAGACCAGGGAGAGCGGATCGATTCCCCCCCCTCTCCTTAAAACAACTCCGTTTTTAAAGAGAAGAAAAGACGGAGTTGTTTTTAGGAGGGGGGGAATCGATCCCCTCTCCCTGGTCTCCTGGGTCCAGAAGGGTTTGGGCAACATACCCCTTTTGTCCCCACAAAGGTAGCCAGCGGAGTGGGGGATCGCAAACCCCCCCCTACTGATATTAAAGGGGAAACTCCAGTCGGGACATTCAGGCGCCGTGGGTGAGGGAAAGAAAGCCGGCTGGTGTTTGCTTGGCTGTGAGGCGGTGATTTGTTTTTCTTTTTAATTTTTCGGGCGCTGGGGCTTGTAGTTATGGGTTGGTGCTTTGTGTTTGTGCTGCGTTTTTTTTAAATGCTTTTCTTTTGATTGGCTGCGGCGCGTTTCCGAACGCTGCGCCGTGCGAGAGCCTCTCAGCCTGATTGGCTCTGGCGCGGCGCAAGGAATGTTGGGAATTGAAGTTGTTTCCCTTTCTTTGCATTTGTGGGGCTGTTGCCCCACTGCCTGTTTTCTCAATCCTTCGTTGACCTGCGTACCCAGATCGGCCGTGTGCACGAAGGGTGAGTGCAGGCAAGTAGGGCGAGGCATAGCAACCTATAGCCAGTTCCAACGGTTAACCCTTGGATTTATAGGTTAAGATTTCGAATTACTTTGGATTATTCTCCTTGTACTTACAATATTTGCTTTTTGGCAATTGTTCCTTGCTTATTATTGTTTTTCCTTTCTTAATTGGAACAAGATTTCCTGTCCAAATCCGTTGCTAGGCAGATTGTGGGTTACTTGTATAAAATGAATTCTACTCAGGAACCAGTGGCAGACCAGGAACAGTTTTGTTTGATATGCAAGATATTTTATTTTTCCACATATATTGTGCTATGTCTTCACAGCAGATATTGTGCCCGAAATTCCTATTAAAAACCAGGTGTTTTTTTTTCTTCATTTTAGAGAGAGTTATCTATCCTTAGGAACTTTGGTAACTTGATGACTGGAAGGCCGGCAGGACAGCAGTTCAAGACCCAAGTGCTGCATGAAGGAGTGAGTTCTCATCTCTGCCCCAGCTCCTGCCAATCTAGCAGTTCAAAAGCAAGAAATTGCAAGTAGATAAATAGTTACCATTCTGGTGGGAAGGTAACAGTTTTCTGTGCACTCCCGTGTCTAGTCATGCCTGTCACATGTCCACAGAAACGACTGCAGACACAGACAGTTCTGGCTCTTTGGCTGTAAATGGAGATGAACACCAAATCCTAGAGTCAGATATAACTGGCTTCTGAGCTAGGGTGACCTTTACCTTTACCTATCTATCCTTAAAAGAAAGATATTTTTTCTTCAAAAAGAGCCCCCTTTTTGAAGGAATTATTCCCCATTAAAGTTAATGACTTGTGGTGCAAAAAAGAGAAAGTAAAATCTGAGAGTGCAAAAAGGGATCAAGGAAACAAAATAATTGCTGGGATGCAGTGGGTTTTCCTCCTGAAATAACATTTGGTGTAGTGTTTTCTAAATAGATTTTCATTTCCAGTCAGGGTGAAAGACAGATCAGGATCAAGATGGCTTACAGTTGTCTGACAAGGATATCGACTCTCAGTCATGTAACAACAGTAACAACTAAAAGAGTTTCCCTCACACCACCGAAATTATATGACTGAAACAAGGAAGGGTTAGGGTATCCAGGAGTTCATTTTCCGCTAATTAGTTGTGTACTCAAAATAGCCTGACATTCAAATAGATTCTTAACTTTAGATATGATTGATGTTAAATGTATACCTTTTGCATCAGGTTCTAGTTAGTAAGTCTTCATGTTCCAATAAATTTCCCTCCTCCTTCCCCGTATCTGGTGCATCAAATCCTCCAAAAGTTACTTTGCTTCAATAGGCTATTCTAGTTGTGATTCACTACCTAAAGTAAACGACAACCTGAGTTAACCCATTTTAAACCAATGAAGTTGTGGAGGAGTGGACTTACTAAACACTACTAATTCACTACTGTAGAGTGACTTACTATACTAATTCACTACTGTAGACTTACTATGCAAAGGAACAGGAGATCAGCCATTTGTCTGCATGTTCTTTTAAATTACATGCTATTATTAATAAAATGTTTTTACTGCCACAGAAATCCTTCTGTTCTCAATTTTGTCTGCATATCACAGTTCCATCTTGCAGTGTGGGGCTTGAGATGCACTGACTCCCAAGTAAGTGAGCTGCAAGGCCAGCCAACATCCTGAGGACCCACCAGAGAATATGATGCAGACGATTCCCAGAAGCAGGTCCAAAGTAAGCAATGGAGGCATCCACTGTGGGAACAGATTGACATGAGAAAGACTTTCTTAGGTAGCTCATTTCCCATCTCACAATCAATAGCCCACACACAGTCTAAGTGCCAAAAAGACATACTGCTGCCTGAGACAGGACAGCCAGTGGTTCCTCTCTCCTCAGCCAAGTTAAAACTAACTGTACCTAAAGCTGGCCATTTTTTTTTTTGCACAGGAAATAAAAAACCAAAATATACAACCAAAACATGAAACAGGAACCACTTGTCCTCAGATATAAAAATACAATAACAACAAAAAAAATTGAAATAGTGGATAAAATTGTCTATTTGGGGAGTATGTTAAATGAAAATTGGGATCCCGAGGTAGAGATTAAAATACAAGTAGAAAAAGCAAGATTCACCATCATAAAAATGCAACACTTGTTAAACAATAGAGATCTAACTCTTGCTACAAAGATCCGAATAGTGAGATGCTACATATTCCCAGTGTTGTTGTTGCCAGTATGGAAAGTTCAGTTCAAGTGGCGGTGTTACCTGGAAAATAGCTATCCCTTTTTTCTGTTGTAGGTCTAAACAGCTATAGACCTATGAACCACCTAATTTAATTCAAAAAGTTCTTCCACTGGCAGAACCCCAGGAATCCCAGAGGCTTAGATTTCAGGCAAAAAGAAGGTTTTATTGAAAATGCATTTAATCAATAGCGGTCCCATGCTGGTCAAAGACAATTCTCAAACCTGCCTGCTATAAAAATCTAAACATGAGCTTCCCTAACTATATTTTGAAAGAGCCAGAGAGAGAGAGATGAAGTCCCGACAATGCGAAGTCTTCTTATCATACCTGTCAACCATCCCGATTTGGCCGTGAAAACCCTGTAATTTGATGTCCATTGACGTCATAACCCGCCCCGCGCTGCCAAAACCCCATAATTTGGCAGCAGGGGAAAATGCTTTCCATGCATGCGTGGAAGGGTTTTACCCCTTCCGCACATGCGCGGAAGCGCTATGCCGCTTGCATAGGGGCTGCGCAAGCGGCATAGCACTTCCACGCATGCGCAGAAGGGGTAAAACCCTTCCATGCATGCGTGGAAAGCGACCTGCACACAAGCGATGTGCGCAGGTCCCGTTTTTCCTGAGCCGAGGGTTGACAGGTATGCTTCTTATACATTTCTACAGATATAGACTAATCCTATCACCTATCTACTGTTAAAATAAGTTTTTTTTTTACAAAGAAACAATAACCTTGCAACAGGTGGTCATTTCATAGATAAGTAACCCAATTTTTGGGTTACAACAGTAAATATTTGTGCAAATATATGGTAACGGTAAAAGATTACAATTTCCAGGAAAGAATAGTGGGAGGAGGTTGAGGGATTAAGTAGAGGTGAAGGCAAAGCAGCAACCAATGGCAGAGTTTGTTTGTGGAGCTTGTCACCAATGGGAATGCTCCGTCTGAAGACAGGAACTAATCAGGAACACTGCACATCTGAGGCGGGAGGATTGACTCAGCAGTCAGCATTGTTGGATCTTCACTTGATGAAGTACTCAGGCATTTCCCACCCAAATAATCCTATCCTGTCTCCAGGCAGAAAACTCTATCAGCAGCATTAAAACCCAACCAGCATTATGTACATATGTTAATTACAGACCGCAGAAACAAAGACGTGAAAGACACACGCAAACAGAGTGAAAGAATAATCCCTAAAGCAATCAAGATTGTGGTATTTGCTGCAGACTTTCAGGAAGTTTGGAGATGAGTGTGTGGCCTTTGGGCATCAGGTGTTAATTGAATGTTTCCTTTGTGGCATGCCTCTTTTGTGGTAAGGACTGCAGTGGCTCAAGTGGCTAACGCACTGACTGGGAGGCGGAAGGTCTGCAGTTCAATTCCTGAGTACTGCAGGACAGAATGAGTTCCCGTCTTTGTCCCAACTCCTGCCAACCTAGCAGTTTGAAAGCAAGAAATTGCAAGTAGATAAATAGGGACCACTTCGGTGGGAAGGTAAACAGCGTTCAGTGTGCTCCGGTGTCTAGTCATACCTGCCACATGACCATGGAAACATCTGCAGAAGCAGACAGCGCTGGCTCTTTGGCTTTGAAACAGATGAGCACTGAACCCTAGAGTCGGATACGATGGGCTTTCGAGCAAGGGAAACCTTTACCTATACCTATGCCTCTTGGGTCTACTGAGGCAGACTCAAAATTAAAGAAAATATTGTGGAAGTTTCCTGCTTTGAAAATACAAAATAGAACATGTTAGAATCATATTTCAGTATTTTTAATGATTTTTGGACCATTTTAATTGCAACCACAAATTAAACTTAAATCAGAGATGAAAGGGTTAAGTTCGCCATGCCTGTGGTCAAGCATGGTTCCAAAGACCGGAAAAATGCCTTTTAACACAAACCGCAAATACTTTAAAATCATTTTAAAGCCTAAATTTACTTTTCTGCTGCAGCCGCACTTGACTTTTAGGCAGGAGAAGAGGCAGGGAGAAATCCAATTTCAAAAAGCCCGCTCTTTCAAAGTTGGAGCCAATTGGAAATAGACAAACTTTTACCGGCTTACTCCCAAGGAGACCTTTCCCCAGTCCATTCTGCCACCAGCCCTTGACCGGTCAACCAATCCTGGGGCTCAGCCAAGTGAATCCTTTCTTCTCATTTGATGTCCAAATTACTTTAGCTTCATCATTACTATTTGACCTTCCAAGGAGCAGTCAGGGTTGATTTCTTCTAAGAATGACCTATTTGTTCTCCTCGCTGTCCAGGGGACTCTCAAAACTCTCCTCCAACACCACATTTCAAAGGTATCTATTCTTCTGCACTCAGCTTTCCTTAAGGTCCAGCTCTCACAATTTAATTTAATTTTAATTTAATTTTTCCACTTGTATGCCGCCCAATCAGGAAACCTGATTCAGGGCGGCTCACACAATAATTATACAATATACACAGTAATACAATATACACAATAATTATGCAATATTCATCCTACAAAAACAACATATCATGATATACAACAATACAATACTGCAACAGCCTCTCCGCCCTGGCCGCAGATGAAGTCCAGGGGTAGGGGTGGCGACATCCTACCGCCAGCCACCATAGTGACCTTTTCTGTCCTGACCAGGGACGGGGCCCAGGGCGCTGGTGGTAGAGGAAGTCCTGGCGCCTGTCACCGCAGCTGCCTCTCCATCTCGGTTGCAGATGAAGTCTGGCAGATCCGGTGGCGGCGGCGGCAACCATACATTACCACTGGGAATACCATTGCTTTGGCTATGCAGATTTTTGTTTGCAAAGTGATGTCTCTACTTTTAACTATGTTCCTTTAGTGTATGAAAACCAAGACAAAGGAACGGCCGAAGAATTGGCTTAACACATCTTTATTGCATGAGTGGTCAGAGGGAACATGAGGCAATGGCGGATGAGCAGCTCAATATATACGGTGGTTATACATTTGAATGTGGCTCCACGACAGCCCATTGGCTACCGTTGGCGTGACGTCATTCTTGGTCACGCCCTTCTTGTCCAGGTGAGGTAGTGGCGGGAACCTTCCCGCGCTGTCGCTCTTTGGTGATTTATGACCTGTGAGCTGGGCGCTCGCTATTGCCACCGGGTGGTCATTAGCTCGCGTCCTGATTGGAGCGGGTTACATTGAAGTATGGTTTAAAGGCACAGTATGACGAAACACAATGCATAGACTTGAACACAACATTCCTCCCCCCTAGGATGAGACGAAGTCTCTCATCCAAGATGGTTTATTGCAAACGCGCCTTGGGCGTGTTGTGGGCTGGCTTGTCCCGGCTCCTTGTCCTGCAATGGGAGAGGGAGACTCGTTAGTGACTCGCCGCGGCTCAGCGGCTGTTGGGGAAGGGGCAGAAAAACCGGGGGCACTGGGGACTAACGAAAAACCCCGCTTCTCGCTTGGAAGGGTGGGGGACCACTCCTGAAAACCCCCCCGGTTTTGTAACTGAAAATTAGAATTATCCCCTAGGTCTACATTAGAAAGATTCCACAGGATATCTCCGGGGACTGCTTCGGACTCCTTTCCCTCCCCCCTAGGTGGGGACCACCGATCCCCTTCTCCTCCCCCTTGGGCTGAACGGGTGGGGGAGAACCCTAACGTTGAAGTCACTGCCGCGCCATCCGCGGGGCGGCCGTCTGGGACCCGGCGCCGGAGCTGGTCCGCGTGTCGGCGCCAGAGTAGACCCGTACTTGTCTCGACACAGTACGACACGGGACCCGTCTGCCCAACGACGACGCCTGGGACCCAGGCTGGCCCCGCGCTAGCGTAGTTCCTGCAATGCACCGGGGCACCCACTGCGAAACTCTTCGTGGCTGCTAGCCCCACGTTCCTCCCCGTGTCCTCTACCCTTGTTGGATCGAGCCTGGTCAGGATCGTTGTCAGCTTCCTACGCATTAAGAGCTCTGCGGGCGAATACCCTGAAGCTAGGGGGGTCACCCTGTACCCTAGCAGGAACTGGTACACTTGAAGGTTGAGATCCCCTGGACCCATGCGCCTCAGCGCGTCCTTAGTGGTGCGTACGAGGCGCTCCACCTGGCCGTTTGTCGCCGGGTGGAAAGGGGCAGAGGTGATATGCCGAATGGCGTTGATCTCCATGAATGCCCTGAACTCAGTGGACGTGAAGCAACTCGCGTTATCGCTAATTAGGGTGTCGGGTATACCGAACGTGCTAAAGACCCTCCGCAGATGCTTCACCGTCATTGCTGACGAGGTGCTTGTAACTGGGATTACCTCCAACCACTTGGAGTAAGCATCCACCACAAGGAGAAAAAGTGCCCCTCTAAATGGCCCCGCGAAATCAATGTGCACCCGCGACCATGGCCCCCTTGCCGCGTCCCATTCCCTGTGCGGCAGACGCGTTTCTTCGGGCCTGGAGCATTGGCATTTCTCGCAAGTGCCCACCATGTGCTCGATGTCAGCATCTAATTGGGGCCACCAAAAATAGCTCCTGGCCAGAGCCTTGGATCGAACAATCCCAGGGTGGCTGACGTGCAGCAGTTTGAGTACCCTGGACCTCAGGGAATCGGGGACCACCACCCGCTGGCCCCACAGAAGACACCCCCTCTCTAGGGACAACTCTAGCCTCTTCCTGTAGAACGGGGCGAACTCGGCTGCCGGGGAGGACGCAGGCCACCCTTTTTGCACCCAGGAGCTGACAAGAGCAAGTGTCTTGTCCTTGCCGGTCGCCTGAGCTATATCCGCGGGCACAATGGGGGGCGAATCCAGGACTTCGATCAGGAGCACTGAGCGGTCTCGCTCTTCGTCGGCTACGACGCTGTTAACATTGGGAAGAGGAGATCGCGACAGGGCGTCTGCATGGCTTATTTCTCTACCTGGGCGGTAGACCAGCGCGTGCTGGTACGCGTTTAGGAAAATGGCCCACCGTAGCATCCTAGGGGACAGGATCTGAGGAGTGGGCTTGTCTGCAGTAAAGATGCCCAACAGGGGCTTGTGATCGGTCACAATGGTGAAAGGGCGGCCATAGAGGAAATCGTGGAACTTTTTCGTTCCCGCGATTATGGCAAGCGCCTCCCTGTCTGTTTGGGCGTAATTCCGCTCTGCCTGGGACAGGGATCTAGAGTAGAATGCGACTGGGGCCTCTCTCCCGTTTTCCAGCACATGGCACAGCACCGCCCCCACCCCCACTGGGGACGCATCACATATCAGAACCACCGGTCTCTTGGGGTCAAAATGGGTTAGAATAGCGTCAGACGCTAGGAGTTGCTTCAGTTCAACGAATGCCCTCTCTTGATTCTCGCCCCACTTCCACGCCTCGTCTTTCTTAAGCAGCTTGTGCAGTGGCTCTGCCACTGATGCCTTCCACGGTAGGAAGGAGTGGTAAAAGTTTAAGAGCCCTAGAAACGATTGCAATTCGGGCTTAGAGGTGGGGCGAGGGGCATGTCGAATGGCGGCTACCTTTGATTTGGAGGGTTTGATCCCCTCGGGGGTTACCCGGAAACCTAAGAACTCAACCTCTTTGGCAAAGAAAACGCATTTGTCTCGCCGCAACCTCAACCCCGCCTTTTCGAACACCGCCAGCACTTTGTCCAGCCTCTCAGCCAGCTCCTCCTCGTTTCCCCCGGTTATCAACACGTCATCAAAGTATGGCAAGACCCCCTCCAAACCCTTTAAGAGGCGTTCCACGAGTGATTGGAAAATACCGGGCGCCGAGTTCATGCCGAACTGTAGGCACGTCACCTGGAACGCCCCCTTATGAGTGACTATCGTTTGCGCAGCAGCCGCAGCTGGGGTTACAGAGAGTTGCTGATAGGCTTGCGCAAGGTCAAGTTTGGCGAAACACTTTCCCCCGTGTAACCTGGCCAACAAATGGCTGACTACCGGCACCGGATACGCATTTGGGCGGATTGCCTTATTTATGGTGCACTTGTAATCAGCGCAAATGCGAACCTCCCCGTTGGCCTTTAGCGCAGTTACAATCGGAGTTTCCCACTCCGCGGAATCAACAGGAACAAGTATCCCCTGGCCCACCAATTTGTCCAGTTCCGCCTCTATCTTGTCTTTGAGTGCGAAATGCACTCTGCGTGGCTTGAGTCTGATAGGGTGGACCTCCGGGTTCAGGTCGAACGCTACTGGGGGTCCCTTGAACTTTCCAAGTCCTTTCTTGAAAACTTCGGGGTGCGCGTCACACACCTCCTGTATTGGGTCAGTCCCGACGGCATGCACCCCCCCAATGAACAAGCCCAGGGGCTTGAACCATTGAGTTCCTAGAAGGCTGCAACTTCCCCCTTTGAGAACGACCAGGGGCAGTTCCGCGGCGTGTTGCTTGTATTGGACCTTGAAATTTCCAACCCCCAAAACTGGAATGCTATTTCCCTGCACGTCCCGCAGCGTGGACCTCAACGCTTTGAGCTTAGGGCGCACGTGGGGAGAAATTCTCAAAAACTCCCGCTGGGACATAATTGAGTATGAAGAACCCGAGTCTATCTCCATCCTAACAGGGGCCCCTTGCACCAGTACCTCAACAAAATAACGTGGGTGTCCTAAGGACACGCTGTACACGGGGGTCTCGTCGCTGCTGTCGTCGGAGATGCGGCCCACGCCGTCCTGCTTCCTCGCGGGCCGGGCGCCCTCCTTGGTCTTCGGCGGCCGGTCCGATGGTCTTCCCTGGTCTCTACGCCGTTGTCTGCAAACCTTGGCGATGTGACCCCGGCGTCCGCAGTTGTGGCACTCGGCCTTCCGGAACGGGCACTTGATGCGGTCGTGGGTTGCTCCACAGCCGTCGCAGCGGCGGCCGTCCTTCCGCACCTTCCGGACGTCCTCATCATCGCTACTCTCCGTGGAAGACTTCGGTGTGCGCCTGGCTGCCTGCACTGAGGCCGGGGCCTTGTCGGGCTGCGGGGGTCTCTCTCTGAACCCCTTAACTCCGGCCCTCGTGGCTTCCGCAGCCTGGGCCGCCTTCACGACCTCGCGTAGCGTCGGCGGCGGCTCTTGGTTCATCAGTTTCCGTTGAACCTCTTCATCCCACAGGCCGCACAGCAAACGGTCCCTGAGGGTGATTTCGAGGTTTTCCCACTTGCATGGGCCGGCGGCCAATCTTAGGGCTGCTGCAAAGGCGGCGATGGATTCACCGGGCGCTTGAACTCTCTTCCAGAATGCGTCTCGAGCCGAAAACATCGAGACCGTAGGCTGGAAATGGTCTCGCATCACCTTTAGAAGCTGTTTGGCCGTCAGCTCGCTCACTTTCTTCGGTGCTACCAGGTCCACCAAGACTCGCTTAGCGGCGTTTCCCAGCATCCGAGTGAGGATGGCCCTCTTCTTCCCCTCATCTGTAATGTCGGACACCACCAGCGTATCCTGGAAGTCCATTTCAAAGAGCTCCCAGTCTTCCGGCTTGTTGACATCGAAACCGGCATGTGTCTTGGTCTCGTGGGAAGCCATATCCCATCCTCGTCGCCAGTTTAGTGTATGAAAACCAAGACAAAGGAACGGCCGAAGAATTGGCTTAACACATCTTTATTGCATGAGTGGTCAGAGGGAACATGAGGCAATGGCGGATGAGCAGCTCAATATATACGGTGGTTATACATTTGAATGTGGCTCCACGACAGCCCATTGGCTACCGTTGGCGTGACGTCATTCTTGGTCACGCCCTTCTTGTCCAGGTGAGGTAGTGGCGGGAACCTTCCCGCGCTGTCGCTCTTTGGTGATTTATGACCTGTGAGCTGGGCGCTCGCTATTGCCACCGGGTGGTCATTAGCTCGCGTCCTGATTGGAGCGGGTTACATTGAAGTATGGTTTAAAGGCACAGTATGACGAAACACAATGCATAGACTTGAACACAACAGTTCCCCAGGTTTCTCATAGCTTGTCTCCCAAGCATTAATCACCTTTTATGTATACCTAATTGTCATAGCCACCCTGAAACAACCTAACAGCATTCTGCGTGAATCGGTTCTCAAACTGAAAATATCCTCTTGTTGATATCGCTCCACCTAAGGTAAGAAGAGAAGTAGCAGTGGGTGTTGAGAGAACTAAGCAAGAGACTGATCCTCAACATCCTCTGAAGAGATATGAGCCTCAAGTCCACCAGCTCAGATCCAGTAAGAGCTTTAAGGCAAGAATAAATATTATTGAGGGTACACAAGAGCAAAATCAAATTAGAAGATGGAGGAAGGAGCTCATAGGACAAAGAACAGAATTAAAGGAGGATATAGCTGAGGAACTCAACCTTCCCTACGTCATTTGGAGGACCCTGATTAGGTGAAGTGCCTAAATGTAAGACCAACTTGCTCAAGGGGTGTGTGCCTGCTGAGGAACAACAACACACTGAATGTGGAGAGACAGAGAATCCTGATTTGCTGGTCTTCCCGTTACTACTGGAAACTTAACAACAAGGATTTAATTTTGGCCAACGACAAAGCCAAGAAGATGGCATCTTTGGCAGTTCAAAGTTTGATCTGGACATGGGGGGAGGAGGAAGTGGAGGAGAAGATGTATGTATGTATGTATGTATGTATGTATGTATGTATGTATGTATGTATGTATGTATGTATGTATGTATGTATGTATGTATGTATGTAACTCAGGAAGAAATCCTGCCAATAGTCAATTTTGGGTCTCTGATATTTGCTTATGCCCTGGAGTTCAGCCCTGTTTTTCATCTGGTTCCTTCAGCCATAATAAAAGAGGTCGACACTCAAAGCCTGATCCTCCATCAACCGTCTCGCTGATGTCTATAGGGAGAGTTTACACCCAATGGAATTTCACTTCCGTTTGATGTGTTCATCATTTTAAATAGTCTACTTTAAAATAATAATAAAAAAAGGTTTTTATTTTTATTTTTAAAAAGGAGATGACAGAGAATGGCTTAGGGAGGAAAGCTTGGAAAACACCTGAACGGCAGCTTCTGAAGTTCTCTTTCAATGGGATTTTAGATCACTCAGACATTTACATAAGTAAGTCAAGCGTATTTAAAGATCATGCAAAGCAGGAGTGCCATATAAATGTTTTCTCAGCAGTAAAGATCTGGGGAGGGGAGTGGGATTGTCAGGGCCGTATGACAATCGTAAATGTTTGCTTTCTTCGACGAATGGAACGTAACTAAGGCTGGAGTGAATAAATACTCTTCTAGGAGGGGAGTGCTAACAAGACTTCAAAGAATACAGATCTTGTTACAACATTAAATGTAAAGGCTTCAGGATTTTTCAGTTGGTATCAATAGGATGGGTAGGGGGTGTGTGGACAGATGGCAATTCCTTTGACTACCTTCTTTCATTTCATGACCAAAACCCAGCAAACACAGAAGAAAAAGAAGTACAACAAAATAGAAAGAAGGTGTGTTTTGGAGTTCTACAATTTTACTAGCATATGAATCCATCACCATTTCCACACCCTGAGAATCTTTAATTTTGATCCATAAATGCCAATATCCTTCAGCTACTATAGCTATAGAATTGTGATAGCCAGTGACTGTATGAATAGACTATATCACATAGTTTTGTGTTCAGAGTGACAGGTTGTGAGGTTTGACTTGTGGTGACTCATTTAGGAAAGTAGGGTAGTGCTGCAGCAGCCAGGCCTGTGTGACTCAATTTGTTACCTTTCCTAATTATAAAGGTCACCCTTGCTCGAAAGCCAGTCATATCTGACTCTAGGGTTCAGTGCTCATCTCTGTTTATAGCCAAAGAGCCAGCACTGTCTGTGTTTGCAGATGTTTCTGTGGACATGTGGCAGGCATTCCTCAACACTGGAGTGCATGTATGTGTTTCAGTCCATACTGGCCTTGATTTAGTTTGCAGAATAAGGTTTCCCTTGCTCGAAAGCCAGTCGTATCTGACTAGGGTTCAGTGCTCATCTCTGTTTCAAAGCCGAAAAGCCAGTGCTTTCTGATTCTGCAGACGTTTCTGTGGTCATGTGGCAGGCATGACTAGACACCGGGGTGCACAGAACATTGTTACCTTCCCACCAAAGTGGTCCCTATTTATCTACTTGCAATTTCTTGCTTTCAAAGTGCTAGGTTGGCAGGAGCTGGGACAAAGACGGGAGCTCACTCCGTCGTGCAGTACTCGGGAATTGAACTCTGATCTTCCAGTTGTTGAGTTCAGTGTCTCAACCACACCGCAGTCCCTAATTATCAAGCAATTTAAAAAGCTCCATGGAAAGAGGGCACAAGTATAACATTGGATAATAATGACATTTTTATGGTCTCTTCATGAAATATGGCAGAACCCAAACCAGATTATTCAGATGTTATAGCAGTCATTGGAGACTCAGTGTGGTGTAGTGGATAGCATGACAAACTAGGATTTAGGAGACCAGGGCTTGAATCCTGACTTTGCTAGGGAAAATAACTGGCAATGTATGGGATTGGTAAAACCACTTCTTAAATATCTCCCTTATCTTGAAAGCCCAATTGGGATCCTATAAGTCAGCCCCGACTCAAGAGTACATAACAACATACACATCATAAATTGGTGCACCTTAGTGTGGTAGATGCTTGGTGTCCTTCAAATGCTGCTGGACTACAGGTATAACCCTGATTGTACTTAGTCAGCATTGCAAGTGGTAAGGGGTGATGGAAGTTGTAGTCCAGTGAAATATTGGGACCAAATGTGATCGCTTATTTTAAAACATTCAGCCATACCATTATTACCTATATGTCTCTAACCCAAGGCTCTCAGCATAAAAAGAAAATGCTAGGCTGAGACATTACAATAAGATTCAGTGATTTTTTTTCCCTTCCTTCCCTTCCTCTCTCTTACATATACAGCATTCATGAAACATTTAAGGAGACCTTTTAGTAACATGCATTTATTTATCTTATTTTCCACAGTGTGTTTTGATAGAGGATTTTTAGCCTGCAAACACCCATCTGGTCATCACAGTTTATTTTGAAAGTTTATTTCTTTTCAGCTACCTGCTTTTATATAAAATCCCTGTGACCTTATAATAACAAAAATTCTCTGTCATTTTTCAGATGTTTTGCAGCATATAACTTGTCAGTGATATGGGTAAAGGTAAACCAGTAAAGAAGGAATCTGAAATGCTACTCTGTTTTTACATTTATATGACATTTCTTCTAAGGACTTTAAGGCTCAAGTGGCTAAGATGCTGACTGGGAGGTGGAAGGTCAGCAGTTCGATTCCCCCGAGTACTGCAGGACGGAATGAGCTCCCGTCTTTGTCCCAGCTCCTGCCAACCTAGCAGTTTGAAAGCAAGAAATTGCAAGCAGATAAATAGGGACCACTTTGGTGGGAAGGTAACAGCATTCCATGTGCTCCGGCGTCTAGTCATACCTGCCACATGACCCGAAACGTCTGCAGAAGCAGACAGCGCTGGCTCTTCAGCTTTGAAACAGAGATGAGCACTGAACCCTAGAGTTGGATACGACTGGCTTTCAAGCAAGGGAAACCTTTACCTTTACCTTACAGTACAGTCACTGGTCTCAGGGTTACAAAATATAACATGAAGCTGAGGAGAGGATGTGAATCAGTGTTCTTGAGCACAGGTCTAAAGTTCTAATCCTGTCTGGCTCAATTTACATCAAAACACCCACTCTTCCACATTATTGACCACACCAGGTGAAGCTGGTGGATTCTGAAGAAAGCCAAGCTGGAAAAAATTACTATAGCCACTGTTCCTCAATGGCCATGTAGACCTTGCAGGGGCATGTTTTAAAAGTCTCTAAACCAGTGGTAAACTAGAACTCCTTCTGCATATTTCCATAAGGAAAGTTTCAGTACTGAAATGAGCATTTGTCCACACCCACGGAGACTTCCCGTCAAAATAAATGCCACCTTTGGTGAACAGATTTTCCTAAGGTGTGCAGCTAGAGTTGCCATAATTCTCCCACAAAGAACTATAATTGACAAAAATGAGCGGGTTATCTACAAAATTGCCTTTTTAAAAAACAAACATAATATAATGACAGCTAGAAAACACTTTCACATTAAATATATCACTATATAAATGAATTTATTTACAAGGTTTACTGTATGGGACCAAAGACAACAGAACAGCCGAAGGGTTGGCTTAACACAGGTTTATTGCATGATGTTCCGGTGGAGCATGAGGTGATGGCGGTGATACATCTCTATATATACAGTAGCATTATACATTTGAATCTTGTAGTACGGTAGCTCATTGGCCGCTACCGGCGTGGCCTCGCCCAGGCACGCCTCTCTTCAGTAGTTCTTCTTCCTGCTGCTGAATGAGGGGAAGGTTTTCCCGCGGCTGTCCGTGATTGAGCAATGTGAACCATGTGAGACTGAACGCTCGCAGCTGCCCTCTATGGGCTGCTTGCTCGCGTTCCTTTACAGCTGAGATACATTGTAAATGGAGTGGTTACATTCTTATCAGTACAGTGAACATGCATACACAACATCCCTCCCCCCTAGGATGGGACGAAGTCCCGCAACCAATGTGGCTTGCCGCACGTGCGCTTGGGGCGTGCTTGCGCCTGACCTAATACCGGAGAGCCTGTGATCCCTGACTCCGTGGGTGCTTGTCCTGCAACGGAAAACGGGGACTCATTAGTGGCTCTGTGGGGCGTCTGTGCCTGCCTTGCGCTGGGGGATGGGAATGGAATGAACAGCTGGGAAGTGAACCCCTGCCTGTTGCCTGCGGACCCTGGAGACCCTCCCATTACGAATCTCGGAACCGACGAGGATGCCCTTGTGGTTCTGCTACTTTCTGTTCCCCGCTCGGGGGACCTTGAGACTGTGGTGGACGGACTCGCCGTCGCCTCCTGTCTTGGGGGTGTCGGTCTCCGGGGCATTGGCGCTATGTTGCATTCTAACTCACAGGGGCTACTGGGACTGGAGGTACCAGGGGCTGAACTGACACCCCTCTTTTCGCTAGGACGGGTGGGGGACCACTCCGCTAACTCCCCCTGGTACTGTAAATCAAGGTCTAAACTTCTTGGGGAATCTGTGTTTTGGGGAAACTTCCGAGGGTTATGTGCGAGATTGGGGCTCTTCCTTTCCGCCGCAAACTCCCGCAAAAGATCTCTGAGGATCGATTCCCTTTCCTCCCCCCTTGGTGGGGACCCATGTCCCCCTTTTTCTCCCCCTTGGGCTAAGCGGGTGGGGGAGTACCCTAACGCTGATTCGTGGCTATTTTCGTTTTCGTCCTGCTCTCCGGGGACCCTGCGCCTGAGTTGATGCGCGTGCCGCCTCCACAGGAGGCCTGTATTGGTCTCCACGCGGTATGAAACGGGGCCGGTTTGTTCTATTACAATGCCGGGCACCCAGGCTGGTCCCGCGCTGGCGTAGTTCCTGCAATGCACGGGGGCACCTACGCTGAAGCTCTTTGTGGAATCCATCTCTACATTCCGCCCTTTGTCCTCTACCCTTGTGGGGTCTAGTTTGGAGATTACTGTGGCCAGCTTCCTGCGCATTAACAACTCCGCGGGGGAGTACCCTGACGCTAGTGGGGTGACCCTGTACCGTAGCAGGAATTGGCACAGTTGTAAGTCAAGATCTCCGGGGCCCATGCGCCGCAGCGCGTCCTTAGTGGTACGCACGAGGCGCTCTACTTGGCCGTTAGTGGCCGGGTGGAAAGGGGCGGAGGTGATGTGCCGAATGGCGTTGAGATCCATGAATGTCCTGAACTCGGCGGACGTGAAACAGCTAGCGTTATCGCTGACGAGGGTGTCGGGTAAACCGAACGTGGAAAAGACCCTCCGTAACTGTTTAATTGTTGTGGCCGAGGAGGTGCTCGAGACTGGAATGACCTCCAACCACTTGGAGAACGCGTCCACCACAAGGAGGAAAAGTGTTCCCCTGAACGGGCCAGCAAAGTCTACGTGTACCCGGGACCAGGGCCCCCTTGCTGTGTCCCACTCCCTATGTGGCAAGCGAGCCTCTTCTGGCCTGGAGCTTTGGCACGCTTCGCAAGTGCCGACCATGTGCTCGATGTCGGCGTCTAGCTGGGGCCACCAAAAGTAACTGCGGGCTAGTGCCTTAGAGCGGACGATCCCGGGGTGGCTGACGTGCAGCAGTTTAAGCACCCTCGGCCGGAGGGACGTGGGGATCACTACCCGCTGTCCCCACAAAAGGCAACCCCTCTCTAGGGACAATTCTAATTTCTTTTTGAAAAATGTGTCGAATTCCGCTGCTGGGGAAGACACGGGCCACCCTTTCTGTACCCAGGAGCAAACTGTAGCTAACGTTCTGTCCTTACCGGTCGCTTTGGCGATGTCGGCCGGTACTACTGGAGGGGAGTCTAGGACCTCTATCATTAAGACCTGGTGGTCCCTCTCTTCCTCGCCCACGTGGCAGCAATCCCGGGGAATGGGGGACCTCGACAGGGCATCCACATGGCTGATCTCCTTCCCGGGCCGGTACACCAACGCGTGCTGATACGCGTTGAGAAAAATGGCCCACCTGAGCATTCTCGGGGACAGGATTTGGGGTGTGGGCTTATCTGCGGTGAAAATGCCTAGCAAGGGCTTATGGTCAGTCACTATGGTGAAGGGGCGGCCATACACAAAATCATGAAATTTCTTGGTCCCCGCAATTATCGCTAGTGCTTCCCTGTCTGTCTGGGCGTAGTTTCTCTCCGCTTGGGACAAGGACCTAGAGTAGAACGCTATCGGGGCCTCCTTCCCGTTCTCCAGCACGTGGCATAACACCGCCCCCACCCCCACCGGGGATGCATCGCATATCAGGACCACTGGGCGTCTGGGATTGAAGTGGGTCAGTACAGCATCTGATGCCAGGAGTCGCTTCAGGTCATTGAAGGCCTTTTCATGGTCGTCGCCCCACTTCCATGCCTCATCCTTTTTTAACAATTTGTGTAGCGGTTCCGCCACGGCTGCCTTCCGAGGAAGGAAAGAGTGGTAGAAGTTGAGCAGCCCAAGGAACGACTGCAGCTCGGACTTGGAGGTGGGGCGAGGGGCCTTTTTGATGGCGGCCACCTTGGATTGGGATGGCCTTATTCCCTCGGGAGTAACACGGAACCCTAGGAACTCAACCTCAGTTGCGAAGAAAACGCATTTGTCTTTCCGCAACCGCAACCCCGCCTTTTCGAATTTTGCCAGGACCTTTCCCAACCTTTCTGCCAATTCGGCCCGGCTCCCCCCTGTAATCAATACGTCATCGAAGTAGGGTAACACCCCCTCTAACCCCTTCAGGAGGCGTTCCACGAGTGACTGGAAGATCCCGGGCGCCGAATTCACGCCGAATTGGAGGCGCGATACCTGGAACGCCCCTTTGTGGGTGACTATGGTCTGCGCAGCAGCTGCGGCGGGGGTCACCGGGAGTTGCTGGTAGGCTTGGGCCAGGTCGAGTTTAGCAAAACACCTCCCCCCGTGTAACCTGGCCAACAAGTGGCTGACTACTGGCACCGGATACGCATTAGGGCGGATCGCCTTATTGATGGTGCACTTGTAATCAGCGCATATGCGGACCTCCCCGTTGGCCTTGAGCGCTGTTACAATTGGAGTCTCCCACTCCGCAGAATCAACAGGAACAAGAATCCCCTGGCCCACCAATTTGTCCAACTCCGCCTCTATTTTGTCCTTTAGTGCGAAAGGCACTCTGCGTGGTTTAAGTCTGATTGGACGTACTCCAGGGTCCAGGTCGAAAGTCACTGGGGGGCCCTTGAATTTTCCGAGTCCCTTTTTGAAAACTTCGGGGTGCGCATCGCACACGCTCTGTATTGGGTCAGTCCCGGTGGCGTGTACTCCCACGGCGTGCACCCCCCCAATGAACAACCCCAGGGGCTGGAACCATTGAGTCCCGAGGAGGCTACATTTACCTCCCTTGAGGACGACTAGGGGAAGCGTTGCGGCGCGCTTTTTGAACTGGACCTGGAACTTCCCAACCCCCAACACCGGAATGCGGTTCCCTTGCACGTCCTTCAGCGTGGCCCTCAACGCTTTGAGCTTGGGCCGCACGTGGGGGGCTATTTTTAGGAACTCTCCCTGGGAGATGATAGAGTACGAAGAACCCGAGTCCACCTCCATCCTAACAGGGGGCCCTTGGATTACTACCTCAACGAAGTACCGGGGGTGCTCCGTGGATACGCTGAAAACCGGAGCGTCGTCCTCGCTGTCGTCGGAGATGCGCCCTACTCCGTCCCGCTTCCTCGTGGTCCGGGTGCCGTCCTTGGGCCTCGTGGTGCGGTCCTGCCTCGCCGAGCGGTCTGGGGAACTCCTCTTGGCCTCGCGCCGTTTTCGGCAGACCTTGGCGATGTGCCCGCGCCGGCCGCAGTTGTGGCACTCGGCCTTGCGGAACGGGCATTTGGCACGGGCGTGGGCGGCGCCGCAGCCGTCGCAGCGCCGGCCTTCCTTCTGGACCTTCCGGACGTCCTCGTCGTCGCCGCTCTCCGCAGACGAGTTCGAAACTCGCCGGGCCGCGCGCACCGAGCTCTCTGCCTTGGCGGGTTTCAGGCGCCAGTCCTGGAGCTCTTGCACCCCAGCCGTCGTGGCTTCCGCGGCCTGTGCCGTGTCGAGGACTTGCTGCCACGTGGGAGGCGGCTCCTGTTTCATCAGCGCGCTGAGTCTCGGTGTCCCTCAGGCCGCAGAGCAGGCAGTCTCGGAGGGTGACTTCTGGGGTCTCCCACTTGCATGGGCCAGCGGCCAGCCGCAGGGCCACGGCGAACTCAGCGACCGATTCCCCGGGCGCCTGGACTCGCCTCCAGAACGCGCTCCGAGCGGGGAACATCGCTATCGCGGGCTGGAGGTGGGTGCGCAACACCGCCAGGAGCTCTTTGGCTTTGAAGTCGCTCACCCTCCTCGGCGCGATCAGGTCCACCAAGGTCCTCTTGGTCTCGTGTCCGAGCATGCGGACGAAGATGGCCCTCTTCTTGTCCTCATCTGAGGCTACGAGCTCCACCAGCGCCCCATTGAAGTCTATCTCAAACAGCTCCAAGTCTCCCGGCTTCCTGATCTCGTAGCCGGCGCATGTCTTGGTCCCGTGGGCAGCCATCATCCCACCTTCGTCGCCAGTTTACTGTATGGGACCAAAGACAACAGAACAGCCGAAGGGTTGGCTTAACACAGGTTTATTGCATGATGATCCGGTGGAGCATGAGGTAATGGTGGTGATACATCTCTATATATACAGTAGCATTATACATTTGAATCTTGTAGCACGGTAGCTCATTGGCCGCTACCGGCGTGGCCTCGCCCAGGCACGCCTCTCTTCAGTAGTTCTTCTTCCTGCTGCTGAATGCGGGGAAGGTTTTCCCGCGGCTGTCCGTGATTGAGCAATGTGAACCATGTGAGACTGAACGCTCGCAGCTGCCCTCTATGGGCTGCTTGCTCGCGTTCCTTTACAGCTGAGATACATTGTAAATGGAGTGGTTACATTCTTATCAGTACAGTGAACATGCATACACAACACAAGGGTTAATTTTTACTGTAAGGTGATCTGTTGTACTTCTGAGAAGTTGCTTCGTGGTCAACTCTTAACATCCTCAGTTCCAAAGATTCGGGAGATTGAGGTTCAAGATCCCACTCAGGCATAAAGTTCTTTGTGTGGCTTTAGCCCAGTTTTTCTTTCTCTCTCTTCAAGTGGCCTGCCTCACAGGACTGTCGTAGTGATAAAGTGAGGAGGGTGTGTGTCAATGTATGCCACCTTGAACTCACTGAAGAGAAGCAGGGGTGTAAATATAAATAACAAATGGTCTGGCCTCTGACTGGCTTTCCAAACTTTCTCTCCTTGCTTCCTTCTGTTTCTGTCTACACTTAGGTTCTATCCCTCTCTTCTGCTGTCTCCCCATTTGTCTATTGCCACCGCATGAAAAGGGTGTGACATAACCAATGTGCAACAACATTAGGTTTTCTGCGTGTGTTGTTTCCTTTCTGATAACACAGGAAAGAAAATGAGTCACGAGCAAAATGATCTGACTAAAAGCCATGGCAAGATGCACACATACAATAGTTGGTACAAAATTTGGATTTTTAAAAAAATAGTGCTGCTGAGCTCTGTTCAGAAACAAACTAATTAGTATCAGCTATAGATTTAGAAATAGTATCAGCTATAGATTTTGGAGAAATTGTTCTCACATATGAGGCCCCAGATCGCCTTGGGCTATAATTCCCCAAATCCCTAGCTGGTCTAATTATCAGGAGGACCTTTGACTATTGCTGTCTAAGAATACCTGGAAATTTATATCTGGGAAGTATCAGATTATTAATTTGTATTTTTATAGACATATCAGGAGGGGATGGGAGGCAGGTGTGCTATCTCAGCCCTCCGAGCCCTGCCTGCTCGGAGAGCTTGAAAAGGATGCCGCAGACACCGACCTGCCTCTCCTCGGAGGCTACTCCACCGGCCCGGGGATGGGAGGCAAGTGCGCTGTCTCTGCCCTCCGAGCCCTGCCTGCACGGAGGGCTTGAAAAGCATGCCACAGACGCCGACACCGCTAACCTGCCTCTTCCCGGATTGTGTGATGTATACATGTCTCCTGCTGGCTCTCTTCTTGGAGATTGACATTTTGTAGCTTTAAATTGTTTTGTATATTCCCTATTGTAGCCACCTTGAGTTGCACTTGTGCTGAGTAAGGCAGGATATAAATTTAATAAATAAATAAATAAACACTTGGTAATATGTAACTCTGAAACCAAGACACAGGGACAGCAACATGAAGTACACTACAATGTCAACAGGGTAAAGAGTGGGGACGGCCCAGACCTTGATACATAACCCAGATTCTTTTTCAAGGGGTTTGACTTCAGAACATAGATAAAATATGTGGGAGCAAGGAAATATCATTCACAGATGGCCATGCAAAGTGCTCTCAATATGGCATGCAGATTTAACTCAGATAAAGTTCAATAGATTGTCATCTCAGCTGCTAGAAGGAATCCGTATTGCCTTAAAGGCTGTGCTCTCTGAGATTGGGGATACTGCTGAAACATTGGCATGTGCCATGTTTTGATAGTAAATGTTACCAACAGGCTAGAGGGAGATTGATCCCTTCTGTTTTGACATCTCTTTCAAGCTATTATGAATTTACTCGCTTTATTGAGTATGAAAGCACAAAATATCTCTGAGTAGTTAAATCTAGAGCAATATTTCAAATCTTGTTCTGAAAACCAGGCCAACCTTAATAGCTTAGTTTTGATTTATAAATGGATTATTACCCTTCCTAAGAGAAGATATTACTATGTGGTCTTATTTTTCCTGTGCTGTTATATTATCATACTAGCATTTTTGTGGACGGCAAGCCAGGCAGTTATTATCTGTGAGTGGGTGGTTGGGGTGGTTTTGGGGTGTGTGTGCACACACACCCCTCCAATATCACCCCAACCAGCAACACACAGATATTAATTGCCTGGCAAGGCAGGGGTGGTGTGTGTGAGATAGAGAGAGAGAAAGAGAGAAAGAGAGAGAGAGAAGCAGTCCAGCAGGTGTGTGTGTCTGTATGTCTGTGTGTGTGTGTGTGTGTGTGTGTGTGTGTGTGTGTGTGTGTGTGTGTGTGTGATAGAGAGAGATGCAGTCCATCAGGTGTGTGTGTGAGAGAGAGAGAGAGAGAGAAAGAAAGAAAGAGAGAGAGAGAGGACGCTGCCATTCAGGAAGCTGTGTCCGGGTGAGTAGGGAGTGAAGGGGGGGAGGTGTAAGGTTTTTTTTCCTTTCCCTCCCGTGGGGTGGGTGGGTTCCTCCCCCCCATTAACTGTTTCGAAGGTTCTCGAAACAGCAGTGTGGGTAATACAGAGGGGCAGGCAGCCATTCGCCAGGGAGTGTGCCTCCCCTGATGAAGTGCTGCCTGTTGTCCCCCCTGCCTCAACTTACCTTGAGGCTGTCGGCGGCATTGCCGTGGCTTCTGTGGGGTAGCAGGGAGGAGGGGGAGTCCCTCTTCTCCCCATTGCTCCATGAAAGAAGGTGCATCAGGGCCGGGGCTCTGGATAGAAGAGGGCCTCCCTCTTCCCTCCACAGCCCCGGCGAAGTCACGCTAGGGCTAGCACTGGCCTTCGCTGCAGGCAGCCATGGCCTGGACGCAGTGGCGGTTTTTTTTCTTTGCGCATGGCACTTTCCTGGCCTCCTTCGCACTCACAACCCTCAGCCTGATCTGGGCCAGCTGCAGGCTGAGGGACTGACAACAGGTCCTCCTCAGGCTCTAGATTGGAGCCGGCAGCAGGCAACTGGGCTGGCCAATTATCCTTCTCCTCTCGCACCCAGGACCAGAGGCCATAATGTGTTGTGTATAGACCCTTCGTGTAGTTTCCCTCTCCTTTTGATTTATTTCATGTCCAGGTCAGACTTTAACATTTTCTTCTTGGCTTTGTCATTGGCTAAACAAGTTTCTGGTAGTAACCGGCAGACTGGGAAATGAGCCAGATTCTGTACCTTGCCACATTCACACAGCATATTGTCTGCCAGCAACTTGAGCATGTTGGTCTTGCATTTAGGGACTCCAATCATCAGTCTATTCAGGGTCCTCCAAGTACCCCCAGGAAGTATTTTATTTATTTATTTATTTATTTATCACACTTATATACCGCCCACTCAGGTACAACCCAACTCAGGGTGGTTTACATAGCGGACAGTAAATACATAAAAAGACACATGATAAAACAAAGTAAAAAGTTAAAAAAAACCACCCCTAAAAGGTGCGCAAGTACCAAAGGGACCTTGGGGGAAGGCACACTTCTCTATACCAACCACCCAACAGTACCCCCATCCCCACCCGCACCCCAAACTTGGCCCGCCAGCCAGGTCTTTGGTTTCTTCCTAAAGGGCAACAACTCCGTCTGGAGACGCAGTTCCACAGGCAGGAGGTTCCAAAGGGCTGGTGCGGACACGGAGAAGGCCTTCCTCCTTGTGGCAGAGAGGCGAGCCCCCCTGGCTGATGGCACAATTAGAGAGCCCCTCCGGTCCGCTCTGGTTGGACGGACAGACGTCCTTAGGGCGATGCGGTCTCTGAGATACCCTGGCCCACTACCATGTAGGGCTTTAAAGGTCAAAACCAGCACCTTGAATTGCACCTGGAGACAAACTGGTAACCAGTGCAGCCCCCGAAGCAGTGGTGAGGCATGGGCATAACTTCCACACCCCATCACCACCCGGGCCGCAGCATTCTGGACCAGCTGCAGCCTCCGAATGGTCATCAAGGGCAGCCCCATGTAGATTACACTGAAAGAGCCTCCTTGAAGATTATGGTACATTTTATATTTTTGAAACACAATTGGCCATACCTCATGCAATGGCAACACTAAGTGCTGCCTATTCTTTCACATACTAGATCAAACGAAAGGAACTAAGGAATGAATTCACCTAAAATGTCTTCTTCAAGGCCAGCCTTAACAATGATCTCCCTTTGATGAAACATATCTTTCAATGAAATAAGCTCAGTTATGCACACATGACGGTCCAGTCCTGATGTCTTAGCACTGTTCAGATGTTCCCCTTCATGCATCTGTTATCAAAGGAAGGGGGAAAGATAGGGGATATGCCTGACAGCCCTATTTTTCCATTGCATTCCCACTCTCTGTCCTCACCCCACCCTACCTCTAAGCTCTCTTTGCATTGGATTTGAACTTAGGCAGCAGGGAGTTGTACCAGGGCTGCCTCACATGACTTCTAATTAAAAACTGAAAGATGCTTATAGAAAGCTCTAAGTTGCAAGGGAGCCGCTGTGTATACTTTAGACAGTGTATGCTCCAGGCAGATGTTCAGATGTTCTCAGGATGAGTAAACTGGGCAATGGGACACGATGGGGGAAGGGCTGGTAAACATATGCCTACGCAGCCACAGATGGAGAATATGTCAAAGTGCGAAAATTGCTCTCGTGTGTAAAAGAACATACAAATAGCTCTGGGCCAGAACTTGTAAAGTTCATCAGAGTGTGTGATATTACTTTGCAAGAAAGTAGTTACATTTATCATTGTAACACACCCTTCCAGTACTTTGTTACTGGGATAATCACAATATTTTAAAGTAAGTCTTTACTTTCAAATACAGTGGTACCTTGCTTAAAGAGCATAATGCATTCCATGGGATTGCTCTTTAAGCAAGTTTGTTCTTTAAGCAAAACACTATTGTAAGTGACCAATTGTGACTTTTGGCGGTGGGGGGGGGGGGCGGGGATTGTGAACCCCAATTTAGTTGTTAAGTGAGTTTTTGGTTGGTTTTAGTTGTTAAGCGAGGCGACCATTCAGAGAAAATTCTGCTCTTTAAGTGGGTTAGTCTCTAAGCGAGGGACTCTTTATGCAAGGTTTTACTGTAATGAAAATGGCTATTTTTACTTTGAAAACAAGTAGCACTGGAATGCTATAAACTTTTGACTTGTGGCACAAATATCCATCCTCTCATCCATCTCATGGTCACTACATGTGCAAGAGAGCATGAGACACCAGCTACGGTTTGGTTTCTAGGACCAAATTCATTTATTATTTTAACTACATAGATAGACACACACCAGATTTTACTAATTAATGCTACAGCTACAAACTGCTAATATGCCACAATGCAGATTTGCCTCTTCCAAACACCATAACTATAATGCAACTATAAATGTAACTAAAATGATAGGAAACAAGGTCAGCAGTTCGATTCCCGAGTACTGCAGGATGGAATGAGCTCCCATCTTTGTCCCAGCTCCTGCCAACCTAGCAGTTCAAAAGCAAGAAATTGCAAGTAGATAAATAGGGACCACTTCGGTGGGAAGGTAACAGCGTTCCGTGTGCTCCGGTGTCTAGTCGTGCCTGCCACATGACCATGGAAATGTCTGCAGAAGAAGACAGCGTTGGCTCTTTGGCTTAGAAACAGAGATGAGCACTGCACCCTAGAGTCGGATACAACTGGCTTTCGAGCAAGGGAAACCTTTACCTTTACCTTTACTAGTTGTACCTTCATTAATGGGGAAATGTTGATTACAAGTACCTAGTCATTTGTACTGTAACTAGTTACTTCTACTCTTGGGAACCTCAGACAAGCATCTCTTTCTTTCTATTCCTGTTTTTCATCATATAATTATTTATCTCGGAACAGAAGTGGCTGGAGTAATTTTAGCATAGCCCACCTACTGATGTAACAGTAATAATTCAGGGAATAGTGCTTGTCTTAGAAGAGATATTGTCATGTCGCCTTCTGTGTCATTGTATCATTAAGTACTAGGTAAAAAAGCAAATGCAATAATAAAATTTCACTAAGACACCCATTCCATACTGGAAAAATAATGTACATTGCTAAATCCAAATAAAAAAGGAAGATTATATATACACTCCCTTCAAGGGGGGTTAATATTGTGTTGATTAAAAAAACTAATAAAATATGATTTATTGGTCTATGCTGGGGTTCACTGCTAAATCTTGTTGCATTAAGATGGAGATAAAAATAGATAAAATAGATGAGCTTGTAAAATAGGCTGCTGCAATAGAAAATAAGTCCCTGGAAGCAGCATTGTCTTATGTCACAGATTTGGATAAGCATTCAGTATTATACCTTAGTTAAATAGAAATAGTTTCCCAAGAGTCTATTGTACCAAAAGATTAATAAAAAGTCTTGTGACATCTAAATGACTGGAAGAATTATTATGGCACATGGACAAACACGCCTACAAGTAAGTCTTTGAGAAGCCGATACACACACACACAGAGAGACAGAGGCTTCTCAAGGACTTTACATTTTAACCTATAAATCCAGATGTTAACCGCTGGAATGTAACAAAGGCTCCTGCACCCGTCCCTACTAACCTGCACCGCCTTTACCCGGCCTGCACATCACCACAAATGTCCGGCAGACACCAGTGGGGCAGCAGCCTCATGAACGCGACCAAAAAAATTAAACTATGAGTCCCAGAGTGAGGGCTGAGGGATGCGAGCGCAGAGGAGGCTGGGAAAGCGTGGCGTACCGAATTAAAAAAAAAACACCGGGAGGGAAAGACTTTGAAATACCCAGCTGGAGCCAGGAGGTAAGTACGATCGGCGGGGGTTAGGGAGTGGGGGGGTGAGGCACAGCCCCGGTAACCACACCACACCCCAGCCCCACCACCTAGCCCTCCCTTCCTAACCCCCACTGACCACGCTTACCTCCTGGCTCCAGCTGGGTCTTTAAAAGTCTTTTCCTCCCAGTGCAGCCTACTACATAAGGAAAAGCACCGGCCTCTCCTTCGTCTCTGTGGCTGCCGTGGCCTTGCTTCTCTCTGGGTTGGCTGGGGATGAAAGTTCCGTTCATAGCCAACCCAGAGAGAATCAACGCCTCTCCGTTATGTGGATTCCTTCTCTCCGGGAGGCAAAGGCGCCTTTGCCTCCCCAAGAGAACGAATCACCTCTCTGGGTTGGCTGGGAATGACAGTTCCATTCCCAGCAAACCCAGAGAGAAGCAACGCCTCTCCGTGATGTGGAGTTGGGCGGCTATATAAATATGTGAGTTGGGTGGCTATATAAACATGAATATAAAATAAATAAATAAAATAATAATAATAATAATAATAATAATAATAATAATAATAATAATAATAATAATAATAATAATAATAATAATAATAATAATAATAATAATAAATTCCTTCTCTCCGGGAGGCAAAGGTGCCTTTGCCTCCCGAAGGGAAGGAATCGCGTCTCTCTGGGTTGGCTGGGGACAAAACTTTCATTCCCAGCCAACCCACAGAAAACTGTCTCTCACTCTCTCTCTCTCTCTCTCTCACACACACACACACACGAAACACTACCCACACACACACACACTACGGAACAACCCTCCCCCATCCACCCTCACAACAAACCTTCCCTCCAAATGTACCTGCACGGAGCTTCAGCAAATAGCCTCTACCCTCTTAGCCTGTCTCCTCCCCTGTCCCTCACTCTATCTAACTCACTAGTGCCCTCTGGTGGTCTACTCTATCTGTCAGTCTCTCTTCCTCTCTCTCTCTCTCTCTCTCTCTCTCTCTCTCACACACACACACACACACACACACACACACACACCACTCCTGCCTTGCCAGGAATTTTTAATGTGTGTGTTGGTGGTTGGAGTGGTATTGTATGGGTGGTGGTGGTTGTGCACACCCAAAACCACCCATAACCACCAACGCACACATTAAAAATGCCCGGCAATGCCGGGCAACCTATGCTAGTATATATATAAATCTCCAAGGACCAAAAGACGGTTGCTGAAATTAGGATGTCATTATAGTAGAAGCAACAGTGTCAGCTCCATGCAGTGTATAAAATGTTTCTGATGAAACTACGTTCAAATCACAACTCAACCATGAAGATAACCTTAGGACAGTCTCAGGCACCTTATAGGGTTGTCAGGAGGATCAAATGGGAGGGGAGGGAGCCAACTATGACTCCTTGGGCTCTTCTGAGAAAAAGCAAGTAATAAATGTAAGGAATAAGGAGCTAGAGAAAACATGAGCTACATTTTTGTCTGGCCTGTGGGCAATGAAACTACGACACTATTGATATTTAAAATACTTATCCCCATCCACTCTGCTGGATCCAGAATATCCTTCCAAAGGTTCGTGGAAGGTGCCTGATTACTGGGGCTCCTTCCCTGTGTCCTGCACCACTCTTCACCCCATTCATCAGAGTTTCCTGACCAATGTACATAGTGATGTACAAGTGTACAGTTCTTTCTTTCTTTGTTAATATGCAATGGCATAGAGCTGAATAGACTTAGCCCAATCCTGGGTTTAACCTGGATCTTCAAGCAGTTACTGAAGGAGCTGATAGGCCCCACAAAATCTGAATCACCAACTTCTGCTGCCTTGGGGTTGGGGGTGGGGCAGGTTATGCTCAGGACCATTCTTATAGGGAGAAGGTAGCAAGGAAGTACCTACCACCAGCTCAGCTGCGTGTACTTAAACCAACCTTTCCCAACCTTTGGTTTTTGGACTTCAATTCCCAGAAGCCTAAGTCAATTTCCCAAAGCACTGATCAGCTAATGAACTGACTTAGGCTTCTGGGAATTGAAGTTCCCCTATGGGGTGTGGGCCCCATGTTGAGTACCACTGACTTAAATCATGATCTTCACATTTCTACACTTCATCATGTGCTTCGATTTTCCAGGGGTAGGCCAGGCTCATCAATACCATAAGAACTTTGTTTATATCTTAGTTAGTTTCTTCTACTAAGATTAGTATTTTACTTGTGGAATCATTATTCCCACAAATGAAGCATTGGGCAGAGGAGAGGGGGGAAAGCAGGGTAGGTGGGTAGCATATGCAACCAGCAAGGTTTCACTTTCAGGTCACCTAAGCAGCTTTGAGAACAGGCTATTGGAAAACTAATGCAGTCCTTTTCATTCTCACCTAAGCCAATCCCAGCGGCTGTCTTTTGAGGTAGAATCAGCATGGAATACCACAATGCAGTTGTTAACGCTGCTCCTTGTGAGATGGTCCACACCACTCTGCATGACAAACCCAAACTCCTGCTGCCATGTCTTGATGTTTTCAGAGGAAAAACTGAACAAATATATTTCATTGCCCCCCACCCCCACCCCTGCCACCATCATTGTTAAAAACCAACATTGAGAGAAGGTATTTTAAATTTTTATTTAAAAATATGTGTACAGCTGAAACTGATCTAAAACATTTTGCTGCCTGAAGCTGAATGGCAGATGGTATTTTTTTTTAAAAAAATTATTATTATTTTCCCAAAAACAACATATTATAGAAAGAAAAATTGCAATTACAATACAAAAATGAAGAGAGCATAGAAAAATATAGGATAGCCATATATACTAAAATGGTGAGATACTGGTAAAACATCTGAATTAGAATATACCACATTTAATGCTCTTTTTAACCAACTACTAATTATCAATAGAATAATAAAATTGAATAACCCATCTAATTAAAATCTTATCTTATTTGTCTTATTTATTGGCTGTCCTTTCTAAACCATCTTAATATATTCTAAACAAAAATACTATTACACCCTATGTGACTGTACATTGCCCTAGAGGATGCGGTGTCATTCATTCATCACTGTTTCCAGAAACTATAATGTTCCTGTACTGGCTTGTTTTGGTCACCCCTAACTCCAGTGGATTCCACAAATAAATGCCAGATTGGCCAAAATCTATTCTCTTTTACTACACCCTTTTTTATGTTCAGCTCGCAGGTTAATTTATCATTTAAAGCTATCCCCTACATTCCCTATACCAGTCTTCTATCTTTAATATCTGATCACTCTTCCACTTTTTTGCTATACATTGTCTTGCGATTGTTAAACATATTGAGAGCAACTCTTTTTTATCCTTTCCTAAACTCATATTTTCAATGTCAGTCAGCAGAGCTATGGCAGGCCCCAGTTTTATATTCTCCCCAAAAATTCTAAAAATCTCATTTTCTATTTTCACCCAAAATTCATTAACCACCTTACAACTCCACCACATGTGTTCATATAATCCCAGATTATTTTGACATCTCCAACACATTGGACTTTTATTTTTATCTATCTGATGTAGATGAACTGGGGTCAAGTACCATCTCCAAAGCATTTTAAAATTATGTTCTCTTACTCATACTGACATTGTTCTCATGATCCTTTCCCCCCACTTATTTTTCTAATCCAATTCTGTAATGATAATGATAATCTTATGATCTACCCGAAACAAGGAGAAGAGTACCGGAAGCTAGCAAAGAAATTAGGGAACATAACAAAGAAATCCCCGCTAACATTTCTCCTTATCTCTGGCAATAATAATAATAATAATAATAATAATAATAATAATAATAATAATAATAATAATAATAATAATAATAATAACAACAACAACAACAACAACAACAACAACAACAACAACAACAACAATAACAACAATAATAACAATAATAACAATAATAATAATAATAATAATAATAATAATAATAATGATGATGATGCAATATTAGGAAATTAAAATAGCTCACTATTTTCTGCCCTTTCATGACATCCATACTATACTGCCTGAGGTGAGTGTCTGCTTCAGCTAACCTTAGGGCTACAATAGATTCCTCAAGAGGAGGAGTATCCCACAGGGCAAACAAACAACTGGACAAATTGTCCTGGCCAGGCTATTCCCTTGGCCTCAGGTATCTTTTATATTATACTAGCAGGGATGCCCAGGGCAAATCTACTGTTCCTGGTGGCTTCTAATGGTGCATTTTCCTCCCACTCAGTGCTTGATCCTGGCCATGACTGTTGACACACACACATAGATAGGCAGTGTTGGAGGGCAGTGTGGGGGTGTGATGGTGTGTAATGTGGTGCCCCATGCCCCCCCACTGCATCATGGCCTGTCCTTACAGTGCCACGGATGCAGCCCCCCATCACCCACGCCTGTCCAGCCGGACGGCGTGGTCTGCCAGACCCACGTTGGCACATGTGCCTCCTCCTCTGTGACTGCCCCCATGGGTTCTGGATGCCCCCCCCGGCCCACACCTCCTCAGGCTCATGGCATGGCCGACCAGCCCCATACCTGGCATGGCCGCTCAGATGCCCGCATGTTCCCCCTCATGGTGTCCAATGCTAGGCCTCCCTCCCGCTGGCCCACCCCTATGGAGCCACATGGCATGGCCCTCCAGGCCCCGTGCCTCCCCATGGTGAGCGATGGTAGGCCCCCTCCCCATGGTCCACCCCTTTACAGCCAAATGGCATGGCCCACCAGCCCCCCCCCCCTTGGTGAGCAATGGGAGGCCCCCTTCACACCCTTCCTCTCCCACATGGCATGGTCCACAGGTCCCCATGCCCCCCCATGGTGAGCAACAGTAGGCCCCCTCCTCCAGTCCCCCTCTCATCTGGCCCATGGAATGGCCCACCAGACCCCCACACCCCCTGAGGTGACCCCCACACCCCCATTGTGAGTGACAGTAGGCCCCTTCCCCCACTTCCCCCCTCATCTGCCCCATGGAATGCCCCCCGCATTGAGCAATGGTAGGCCCCCCTTCTCTGCCACATGGCCTGGGTCACCAGCCCCCTAGTTACCTATGTTAGTCCTCTTCTCCCCCTCAGCTCCCCCTGGGGGCACCCCATCCCAGGATGGCCACCATGCTCTGTTGTTCCCCCCTCATATTGGCCCCCCAGAGCTCCCCCCACCCAGCAGCTGTGCCTGCCCCCTTTCCATGCCACCCCTCTGAGGTCCAGGATCATGCCCCCCACCACCAATACCCTACCACCTTAACTGTACATCAGCCTCCTTTGCCCAGATGCTCACTCGCCGCCCGCTCATTCTCCTCCACCACTTGTCCGCTGCTGCCCACGCTGCTGCTCACGCTGCTGCTCATCTTCCTCCTCCTCTTCCTCTGCCACTCATCCACCACCACCACCGCTGCTGCCGCTCATCATCATCATCATCCTCCGCTCATCCCCCTCCTGTGCCGCTGCTTGTCCTCCGCCACTCATCGTCCTCCGCTGCCACTGCTTATCTGCTGCCGCCGCTCGTGCTCCTCCTCCTCTGCCGCTGCACAGGTTGAAGTGCCGGCTCTTATGGGCAGCACGTGCAGGTGACATGGCGGCCTGCAGAACTACCTGCTCTTCCGGGCTGCACACACAGCCATTGGGGAGGAGTTTTCCCTGAGCACCTGCACAGACCAGCCTTCCCTGCCATACTTGCCGGCGGCTGGGGGCGCCCCTTCATGGCCCCTTTTTGGGGTGAAGGCACCGGTGGCAGGGTGCCTGTTCCCCCCGCAGACTCAGCTTAAGGGGCAAGGTAAGTTATTGGTTCGGTTCCCAGGTGGTTGGCAGCCAGGTGTCGTGGGGCATATGCATCTCACCCAACGAAACCTTGGGTTTATATATTAAGATTTTATTTTGGTGTCTATCTAGTAGACTGTGTTTGGCCTGCATTTGGCACAAATAAAGTCTGTTTCTGGTGTAAGAGAGCCCTAGCCATGTAGCTGCCTGAAATGAACTGGTCGAGGTCTAATAAGATGCTGAGTACTCAAATTAAGTTGATTTTGGGACTTCTAGGAGAAAATTTACTGCCTCCCTTTGATGCTTAAAATGGGTTCTCTTAGAAAGCCCTTTCAGTCTATGTAAGCAGAGCTGAAGGCTTGTCCGAGGAACCCTGACTGGCCGGGCTGGTTGGTGTATACTGTTATCTGTGATCCAAAAATAGTGAAATCCTCATCTCTGGATTCTGTGACATTTTTAGTCTGGTGGCAGCAGGGTTGGGAGGGGAGTTTTATGTATTTGAATGGCCTCTTCTAGCACTGCCTATAAAAGCTTAACTATAGGAATTCACTCTCGCTGATTCATGCCATTAGTACCAATGCTTCATCCCTACAAACTGGAAACACAACTTATTTTGGACTGCAAATAGGAACAGCTCACAATCAACCCAGCTGCTGCCTAAGTTGTCTATGGGAGTACAGGAGCTATAATTGGGGGGGGGGGGGATATTCCCTTGGTCGAGGCAGGTTTCTTAGCTAGAGGTACTAGGATGGAGCCTGTGACCTTCCGCACACCACAACGGACTTTACCGCTCAATAGCTCAACCTATTCTACCCTTTCAGTCTTTTGTTTCCAGAACTGTAAAAGGATAATGATTGCTAGCAGGCAGCCAACAGCAGTTGACAGGCTATCAGATCCAGCCATTGTTTGCCATTGTTTACCAGGTGTCCAGATTTATTTGACTCACACCTCTCATTCTAAGCCCAGATACTCTGCTAAAGAAGTTGTCATGTGTGAGGAAATAAGGGCTATCACAATGCAGTGTTAGAAGAAGACTGTTTACGTTCCTAGCTATGGTATTTCACCATTTTGGTGGCACAGGCTAAGGCTTGTAACCTGAGGATTAATTGTGCACTAATAACCTGCAGATGGATGTGGAAAAGTGTGGCATTACTATTGCACCAACTAAACCTGCCTTTTTTACTGAGAGCCCATCAAACAACAAACCACTTGTTAAGCTTAATCATATCGGCAGGTTCACACTGCTAACAAAGGCCAGCAGGGGAAATAATTGCATCTGAAGCTTCAGCGTGAACTCCCTCCCCCCATTTCCTAATGTTTCTGCTCCTTTCTAACAAAGCAGATGCACTCCCACACATTGAATTTGCCTATCCTATTAGCACTGTGCCACTACTTCAAGGAGACAAGCCATACTTGTTCCATGCTTGGCAGCAGACAGGAAGATATATATTTTTAAAAAAACACCACCCGCAGTAACAGCCAAGCACATCTAGTTTGTTCATTCTTGCCTGGATGTGGAGCAGTCCATCTACCCTGTCCCTCACCTTGACATTACTGAAGCTATTCCCAAGGTTTACATGATGTGTATTTTACACAGAAGCTCTGAGATCATCTTTGCCACAACCGTCTCCCCGCAGTCAGTTTTTATGAGAACATCATAAGAGCTTAGATGGGTCAGCCTAAACACATTTTTTCTATTCTTTATTTTTTCATACAGTGGCTAACTGTTTGACCACAGGAAGCCCTCAAGCAGAATACAAAAGCACATATCACTTCTTGCTTCTGTTCCCTGCACCAGTTACCTATAACAAGGGCTGTCATATTTTTAAACTGGAGAGTATATAACCATTGAGAGCCCCCTCCTTTATGAATTTGCTCACTAGGCCCCCTTCACTCCCTTTACTCGGGACAGCAGCAGGGCGGCCAGGTGAAGAGGCCGAGGAATCAAGATCCACCCAATGTTATACTTTTGGGGATGGTTAGGTGGTTTATCAAAGCCCTCCTTTCAGACTGCCAGGCATCCGAATTTTACTCTCTCGGTAGGCTTCTGAAGAAGTCTGCAGTCTGAGTCACTTTCCTTTGATCTCCCCTTCACCTGGGCGAATTTCAATGTCTTACAATGGGAGTCCTGCAAGATCTCATACTTCCAGTAGTGAAATTATCTCGACGCTTGAACCAACTATCCAGTTCACAAAATAAAACGTCATTTTTGTCTTTTGTAGGAAATGAGACCAATCCTGGCTCCGTCTTCCTTTTTATTGTAGAAGCGATGAGATGCAAAGCATGATCCAATGAAATATCCAAATGAAAAGCATTGCTAAACTTAAGCTAATAAACTCACAACACACTCTAGAAATAAAATTCCCAATTTCTGAGTTCCTAATCTAAATTTAACCTAACACGCCACTTATACTGTAAAATAAGAAAATGCGCAGATTCTAAGTATCGTCCTGGACTCATCTCTCCCCGGAGTTAAAGTCCAGCCTTGCTGTAATTCCAGGTAATCGTCAGCCAGGTGAGATTTTGTCTATCTCCGAAATTGGCGGCCTGGCTTGGTCCCATTGAATCAGACTTTTATCTCCCGATGTTTTCCCAATCTTATCTCCTCCAACATGGGTTTTGCCTCCTTTGAAGAATCTTTCCTGTAACTTAACAAATTCTGGGTGTTTTATACACAATTTCCCCCTTTTATGCCTTCCTTAGGAATTTTCAGGTGGCCTTGGACTCAGATCTTGAGATAGCACTTATCTCCTCAAAATCTTTCAAGGTCAAGGCATGTTGGCAAAGAGCCACGTTCTCATTTTGTCCCCCTCCCATCTCGTTGGCAGGGTAATTGACTGATGGCTTGAAAGGGCAATGAACTTGAGTTGTAAAGTTCAATACCACTCATTAAACTTTGAGAACCCCTCAGGTGTTTCTCTGTTCACTAGAGACACTAATTCTGATGACGCAATGCTTCCAGAAATCTCTTTGAATCACTGCGCTTTTAAAGCTCCATCTCTCAACCTTGAGACATGGTGACAAGTAACTTAAAACAAAGTAACTTTTCCAAGTTCATGACACCCTCCATCCACACCCATAGGTGTAAAAGAGGAAGCAAAGAAGATTCAGAGTAACATCTAAGACAGTGATAGAGAACCTTTTAGAGACTGAGTGCCTAAACAGAGGGGTGGGGCTAATTCTGTGCTGGGTGGAGGGAGGGAGCACTCCCATTGGGCTGCTGGGCAGAGGGGCGGGGTGAACTATGCTGGGGGAGGGAGGAAGCACTCTTATTGGGCTGCTAGGCAGGACAAACTCTGTGCTGGGGCGAAGGTGCACATGCCGACAGAGAGAGCTCTGAGTGCCCCCTCTGGTACACATGCCATAGGTTTGCCACTACTGATCTAAGGGAACCGACTGTATTCCCAAGGAGAAAGACCGGTAATTATTTTTCAGTTTCCTGAGAGATGTAACTAATCATTCGGAAAGTTTTCATCCAGGTTTGTCAAACATTTTTTACAATAAACTCACGAACAGATTAAAGCTGATATTTTGGAGAAACAAGCTCTGTGCTAGTTTTTAACTTCTAGCATAAGCCATTTTGTTTTAACACCTTTTTCTTTCGTGTCCTGATGAGATCCTGGACTGCCAAAATGAAGCCACTTTCTTCACTCTGTCATTGCCCAAATGCAAGTCCTCATCGGCAGACCAGCAAATGGGGCAGACTCTGTGTCTATCCACATTCACACCGTGTGTTGTTGTCCAACAGCAGTCCCCACTTGAGCATGTTGGTCTTGCATTTAGGAACAACCCCCAGCCTATTCAGGGTCCTCCAAGTGATATAGGAGAGGTTAAGTTCCTCAACTGTATCCTCCTTTAATGTTATTCATTGTCCAGTGAGCTCCTTCCTCCATCTTCTAATTTGGTTTTGCTCTTGTGTACCCTCAAGAATGTTTGTTCTTTTCATAAAGCTCTTCCTGGATCTAAGCTGGCAGACTTCAGGCTCATAGTCAATCAGGGGGTCGGGGGTCGAGGATCAGTCTCTTGCTTAGTTCTCTCAGCATCATCTGCTACTTTTCTCCTGATCTTAGATGGAACAATACCAACAATGGGGTAAATCTTCTCAACAGGTGTAGGTTTACTTTAAGGCATCCTGTCAATATCCTCATGGCTTCATTAACAGCAATGTCAACTTCTTTTGCATGTGTGGATGTGTTTAATACTTTTAACACCTTGATGTTATCTCTTCATTCACTGTTTTCTTGGTAGCCCATTTCGTTATCTGCCAAACAAACAAATAATACAAGTTGTTCAATTACCAGTTTTTCTTCTAATATTTCTGTGAACTTGAGGGCACTCCTTATGTAGGTTAATAATTTATCTGCATGTAGGAGCAGTGAGATCAATGCCTTTCCCTTCCTTTGACCAGGATCTTATTTGTTCACCATTGGTGGGGCGGTGGGGTTGCATTAAGTGCCACCCCAGCAAAATGTCCCAGCTACAAATATAGCTCCTCCATCTAACCAAGAAGCCTGGTTACAAGGGAACACTTCTGAGTATCCATCCTTGCAAAGCCAGGATCTAAAGCCCTTTAAATCCAACACCGCACATCTAATAATATAAAGCAGACTTTATTTTAAAGAACATTCTATCTAGTGGGGAAAGCATACTGTAAGAGTTATGGCCACATATCATTCATTCTGATCTGAATATTCCCCTCATTTTGCCCTTTAAGGTTTTATGTAGTCAATTTACGAGATGCCAAGGGTATGTAGAGGCTCATTTACTTTGTGTAGTAAAAATGTTAAGTTGAACCCTCACAAAAGCTTAGTGTTGTTATAATAAGGAATAAGAAGGAGCTCAAATACCACATTGGTTTTCCAAATGGATCTTTAGGAAAACCAAATTACAGCGTTTAAAGCTATGGTAGTCAATTTCTAGAAAGACGTGCAGGCATACAATACATCTGTGCTTTTGATCGTTATGTACTGTGCTTATAAAATTAACATGCCTTAGGGCTGGCAAGTGGTCTTGTAAATGGTAGGCCATTTGGTGGCAACAGCAGCAAGTAACCATGCAGCAAACTTTTTTTTGGGGGGGGGGATGGGGTATCTTTGACTCTGCATAATGGCAAAATTTTTAATGCTACTACAGACCAGGCTGTTTAAAGGTAGTAGAGCAGTCATTTGCGTTTGGGGGAGAAGAAGATTAACCAATCTACTTGGTGAATTTCTGACTAAGATGGACTCAATGTGAGAGCCTCACCATGCAACAATTTGAAATCATCTCCACATGAATTCTTAATATGCATGCCCCCTGCCTCTATTCATCTATACCACTTGCAGAGAACTTGTGGGTCTCCAGATGTTGTAGCACTGCTGCTCTCATTACACTGGGTGGCATTGCCTGTGCTAAGACACCCTTAGAACTAAGACACCCTTCCATCCACATCTGGAGGGCCACACATCCCCCGCATCATTAATCTAATTGTTCTTTGGATGTGTTATCAAGTCACTTCCACCTTACAGCAACCTCATAAATTAGTGACTTCTAAAAGGCCTCATCATTAACAGCCTCAGCTACAGATGACTCAAATCATCACATCAGCACTACAACACAGAGGCCATGAGGGTATCAATGGCTATAATTATGGATACCTAAGGACAACCTCCCGGTTGGAGAGATAGGCAGGATATCTCTCAATGGCATTTCCAGGGAATCCTAAGCAGGTGAAGGCATCTGCTTGGGAATAATACCCTGAAACAAATGGTGAGCCACTCTGTGAGACAGAAATGCTGGACTGGATGGGCTGTGGCCTGTTCCAGCAAGGCTGTTCTTATGTTCTTATTTCCTAGATTGAATCAATCTTTACATTTTGGGGTGGGGGTGGGGGTTCTTCTTTATTCAATTTATTCAGACTTCTATTTTTTCATAATATTATTGCTTTTTTTACAATGAATCTTGTCTTCTCATATGTTCAGAGTACAATAGTTCAGTTTAGCAATTTTAGATCTAATTATACATTTTTGAAACACAAGAAATGTTCAAGCTGCCGGGTAACTAAACTGGTGCTTACAAACCAGCTGATCTTGTAGGGCCCTTTTACTCATTGCACGCTATATAATTTTACATAGAAATTTTCTGTATAATTTAATCTCTCCTTGACAATGTTCAGGATGGCATCTTATTTTCACCTTCCCAACCCCTCAAAGGCAAGGCTAAAAAATAGAAACCAGGCAAAGTGGCTCAATGGATTTTTGAAAACAGGTGTCCTTGCTAAGAAAAAGAGAAGTCAGTAGAACAAGAAGACGACTAAAAATGAGATGGATTGAGTTAATTGAGGAAATAAGTCACTTATTCATCAGGCTGCTATAAGTTGGAAGTAAGATGATAGGGCATACCAAAAACAATTAGATCAAAGATGATGGAATATGTGGGCTTCTTGATGTTGACAGACTGCAGATCCTATGATGTCTTAGAATAGGTTATGACACCTAATGTAATGAGAGCCTAGCCTAATGGGTCTCTCTCACACATTCTCTCTCCCTCCCCCTCTTTTCTTCCCCCTGCCCCACCAGACTTCAGTTGTCATCATAGATATTGGGAATTTGGATATGGCCATTTATGGCCATATTAAATGAATGAGGGAGATTACCCCATCCGTCAAAAATGCATTTATCCATTAAGCTACAAGAAAGGTTTGCTGCAAACATGCCAATATCTTTGATGCTGTTACTACTATTCATTTATATGGAAATTGGCAACTCAGTTAATACTAGTGTAGCTTGTCACTGAATAGCCTACTGACACTTTTCAAGCTTACTTTGAAATCGTTTGACTTGTTGAATGTTAGAAATTCTCTGGACACTTCAGTAGCAAGATTTTTTTTGACAAAAAATAATAATTCAGAAACTTATTTCAGAACCTTTGTTATTTTCTGTTCTTCAGAGTACTGGGAAAACTAGTGCTGAGTGGCAGCAAGTTTCCATGCTTTAGCTCACGCTTGGTGTGTTATTCGATGGCTCTTTGTGTCCGAGCAGGTGTTTGAGTGGATGTGCAAGTGGATTCTAAAAGGGAAGGTAGGAAGGCTACAACCAAGCCAAAATTAAGCCAAATGCATCGATGTCATCACCCCTCCCCACGATTGGTTTCACTGGCCACCATCTGTTCTCCTGTTGTGCACACTGTTGGCATAACTATGCCTGTGGAAAGATGATGACATCACCAGCAAATGGGGAGGGGTGTAATGAAAGACTCTCTTCTTCTCTGCTACAGCTTTTCTGACATGTGAACATTCCCTTTCATCACACACCAGTTGCGGAACTCATGGAACAGGGGAGGACAACTTTTATTATTGAAAATTGCTGAGTTTATAGCAAATAAAACCACTGTGCTTTGTGTTTGTTTCACATACTAACATGGAGATGGGAAGGGCCACCATTTCACCACCTGTTTTGAATCTAAACCAGTCAACAGGCTAAATGTTTCTTCCCCCAAAAGTAACTGCTTTCCATTCTGTATGCTGAGCTCTGTGTGTGGGTTTGTTGTTGTTGTTGTTCAGTCGCACAGTCGGTTCCGACCCTTTGCGACCCTATGGACCATTGTTCTCCAGGCACCTCTGTCCTCCACCATCCCCCTCAGCACTCCCAGCTCTGTGCCCGTTGCGTCCACAATACCATCTAGCCATCTCATCTTTGGCCTCCCCCTTCTTCTTTTGCCCTCCACCTTTCCCAACATCAGGGCCTTCTCAAGTGAATCCTCCCTTCTCATTTGATGTCCAAAATACTTTAGCTTCGTCTTTACTATTAGCCCTTCCAATGAGCAGTCAGTGTTGATTTCTTCTAAGATTGACCTATTTGTTCTCCTCGCTGTCCAGGGTACTCTCAAAACTCTCCTCCAACACCACATTTCAAAGGCATCTATTCTTCTGCGTTCAGCTTTCCTAATTGTCCAGCTCTCACATCCGTACATTACCATTGGGAATACCATTGCTTTGACTATTCTAATTTTTGTTTGCAATGTGATGTCTCTGCTTTTCACTATGTTCCCCAGGTTTCTCATGGCTTGTCTCCCAAGAATCAGTCGCCTTTTTATTTCATGGCTGCAATCCCCATCTGCCGTGATCTTTGATCCCAGGAAAGTAAAATCTGTCACTGCTTCTACTTCTTCCCCATCTATTTTCCAGGAACTGATTGGGCCTGTTGCCATTACCTTGGTTTTCTTGATATTGAGTCTTAAGCCAGCTTTTGCACTCTCCTCCTTCAGCCCAATCAAGAGGTTCTTTAGGTCTTCCTCACTTTCTGCCATTAGGGTGGTATCGTCTGCATATCTCAGATTGTTTATGTTTCTCCCAGCAATTTTAATCCCATATTGTGATTCCTCCATCCCTGCATTTCGCATTATGTGCTCTGTGTATGGATTGAATAAGCAGGGTGATAAAATGCAGCCTTGTCTTACTCCTTTTCCTATTCCAAACCACTCTGTCATTCCATGTTCTGTCCTAACTGTTGCTTCTTGGTTCATGTACAGATTTCTCAGGAGGCATATGATGTGCTCTGGTATTCCCATCTCTTTAATTACTTGCCACATCTTGTTGTGGTCCACACAGTCAAATGCCTTAGTGTAATCAATGAAACAAAAGTAAACTTGTTTCTGGTATTCCTTTGTTTTCTCCATGATCCAACGTATGTTGGCAATGTGGTCTCTAGTCCCCCTGCCTCTTCTGAAACCGGCCTGCACCTCTGGTAGTTCTCTCTCCACATGCTGCTGAAGTCTGTCCTGTATTATCTTGAGCATCACCTTGCTGGCGTGTGGGATGAGTGCAATTGTTCGGTAATTTGAGCATTCTTTGGCGTTGCCCTTTTTTGGGATTGGGACGTATACTGATCTTTTCCAATCCTGTGGCCACTGTTTTGTTTTCCAGATTTGCTGGCATATTGAGTGTAGTAATTTGACGCCATCATCTTTTAGCGCTTTGAAAAATTCGACTGGGATACCATCATATCCACTAGCTTTGTTGTTTGCAGTGCTCTTTAGGGCCTTTATAACTTCGCTCTCCAGGATGTCTGGCTCGAGTTCAGTTTTTTCATCATTGTGGTTATCAGGAGTGTTGAGGTCCTTTTTGTAGAGTTCCTCTGTGTACTCTTTCCATCTTTTCTTAATCTCTTCTGCATCAGCTAGCTCTTTTCCGTCTTTGTCCCTTATCATGGTCATTTTTGCTTTAAATGTTCCCTTTATTTCCCCGATTTTTCTGAAGAGATCTCTAGTCCTGCCTCTTTTGTTGTTTTCCTCCATTTCTTTGCACTGTTCTTTTAGGTAGTTTTCCTTATCTCTCCTTGCTTTTCTTTGAAATTCTGTGTTCAGAAGGTTGTATTTTTTCCTTTCTCTTTTGACTTTTGCCTTCCTTCTTTCCTCTGCTATTTTAAGAGCCTCATCAGACAACCATTTTGCTTTCTTACGCTTCTTTTCTTTTGGTATGGTTTTCTTTGCCGCTTCCTGCATGATGTCCTTTATCTCTGTCCATAATTCTTCTGGCACTCTGTCTATTGCGTCCAGGCCATTATATCTGTTCATCACCTCCACCGTGTATTCTTTAGGGATGCTGTCTAGGTGATATCTGTCTGGTCTTCTTGTTTCCCCTATTTTCTTTAGTCTTAACCTGAATTTTGCGATCAGTAGGTTGTGATCTGAGCCACAGTCTGCTCCAGGTCTTGTTTTTGCTGATTGTATGGAGGTTCTCCATCTTTGGCTGCAGAGTATGTAGTCAATTTGGTTTCGGTGTTGGCCATCTGGTGATGTCCATGTGTAAAGTCGCCTCTTGTGTTGCTGGAAGAGAGTGTTTGCTATGACCAGTGTGTGGGTGGTATGGAATATTTCATTCCGTCGGTCTATTATATCTGAGGGATGTAGTTGTTCAATCTAGTTCAGTCTCTTTCTGACTCAAAATGTGTTAGTCTCAGAAAGTTAGTAACACAATACACTCTGAGAGTCATCATTTCCTTGAAAAATTTCTTCCTGTTTATTTCTTTGTAACTAAGATGAAGTGAACTGCTGTGTTATAATTTTGCCATTTACCTGACAACTATATTTGAACACATTGCCTTGTAAGCAAGCATTTCTCCCATTAAAGCTTTGCCACCCCATCCCCCCAACAAAAACTGGGCAGACACTGTTGTGGAATACAAAACATGCCACTTTACTGAACAAAACAGATAACAACACCCTAACTGCAGGGGCACGAAACATGGAGGGAGGAAAAACCCAAACCCACAACAGGAGGGGAATCCTGAGGGAGGACAAACACTAGGCCATGCCCCAGCCAGTGACATGTCTACCACGCTCCCTCATTACCAACCCTATCTTTGGAATCCCCTCCCCTTCCGAATTTAACCACTCCCTCCGTGTTTTCCGCCACGGGCCGAGGGCCTAGGACAGACAAACAACTACCTATGCCCCTGCGCAAATCCCTCACAAACAAGTCCAATCCTTTGCTAGTCAGCCTTCTCCCATCCCAGTTATAGCATGATGCATCTGTTTGCTGTATTCCTGGATGGGAAGTGTTTTTTTCTCTCCCCAATCTCGTTGTTCTGTGCAGGACAATGACAATAAAGATCTATCTATCTATCTATCTATCTATCTATCTATCTATCTATCTATCTATCTATCAATGACTTTTCCTCCCCTCTGGAAAAAACCTCTCCGCTATCCTAGAGTTGATGTACAGTCTCAATCCCTCCACACAGCCAAACATCGTCTCCTTCGCCTCCGCCCCTTCTGCTCTCTGCAGGATGGGTAAAATTTCTGAAAATGTACAAATAACACTGCACCAAGCCACCTGCAGCTACTTGACAGCTTGGTCCACCCACCTCACGATGTCCTCTTCATGCAACACCCCACTGCTGAGCCCTCCAAATGCAAAACCACCACAATCAGGGCCCCATAGATCCTCAGGGCCCTCATCTCATCAAAAACATTCCAAAACCCCAGCCTTGCTGGCCTCTTGAGGAACCCCAGGTGTCATCTGAAAAACGACCCTGCTGCCCTGCAGGCCTCTACCTCAACGTATTCATCCCCGACAATCCAAACCATCTCCCACATGGAAGAGTGGTAACCTGTAAAACATGAAACTTATTAACAACTATTCAACTCCCCTTTTTATTGAACATTTGGTAACTCCCTGACATAAGTACAGAAACGGCCAGAAGTCCACCTCCCCACCTGCTTAATGTTCTCCTTCTTATAACCTAACGCCGCCACCATGGAAGCTGCTCTGATCTGAAATGAATGTGAAGCAAACTTCCACCCTACTACCCCTGCTGCGGCCAAAGCCCCCTCCATGACCACCCAGAATTGAAACTTAGTTAGCGGATCACCACCAATGTGACAAAGAAACTTACCTGGTTCCTAACCTCTCAGCTCCAGGTACCTCACCACCGCCTCCACTGGACAGATGTCCTTAATCTGACATGTCCCCAAAACCAAACACCTGCCTTCCCCTTTTTGGTCCATCTTAGAGAAACACACAAACACAAACAACTGTGAATTGGTAACTACCACGTCCTCCAACAATAATGCCCTATTCTGCCTGTCCCCTTTGGAAACCACTGCCAACTTGCTAATACGCAGAGCCGCAAAAAATGCCAGTAGGGAAGCCACCTTAAACAGTGCCGCTTCATATCCGTTCCTACAGACCAGCTCCCATACCGTTGCCAACCTGACCAATACCCCCGGCAAAAATGGAGTCCTTCCATCCACCCGTGTACTTCTACCCTGCTCCCAACCTTCCAAGGTTTTACACACCCTAAAATCCCCCCCGACATATCCACAAAACCCCTGGATTTAGCCAAAAAAGCCAAAGCAGACAGCTTTACCTGTTCGTGTGAGTCAACAAACCTTTGTTATGCAAAAACACTCAAAATGGCAACCGGTGTTCCACCAGAATAGGCCACACCTCCTCCAAACTTTCCTCTCTCCTGAAAGCAAAGAACTCCTCACAAGCTGCAGCATAGGACTTTCTGATGCTCTCGGCAATGGACTTCTGATTGCCTCTGCTACTTGATTTCACCCAGAGCCTACACTTCTGATGGCAACTGTACCAGGTACTTTCGGGCCTCTGGAGCCAGCTCCTTGAATCTTTCCAATTGCTGTCAGGACAAAGCATCTGCTATTTCATTGTCCACTCCTGGATGTGCTTGGCCGCAAACAGAACATTAACCACCAGGCACTTCTTAGTAAAATCCCGCACCAGGTGCATGACCTGCTTGAACTTAAAGGTTAGCTTGTTAATCATCTGTACCATTACCTAATTGTCATACCAAAAGATCACTGTCGTATTCCTTCACTCTTCCACCCAAATCCACAAAGCGCCAACTATTGGAAAAAGCTCCAAGAAGGTAAGATCCCTAGTAATCCCTATCTCATCCCATCTCTTAGATCAAATGCCACAGCACCATTCCCTGTTGAAGTAGATCCCGAAGCCCATGGCCCCGGATGCATCCGTGTGCACCTGAAAATCTGACCTCAGCAACAACTCATTACCCTTAACTGAACTAAAGTTTTTGTCCACTAAGGGCCCCAACTTCCCCACCACTGGAATTCTAAAACCAAATTTAAAACCATTCAACAATAACTCTGCCTCCTCCCTCCTAGGATACTGCTTCAACCATTTTCCTAATGCCACCACCTTAATTGGACTTGGGCCCTTTGTTACCTGGGGACATGGCCTCACCAGGTCTATGCTGACCATTTCACCTTACCACCCCCTTTGCCTCCTCTCAGACAGGAGATGATAGGGTGCATGCCCCCACATTGCAAGCAAACGTGCCTGTAGTTGCACGGATTTCTGGAACAGTATCCATGTGAATTGAACTCCCAGCAGACCATACGGGATAGAACTGACTGCCCTGCCTAGGTGAGGGGCAACTGATGGGCTGCTTCTCAGAACCAAGTGACCGCTATCATGCCCGTCCTCCAGCCATGGCCTCACCGGCCATGCACTGGAACCAAAGCAGGGAGTGTGGCTCCTCCCAACTAATTTCTTGGTGAAGCTCTGTCTTTGCCCAGAAAGATTCATCATACCTCATCCAAGCCATGCCTGCAAAGTCTGTGTATGCTTTATACATTAAATCTGAATACTTGAGTAAGAACATGGCCCTGTGTGGCTGATTATTGATAATGACCCCATGTGAACCAAGTCTTTTCCCCTCTCATCCATCTTTTTCGTATCCTCAACTTCCACTTCCCTATTCAGCAAAGAGAACAGGTCCACAAACTCCCTTCTCAAAATCTTTTCCTTTGTCACCTTGAAAAGATGCTCTCCAAAGGGGGACACCCCTTTCTTGACTGACACAAATTCTTTGCCCTTTGCCTTGAGTGACATCACCACCAACTCCTTCTTCTTTCCCGCCTCTTTTTTCTTTCCCCCATTTCCCACAGACACCCCCTTCTCTGAGCCCACCCTGACTGCTGAGCTAGACCTCTGAGAAACCTCATTGCTGTTAGATGAGCCATTCACTCTTCCCACTGTGGCAACATTGCCCACAATCGCACCAGCCTGATGCCCTGAGCCTTTCTTTTCACCAATTGACACCTTCCCTTCTTGATTGAAACTCCTGCACAAAGCACCATCATTACGCCTCCAGGGGCTTCCTTGCCTCCACACCTCCCATATTCCAGCAACCCCCAGGTCCCATGTGCCAAGGAAAACCTAACCCCATACTCATGGTGCCCCCACCTCTTGCTGCTGCGATCCTGTTGTGTTCTGTACTGTACCTTTTACAATGTATCCATTCACGTGTATCCAATGTAACCATGCCTGTGTAACATTATAACCAGCAGCTGCTTAATTGTAGCCCTTGCAATAGGACGCGAGCTAATGACCACCTGGTGGCAATAGCGAGCGTTCAAGCTCTCCTGGCCCAGACTCACCAGCAAACAACAGCGCGGGAAGATTCCCGCCATCACCTACACCTGGACAAGAAGGGCGTGACCGTCCGTGACGTCACGCGGACAGTAACCAATAGACTCTCGAGGAGCCACATTCAAATGTATAGCCACTGTATATATTGAGCGACCCATCCGCCATTACCTCATGTTCCCCTGGATCATCATGCAATAAACCTGTGTTAAGCCAACCTTTCGGCTGTTCATTGTCTTTGGTCCCATACACTAAATTGGCGACGAAGGTGGGATATGGCTGCCCACGGGACCAAGACATGCGCCGGTTTCGAAATCAGGAGACCGGCAGACTGGGACATCTTCGAGATGGACTTCCAGAAAGCCCTGGTAGAATCCGAAGTCACGGATGAGGCAAAGAAAAGGGCCATCTTCACCCGGATGCTGGGGCCAGACACCAAGAGGGACTTGGTGGACCTGATCGCGCCGAGGAGGGCGAGTGAGTTCAAGGTGAAAGAGCTCATGCACATGCTGCGTGAGTACTTCCGGCCCTCGACGGCGATGTTCCCCGCTCGGAGCGCGTTTTGGAGGCGAGTCCAAGCGCCCGGGGAGACGGTCGCCGACTTCGCAGCGGCCCTGCGACTGGCGGCCGGCCCATGCAAATGGGAGAACGCAGAAATCACACTAAGAGACTAAGTGCTGTGCGGCCTGAGCGATGCCAAAACTCAGCGCACATTGATGAACCGCGAGCCACCCCCCACATTGCAGGAGGTCCTGAAGGAGGCACAAGCCGCGGAAGCTACGAAGGCCGGGGTCCAGGAGCTCCAGGACTGGCGGCCAAAGACGGGCAAGGCAGAGACTTCGGTGCACGTTTCGGTGCACACGGCCCGGCGAGTTTCGAAGTCGTCCGCGGAGAGCAGCGACGACGAGGACGTCCGGAAGGTCCGGAAAGAAGGCCGGCGTTGCGACGGCTGCGGAGCGAACCACGACCGCGCCAAATGTCCCTTCAGAAAGGCCGAGTGTCACAACTGCGGCCGCCGCAGGCACATCGCCAAGGTCTGCAGGAAACGGCGCGAGGCCCGGAAGAGCTCGAGAGACCGCGCGACGAGACCCAAGGACGGCACCCAGGCCACGAGGAAGCGAGACGGCGTGGGCCGCATCGCCGACGACAGCGAGGACGACGCACCGGTGTTCAGCGTGTCCGCGGGACACCCCCGTTATTTTGTTGAGGTACTAGTACAAGGGGCCCCCATTAGGATGGAAATTGACTCGGGTTCCTCATATTCCATCATTCCCCAGAAGGAGTTTCTGAAAATTGCCCCCCACGTGCGGCCCAAACTCAAAGCTTTGAGGTCCACGCTACGGGACGTGCAAGGGAACTGCATTCTGGTGTTGGGGGTTGGGAATTTTCAGGTCCAATTTAAGAAACACGCCGCGACTCTCCCCCTAGTTGTTCTCAAAGGGGGGAATTGCAGCCTCCTCGGGACTCAATGGTTCCAGCCCCTGGGTTTGTTCATTGGGGGGGTGCACGCCATTGCCATTGGGACTGACCCGATTCAGGAGGTGTGCGACGCGCACCCCGAAGTCTTCAAAAAGGGACTTGGGAAATATAAGGGACCCCCAGTAGCATTCGACCTAGACCCTGAGGTCCGCCCAATAAGACTCAAACCGCGCCGGGTGCCATTCGCGCTCAAGGACAAAATAGAGGCGGAACTGGACAAATTGGTGGGCCAGGGGATTCTTGTTCCTGTTGATTCTGCGGAGTGGGAAACTCCAATTATAACAGCACTAAAGGCCAACGGGGAGGTGCGCATATGCGCTGATTACAAGTGCACCATCAACAAGGCCATTCGCCCGTAGTCAGCCATTTGCTGGCCAGGTTACATGGGGGAAAGTGTTTCGCTAAGCTCGACTTAGCACAAGCCTACCAGCAGCTCTCGGTGACCCCAGCTGCCGCTGCTGCACAAACTATAGTCACCCATAAGGGGGCGTTCCAGGTGACGCGCCTTCAATTCAGCGTAAACTCGGCGCCTGGAATTTTCCAGTCACTCGTGGAATGCCTCCTGAAGGGGCTCGAGGGGGTGTTGCCTTATTTTGATGACGTATTGATAACGGGGGGGAGTCAGGCCGAATTGGCAAAGAGGTTGGGCAAGGTCCTGGCGATATTCGAAAAGGCGGGGTTGAGACTGCGAAAAGACAAATGCATCTTCTTCGCGACCGAGGTCGAATTCCTAAGGTTCCGTGTCACTCCTGAGGGAATAAGGCCGTCCAAGTCTAAGGTAGCCGCCATAAAGCAAGCCCCTCGCCCCACCTCCAAGCCCGAGTTGCAGTCGTCCCTAGGGCTGCTGAACTTTTATCACTCCTTCCTTCCCCGGAAAGCAGCCGTGGCCGAGCCGTTGCACAGGCTGCTTAAAAAGGACGAGGCATGGAAGTGGGGCGACCAGCAAGAGAGGGCATTTAGTGAGCTAAAGCAGCTTGTGGCGTCTGACGCCATCCTCACCCATTTCAACCCCAAGCGGCCAGTGGTCCTCATCTGTGATGCATCCCCGGTGGGGGTGGGGGCGGTGCTGTGCCACGTGCTGGAAAACGGGAGGGAGGCCCCAATAGCGTTCTATTCCAGGTCCCTGTCCCAAGCGGAGAGAAACTACGCCCAGACAGACAGGGAAGCATTAGCGATAATTGCGGGAACAAAAAAGTTCCACGACTTCCTGTATGGCTGCCCCTTCACAATCGTAACCGATCACAAGCCCCTGCTAGGCATCTTCACCGCAGATAAGCCCACGCCACAGATCCTGTCCCCTAGGATGCTTAGGTGGGCCATTTTTCTCAACGCGTATCAGCACGCGTTAGTGTACAGGCCCGGGAGGGAGATCAGCCATGCGGACGCTCTATCGAGGTCCCCCCTTCCCCAAGAGAACAGCCACGTGGGCGGGGAGGAGCCAGACCATCAGGTGCTGATGATAGAAGTCCTCGACTCGCCCCCAATACTGCCCGCCGACATCGCCAAGGCGACTGGCAAGGACAACATTTTAGCAAGGGTTAGCTCCTGGGTGCAGAAAGGGTGGCCAGCGTCCTCCCCGGCAGCAGAGTTCGACCCATTTTTCCGAAAGAAGTTAGAGTTGTCCCTTGAGAGGGGGTGCCTTCTGTGGGGCCAGCGAGTAGTGATCCTGGCGTCCTTGCGGCCGAGGGTACTCAAACTCCTGCACGTCAGTCACCCTGGGATTGTGCGCTCCAAAGCCCTGGCACGGAGCTATTTCTGGTGGCCCCAGCTAGACGCCGACATCGAGCACATGGTCGGCACTTGTGAGCCCTGCCAAAGTTCCAGGCCAGAAGAAGCCCGCCTGCCTCACAGGGAGTGGGACGCGGCGAAGGGGCCGTGGTCCCGAGTTCATGTAGACTTTGCTGGCCCGTTCCGTGGGACGCTGTTTCTCCTTGTGGTGGATGCCTTCTCCAAGTGGTTGGAGGTCATTCCGGTTACAAGCACGTCCACGGCCACAACCATAAAGCATTTGCGGAGGGTCTTTTCCACGTTCGGTTTACCCGACACCCTCGTAAGCGACAACGCAAGTTGTTTCACATCCTCTGAGTTCAGGGCATTCACAGAAATCAACGCCATTCGGCACATCACCTCCGCTCCTTTTCACCCTGCCACAAACGGCCAAGTAGAGCGCCTTGTGCGCACCACCAAGGACGCGCTGCGGCGCATGGGGCCCAGGGACCTAAACCATCAAGTGTGCCAGTTTCTGCTAGGCTACCGAGTGACTCCCCTAGCGTCAGGATACTCCCCCGCAGAGCTGCTGATGCGCAGGAAGCTGACCACCATACTAACTAGGCTAGACCCCACGAGAGTAGAGGAAAAGGGGAGGAACATTGGGATAGAGGACACAAAGAGTTTCGACGTGGGTGCCCCCGTGTATTGCAGGAATTATGCCAGCGCGGGTCCGGACTGGGTACCGGGCGTCATCCTAGAGCGGACCGGCCCCGTCTCGTACCGCGTCGAGACCGGCACAGGTCTACTCTGGAGGCGGCACGCAGACCAGCTCCAGCGCAGGATCCCCGGCGAACAGGGCACGGACCGCGGGACACAAGACTCAGCGTTAGGGTTCTCCCCCACCCGTTCAGCCCAAGGGGGAGGAAAGGGGGGCCATGGGTCCCCACCAAGGGGGGAGGAAAGGGAATCTGTCCTCGTAGATATCTTGCGGGATCGGTCAGCAGAGAGAAGGGAAGCCGATCTCATAGGCATCCCGCGGGATCTCCCCACTAATACGGATACCCCAACAGAGTTAGATTTTGATTTTCAGAACCGGGGAAGTTTTGCGGAGTGGTCCCCCACCCGTCCAAGCGAGAAGAGGGGTTTTTCGTTAGCCCCGAGTGTCTCCGGTCTGCCCACAATGGAGTTTTTCCCTTCCCCCAAAACCGCCAAACCGCGGCAAGCCTCTAACAAGTCTCCCTCTCCCGTTTCAGGACAAGGGACCAGGGAACGAGGAAGCAGTAGCGCCCCTGGGGCAGGTCAGCCCACATCGCGGCCCAAACGCGTGTGCAATAAGCCATCTTGGCTGAGCGACTTCGTCCCATCCTAGGGGGGAGGGATGTTGTGTTCTGTACTGTACCTTTTACAATGTATCCATTCACGTGTATCCAATGTAACCATGCTTGTGTAACATTATAACCAGCAGCTGCTTAATTGTAGCCCTTGCAATAGGACACGAGCTAATGACCACCTGGTGGCAATAGCGAGCGTTCAAGCTCTCCTGGCCCAGACTCACCAGCAAACAACAGCGCGGGAAGATTCCCGCCATCACCTACACCTGGACAAGAAGGGCGTGACCGTCCGTGACGTCACGCGGACAGTAACCAATAGACTGTCGAGGAGCCACATTCAAATGTATAGCCACTGTATATATTGAGCGACCCATCCGCCATTACCTCATGTTCCCCTGGATCATCATGCAATAAACCTGTGTTAAGCCAACCTTTCGGCTGTTCATTGTCTTTGGTCCCATACACTAAAGATCCCATCACCGGAGGGAGCCCCCAAGGAAAAGCAAATGGCCACAGCCTGGGACATACACTCACCTGATCCAGACAGCCCTGCCTCGGTACCTATAGGACCCCATCTCTCTGACCACTGCTCCCTGAAGCTGCGACCTGGTGCAAGGCCTCCTACCACTGCCTCCTTCTCCGTCTCCCTTTTGCTGCTGGCCTCCTGATCCATCCTCTCACCTGTCACCCCTTCTTCCACCACCATCTCGCCTACCACTGCTAGCTCTGCCATTTCCCTATCTGCTAGATCCCCTTGCAAGCCCAAGGCCACTGCCGGCAACTGCGTTGGCAGGATGGCTGACCTCTGGCTTTCCAATTGCAAAAGCCTAGCTTCAAACTCCTTTAAGAAGCCCTTGATTCCTACTCCTTCCCCCTTCCCCCTGGCCCCTTCTTCAGCGCCACCAAACTCTGGAACTGTGGAGGGTCCTCTAACACACCCTCACCCATCTCCAGAGCCCTGAGCCTCGCCAGAAAGGGGCCAACTCCTCCATCGTTTCCTTGTCAGACAATTCGGAAATTGCCTCCTTACCAGATTGCTTCTTAGGAGGAATGGATTCCTCCCCTCCTGCAATCCCCTGCAATCTTCCGAATTTGCCCACACAATCTACTCCGTCAAACTCTGACCCCTCAAAGAACTTTCCAGCAGCAACCAGACCCCTCTGCACTAACGGTCCTCTCCACTAATGGGCCTCCTCTAACTTCCACCAATGCTGTCATTCCATGCTGTCGTCCTGACTCCTACGGGGGGGGGGGGGAGGGGAGGTGTGGCAAAGACCCCTTGCTCAACGCAGGCACGATCGTGAAAGGACCCCATGTATGAGTATTTGTTTAATCATTGAACTAGAGAAAGGGGGAAGTGAAGAGTGAGGAGTTCTTGCATTTCAAAGTATTAAGCCTTAATTCTTGGTTACATGATAGCTGTATCACCTTGCAAAGATTACCCAACAAAAATGTCTCCACAATGGTGATACCATCACTTTTCCACAGGCAGAGCTATGCAAATGGATTTCTACCTTAATTTACATTGATGGGAATGGCTGTGCAATGTAGCATGTGAGTCAGTTTTTCAGTCATTCTTAGAACAAGATCTACTTTTCCTCCCTCCCTCTCCCCCAATAAAAACAATGAATGATGAGTCTTGCCCCTTTTCTGATAGTGTAGAAAGTTGCAGGGAAAATAAACTGAAACCCTTTCCCTGTTTTCTATATGCAGACATCTGGAGGATGATCATTTGGTGAGTATGCACTAGATCCAGACAATGTGATTCATTTTTTTTGCACAATGACTTCCAGAAATCTGGAAAAATTGCATTTTTGGAGTTGTACTCTTTATAAGTAATGTTTCCAGGCTCTGCTGTGTTTATTCATTTATTTTAATTCTAACATGTGGAGCTTCTTCTTTCTTGTTTACATTGTGATTGCTCATTCTCCAGTCCTCCGTGCCAGTTTCAGGAACTATGGTGGTACACTTTCATAATAACTGCTACTAAAACATAACTGTGATGTGACTGCGATGCTCAAGAGGAGGGGTGAGAAGTACCACCACTAGTTGCAGAAACAACATAGTGTGTGGTACGTGAGCCTCATACATAAAAGTACTATTCATGTTTCATGGATTATGAAGGAAGTAGATCCTACAATTAGACAAAGCCAGCATATAGTTGTGGACTCCATTCAAGAAAGAAATGAAAAAGGCACAGATAATGTGTAGGAGGCTTTTCTTGGCTTAATATGCAATGCTCAGTTCTTGCAACTAATATTCACTAAAAAAACTCTTTAATTTTACTTTGGCTTCATGTGAAGCATGTCCTCTATACAAGTTTCCACATACACAAATACTGTGTGAGCAAGTTGATTCTGACTCACTGCAACTCCCCGGGGTTTTCTAGGTATACTCATGCATTATTTCCCAGTCCCTCTTGCAATAGTGTTCTGGGACTGTGCAGATTGTCCAAGGCCACACAGGTAGCAAGGTACCTTACCCATTCAGCTACAGATGACTCAAGTCATCACATCTGGCTACTGCCCTAGGAGGCAGAGCAGGTATTCCAGGTGCTTCTGACAATAGCTGGCCTCCCATACCTGCCCTTACAGTTCCCCTCTTCAAGACCACTGCAGCTTCATAGCAGCTGTGGCATGTGATAGTCCTAAGAAAGTTTGATGGGACATTGATCTTCATTCTTCAGCTACCGTATTTATTCGAGTATAACGCGCAAAATTTTATACCCAAAAAAGGACTCAAAGTTTGGGTGCGCATTATACACGAGGACTGGGTGCGCGCCTCTTTTAAACGAGCCTCAAGGGTAGGCACGGAGCACGCCGCGGCCCTCCTCCCAGGCGGCGGCAGGCGCCCAGGTCCCGCTGCCGCCGCCGCTCACCTGCACGCACCCGCCGGGTCGAGAAGGGAACCCTCCGGGGGAGGCGCTAACGCCAGCCACCCGCGCTCCCGGGCCGCGCGACTGAAGCCGGCGCCGGGTAGGCACGGAGCACGCCGCGGCCCTCCTCCCAGGCGGCGGCAGGCGCCCAGGTCCCGCTGCCGCCACTCACCCGCACGCACCCGCCGGAACGGTAAGGGGGAGGCGCTAACACCAGCCACCCGCGCTCCCGGGCCACGCGACTGAAGCCGGCGCCGGGTAGGCACGGAGCACGGCGCGGCCCTCCTCCCAGGCGGCGGCAGGCGCCCAGGTCCCGCTGCCGCCACTCACCCGCACGCACCCGCCGGAACGGTAAGGGGGAGGCGCTAACGCCAGCCACCCGCGCTCCTGGGGCCGCGCGACTCAAGAGCCGGCACCGGGTAGGCACGGAGCACGCTGCGGCCCTCCTCCCCGATTGTCGTCTAGCGCCCAGGAGCTCCACCTGCCGCTGCCCCACTGGAACGGTACGGGAACCCTCTGGGGGAGGCGCTACCGCCAGCCACCCGCGCTCCCGCGCCGCGCGACTCAAGAGCCGGCAAGGGTAGGCACGTTTCTTATGTCAATTTCAATCCGTGGTGTGAAACAAAATTTTATACCGAGGTTTCATGGAAAATTAGGGGTGCGCGTTATACACGAGTGCGCGTTATACTCGAATAAATACGGTATTTGCAGGCCCCCTCTTAGTCATTCTGGTGCCTCGATTATATGCATCCAAAAGGATACATATAGAGGTAGGGGCAACTGCTACCTTTCAGTGTACCAGACATTCCACACAGCACACCCAGTTATGCTCTCCAACATGCTGGTGATACTTTCTCCTCCCCAAGCCATTGCCGCCTGATCAGGCCATCTCACTTTGCCAAATGTTAGGGTTGGTCCTGCCTATTCAAAACAATCACGTACAATTTCTCTTCTTATAAAATGGCTCAGTCTAATCAAATTCATTAGCTCTAAAATCTCCTGGCTTCATAAGGAGATAGTCACAGAAGCCAGTAGACAACTTACTCCGCTGCCTATAAATCAAGACACAGCATTAAGGGTACCATTAAATAATTATTTCCTGATGAATTAAAGTTTATTTACTTTTGACTGCAAAAGGGACAGAGATTGAATTAACTTAAAACCTTAAATAGGTTCTCCTGTTGAGCCAAGAAATGAGCTGGGTGGTTAAAAAAGGTGAGAGTACGAAAGATTTTTTGCAAATAAATATACTGTATAATATTTCTTGTGCAGCTAGTGTGTTTTGACACATCATAAACCACAAAATAAGTATCAATAGATATGATTATGTGTTTAGACAATTTTGCAGCAACATTAATCACCATCCAAGGTGCCTGAGCAGGGTTTAATGCACCAAGTTATTATGCTTCAGCATGCCCTGTGTTCATAAAAGTAAATACAGTAAAACCTTGCATAAAGAGCGCTTCACTTAGAGACTAACTCGCTTAAAGAGCAGAATTTTCTCTGAATGGTTGCCTTGCTTAACAACTAAAACCAATCAAAAACTCGCTTAACAACTAAATCAGGGTTCGCAAACACACACACACTCAGCCAGAAGTCACAATTGGTCACTTACAGAGCAAACTCGCTTAAAGTGCAATCCCATGGAACGCATTATGCTCTTTAAATGAGGTACCACTGTAAAATGAAATGCTTTTGAGTTAGACAACAATGGGCAAGGACAGGAGAGTGGTGAAGAGAGTCTCTTAGGACAGAAATACAAACACAGGCATAGTAATGGTAAAGGTCTCCCTTGCTCAAAAGCAAGGGGGCGGTGTTCATCTCAATTTACAGCCAAAGAGATAGCGCTGTCTGCGTATGCAGATGTTTTTGTGGTCATGTGGTAGGCATGACTAGATGCCAGAGCACATGGAACAATGTTACCTTTCCCACCCAAGCGGTACCTATTTATCTACTTGCAATTTCTTGCTTTTAAACTGATAGGTTGGCAGGAGTTGGGACAGAGTTGGGCACTCACTCCATTGTACAGCACTCAGTTCTCGAATTGCTAAACTGACAACCTTCCAGTTCAGTGTCTTAACCACTAAACCACTGCAGACCCAACACAGGCATTGAAACATACAAATATTTGAATGTTTACTCATTAGCTTGTTTGCTTTATAAATCAGGGGAACTAACAAAAAATGGAGTCACTAGCTAAATAGATGGCTGGAGAATTTATTTATTTGTTTATATCCCACCCAACTGATCAAACACCATAGCTTATAAACAATAAAACATATTATATAAACATCAAACAATGTCATGCCAATAAATCAGTGAATCAATACGGTTCCCAGAATCCCCCAGCTAGCTACAGAGAAAGAAAGAGAGAGCAGCTGAAGTCACACAGTTAGTGTGATGTCTCTTTTGGCTCTCTTTCCCACCTTCAGATATTTTAGTCTGCCATACCAATCTACTGCTAGGCAATATCGCCATCTCATATTTTGCCTCATGTAGTAATATGTCTTGAGTAGGACCTGATCATTACAGAGCATTTGAGAGACATTCAGATTAAGTCCTCTACCAAGGCCCAACATGGAGTCTAAATAGTACCTTTGGATGGTCAATAGTTTCAGTCAGCAAGGCATCTTCATGAGCTCCTAGAGCCATTGGCCATGCTGGCTGGCAGGGAGCAATGGGAATTATAATCCAACACATTTGGTGGGTTCCAGATTGGATAAACTCACATTAGACTACCTGGCAGGAGGTTCAGCTGCAACACACATGAGAACACTTTTTTTCCTACATGACTCACAATCAGCATGGATTTGTTATCTCGCTTGACAGCTGATGGTAGCAGTGAACCCCTGGAAGGGACATCTGTTTGCATCCTTTTTTCATATAAGAGGATGCCTCTTTGTAGCCAGAACTCCTGCTTTCAGGGTTCCAGGTGGTGGGGACTAGTCTGGTCAAGTGATCCTGGTATGGTAATAGAGTAGGCCCTACTCCCAGTGACTCAACGCTGATCATCAGGTGGTGGTTAACTAACCTGACACCCCTGAGGACTAACAGTTTTGGGTGGCAAAGTTCATAGGGAAGGTTGATGGCCCCCAAGTAGATTAAATCTCATTTGAATCCATCTTGATGGAGGGCAGCAGCTTCATCAATACTGGCCTGGGGCTGAGGAGGACTTTGTGTGCCTAAAGGGCTCAGGACCAGAAAGTGATTCATGGGACTGGATCAGTGGCATGGGTGTCATGCTGCAATGTGGAAGGCAAATGGAAAACCACTGCATTATATTGTTCCCCATGATCACCATGATGAGAGCCAATATTCAGTATTGGATACAGCACCTGAAGAAGAAGAAAGTGGTGGAGATGGTTCTACTGAGGTTCTGGTTAGACGTTGAGAGGATAGAGGCAGCACATGAAGGCTCTGAGGCCATGTGGCAATCCTCAGAGTCTGGAAACATTAACAACAATATGCTAATGCCATATTCTTAGGGAAACATGGCATCTTCGTGCTGTGACATTCAGGTGAAAAATACAGTCATTTTGTTAATTAGTTTGTGAGTTTATTAATTAGTTTTAAACCCTTAAATTGATAAATTAAGGGAGGGGTGAAATAAAATTACTCAAAATGTCCAGTAACAAATCAAAGGGCAGAAGACAGTAATGGCTAACTAAAAATAGCATCACTAACATTCAAAGACTGAAGTAACAAATTTCACAGTCATTCCTGAAAGTGTTAAGTATTAATAATTTTGTGTCAGAGATTACTCTGGGTTGAAAGGATTTTTAGGGGATGCCCAAATGAGGCTCTTTTCATGTCCCCAAGTGCAGCTCTCGAGTATCAAAACTCGGCCTTCCAGTCTCCAGCTCAGCACCTTAACCACTAAGCCACCGGGGGAAACTTAATTGTCAATAGATTTTTCCAATCTGTGATGCCCTTGTCCTACCTTATTCATGTTCAGGCCAGAGATTGGCAAAATCAATTCTGTTAATTTTCTGCAAGTGTGACTACACTGAACTGAGACACAGGAGGTAAAGTGTATCTTTGACCTGAATGTGCTGTGTTCCAGGAATCGGTGTGAGCAGTCAGTCCAACAATCTCTCTTAAATGCTCACTGCAGATTATCCTTTCATTTATGAGATGTTTCTGCTGGCTAGAATGCTAAATCAACATTCTGTCTCACTCTCCCTCACTCATTTTAATTCTACAATTCAGTAATCGCTTGCAGAGGGTCCTGATGCCATTTGCATTGGAACAGAGCTGAAATATAAAACAGGCTGCACAGCTTGAGTTTGAGCAATTTTGAATTAAGTAACGTGTCTGGAAAGAAATTTAGAAGATTTCATAATACAGCACATAATAATCAGAGCTGGAAAGCATTTGGAAAAGAAAAAAACAGATTGCAAATGTGTACACTGCACTGAAGTACAGCTTGTCACCTAATATATATGTAACTAACTATTTTCAGACAAAATGCAGGAGCAAGCTGTACTGGCCATAAGACAATCTGTGTTTTATATAAATTGCATACAAAATTTAGTTGCTTCTACAGTGGGATCGCTGACCAAAAGAAAAGGGTCTCATACTACAGTACTTTGCAGGCGCACCCCCCAAAGAAAGACTCAGACACCTGTATATGGATAAAGGCATTGGGCCACTTTTATTGAATAATGCCCTAGTCCGAATTATAACTTTCAATTGGTGTATTCATCCAATTGTAATTCTTTAAGGCAAGCAGGCCGCAGTAACACTGGTAAGGTTCCTCCCAAAATGCCAATGGCAATTGGCTACATGTAACTATTTGTATCAGTCTAACTCCACTGCCTACGCCGTGCTGAACAACCTTTGAGGACCGTATCCCCAATTGAGCCCACTCATGTGTGACATAGACATTGTCGAGTTCCAGTGCCCTACGAGACATATCCGCCTTACACCATGGTACCAACTCTGGTACCAACTCACTGATGCGGAGCGCCCCAAAAAAGGCTACCATGGAAGCGGCGTGACCAAAAGCCACTTCACACCTATCCTAACATAAGTTATGCCAGCCTCGTGCAAGGTGGGTCAGAAACTCTGGCGAACTGGGGTGATGCGTGTCCAGGCGGCGGACACGTTCACATGTCCACCCCTCCAAAACACAACGCATGCGGAAGTAACTCACGCAGTCATTGAAGCCCCTCACATTGGCCATAAATGCCAGTGCCGAAAGCCTAGAGGCCATAGTACGGGGGGCCAAACCCTGACTGTGAAGATAAACATGTATTGTAAAACCTGGTCCACTGGTATGGGCCACACTTGAGGCAACTGTAGTTACTCGCAAAAGGTTCTAAATCGTATGAAAGCATGTTGATACACCTTACGCGTGTGAGGTGCCAATGACATGCCAGTCGCCCGGTTCACCTCTCCTCGCCAAACGTCCAAATATCGGCCGGGAGTGGCAAGGGAAATTCCTCTGCTTCTGGAGCAAGTCACGGAACCGGGGGATCTGCAGGCGGGATAAAGCATCAGCAATATCGTTATTAATACCTGGTACATGTCTGGCCCTGAACAGCACATTTAGGCGTAGGCTTCTCGAAAAGAATTGACAAACCAATGCTATGACCCTGGGGGATTTGCACGTCTGGGCGTTGACAATGTGCACCACTGCCGCAGTGTCACACCAAAAATGGACCACTGAGTTGGTCCACTCGTCGCCCCATAGCATCAGTGCTCCCCAAATTGGTAAGAAACTCAAGGAAGGTAAGATTGCGGAGGCGATCCGTGCAAGCCATGCGTGAGGCTATCGGCTGTAAGCCCACCTACCCTCAGAATAAATCCCATAACCCAGGGAGCCGGAGGCATCCGACTGTACTTGAAATCTAGGGCAGACCATAAGGTCTGATCTCCAGGAAGAGACCCAGTTAAAATCCTGGGGGAATTTGAGCCAGACCGAAAGGTCCGCCCGTATGCCCCTGGTCAGCCGGACCCTGTGGTGGCGTTTTAACAGGCCAGCCATGGCGTCACACAGGCGCCTGGCCAATGCTCTGCCGGGTGTCACCACCCTGCAGGCAAAGTTAAGATGGCCATGAAGTAGCTGCAGCTCACGAGGGGACCCTTTACGTTTGGCAATCAATGCCGAAATCGCCGCGGAGATCCGAGTCACCTTATCCATGGTAACCTGGATGTCTGTGCGACAGAGTCAATTTCAATGCCTAGAAATGTGAGCTTAGTACCTGGGCCCTCGGTCTTTTCAGGCGCTAAGGAGACACCCAGTTCCCGCATGAGTGTCTGAAATGTAGTGAACGTGTCCGAGCCCCGTTCACCCCCAAACCAAAAGTCATCGAGGTAATGGGCTAGAGACCGGGACCCCGACCTGCGAGCAAAGGCCCACTGAAGGAAAGTACTGAATCGTTCGAATGCCGAACATGAAATAGAGCAGCCAAAAGGCATGGCCTTATCTAAGTAAAATTCCCCTTGGAACCTAAAACCCAATAGCTCAAATTCCCCGGGTGCACTGTCAGTAATTGGAAAGCCGATTTCATATCACACTTTGCCAGGAAAGCACCGGGACCGCATGAGCGCACCACTCGTAGGGCCTGGACAAACGACGTGTACCTGACTGAACAAGGTCATCAGGAATCACATCACTGACCGAAGAACCCGCAGGGTAAGCTAGATGGTGGATTAGACGACATTCACCCGGGTTCTTTTTCGGTACTAGCCCCAGAGGGGAGACCTTCAAATTAGGGAAAGGTGGTTCCAAGAAGGGGCCCGCTACTCTCATAGCCTCAACTTCCTTAGCTATGCTCAGTGCAGCAACCTGCTCGTTACCTTTCAAGGAAACTAAATTAGGAGCATCTTGGGGCCTCTAACACCCCTGAATGGAATACGAAAGCCCCATTGGAAACCCTCCAGCAGGTACCTCGCATCATCCCTTCTTGGATAAGCTGAGAGCCATCGCTCCAGCATGAGTACACTAATTGGGGAGGGGGACTTTTACATGGCTAGTTCCGTCAGACGGAGCTCTGATCGCCCCCTGTGCACCCCTACCTCTGCCCCGTGACCCACCAGCCCGCGGGCACGCGGAGGCGGCATGGGGGCCAGCGCAGGAGGGACACTCGTGTCGGGAACGACACTGGCGCTTATTACACACGTCGTTAGCTGAGAAGCTCCAACACAGCAGGCGGGCTGGAATTCCCTGCCCCACCGGTTGGTGGGGCGCCTATGTTGCAGCAGCCCGCTGCACAGCATGACCACAATGGTACCTATCACCAGGCGCCGGTCGCGTGGGAGTCATGTACAAGAGCCACAATTGCTGACAGTGCTCATCCCACCTCATCTCAGGATGTAGGGCCACCCTCATCCTAAATTCCTCATCGTAAGCCAACTACGATGGGCCCGGGCAATCAACCATCGCCCTGTAAATATTATCAAGGTATTGAACCGGAATGGCCAAATCAGGCCAGGCCCTGAGGCATACCGCCATATATATAAAGTATGCCGGCAACAAGTTGGCCCAGTTAGGCGGTGGCTTAGGACGACGGGACAGCTTCTTGTCTCTGTCATCCTGTCCCTCCCTCTCCTCCTTAGTGGGCTCACGGTTCCAGAGGGGGAAAATATCAACGTACTCCCCTCGCCAAATCTTGTCCCTCGTGATCTGAGACAAATGATCACCCAGGGGCAAGGAATAACCAGCCGTCGGTAAAGCCATCGACGGCACAGTTTGTATAGAGGGTATACGCAGCGGGACCTGAACAGCCCCTGCGATGCTCGGCACGGCCCCAGGGGCGGACACCCCTGAACGAGGGACCATTTGGGAACCAGGGTTAATGGGACAATGTGGTAACGGCTGCCCACCCACATCAACTTGACGCAGCCAGGGCCACTGAACACCCCCCCCCCCCCAGTGTAAGTGGACAGTGGTGGTGGTGCACTAAATTGAACCTGATACTCACTAGTCGCACCCCCATGAGCCGCCCCCACCGGGGGATCCGGCCCACGGTGGGCATCAGAGCTCGCGACCAGAATCGAGCTCTGGGACCACCCTTGGCTGCTCCCAGCCTGTACATCAGGTCGCACGGAGAGCTGCAAGGCACCAGCCGGGGCTGGCCGGACAGTCTCAAGCAGCTCGACCTGGTTGGCCGCCCGCTGAAGCATCCCGGCCGGCAAGTTGGCCGGGGTCGACGAAGGGGCCCCTGTGGAAGAAGCGGTATCGCCCCCCTCGGAAGGTGGTTGGGCAATGGCCAAAGATGCTTCCAGCACTGCCATACGTGCTATCAAAGCATCCACTGCCTTGGAGCCCCCAGTATAAGGTGGGCCGAGTGGGCCAGATGGCCCACTAGGTAGTTGGGGCAAAGGCAACCCAAAAGGGGAGCCAGGGCCAGAATAGGGCCAAGCCCAAAACTCAGGCCCGTGGGGGGCCGGAGGAGCTGTGGGGCGGACACCCGCACCAGGCCCCCCTGGGGCAGCCTGTCCTGGGCCCTGCAAAGGTGCACTCAGGGCCAAAGCCCCCGAGGGGCCAGCCTGCACCTGCCCAGCTATGAAGCTGGCACCCGGCTGCCAAGTGGTAGCCTGACCGGCCCCACTGGTACCAGTGGGCAAGGGTCCATCACTGCCCTGCCGTGGGGGCGCAGCCCTGGTCCTTCGACCCGCAGGCTGGCCCCCATCCGATTAAGGGCCGGGAAAAGCCTTCCCCTTGGCCGCGGCTTCAATGCAGGAGCCTTTCGCTTGGGAGCCATGTCTCCCTAAAATAATATGCGCCAAAGGATCCCTATCCAGGGATCGAACTCCTGCGTTAAAGTACCGCGGAAGCAAAGAGGCAAATCGAAAACAGAGGTCTTTTCTTTTCCCAGCCAGGAATCGAGCTAAAAGGAGAACGCGACGGAGAAAACTTCTCTCCGTCGCAATTCTAAAATGGCAGCTCGGCTGCCTCGTGGCCACCCCTTTTATAGAGGGGTGGCCATGCCCCCTAACTCACCCGGATGTCTGAGTCTGGGTGGGGGGGGGGCCGCAAAGAGCACGGCGGCCATTTTGGTGCTGCACTTTCATTCTCTGGCATTTTAATCTCAGAGAGTTCATTCCTTTTGACAAAATGTAAGGTTCCCTGGATTGGTTTCTACTGTCTTGCTTTACCTGACTCTACAACTAAAATGAGGGTAAAGACCATCTGGTAACACCGTACTTTGTACCTCCACTAGGACCGGAAAGAGGAAGGACAGTGGTACCTCACTTAAAGAGCATAATGCATTCCATTGGATTGCTCTTTAAGCGAGTTTGCTCTGTAAGTGAAACATCATTGTAAGTGACCAATTGTGATTTCTGGAGGGGGGAAATTGTGAACGCCGATTTAGTTGTTAAGTGAGGTAACCATTCAGATAAAACTCTGCTCTTTAAGTGGGTTAGTCTCTAAGCGAGGCACTCTTTATGCGAGTTTTTACTGTATTGTGTTTTAAGGTAGCAGTTTGTATTTTGAAAACAAGTACTGCATTCAATGTTTCTTGCTCATTTATGGCCTTTCTTGTTCCCAGGAAGCCTAGAGGGCCAATCAAGGTGAAATCTTACATCTAATTGTGTGATTGCAAATTTCCCCCCATTTTGTCTTAAGGCGGGCACAGTCACGTTGACATCATGCTGAGTTTAAGACAGCCTACAGATTATTTGGCTTTTACAGCAATCAACTTTTCATAAATTCACATCTGAAGAAAAGAGCTATGATCCCAAAAGCTCACATAGTGAATCCTGTGCCTTTTAATTAGTCTAATAAAGGCAGTTTCAGAAAACAGTTTTTGTGTGTGTCATTTGCATAATCTTTCTTTTTATGCACAAAATGTTTTTATTCTGTACTCCTAGTGAGAATGCCACAACTTTATATATTATATATTGTAAACAATATCTATTATAATACAAAAAATATAAAAAACAATGAACAGTATGCAAAAACAATATACAATAGTAAGCCCGTACAAAGATAAATGACTAAAAGGACAAACAAACAATGATTCATTCATTCAACCAGTTTAAAACCAAACAAGGAACAATGATGGTGGCAAAATAAAATATTTTGGCAGAGCTTAATTGATTTAATTAATTTAATTTATTCAAATATCCACATGGGACTTAGAGGCACTTACCATGGAAAAGAGACTTCTTTATAGGTCCAGCATGAGAAAATTCTGCCTATACCAGGGAAATTTCCTGTGGACCAAAATAGCATATTTATAATTAATCTTAAGGGTAAGGTAAAGGTCACCCTTGCTTGAAAGCCAGTCTAGGGTGCAGTGCTCATCTCTGTTTCATATCAGAAGAGCCAGCGCTGTCTGCTTCTGCAGATGTTTCCGCGGTCATGTGGCTGTTGTGTATTAAGGCAGAATTGCAAGTTGCTCAGGCAACACCTTGCAAAGCTAAATCCCCACTGTTGCACGGTTCTTTGTCCGCGCTACAGCAGCGCTCCAGTAAAATAAACAGGTCACTGGACACAAGCCTAGAGGGTACCGAGTGGCTTTGTGACCCTAAAGTTTCAGAGTTGGTTGGTTCATCGGAAGAGGATTCGACATCGTAGTTCATCATGGGGATCCATACAAAAAATCTAGGGGGGGGGGAGGAATGTTGTGTATTAAGGCAGAATTGCAAGTTGCTCAGGCAATGCCTTGCAAGTTGCTCAGGCAATGCCAAATTAGGAGCTGAAGTTGGCGTGAAATCTCCCTCTCTGGGTACACTTATTATGTTAATTAGAGTTCTGTGATTGGTTACAACTTTGGATCCTGTTCCTGATTGGTTAATACTTGTATATCCTATTATGATTGGTTGGTTATGATTGTCCGGCGGGTTACTACATTGTAACAAGGAGTCACCACTGGAAAGACACTATATAAGCCCCATGAATAAACAAGGGTGGGGCCGGGCCAGATCTATACTTCCCATTACCGCACAGGTTAACCAACATCAGGCTAAGCCTGGGTCTCCTCTTTACGCTATCACGCTTTAGTGTATGGGACCGAAGACAATGAAACAGCCGAAAGGTTGGCTTAACACAGGTTTATTGCATGATGATCCGGAGGAACATGTGGTAATGGCGGATGGGTAGCTCAATATATACAGCTGGCTATACATTTGAATGTGGCTCGTTGACAGTCTATTGGTTGCTGCCTGCGTGACGTCATAGAAGGTCACGCCCTTCTTGTCCAGGTGTTGAGGTGGCGGGAATCTTCCCGCGCTGCTGATCCAGGGTGAATCTGAGCCATGAGAGCTGGACGCTCGCTATTGCCATCTAGTGGTCACTAGCTCGCGTCCTCTTATAGGGGTTACAGTGATACAGCTGAAGGTTATAATGTTACACACAGAAAGGTTACATTGTTACCACATGGCTAGGTACATTGTTAAAGGCACAGCTTTACAGAACACAACATCCCTCCCCCCTAGGATGAGACGAAGTCTCTCAGCCAAGATGGCTTATTGCAAGTGCACTAGTACCTCAACAAAGTAACGGGGGTGTCCCGCGGACACGCTGAATACTGGGGCGTCGTCCTCGCTGCCGTCGGAGATGCGGCCCACGCCGTCCCGCTTTCTCGTGGCCTGGGCGCCGTCTTTGGGTCTCGTCGGGCGGTCTTGTCCCGTTGAACGGTCTGCCGACTCCTCCGGGCCTCGCGCCTCTTTCTGCATACTTTGGCGATGTGCCCGCGGCGGCCGCAGTTGTGACACTCGGCCTTTCTGAACGGGCATTTGGCGCGGTCGTGGGCCGCTCCACAGCCGTCGCACCGCCGGCCCTCTTTCCGGACCCTCCGGACGTCCTTGTCGTCGCTGCTCTCTGCGGACGATTTCGAAGTTCGCCGGGCTGCGTGCACCGATGTCTCTGCCTTGCTCGTCTTCGGCCGCCAGTCCTGGAGCTCTTGCACCCCAGCCTTTGTGGCCTCCGCGGCCTGTGCCGCTTTCAGGACCTCCTGCAACGTGGGGGGTGGCTCTTGGTTCATTAGCGTGCGCTGAGTCTCGGCGTCGTTCAGGCCGCATAGCACGCAGTCCCTGAGGGTGATTTCAGCGTTCTCCCATTTGCACGGGCCGGCAGCCAGTCGCAGGGCCGCCACGAAGGTGGCGACCGTCTCCCCGGGCGCCTGGACTCGCCTCCAGAATGCGCTCCGAGCGGGAAACATCGCCGTCGAGGGCCAGAAATACTCGCGCACCATCTGTAGGAGCTCTTTGGCCTTGAAATCGCTCACCCTCTTCGGTGCGATCAAGTCCACCAAGGTTCTTTTGGTTTCTTGTCCAAGCATCCTGGTGAAGATGGCCCTTTTCTTTGCCTCATCCGTGACTTCGGATTCGACCAGTGCTCCCTGGAAGTCCATCTCGAAGATCTCCCAGTCTCCCGGTTTCCTCATTTCGAAACCGGCGCATGTCTTGGTCCCGTGGGCAGCCATATCCCACCTTCGTCGCCAATTTAGTGTATGGGACCGAAGACAATGAAACAGCCGAAAGGTTGGCTTAACACAGGTTTATTGCATGATGATCCGGAGGAACATGTGGTAATGGCGGATGGGTAGCTCAATATATACAGCTGGCTATACATTTGAATGTGGCTCGTTGACAGTCTATTGGTTGCTGCCTGCGTGACGTCATAGAAGGTCACGCCCTTCTTATCCAGGTGTTGAGGTGGCGGGAATCTTCCCGCGCTGCTGATCCAGGGTGAATCTGAGCCATGAGAGCTGGACGCTCGCTATTGCCATCTAGTGGTCACTAGCTCGCGTCCTCTTATAGGGGTTACAGTGATACAGCTGAAGGTTATAATGTTACACACAGAAAGGTTACATTGTTACCACATGGCTAGGTACATTGTTAAAGGCACAGCTTTACAGAACACAACACACGCCAAAGTGTAGCTTAGTCACTGCCTCTACAGTAGGAAACACGAAGGACCAATTCCATGGGACTTGTATAGCCATCTGTTGTCTGGAACGCCTTGTAAGTGTGACCTGAAAGACTGTTCAATAAACTCCCATTGTTTTGTTGCCTGGACTATGGCAGGCATGACTAGACACCGGAGCACACAGAACGCTGTTTACCTTCCCACCGAAGTTGCCCCTATTTATCTACTTGCAATTTCTTTCAAACTGCTAGGTTGGCAGGAGCTGGGACAAAGACGGGAGCTCATTCTGTCCTGCAGTATTCAGGTATCAAACTGCTGACCTGCTGCCTTCCAGTCAGCATCTTAACCACTTGAGCTTGATTGATGTAAGTGCACCAGGTTCTTAAAAGCCTGTTTGAGTAGTTTGGCTTTAGCAGGCTTGCAGAATGCGAATAGCAACAGGGCCTGATGAACAGGGGCTGGCTGTGCATTCCACAGAATCGGAGCCACCACTGGAATGGTCCCATTTCTTGTGCTGCTGTTTTGCACTTTCTTTGGGGTAGGCACCCTGAATTGTCCTCACTGGGAAATCTGTGTTGTATGGCCATAGTTTGTCAAGGAGAGGCATTCCAGCAGGTATCAAGGTCTTAATTGTTTAGGGCTTTGTAGGTTAGTGCCAGAACTTTGAATCAAGCACTGAAGCCTATTGGTAACCAGTTTAGTCCTGCTAGTATCTAAACAACCTTGCTATTGGTCTCACAGCTGCATTTTGTACCTGCTGCATCTTCACAGGGTGAGGAGAACAATTCTGCACTTTCTAGCCCTCAGGTAGAAGACAAAGAACAGTGACTACTATATTTACATTCCTATTACTTTTTAGAGGCCTGCATATTTTATTCTTTCTTTGTGCTAAAATAAACATCCAGAGGGGAATACATGACAAAACCTCTTCATTGTCTCATTTCTAATTCCTGCACTGTGAAGTGAGAATGAGGAGAAATCTTATTGGCTTCTAAGCTAAGAGTTAAAGAAGTAAAAGCAGCAATGCATGCCTTTCTGGACCAAAGACAAAGGCAAGAATGACATGTCTGATCTTTTAAGATAAAAGGATTTAAAAAATCCTCATTTCTGTCTGTTGCTGTCAGGAGGGCCAGTGTAGACAAGTCCGCACATTCTATTTTCTGCATTTATAATGTAGTGTACACTTTAAGACCATAACAATTACAGGAATATTCTTGACAGTAAAGACAAACAAAAATTAGTAGAAAATTGTTCAGTACGAATGTTAGAGCTATTGTAAATATAAAATATAAAGTTGGTGAGCTGGGGAAATGGAGCATGCGAGGAAAGACAGAATTACTACTAGAATGCCAAATTTACTGTTAGTTGTTATGAAGAGATTACAAATTGATAATACTAGGGTCAGTAGCCCATACTGTGTTAAGAGCTTGGGTCAAAATTACTAGCTTGGTGACTGAAGAAGAGGAAATTATTAGTCATTGTTGTGAAAACCCCATGTCCCATATAAACCATTGGTCCCCAACTTTCTCAGACATAGATGGTTGCATTAGAGTGACATGCCTAAAGAGACCCACAACTTAAATGTAAAAAATGCAGCACAGTTATTAACCTACCGATTTAGATCAGAAATAAACATTCAGAGGTAAATGGAGAAATGTTAATGTTACAGGTAACTTAGCTCTGCAGCAAAGAAGTCAGAATGGCTGAAATGCTAATATGGTGCTTAAGACCAAGAGGGGTTAACAGAAGGAACCATGGAGACCAGAAGACACCATATTACTGTTGAGAGGTTTGGGGGGGGTGTAAGAAAGGAGTAGGTAAAGCAGCAGGAAATGGAGTTGCTTGAGGCAGGAAGAACAGTGTGGGTCTGAGGGGGAAATGCCTTGAGGTGAAGGGCAGTAAACTAGCAGATTGTAGGGTCTCACAGAAAGTGCTTAAGGACTGCATGTGACTCATGGGCAACAAGTTGAGGGCCCCTGATCAAGACTATTCCTCCACCCCACTAATGACCAGTGGCAACAGACATTCATTGTGGTAGGTGGTGCAGAGGACACAGCAACCAATAGTAGGTGGAGCAAGGAAGAAAACACCAGAATTCTCCCCTCATCTCTCTCACACACATATGCAGGTTTAAATAAACATGCATAAAGGTTTTGTTGTTGTTCAGTCGCACAGTCGACTCCGACCCTTTGCGACCCCATGGACCATTTTCCTCCAGGCGCCTCTGTCCTCCACCATCCCCCTCAGCCCTCCCAGCTCTGTGCCCATTGTGTCTACAATGCCATCTAGCCATCTCATCCTTGGCCTCCCCCTTCTTCTTTTGCCCTCCACCTTTCCCAACATCAATGCCTTCTCAAGTGAATCCTCCCTTCTCATTTGATGTCCAAAGTACTTTAGCTTCATCTTTACTATTTGACCTTCCAATGAGCAGTCAGGGTTAATCTCCTCTAAGATTGACCTATTTGTTCTCCTCGCTGTCCAGGGGACTCTCAAAACCCTCCTCCAACACCACATTTCAAAGGCATCTATTCTTCTACGTTCAGCCTTCCTAATTGTCCAGCTCTCACATCCATACATTACTACTGGGAATGCATTACATTGCAAACAAAAATTAGAATAGTCAATGCATAAAGGTAAGCAGGTAAATAATCACAGGCGCACGTGTATTGACAAGTGAAATAGCTGGGGGAGGGTAGCCAGAATTAGAGATGGGTAGAAGTCACTTGCTCAAGTAGCAATTTTTATGCCATAGGTTGAGGACCACTTTTTATGAGAAATAATTACTGCTCAGTGCTTTTAAATGCAATGCAATTTTGGACAGATTTCAGGTTTTTAGGAATTGGGGAGGGGGAATCTGCCGACCACTTGCTGCAAAAAAATCTACATTGGGTAGATCCAGGGTTATGTGCCTATATTCTGGAACCAATTTAACACAATTCTAATAGGGCTTTCAAAGTAAGTGATATATTTAAGGAGTGCTTTTCAGTAACCTGTCTAGACAGAGATAGTGATCGCATTGATCAGAAAGGCAAATCTCAAGAAAGGATGGGAAGTATTTCACTTATACAAGAACATTCTAAATCACCTATTCACTTACAGGCAGATTAAAGAGTAAAAAACTAACCTGCCAGATTGGTCAGACTCTGTGGAAGAAGAATTGAACTCCTCTGTTAATCATCCTAATAAGGAACACAGCGTATTATCAAAGCCACAGAATAAGTCAAATCAAAATGAGTGACACAGTTGCCAAGTTCAAAGAGGAATAGATTATTTCCACTAAGTGTGTAATAAAAGAAGGAAATCTAGAACTATCTGCAAACTATAGCAGAAAATCCTAAAGATACCATTGAACTGCAAATTCCAGGTTTTTATCGGATGAAGTGCTGGCATTCAAAGTGGCATTGAACTTGATATCAAGCATTCAGAAATTCAGAGCCCAGAAATTTGAGTCAGTTACCAAAATCAATAAGAGTTCACATTCTTTTCCATAAAGAAATCCTGCTTATCACTAGTCTTCCGTTCAGCAGAATAAAGAGGGCATATGGTTAGGTTTTATTGATGCTGTTAGAGAAATATTTGAGAGTCAGTGATCTTTGCTGACCCACTAATTGTCCAAAAATCTAGTAGTAGATCTAGATCTCCCATCCTCCTCTCATGTAATGTTCTCTGGAAACAGATTAGAATAGAATCTTAAGAGAGCCACAAAGAATGACTGTTACGTGTGACAATATGTAAAACAGAGTATTAATCCAAAATGAGGCAATGAAAAAAGTTATTACATAAATAAAATGGGCCCTTACAATTAAGAATGCTATTGTTTCCCTGTTTGATACGAATTGTGTGCTCTCTCTCTGTCTAATTTCCACCACAAGTTGATTATCTGTGCCTCTTTTCAAGAAATGGGACTAGAGAAATTATTTTCTCCCAGAAAGTGGAAGGTGTAATGACAAAGCTATTGCCTCTGACGTGCACATTTGTTCCACTGCCATCACTTTTCTGCAAGAGATTATATAGTTTCCAAAATCTACAAAGCAGCACCACCACCCCCGCATGAACAACCAGAAGTGTTAAGGAAGACAAAAGGATTAGTTGCCAATCCTGCACGAATTGTGTGTCATACATACACAGTTGATTTAGTTTGTACCTATTTATATACAGTGGAACCTCAGTTGTTGTAATTAATGCGTTTCTTACAGCAAAAATTACTTTAACCAAATTTTCCATAGGAATGCATTGAATGCAATTTCCCATAGGAAAGCATTGAAATCCAAAATATATTAACTGAAATGCAGTTTCCCATAGGAATGCATTGAAAACCAATTAATCCGTTCAAAAAAAAATTTCATAAACCAAGCCACTCTTTTTCTATGGATTTCCTTTTGTTATGTGATTTTTATGTTAACCGAGCTGTTTGTTAACTGAGGTACCACTGTATCTGGAACCTATACCCTATTAGGAGTTCACTGCTGACTCACAGAATACCTTCTGCAGGGTATGCTAAACTTTTTGAAAGATGGTTTTGACATCATATTTACATCAGAACCCATGAGCATGCTCTAGGAAATGCCTTAAGGATGTTTTAGATTAGAAGACTCTCCAAAATGATGATGTCTTCGGAAGTAATTTGAATGCTCATTGTCTGATTTGGAAAGACACATACTTTAGAATGTAGTGTTTGTGTGCTCAAATGCTTCTCTCCAATTTAGAATGACTTTCTTTCTTTCCCTTCAGTTCCATTCTATGGTCATCCACTGAAGTAAAAACCAGCAAACAGAACAGTTTCAAAGAATGTATAGCTAAAGGTGTTTCTGGGTGTTGAAGGGCTGCTCCCACCATTAGGCAGAACCTAGCAGTTCTCTCAGGGACTGCGGTGGCTGAAGTGGTTAAGACACTGAACTTGATGACTGGAAGATCAGCAAGGTCAGCAGTTTGAGACCCAAGAACTGTGCGATGGAATGAGATCCCATCTCTGTCCCAACTCCTGCCAACCTAGCAGTTCGAAAGCAAGAAATTGCAAGTAGATAAATAGGGACAACTTTGGTGGGAAGATAAACAGTGTTCCATGCACTCCGGTGTCTAGTCATGCCTGCCACATGTCCACGGAAACATCTGCAGACTCACACAGAGCTGGCTCTTTGGCTATAAACAGAAATGAGCACTGAACCCAAGAGTCGGATATGACTGGCTTTCAAGCAAGGGCTATCTTTACCTAGCAGTTCTCTCAAGTGACTGGTTTTAGATGTCCTTCTTCTTCTGTAAATAGGCCAGATGTGAAACTGCCAAAATGAAGCCACCTTTGGGGGAATTGATTCCATAGCTCATTTTGCCTGACCTAGTGTGTGAAAGATTAGCTGGCACAAGGTTGCTGTTGCCCAAGGTATGCCCAATTGTAGTTCAAAAAATACCACATCCTTCAAGGAGGCTCTTTCTGTGTACCCATTTAGATGCCCCAAAGGGCAGTAAATTATATTTACTTTGCTGTTATTTTCTTTTAACCCCAAGGGAAGGAATGAGGCTCTTGTGAGGTTTTCTGCCTCAGGTAGCTAAATAACTTAGCTAGCCTGGGGCACAATGTACCTCAACTTGAGTGGGATATCATTTACTGCTCCAGTCACTCAAATCTTGAGATATTCTTAATGTATCAAAAGTTCATCATCACATGTTGTGCAACTTCTGGAAATCTAGAAGTGAGTTTGCTTACCTTTCTTTCTAAGGATTTCCTTTCTGACTTTTTTCCTTCTAACTCAACCTGTCACAAATTCCCATGACAAATGTAATGTCATTCATATTTTCAAAAACAAGCCAGATCAAATGTATGCAAACTTGACAACCAGCCCCATAGCTGAGAAAGCACTGGAAGAAGACAAAACAATCCATTCAAAAGTCCTAGGTCAGTGATGGCCAACCTTGGAACTCCAGATGTTCTTGGACTTCAATTCCCAGACACCCTGATCAGCATGAGTGCTTACTTGGGCTTCTGGTATTTGAAGTCCAAGAACACCTGAAGTGCCAAGGTTGGCATCACTGTCCTAGGTGGTCTTACAATAGACAATAAATTGGTTCTCATCAAGTCCCCACTGGAACATCCCTGATCAGGTGAGGACCCAAATCTCCCCAGAAACAAACCTCTTCCAGATCCAGAAAGGCCATGGTCTAGAAAAAACAAAGGCCCCAGGAGGAATGGCTGAGGATCTATCTGACTCAAAGAAAGTGAGTTTGTAAGCAGTAGAGTTACTCCAAGTCTCAGATAGGAGACATTGTGATTTTTAGCTTGTTGCATTCCTGGAATACTTAGCTTTGTTTTGCTTTACTAGCATTTTAATCAATCTTAAGGGCAAGGTAAAGATAAAGGTCACCCTTGCTTGAAAGCCAGTCATATCCGACTCTAGGGTTCAGTGCTCATCTCTGTTTCATAGTCGAAGAGCTAGCGCTGCCTGCTTCTGAAGACGTTTTCGTGGTCATGTGGCAAGCATGACTAGACACCGAAGTGCATGGAGCGCTGTTTACCTTCCCACTGAAGTTGTCCCTATTTATCTACTTGCAATTTCTTGCTTTCAAACTGCTAGGTTGGCTGGAGCTGGGACAAAGACGGGGGCTCATTCTGTCCTGCAGTATTCGGGTATTGAACTGCTGACATGAAACCTTACTGTCAGCATTTTAGCCACTTGAGCCACTGTAGTCCCATCTTAAGGGTAAAGCAGGACAATATACAGGTATACCTGCAGGTGGTCCATCAAAGATTGTAGTCCCAAGTGACTAGTTCTCATTGTATTTTTAATTTTTACAAACAGCTATAAGATCAAGTAACCTCAGGATCTGAAACTGAATCCTAAGCATATATCTAGGTTCAGCTGGACCCACATCAGGATAAGCATGCTCAGACCACAGATTCTTGCAAACAAATAAGATATATTGAAAAGATGATGGAAGACTGTGACCTAACCCAAACTTCCAATTATTCATTGGCTGTTCTGGACAACAGCAGCACAAATTATATTATATTCACCTCTTGGCAGCAAACCCTTAAACTGCAGGATTGGGTAGCAGCAGGAAAGGGGACAGAAAAGAAAGCACAAAGGAGAGGAGAGGGGAAAGCCCAGCTTGATGGCTGTCCCATCCGGTGATTTTCGTTAGAAAGGATCGCAGCCCATTTTGATGTGTTTATTTTTCTTCATAGCTCTTCAAGTTGGCATATTGCTATACTGGAAACAGATTTATTTTTAAATGCCAGTGGCATTCACAAGAGGAAGTCTGAGGACTGCAGGAGGAGGAAACTGCAAATGTTATTGGCCACACACGCATTCACACATAAAAAACACCATTTCAAGAATTGGTGCAAAATAAGTGACCCCTAGAAGGTGGATTGAAATAATCCAATTGGTAGCCAATATACTACTGTATGTGTTTAGCTTTGCATCATGCAGTGGCTGATCTTTAAATCAGTTTTGGCAAATCCAGTGCAAATGTAGGACTTCACAAAGGTAGTCGAACCCTTAGTTCCAGAGATGACATTCATTCTTACAACAAAATTGTTTTGCCTGACTCTAGCTACCTATGAATCACACCTTTTATCTCTCATTCTGTCTTCCACTCTCTGTTCATATTTCATCAAACAGTACAGGAAAAAAATCACAGGACATATCTTTTTATATACTGTAAAAATGGATATTTTAGGGTGACAGTAACAGATGTATACATGGGGTTTTGCTCAACATATGCTTCTATTCTGAAGTATATGCATGAATTTTTAACCAGAGATATCTTCTTTCACCATTTCTTGCTTCAGGGTCAAATCATTCTTGAACAATTTCCTTCATAAATGCCCATTAAATATTACTCCAGGGATAAGGATTGTGCCCCTTGCTTCTTGGTTTCTTCTTCATATTTAATGTAACACTACTCTATCTTCTGATTATTTTTGTAATTCAGAGCAAATATAATCCTATTCTATATTAGAAGTGTAATACTGTAAGTATCATTTACCATTAGACATCTGTCAGTTTCTCACTATCTCATACATGAATTTGTGAAATCTCAAGCTGTTTCTATCCAGTCTGGTTCCCATGAATGTTGACAGCCTCTCCAAAAACAAACTCAAACAAAATTATTCCTTGTTCACTGCAGCCAGATTCAACAGGTACATCTGCTCCTAGCATAAAGAGACCTACAGTATATTGAACTTGTCTATCATCTAGGCTCTTAGAAAAACGGTTGTGACTTTGATGCGTTGCCAGTATGGTTGAATATGCAAGAATTCAAACACAGACTTTTTAAGAGTCATGTACTCAAAAATGGAGATTTGGGGCATGTCCAGATGGGCATATAGGTCACTATTTGGATTGGCTTTGGTGATGTTTGGTTTGAATTAAATTATGGCATCCACATGTGCTTTGACTCAGAGTGATCTGCCCTGCCCCCCTTTTAGAGCTGTGCCAATTCTTTTTGGGCAAAATGCTAAGGCTGCAGGTGTGGACAGCTAGGGCTACCGGTGTGGTTCAGTGAGCTCCTAATTATCCTGTTCTGTACCCTGTGTGAATGGTTAGTTTCCACCAAACTAACACTTCAGTCAATAGCAATCCTGGATGTATTTGGTAGGTTTTGGCACTGAGAGGAACGATGGAGAACTCCAACCTTAATTTTATCTGTTCTAACCTTTAAAGTTCTTTGCAGATTTTCAAATTGATGCAGCACTATTCTAGATAAACAAAATATGTTGGTGGTAGGTAGATGCATTTTTGTTTTGCTATATCATTTAGTAAAGTTTTCCCTTTCTCAAAAGCCAGTCATATCCAACTTTAGGCTTCAGTGCTCATCTCTGTTTCAAAGCCAAAGAGCCAGCGCTGTCTGCTTCTAAAGTCATTTCCATGGTCATGTGGCAGGCATGACTAGACACCGGAGTGCACAGAACACTGTCACTTACTTTAATAATAAAACCATGAAAGTTGCTGTGACCTGCTGAATGATGGCCACAGGAAAAGGCAGGGAGGGGAACAGAAGAAAATTGCCATTCATCAAAAGAAGAACAAATTGGAGTGATCCAAAGATCTGTCTGGACCCATCTCATGGGAGAAAAAAATGCTGAGCAGATGGACTATCCATGTGAGAGATAAAACAGATCACACTAAGAATATTTTAAGCATGAAACAGACCACTCCAACTTCCACCGTTTGAACACTTCTTTGGATAGACAAATCCATGAATCTGGATTTCCCTCTCCTTCTGACTTCTGAAACCTCATATTATTTCATTCCTGAATATGAAGGAATTTCCAAATTTTGGAACTCTTTTATCAGCGATGAACTGAAATCCTCAACCATCCCTTCTTCCAATTCTACAGTGCTCTGATTCTGTGACCTAGAATTATTCAGTGAACATTATAGCTGAGCATCACTTCAATCTCTCTTGCTCTCTCTAGTTCTTGCCAAAGTTCAACACTCAGCAATCACAATGGATAATCAAATGATGATCTCTTCACACTTGAAAGCCACTAGTATGCCCCCCTAGGCCCGCTGGGGAGATAATTGTCTTGAGAATATTTAAACGAAATATCCCTTTGTGATGAATGTTTTATTATATTTTCCAGATAATACTTCATTATGAGTGATCTGCTTTTGCAGTAGTTCGTCTAAATCATGGAAACCATCTCTTCAATTACTGTTTACTACCATTTGTATAAAACTTATACTTCTGCAACATTAATTAGTATCAGTAAGAACATATAATTTAAGTATATTTTAATGATCCAAGGGGGAAAACGTAGTGCATAATTCTTACTCAAACAACCAGCTAACCAATAAATTATTCCAACACACTGGGGTGACTTGCGATGCATTAGCGATACAGAGCTAACACATCAGGATGCATTTGTCTATGTCTTGCTGGGATACATTATCCTTAATTTTATGTCTATTCAAGACAGGACATTGCTAATTATGCTAACGATGACACGGCATAGGTCTTCAGCTCACCAAGAAACCTTCCCCCTTTACAACAGTTAATTTATACAGCAACAAGGAAATCTGAAGGGATGAGACCCCTCTCATTCACAAGACGAGGTAGAAACAACAACAAATGTCTTGATACCTTAAAAAATTGAACATATTTGATTTGCCCTAGAAGTCAGAAATAAGCAGGAGGGCATTTCATAGAATTTCTATGAAACCAGCAATTAACTAATTGCAAAATATATGCTTCAAACAGCCTAGCAGATGATTGTACCCATGGACATCACCAGATGGTCAGAACAGAAAACAAATAGACTAAATAATTGGAAGTAGATGAAATCAAAGCTGTCAATATCTATTAATGTCAAAAATTAGAGTAAAGCTGAAGAAGGCTAAAACAATTACACTTCCAAGATACAACTTCATAACTTTTCTTATAAATTAAAAGTCGACTTCACATTACTAAATTCAACTGACCATGAATTAGAAGACCTATGGAATGAAAGGATGTATATTGTCAGGGAAGAAAGTAAGAAAGTTAATTCTTATAACCAGAAGAAAAGAAAAGAAAAACCTAGATGGGTGACTGATAAAACTCTTAAAATTGTTAACAACAGACAAGAAGCAAAAGTAAAAGATGACAGAAATAGGTCAGAATCCTGAATTCAACTTCTCAGCAAAGAGACAAGGAGAATTATTAAAATAATCAGTGCAGTGAAACAGAAGGGAAAAACAAAATAGGATTAAAAAAATCTCTTCTGGAAGATCCAATAAATCAAAAGGCATTTTATACCTAGTTTAAGGATGCTGAAAGATTGACAGGGAAATGTAATATCTTATCAGGGTTAAATAAAGAGGATATAAATGCAATATTGAAAAGCAATAAAGAACAGATGCAAAAATGACAGATTCTTTCAAGGAAGAATCATGTGATGAACCTTCTATTTTAGAAAGTGAAGTGAAAATTGCTGTCAAATCTTTTGGAAGAAATAAATTACCTGAGTAGATGGGACAGCAATAGAACTATTTCAAACTGCAGAGACCAACTCTATCAAAATACTGACAAAAATATGCCAAGAAATGAGGAAAATAAGACAATGACTCCCACACACTATACATTCCAATATCCAAATAAAAAAAGAAGCCAAATCCATAGGACCTCTTCATGGCAAAGTCATTCTTTAGATATTACTGTAGAGTTTCACAATATTTGGAGCTACATGATATTGAAAATATACATTGCCTGCTTTAACATGCCAAATAATTTCAGAACAGCACTTCTTTTGTCTTCTCCCCTTTCATGCCTACTAGCACTGTTCTGAAAATAAAAGTAAGGCATAGCTATTCCTTCAGTTCACGCCTGCCTCTCACTGCCCCTCCTTTTCTAAGCCTCAAACTGCTTTCAATTCTTTCTTGAGATTGGGTTAAACCCCTTGTCTCTGGGCCATGTACAGTAAAACCCCGGTTTACAAATGCCTTGGTTAACGTTTGCCATGGTTTACAATGGCAGATCCTATGGAAATGCTCTCCCGGTTTACAAATTTTTAATATACAGTAGAACCTCATACAAGAATTGCCCCGTATAGCAATGAAATTGCATAACAATTAGGCTTTTTGGGGGGTGGGGTGGGGGTGGATGGTGTCCTGCATAACAATTTTCCCTATGGAAACAAATCATACAACAATTTTTCAATGGGAAAAACCACTTAGCCAAAAAAAAAAATCATTGCATGACGGATCCCACAGGGGATGCTTACAACAACAAGCCCCGTGGAACAGATTAAAATCATTGTATGAGCTACCACTCTGTGTGTGTGTGTGTGTGTGCGTGTGCGTGTGTGTGTGTGTGTGTGTGTGCGCACGCGCGCGCTCTGATTACATTTATATATTATTATTATTATTATTATTATTATTATTATTATTATTATTATTATTATTATTATTATTATTATTATTATTATTATAGGTTTACAACGATCAATTCAGGACAGTTTTTTTTAAAAAAAATTCAATGCATCCCTATGGATGCTTCGGTTTACAATATTTTTGGTTTACAACGAAGGCTGTTGGAACGGACTTCGATCATAAACCAGGGTTTTACTATACTCAGGACTTCTATACTATACTATTCTATACTATACACGGACTTCTGTTTAGTGTAGGATAGACTTTTTTGTAAATTGTTTTTCCCAGTAAACCTTTTGACCTTTGTTTAAGCTTCACTTTCTAGAAAATGGAACTATAATATACGTTTAAAAGCTGGCAAGAACACTGTTGCTGTTTATTTATTTATTTATTTATTTATTGTTTAGATTTCTATACCGCTTTACTCCCCGAAAAGGGAACTCGAAGCGGTTTACAATAATAATGCTAAACAATACAAAATACGATTTTTACATTGTTTACAAAGTTTACATTGCTAACTAATAGAGTTCGTAACAGAGTTTCCCACAGACTTAATTAGTCTGGCTCAAAAATTACACCAGATCCTACAGAGACACAGTATATCCACAGAGTTCTCCTTTAGCACTTTCTTTCACATCAGACAAGTTTTCTCCCCTGTCAGCTTCTTTTAATCTCCTGCTTCACACCTGTACATAGTGATTTAAAATACAAGAGTGTGGATGATCTTGGTCTTGCTTTCCAGGGGCACATCCTCACACTTGCTGCCCTTCTGAGTTACAGTCTTCTTCTGATTTCTTGGCTTCTGTTTCTGTTTGCATTGATTAAGCCAAGGTGAACAAAATCTGTCATTGTTTCAGTTTCTTAATCTAATCCAGGGATTCTCAACCTGTGTCACATGGGCCCACAGCACCATTTCATGTGGCCCTCCAACGCCTCCACCACACCAGGAAGTGCTGCTTTGTCTTGGATAATGCAGAGAACACACACAGAGTCTGAAGGGGAAGGTACTATGAAGAGTTTGCCACCTTACTAACAGTGAGTCTGTACTCAAAAACAAGCAAGGTCAACTAGTTGGAATGCAGTTCCCATTAATCTCAAAGCTTTGGTTATGCTGTCTGGATGCTGATGGTACTTCCAGTCTAGCAACATCTGAACCCTCAGATCTGTTAATGTGTGCACTGACTAAGGCTTGCTGGTTTTCTAATGCAAACTGGTTTAGAGCACTGGCTGTGCTGCCCAGAGCAGAAAATATCTCATTTTACATTATGGAAAATGGTTACTGTTCTGCCAAAATGAGGTGCAATCATCGAACAAATTGCAGGCCTACTTGCACAGGCAAATGAAGGCATTTCATCACACGCCACTCTAGCGCTGGTGTTTTCACTTGCACCAATTAGAGCACACAGCAAGTGTCGTCAAACTGCCTGATGTCTGAAGCAAGGGAATTGGCTTTTTATTGTGTCTGTAAGGCACCATACAAAGCTGTGATTACATATAAATGGCAGAGAGGTGCTGAGGGGCACAAGACTGAAGCAGCTGTATGACTGGGTTTAATTTGGCATATTGTTTTCTTTTGAACTGTGCTCCAAAGTTCAGATTTCAGTCTGTTCTGGCTAGAAAATCCATTGGAGCTGGCTCAGAATTATTCCTCATTCAAGTATGTTCATTAATGGCTTAATCACAATCTTGTAGTTCATTCTCCATCTTTCTCTAAAAGGCCATCATTTCAAAGACCTTCTGGAAAGATCTGACAAAATGATTTTAAGCACAGAGTTGCTTGACTCACATCTAAAAGCGGTTGCAGAGGACTTCGTCTGACATGTGACAAAAATCATTCTGGCTGAAGTTTCTCCTTCTCTCCCTTCAAATAGCAGGATGCATCTAATTTTGGAGCTCACCAGATAGTCACACACCATATTATACAGAATGAGGTGGTAGATGGAAGGTCAATCTAGATGTTAAAGAGAAGGCATATTTTTCTCCTTTTAACCCATTCTCTCTCCTATAACAGGATTCCCTTAGAGATACATGTGTCAGATTTGCAAGTTAAACCTATGTTTACCTTGCAAAGAGCAGTTTAAAAAACTAAACATACGAAATGCAAGATGCATAGTTCAGGAAAAGTATGTGTGACAAACAGACATCTTTCATCAATTGGAGGAGCACCTCTTCTAAACATGTGCTAAGTGTATCCTCCAATTTGACTCGAAGACATATTAGAGGACTTATCTTTATTCTTACATAATAACAAGTTTTATTTGGCATGAGCTTTGATTGACTATACAGCCCAATTCTTCATAAATCCAGCATTTCTGGCGAAATACTTCAAGGCTCTAAAGATGTGGGCCTCATGTTAGCCCATAAAACATCACAAGAGATGTGCGTGTGGCAGGGTGTTATTTTGTTGTTGTTGCACCAGTTTAACATAGATGCACCTTTCCACAACAATATTTAGAGAGCGGCCAGCATACTTTGAGAATCAGGGTTATGCTTCCACCTTTTCTTCTGGGTCTTTGTCAACAAGGATAGGACGTGCAGTTCCACTTTTTAAAGTCTGCACTTGCATCTGACCTGAGCTATGCAACCCGTCTCAGATCCCATTTAAAAACACACATTTAAAAACACAACCCAAGGAATGGCGTATCTTCACAGCAAGTGAATTTGCATTTTTCTTCCTGTATAGTAACACTCTGGGTATCCTTTGACTGGTCATAGTCTTTCAGTCTGACGTGCTTCACCTGACTGTTATGAGCATAACGTTAGGGCCACTTGACTTTATGACGTGAGAGCCATATATGCAGTGGTCAGCTCCAAATCTTTTTACTACCTACTCTGTGGGCGTGGTATGGTGGGCATGGCCAGGGGGGAAGCCCTGCATTGCACCCAAATTAGGACTACTTTATTTCAAAACTTGGATGGGCGGGGACAGCCAGAATTTCTGCTACCGGTTCTGGAAAACTGGTGCGAACCTGCTGATGCCCATCACTACTGCATATATGCCATCTTGTGCTTACTGGAAACATGCGATATAAATCCAGATAAGAATGGCAAGTTGCGATGTTTCCTGGTCTCTGATGGACAGTTATGAGCTCTGTGCTCATAGATATTAGAAAAGAAGATACTTTGAAGGTGTTATGTATGTTCACGGTGTGTTCTGACAGGAGCAGAATGTATATTTTCTCATGTATCTATTCTTATGCAAATAAGTGGATCGAAAATGTGCACACTCTGTTAGCCAATGGGTTTTTGTTATTATTGTTACTGTTACTGTTTATCATGTATATAGGTCCGAGTTTTGCCCCATTCAAACTGTGTTCAAACCCCACTATTAAAGAGCTGAATTTCACTACTTCACTCGTCTGCTTCTTCATTCCCTGAACACGAAAGGAGAATGAAATATTGTCATCTAAAGAAAGGGAAGTTTTCCCAGTGAAAGCATTTGACATGCTCGTTTGCTTTCTTTTTAAATTAAGAAAACAGAGAGGACACTAAGAGCATCAGTGGCATCTCTCCTTTACAATGTTGGCACAGCTCTGCTGTCAAGAGAATTGTAAATTCAATGCTAGGTGTTCAGTTTAGAAGCCGGAGACAGATACATCTATTTTTCCAATGGGAAAACAGCCTCTTTTGACCTTTATTCTGTACACGCAGCTCTAGTGCAATAAATTATCATTTTCTCTTCTTGCCATGTGGCTCTCAAGATTAGGATGATAGCTATTAACATTGTAGTGTTACATCTGGGGATTTGATGAGCCTTAAAACATGCATCCCTCACTCGTTCCTGTTTTCACTGGAACAATACAATTTTCAATCAAATCTTCCTTTAAAGAGCTTGCCAGGGGTTGAGGGAGGCATCGGGTAAATAATAATAATAATCTTTTGTAAATAAACAAAGTGGATCACACAAGTATTTAACAAGATTCACTTTTTTCTTATCCACAGTCATTTGAAAATGAAATACACTTGCCAATCAAAACAAACAGCTTAGCAAGCCCCTGTGGACCAAGATGCTAGGAGAAAGCACCCCAAAGGGCTCATGTGTCATCGCACAGAAACATAAAACAAAATTGCATTATTAACTTAGCAGTGTCTTCAACAGAAAGCACTCGCAACAGACCTGTTTAAATAATAAAATAGGTTTTGGCTTATCACAGGCTTTGTGAAATAATTCCAACATACAGATTTTTCATTTATTTATGTCTATTGATTTGTAAACTAAGCAGCCTTGTAAGGAGAATAAGTGCAGTAATTGCCTGCTAAAGCAGTTCTGACTCAGGAGGCCTGAGTTCTAATTTCCCCACTCCAGCTATGAAACTCACTGAGGTTGTGACCACAATGTGAAAAAAATGAAAGATTGCCAGACCCAACCCCAAATAAAGAGATGAACACCTGTATTGGTTTTAAAATTGGGCTACTTTATTAACTTGTAACTTTGTTTAACTGAGTTAAGGCAAACGGGCCGGTATAGCACTGGTAAGGACAAGTCCTTATTTACTGAACTTAATTTGCTACATTGTATCTATTTGTTTCCTTCTTTAAACCAATTATTGATCCCAGTCAGAAGTGATACTTGTTGACTCCAGCTTCTGACGGAAATCTGGAGAACTGTCAAAGGTTTTGCAAGTCTCCGAACTTAGCATTACCTTGTTCATGGTCCGCATTTGATTGGCCAGCCCACTCTCCCTCTATCTTGTGCTTCTGATGGTCAGCCAAATGCGTACCTGCCGGGTTCCTAGGGGTCGCCTGATTGTCCTTACCAGTGCTAACCGCCAAAGTGACCTGAAAAACAAAACAACAACAAACCCCATGACTCAACCATCAGCAACAGTGTGGGATGGGCGAAAACTACAAGAACCAAGTAGCCAGTGCAGGTTCAAACAAAAATTCCCACCCGACCCCGGAGCGACCAAAAAATTATCACACTGCTACCTAGGGAGGGGGTGGAGGGCAAACGCGCCCTGGCCCAGCCGAACTTGAGGAGGCTGGCACGGGCACGTGGAGCTCCTTTTAAAGGCGCTCAGCTCCACCCCTTGTGCTCGGCCCCGGCGCCCATCTCTAAGGGTGGGGGCCAGCAAAAGCACACGGCTGCAAGATTCCCCACAGCCGCGCACCCATTGCCAGACCCACCCACAAATAAAGAGACAGACACCTGTATTGGTTTTAAAATTGGGCCACTTTATTAACTTGTAACTTTGTTTAACTGAGTTAAGGCAAACAGGCTGGAATAGCACTGGTAATGACTAGTCCTTATTTACTGAACTTAATTTGCTACATTGTATCTATTTATTTACTTCCTTAAACCAATTATTGACCCCAGTCAGAAGTGATACTTGTTGACTCCAGCTTCTGATGGAAATCTGGTGAACTGTCAAAGGTTTTGCAAGTCTCCGAACTTAGCATTACCTTGTTCATGGTCTGCATTTGATTCGCCGGCCCAACTCTCCCTCTAACTTGTGCTTCTGATGGTCAACCAAATGCATACCTGCCGGGTTCCTAGGGGTCAGCTGATTCTCATTACCAGTGCTAACCACCACATGGCGAGGTCATTTTTTGACTCACCCCCCCCCCCCAACCGCCAGCTCGGTCACCAGGCCTGCTTGCAATGATGCCAGAAAAAGATCCATGCCATGCACGGAGAAGTGCACCCCATCTCCGCAATACAAGCTGGGCTCCTCAATCCGGATCACCAGATGCTCCACCAACATGCCCAAACCCTGCTCTGAAAAATATTGAGCAATAGCCTGATTCACAGGCTGCCGGGCACGGTCAATGTGGCGGGGATCACTGCCTCCCTGGAAAAATGCACATGGAATGATGTAGGACCAGATGAAGCGGACCTGCGGCCAAAGCTGTTGGATCAGGCCCAGATCCCTGCGGATGGATACCACCAAGTCCAAGCTGGTGACCTGGCCCAAGTCGTTACCACCCAGGTGGAGGACCAAAACATAAGGTGGCACACAACTCCAGGCAGCAAGGACAAACGAGATAAAATCATGCCAACTCATCCCTCGGAAGCCACGCCGCATCAGGTATGCCACATCACTGAGCCCCAGGTGCATCCCCCAAGGGGACAAAGCAGCATGTCGGGCAGCCCAGAAAATGTAACTGTGCCCAACAATCCACACCCAGGCTGGAACAGCAAGCAAAACAGGAGCTGAAATAAACAGAACAGAGAACAAGTGCCAGTGAGAAGCTCATAGCAACATAGGGCACACATACAAATGAAAGCAATCGGAACCCCACCGATCCATCCGTCGTATGTCATCATCCGAATACCCAAAGGCCATTGCTGTCGATGCAGCACCTATGCAGAATGAATGGGTGCCATACTTTGCCCCCGGGATGCCCAAAGTAGCAAGGGCTGAACCCCTGACCTTCCAAAATTGGTATTTCGTCAGAGGCAACCCATCCTGATGGCAGAAAAGAGGTCCCTGAAGGGAGCCACGCACAGCCAGGAAGGATGCCAAAGCCAAAACAGGGCAAATCGCGCGGATACCACAGCTAAGCAGGACCACTGTAATGCCCCTGCCCCGCTGATCTGCCTTGGAGTGGTGGATGGTCAACGTGATGGAATCAGAGGACAGAGCCACATCTTCCAACTCAAGGGCCCTGCATGAATGGTCTGCCCAGGAAAAGGATACCAGTTCACTCACCCTCAAAGCCCCAAAGAAGGCCACTGTGGTGGCAGCATGAAAGAGGGCAGATTCAAATTAGTCGTTGCAAACAGCTGTCCAAGCCTCAGACAGGCGCAATAGAACCTCCGGGGATACTGGTTGCCGCATGTCCGGGTGAGGGCCGCGTTCCCGAGCCTAGCCCTCCAGAACTCTGCAGATACGGAAATCTCCCGTGGTGTCCGGGTAACCTTGAGCCCTGGCAGCAGAAGCCAAGGCAGAAAGCCAGCCACCAATGGTACAGGCGGCAAGGCCACACCTGTGTAGGTGCACCATGTATTGGAGAACATGGTCGACCGGCACTGGCCACAAGTCAGTCAAAGGAACGCCCTGACTAAATATAGCAAATGCCTGTTAAGCCCGTTGGTACGCCTTGCAGGTACGGCTAGCAAGGGACAGGTACGGCTAGCCAGACCACCAGTCTGACCCAGTCAGCTGCCTGAGGGGGCATGGTCTGGCCCACGGATTGAAAAGGTTGAGAACCCCTATCCTACAGTGTTACAGTAGAGCTGTGTTAAAAAGCTTCAAACAAGGCTGTTTAGCCAATTTTGTCCTCTCCCTGTGAGGCCATCTAAAACAAATAAACCAACCTGGGGAAACCCAAATTCCCTGGCACAACTTCACAGCTAGTGAATTTGCATTTCCTTTGATGGGTATCATTTGACCAGTCTGACCTACTTCACCTGACTGTTGTGAACATAAAGTCAGACAACTTGACTTTATGACTTGAGAGCCATATATTCCACTTTGTATTTACTGGAAACATGGGATACAAATCTCTATAGTTAATAAACCAGGTTCTGCTCCAATTCCAATGAATTTAGCAAGCCATTTAGTCTATTCTAGACATTTTAAACTCTTCATACTCAGTATTCTTTGCAGGTTGGCTGTTAATGGGGGGAAGTAAAAAAATGCTGATTGTTTTAAAAAAAACACCTTGTTGCACCATTTGGATAACTGTTCTTTCCTTTATTTATCAAACCTTCAGAAAAGTTAAGGGGTGGACCGAAATCCAAACTAGTTGAAATCAATTTTAATACGTGCTGGTTATGACCTATAAAGCCTTATATGGTTTGGGTCCAGGCTATATGGGGGACCATATTTCTTTGTGTCAGCTTTTTTTCAGATCTTCAGAGGAGGCCCTTTTCTCAGTCCCACCACATCCACGAGAACATCTGGTGGGAATGCAAGAGGGTCTTTCTCTGTGGCTGTTTCCAGGTTATGGGATGTTCTCCCTTGGGAGACTAGGTTGGCCCCTTTCCTCTTATCCTTTTGGTGACAAGGGAAGACATTCTTGTTTAGACAAGTTTTTGACTAATTCGGCAGCATTTGGACTGGGAAAGACAATGGCCAGAATCCCATTGATGTATGTGTAAGGCTTGGATAACTAGACACTGCTAATTGTAGCAAATTAACAAGCTGTCTTGGTCAAGTGTCTGACTGTCCAATTGAGATGTTCAATGGCACTTCAACAATTAACTGCAATTAGTTGTAGCAAGTAGGATACTAGCCCGCATCTTTATTTATTTATTTTTATTTGTTTATTATTTTATATTCATATTTATATAGCCGCCCAACTCACAAAGACTCTGGGCGGCATACAATCTTAAAAACCCTTAAAACAAGAACAACCCCATTAAAACAAATTACCCTGCTAAAACCCCCACACATTAAAAAGAGGAAAATTACGTTGATATTAAACCAAACAGCAGGTGGGGGTCATGACATCTTCAGGACCCCACACCTGCCCCACCAGCCATGTTTTCAGGTCTTTGCTGAAGGACAGCAATTCTGTCTGCAGCCTTAGTTCCACTGGCAGGAGGTTCCATAGGGCCGGAGCGGACACAGAGAAGGCCCTCCTTCTTGTGCTAGAGAGATGGGCTCCTCTAGCAGATGGTACAAGCATCTTCGGTCCTCTTGAGTCTGTGGGGCAGAGAGCTATGGAACTGTTATATCTGACTGTGACTATCGACTATTTTAAAAACCCTGCATATTTGCTGTGGCAATATTTTGCAACTTGACCCACAGAAGCTTTGAGTTTTGTTGGCACACGAAGGCAGAGCTGAGCCAGCCCTATGATTAGCTTTTGTGGATCATGCCCTAAATCCAAGCAGATATTTTACCACATTTTTAGTGCCTCATATTCCTTCTCTCATTTTTTTATCCCATTGGCTCTTGGCAGAAGGATGAATTCCAGCATATAACTTCCATTAAACTATATTCTGTAAGGTTGATTTCTGATGAAGTGGGTACAGTCAGGGAAATAAAGAAGAGGATATACATGATGCATGAGATCAGGCTGATGGATAGTGGCCAATAGCCCCAAATGCCTTGCCATCTGCTTTTTTCCAGGTGTTTTTCTTGAACTCTTTGCCTCAAAGCTGCAATAATAATATTTTTTAAAAATGCAGCATTAATAAACATTATTTTTAATTCATGAAGGAGAAGCAGACTGGGTGAAGTCATCGTTTAGGCCCAGTGCCAAATGGCAAACTCAACTTTAAGGGACATTATATCTGCTTTTGAAACTACAGGGTGGTCCATTTCCTGTCAGGAGAAAACTTAGAGGAAGCAATATGGAAGGAAATGTAGCTCCCGCAGGTATTATTTCATCCCATTTAGCAGTCTAAAATCTTGCACTCATGCTGTTATTTAAAAAAGAAAAGAAATAAAAATGTAATTGATTGTACTGCAACAAGATTACTCTGAAGGTAAGACAACATTAAGCACTGTCAAAGATTTCCATGGTCTATTTAGCTTTTCATAGAGGGCAAAAGTTCAAGAATGGAAGAGACTTGCCCATTTCTTTGGAGAAACTTTCCTGTTTGCCTTGAAAATTGGTATCTAGAAGAAGGTGTTTGTAAAATTTCACGTATAAAATGGTATCCTATAAGAATTCCAGGATGCATTTTTACATGTTACGGAAGAGAGGAAAGTTGCAAAACCCATCCATATTTGGTGATACTTAGAGAAGATCCACTGGGATCTGTAGAAGTCATCACAACCAAGTGATCTTGCCATTTCAGAGGTATCTAATGCAGTCCCTCTTTTGTTCATCAAAATAAATCATATGTTTTACGCTAACTTCACCTGTTTTGAAAAGCATTACAGTACTTTGTAGCCTTTGCTACCAGGAGCACAGCCAAGTAACATAGTCTTATCTAGAGACCAGTTCATACATTTTCTATTTTGGAACAGATAAGTATACAAATCAATGTAGTTTTTTACAACTGGTAATAGCAAAAGATCCCTGCTTGTTATTCTGTTTTGCTATGAAGTTTGGCCCTGTTGAGTTGCACTCTACACCTCTGCACTCTACATAGGACAAACAGGACAATCTGTTATGTTAGCCAACCATTGTGTGCCTTTGTACCTGATATGTATAAACTGATGCCATGAAGTCTCACTCCTATTTTTATTTTTATTTAATTTAATTGTCAAATTTATATACCGCCCACTCGGCCAAAGCCGACTCAGGGCGGTTCACAATGACAATTTAAAAACATGTTAAAAACAGTTAAAACTACCCACCCCTAAAACAAGGGGTGCAGGATACAAAGGCACCATGGGGAGGAGTTCTTCTATACCAGCCACCCAGTGGAGGTTACCCTTCCACCTGCACCCCACACTTGACCCGCCAGCCAGGTTTTAAGTTCTTTTCTGAAAGGCAGAAATTCCGTCCGGAGACGTAGCTCTGTTGGCAGGAGGTTCCAGAGGGCCGGCGCAGATACGGAGAAGGCTCTCCTCCTTGTGCCAGAGAGGCGAGCCCCTCTGGCTGATGGAACAATTAGAGAGCCCCTCCGGTCCACTCTGGTTGGACGGACAGACGTTCTCAGGGTGATGCGGTCTCTTAGGTAACCTGGCCCACTACCATATAGGGCTTTAAAGGTCAAAACCAGCACCTTGAATTGCACCCGGAGACAAACTGGCAACCAGTGCAGCTCCCGGAGCAGTGGCAAAGCACGGGCATAACGCCCACACCCCATCACCACCCGGGCTGCCACATTCTGGACCAGCTGTAGCCTCCAAATGGTCATCAAGGGCAGCCCCATGCAAAGCGCACTGCAATAATCTAGTCTGGAGGTGACCAGAGCGTGAGTGACCATGAGCAAGGAGTCCCGGTCCATGAGCGGGCACAACTGGTGAATCACCCGAAGCTGGGCGAAAGCCCTCCTGGTCACAGCTGCCACCTGTTCTTCTAGCAGAACCCCATCCAGAACCAAAGATGGTAGCTCCCGGGATAACGCAGGACCCCTTATCCATAGCCACGTAGTCTTGCTGGGATTCAGTTGTAGCCTGTTAGCCCCCATCCAGACCCCAACAGCTTCCAGACACCTGGAAAGGACTTTGACGGCACTGGGGTCCCCACGGGCCGAGATGTACAACTGAGTGTCTGATGAAGTGGACTTGATCCATGAAAGTGCTCTTTAAATTACAGCAGTTAGTCTTTAAGGTGCCACAACATTTTGGTCTTTTTGTTTGCTCTATGATATACTTGCACAGACTAACATGGCTACCATTTCAAAAAGTGTGTGTGTGTGTGTGTGTGTGTGTTGTGTGTGTGTGTGTGTTGTGTGTGTGTGTGTGTGTGTGTGTGTGTGTGTGTGTGTGTACATATGTTAGTTACATAGCTCAGTGTGAAGAAAACCATCCTATATGGAACTCTGCCTTTGGCAAGAAACCAAAAAGATTAGAGTACATGGAAAATACAATAGAATTTAGAAGAGTTTGAGGTATGGGGAAAAGAGGAAGATTAACAAGAGATGGTTTGACTCAGTAAAGGAATCCATGATACAGTAAAGGAATCCATGATACAGGTTCCACAAGTTTGGACTTTATACGGATTTGCACTAGCCGCAAAATCCTGGCCGCGATGCCTCATACAATGTCCAAATCCTTGCCGTGATGCCTCGTACAACGTCGTTTCCATAGAGATACATTGTACTGTAACAGCACAGACTTCAGGGCAAAGTCAAGGAAACAGACAGGAAACTGACAGAACTTTAAGAAAACATTGTCTAAAGGCTAAAAACATTACAAAAACATGTCAAACAACCCTGATTGTCCAAGAACCTGAAGAATGCTGCAAAAATCCCAAGAATGCTTCTAAAAATTATGACGAAAAAATCCAAAAAAAATCCAAAATCATGCTCAAAACCACTCTTAACCACTCTTTGCCTCATGCAAAACCCACAAGAGCAATGCACGCATGTGTCCTGCCTTTTATACTGCCCAGGCACAATGCAACCTGGGAAAACCCCAATGCCTCATACAAAGTCACACGACTTTGTATGAGGCAACTTTTTTCAAGGAATTAGGCGATGTTGTATGAATCCGATGTTGTATGAAGTGGACTTTGTATGAGGTATTACTGTATCTTGTTTGCAAGACCTGAACAGGTCTGTAAATGTTAGGATCAGTTCCTAGAATTGCCATAATTTGGAAGCAAATTGGCAGAATTGAACACACATATTTCATCCTCACTGACTGAAAAGTGTGAGCAGGCAGCTCATTCTTAGAAAAAAATTTCCTTTAATGCCTAACTCTTTTGCAGATTATTAGGGAGGAAAGTGAATGTTTTTTTTAAAAAAAATTCACATGTTCCATAGGTTTTCCACCACTAGCCTAAAGGAATAGGTTATAGGATCAACTCCACATCTATACCTATAAAATCAAGCGTTAACCGTTGGAACTTCACATAGGATCCTAAGCCAGGCCCTACTAGCCCGCACCGACCATTCATGCACACGCCCGAACTGGGTCCGCAGGGCAACAAAGGATTGAGAAATGTGCCAGTGGGGCAAGAGCCCCACAAACGCGAAAAAAGGGAAACAACTTCATTTCCCAATGTTCCTTGCGCCGTGCCGTGCCAGAGCCAATCAGGCTGAGAGGCACGAGCAAAAGGAACGTTCAGAAACATGCTGTGGCCAATCAAAAGGAAACCGCAGGGGAAAAAATGATGCACAAGCCGAAAACGCAAACGCCAAACTACAAGCCCCAGCGTCCTGCGCGCCATGAGCACGCAGAACACTGAGGAAGCTGGCGAGCGAAAATTAAAAATAAAAAACACACCGGGAGCGCAAGTCCGCCGCAGCCGGACACAGTGCCTCACAGAAAAACAAAAACAGGGGGGGTCAAGGGGGGGAAAGGCACTGCCCACCCTTGAAAGTAAACCCATTCCCAGGTAAGCAAAGCCATCGGACGGCGCTCCATCCGCTGATTTTACTTACCGCAAAAGGCTTTCGCTTTCAGCGAGGCCAAGCTGCGGGAACCAAAGCCCCCCTCCCCAACAGCGCCTGAAGCTCCCAATTGGAGTTTCCCCTTTAATATCACTGGGTGGGGGGGTTGCGCTCCCCCTCTCTACTGGCTCCCCTGGGGCTGGGAGGGTTGGGGGGAACAAAAGGGGTCTGTCTCCCCAACTCTCCTGTCCCCAGGGGACCCGGCAGAGAAGGGATTTCCCCTACACACACACACACACACACACACACACACACACACACACCATATTAAAGAGAAGAAACCAAGCGGTTACTTCTCTTTAAAAACGGAGTTTTTGGGGGGGAATCCCCCTCTCTGATGGCTCTCCTGGGTCCGGAATGGTTGGGGAGACAGACCCCTTTTGTCCCCCCAACCCTCCCAAACCCAAGGAAGCCAGCGGAGAGGGGGATCACAACACACACCCCCACTGATATTAAAGGGGAAACCACAATTGAGATTTCCCTTTTAATATCAGAGGGTAGCCTGGATTCGATCCCCTCTCCTGAGTCCCATGAGTTTGGAAGGTTGGGGGGACAAAGGGGTCTGTCCCCCCAACCCTTCCAGAGCCAGGGGACACAGCAGAGAGGGGATCCCCCCATAGGACATCCCATTATTAAAGAGAAGAAACCAAGCAGTTACTTCTCTTTAAAAACGGAGTGTTTTTTGGGGGAAACCCCTCTCCGATGGCTCTCCAAGGCTGCCCCGTGGAAAGGAACCCCCCCAATGCCACCCGAAGCGGCATGGGGATTCCCATGGTCCGGCCTGCAAGGCCGGCCCACAGAAAGGAAACCCCCCCCAAAGCCACAACAACAAACAAAACTTTTAAAAATAAATAATTTAAATAAAAATTCCTTAAAACAAAAAACAATCAAAAACATCCAAAAATACACAAAAACGACCAAAAATAACACAAAAAAACAATACAAAGTAAACAAAAACAAAAAACCTTCCAACACCATTTAAAACAGCCTGGCAACGCCGAGCAACCTCTGCTAGTCTTTATTAAAATGTAAAAAGGTCATAATTTTGAATCTTCTCTGTTCTCCTGGGAGGCACCCTGGGCAATCAATTTTACAACCTCTGGCTCTGCCATTTGGGTTAACTCCCCATGTGTAGGGTGATGTGCTTTAGCTGTACACTATTCATTTCCAGTCTTACCACCCTCTCTCCATGTATGGAGAACATTAGATCTTTCCCTCTTCGTGCTGCACATCCTCCATATGTAGGAAGATGATGGAAATGATAGTAGAAGTGGAAAATGGCCATCATTCAGGGATGCATCCCCCACTGCCGAGCCTATATTAAGCAGGAGATTGGAGGATATGACCTCCAAAACCTCCCTTGACACTTTGCCTGTATGATAATTCTCTGGGTCTGAAGAGTGCAAATCTTCATTGATTCATTTGTCATCTTGAACTGTGTCTAGTCCAAGCTCTTCAGCTTCAACCCAGCATACCCTTAAGAAGGCCAATTAAATCAATGGGCTTTTAAGTGCACTTAATATTGTATCATGAATTCCAGCTTTAATTCTTTTCAAAGGACATCTCTAGAGAGATATGAAATATTATCAAAGATGGAACATGTAGCCCTTGGTTATGTTCAAGCAAGGCCATGGAGAATGATTGCAAACTGTAACAATGGATCAAGAATCCATCAAGAAAGCACTCACAAAATCTTATGTTGAAATAAGGCTCATGAGAAACCAGTTGTTACATAATTGCACACAATTTGGATTAAAGTGCTTTATTATTCTGATGCTACTGTAGTAGCTGACTCAATCATTTTTCTTTATTCATATCAGACCATTACACAATTTAAAAGTATGAAAATTGCTGTATTTTAATGTTAACTTTCATAGATCAGGTCCCCTTTGCCAGACATAAGAGTGAGACTTCATGGCATCATGTACAGAGGCACATAATGGTTAGCATAACATAGTAATGCAGATTGATGTGGTTTTTTGTTTTTTTTTTGAACAGAGTGAATGTGGGGGCATAGCTGGGTTAGTCTCTTGCGTGCCAATAGTTGCTTGAGATTGGGGGGTTGTATGTAAGCAAGTAAAGATTAGTCATCAAGGGCTTTGGAGAGTGAAGTAATCTTCTCCAAGATGGATTAAAGATCTTCCATTATGCATGTAAGAGGTTTTAGTTGTGGGTTGAAAGTGACAACCAGCAGTGTTGGATTGCCTTCTCTTCTGGCCCTGAATACCAGTTATAAAAAACCATATTGTATACACTGTATACTGTACTTACCTGTTATGCTAACTATTTTGTACCTCTGTACCTGATGCGTATACATTGATGTCATGAAGTCTCACTCCTGTGTCTGACAAAGTGGACTTGATCCATGAAAGCTAACATTAAAATACAGCAGTTAGTCTTTAAAGTGCCACATGGTTTTTGTTCTTTTTTTGTTTACTCTCTGATATGCAACAAGTGATATTTAAAAGGTGATACTGCACCTGTTCAATTTTCTGCTGGTTTAATTGCCAGTCATGAATTTTAGGTTTATTAGCAAAGACCATAACTTTTGTCTTAGATAGATTGACCTCAAGCAAATTCTGATGGCAATAAGTTGCTAACGCCCGCAAAGCTCTGCGCATTCCTGTTGGTGTTCTGGAAAACAGCACCGCATCGTCCGCATAAAGTAAGATAGGAATATGCTTATTGTCTAATTTAGGTGGGTGAAAGTCCCTGTGTTGGAGATATTCAACTAAATCGTTAATATAGATATTAAACAATGTTGGTGCCAAAACACAACCCTGCCTAACTCCTCTATTTGTTTTGATTGGTTTAGTCAGATGGCCTTGCATGCTACATTTTACTCTAATGATTGTGTTTTTGTGCAATTCTTGTATCAGAAACAAAAGGCGGGGGTCAATCGATAATTTCTCTAGCTTCTTCCACAGCAATTGTCTAGAGACTGAGTCGAATGCACCTTTTAAGTCCACAAAGACTGCATATAAAGAAACTATGGAATTAGATGCATAGTTGTTAATAAAGTGATCTAGGATTGCACAATGGTCCAGAGTTGACCTGCCCTCCCTAAAACCAGCCATAGACAGCATCAAATCATGCACCTTGCCTTAAAGGCAAAGAGAAGTGCTGATGCAATCCAGAGATTTTTCTGGAGGAAGGGTAGTTGTAATGTTGAGGCCGCCCTTAAATTATTTATGGCCAAATCCCTTGTGCAGATGCTTTATGGGGCCCCTTTTAGTGTGGGCTCAGGTATTAATAACTTAGAGGTTGTTCAAGCAAAATTTCTGAGATCAATCCTTCAGATTCCAACAAGCATTTCCAATGCAGCAGCGAGGTTAGAAACTGGGGTATTTACAGTTCAAGCAAGGTTATTGATAAATGCTTCACAATATTGGTTAAAAATTAAATTTTTTTCCCACCGGTTTACTCAAGTTAATGCAGTCAGAAACCACTGTTGCAACTTGGATTGTTACCCTAGAAGGAGTTTTGGCTTCGTATGGTCTTTCCAAACAGTATGTCATCTCCCTTGGGTTTTTTCGTGCTAGGGCAATAATCAAACAAAGAATTCTTGATATCTATCGTCAAATAGATCTGAGCAAGTTAACTAGTCCACTGTTCACCTGGCCGCTTTCTAATAAAGTAATGCCCTCTCGTTATTTAACATTTTTGAGCAATTTTAACCACAGGCGATCTTTTATTCTCCTTCGCTATAATATGTGACCCTCGGCCTTTAGGGAAGGACTTTTTAAGAGAATTCCCTTACAAAAGTGTGTCTGCTTGTGTCAGTCCAATAGGATCGAGACGTAGGAGCATGTACTCATGGAATGTCCATTATATGATAGCCTTAGAAGTGAACTTTTTTCTGCATTTCCTCAGCTGGTATTTAAAAACAATCAAGTGTTCAGAGAGCTATTGTCTGATAAGACAAATGCCCTGACAGCTGCAGTGGCTAGATTCGCTTGGAGGGCAACCTGTATATGTAGAAATAAGGTTAGGTTGTCTCAGTCTAAGATCAACAGTCAATAAGTAGACAAGCATATATTGAGCTTATTCCAGCACTTTTATGTTATCATACTCCATGCCCAGAGGTCACTAGCTTCTGTATTTTGGAGTACATATAGGCAATTTTAAATTAATGGTCAGCTGTAACTTAGGACTTTATTAATATTTATTTATTGTTATTTATGGTTAAAATTTCTATGCCGCCCAATCAGGCGAACCCGACTCAGGGCGGCTCACAACAAAATTTAAAACATGCATATTAAAAACAATTAAAACCCCAACATACCCACCCACCTATTAAAATTAACCACATTAAAACTGCCCACATTAAAAAGATGGGGGCTTCATTTTATAAGCCAGCAGGCAGGGGCCACTCTTCCATCTGAGCCCCACACCTGCCCCGCCAACCAGGTTTTTAGGTCTTTTCTGAAAGGTAGCAGCTCCATCTGCTCCTGCAACTTTACTGGCAGGAGGTTCCACAAGGCTGGTGCAGACACAGAAAAAGCCCTCCTTCGTGTGTCAGAGAGGCGAGCCCCTCTGGCAGATGGAACAATTAGAAAGCCCCTCCGGTCCGCTCTGGTTGGATGGACAGACACTCTTGGGACGATGCGGTCTCTTAGGTATCCTGGCCCACTACCATGTAGGCTTTAAAGGTCAAAACCAGCACCTTGAATTGCACCCGGAGACAAACTGGTAACCAGTGCAGCTCCCAAAGCAATGGTGAGGCGCGAGCATAACGCCTGCACCCCATCACCACCCGGGCTGCTGCATTCTGCACCAGCTGTAGCCTCCGAATGGTCATCAAGGGCAGCCTCATGTAGAGCGCATTGCAATAATCTAGCCTGGAGGTCACCAGAGCATGTGTGACCATGAGCAGGGAGTCCCGGTCCAGGAGCGAACGCAACTGTCGGATGATGCGAAGCTGTGCGAAAGCCCTCCTGGCCACGGCTGCCATCTGATCTACAAGTAGCAGTCCCGAATCCAGGAGGACTCCTAAGTTGCATACCAGGTCTGTCTGGGGCAAAGCAGTCCCATTCAAGACCAAAGTTGGCAGCTCCCTGGATAACATGGGGGGGGCATCCATAGCCACTCAGTCTTGGAGGGATTCAATTGTAGCCCGTTGTCCCACATCCAGACCCCAACAGCTTCCAGACATCTGGATAGGGCATTGACCGCATCACTGGGGTCCCCACGGGCTGAGATGTACAGCTGGGTATCATCAGCGTACTGATGATACCTCACCCCATGGGAACGGATAATCTCACCCAGCGGCTTCATGTAGATGTTCAATAGGAGAGGAGAGATCACTGAGCCCTGAGGCACCCCATAACACAGGGGCCTAGGGTTGGACCTCTCACTCTCCAACCACACCGAGTGGGTCCGGCCCTCCAGAAATGAGGAAAACCAGGACAACACAGTACCCTGGATCCCCTGGCAATTTTATAATTCTAAAGTATTGGGTTAACGACAATAGTTTTAATTCCGGAATTATTTGTAACTACTTCATTGAATATTTATTTGAACGTGCTGGAAATGGATACACCTGTGATGTTGCTCTCAAACACTAGTTGGTTTTATTTGTTTGAATTCATATTTACTGTATCTGGCCATCGGCCGTAATAAAGAATTTGATTTGATTTGATTTAAAAGGTGGTAATTCAAAAGGTATGGAAAAATTCTTACAGCAGTGAGAATAAATGCTCAAAAATATATGAAGTTTAGACTTAATTTAAGGCAAATACTGTACTTAAGTCAAAATTCAATCCAAAATTCAGGAGCAAAAAGTATAGTAGACATATAGTATAGTAGTCTCAATTAGGCTCTAACAATACAGGAGCTTATAACCTAAAAAGGCACAATCAAAAAGCAGAGAATACAGGTGGGCACTGCAGTGGCTCGACAACTGGAAGGTTGGAGTTCGATTCCCAAGTACTGCACGACGGAGTGAGCTTCTGTCTCTGTCCCAGCTCCTGCCAACCTAACATTTTGAAAGCAAGAAACTGCAAGTATTTACTTATTTTTTTTCTGATTTATATCGCTGCCCAACTTCGAAGACTCTGGCCAGCTCACAGAAAATAAAACCAATATCACATTTTAAAACCAATTTTAAAAACCCATTAAAACTGCTAAAAGAGATTAAAAGAGAGAGAGTTTCTTACTAAATCAGCCAGCAGGCAGGGGTTACCACATTGGTGGTGCCCCACACCTGCTTTGCCAGCCAGGTTTTTAGCCCTTTCCTGAAGGGCAGCAACTCTGTCTGGAGACGCAGCTCAATTGGCAGGAGGTTCCATAGGTCCAGAGCAGATACTGAGAAGGCCCTCCTTCTGGTACTAGAGAGACGAGCCTCTCTAGCAGATGGGCACAATGAGAGAGCCTCTCTGGTCTGCTCTGGTGGGATGGACAGATGTTCTTGGGGTGACACGGTCTCTTAAGTATCCTGGCCCACTACCATGTAGGGCTTTAAAGGTAATTACCAGCACCTTGAATTGCACCTGGAGACACAATGGCAACCAATGCAGCTCCTGAAGGAGTGGCGAGGCACGCGCATGATCCATGGCAGCTAGACTAACTCACCGAGAAGAAGCACAGTTTTCACACCAAGTGAAGTTGATCAAGGCCAGTCTTGACCTCTAAGGTCACCTGGGTCCCCAGTGAGACAAAGAACATCTCCAAGCTATGGGCATAATCATTCAGAAGGTTACCATTTAAATATACAATGAGTAAAATACCCACTTTTTGCCCACCCATCAAGTCTTACCTGTATCCAGTCTCAAAAGTATTAGCCATAACCCTACTCATAATTGTGTTTAATTGGTACACACACAGAGGTAATGAAAAGAGTCATCAGCTAGTCTCAAATATTCTCTAAACTTATTAATGTGTTGGGCATATCATATTTCTTTTCTTCCATTTAAATATGGAAACGGCATCGGGGCATTTAGTCATCAAAACAAGAATGATCACCCAGGGACCAAAATTTGACTGGCCACAAAGCATGCAGAAGCCTAAAGCTAGCATCTCAGCCATTAGCAGGGGTTTCAACATATGTATATTTTATGGAGAGGAGGTATGATTCCTAAATATTTTATTTCTCACAGGCTATGCTATACGTTCCATGTCTCTGATTCCCATTGTGAATACTAGCTGCTGCCAGAGTTTGCTTGTCTGTAGTTTCTGAAGTTTAAAGAAGAGAAAAAAGATGAGTAAAACACCTCAAAATAATTTTCTTAAAACAGCCCAGCATTCCTCTAGTTAATTCTTGCTTAATGTTTTATTAATGGTCACTTTTATTTGTTGCTTCCCCTTATTCTTCCATCAGCATACCAATACCTTGTAAAGACACAGAGAAGACCACGATCCTTTGCCTGAGGAATGCAAAATCTATTTAAAGCAACCTACCGTATTTTCCGGCGTATAAGATGACTTTTTAACCCCGAAAAATCTGTGCCAAAGTCGGAGGTCATCTTATACACCGGGTACTATGGAGCCAGGGGCCGCCTGGCGGGGAAAGCCATCTGCCGCTGCCACCACGAGGCCTCCGGAGCAAGGGGCCGCCCGGATATCACCACCCTCAGCCTCGCGGTGGTGGTGGGGGCGGGTGTCTTTCCCCGCCGGTCAGCTGCTGCTGCTGCTCCTCCTCACCCCCCCCTCCCCAGGTGGTGAGGTGGAGGACCAGCTGACCGGCGGGGAAAGCCATCTGCCACCGCTGCTGCTGCGAGGTCTAAGCAAGCTGAAGTAAGACAGAGCACAATTGTTTAGGAGGTTTCTCAGGGAAGGGCGGGGGGGGGACCCCCTACTCTGTGGGATCAGAATAAAAGGTTTACAAAGAAGGACATTAAAAGTAAGGGGATGTAGAGCAAATGCTAAGGGGAAACACTATAACACACTCACAGATGCACCCTTTCCAGTTTTGTAAATGGACATTTTCATCACAATAGAAATGATAGGAAACACAGATTTGCAATCTGCATAGATCAGACTCCTCCAGTCTGGTGCCCTCCAGATGTGTTGAATGAGAACCTCCACCATCCATTGGCTATGTACTGAGCATGATGAAGGTTGTAGTTCACTATAACTAGTAAAGGTAAAGGTTTCCCTTGCTTGAAAGCCAGTTGTATCCGACTCTAAGGTTAAGTGCTCATCTCTGTTTCAAAGCCAAAGAGCCAGCGCTGTCTGCTTTTGCAGATGTTTCTGTGGTCATGTGGCAGGCATGACTAGACACTGAAGCGCACGGAATGCTGTTACCTTCCCACCGAAGAGGTCCCTATTTATCTACTTGCAATTTCTTGCTTTCAAACTGCTAGGTTGGCAAAAGTTGGGACAGATGACAGGAGCTCACTCCATCGGAAAGCACTCAGGTCTTGAACTCCTGATCTGTCACCCTTCTGGTCATCAAGTTCAGGATCTTAATCACTAAGCCACTGCGGCCCCTTTTGTACATAACTTCTACTAATAAATATATGTTTGAATGCAGCATTCCATAATATATAAACAACTCTGAAGGCTACCTGTTTTTTCTGACTTTGTGTCTTGTAATCACCATCATGATCATCTTAGAACTGCAGAGCTGCAGAGCTGGGAAAGAACCTATGGATCATCAAGTCCAACCCTTCAAAGAGACATGGTGGGAAAAGAACTTCCAAGATACCTAAACCACTTTGCTATCCAGAAATTTTCAATCCACCTCCATCCATGAAGCACAATTTACATGGGTTCATTTAAATCAAACAAAATTCTCCATCCGTATGAGATGCAAATGAAACTTGGTTCATCTCATGAAACAATACTCTCCCTGATAAAGTTATCAATCTAAGGAAAATGACTCTGGTGACTATCCTTTAATCACAATTTCTTGTACAACAAGAATGACACAGGATGTAGGGTTTGTTTGTTCTCAATATTACCTATTTCATTTATCCACCTAATACAGTACTTATACATATAGGAATCTCTTTTTTTTACCTCAAACCATCTGAATGTTATTTAACATAGAAAATGAATGATATTCTGAATGGTATAAGAGGGGAAATTATGAGAAAAGTTGTCTTAGAGAAGACAATGCATTCAGTGATGGCAGCATCTAAATTAGATTTAGAATTCTGTGCTTTGAAAAACTCCAGATGTTTCGTTTTTGTTAGGAAAGGTTGATTTTTGTATCACCTTTTAATGAATAACTAACATAAGTATTGCACTGATATATTTTTATATTTGATTTAATTTGTTGTCTTCTGACATTGATATTAATACATCCATTCTTTATATTAATTTTGGATAGGATTTATTAGTAATTTTATTCTCTCTTTTCCACATAATACATATTCTCTCCATTTATATCTAATTTATATCTAACAACCCAAAGCTATAAATTAAGGAGACATCCTCATCTGCTGTCAAGATTCAGAAGGAACAGACTTGAACAAGAAAATCAAGAACCGAGGCAGAAGTCATATCTTTGGGATGGCTGTTTGCAGTAAGTTGTCCAAATTCAATGGCACAGTAACTGCAAGTGCTAACAGTTCCTAAATATAAAAGGGCCTTTCTAGTGCATGACTTAAGGTCATCCCTCAGTACTATTTGAGGATCATTTCAGAAGAATTCCACTTCAAGAGCAAGGTATTCTAGAGGACAGGGACTTTAGATAATGATGTACAGTATCTATAATCAAGAGATCAATGTGCCAACTTCTGTGCAAAACACGGCTTGGGTGGGCATACCCAGGGCCAGATCAATATTACTAGGTGTTTGCTCGAATCCACAATAACACAACTTTCTTCATACTCATATTATTCAGATGTGGAAGGGAGGGGGGAGGAAAAACTGGAAAAAAACCCATGGCCAGCCCATTTGAGAAAGCCAAACTCTGGGGTCTTCATTTTTCACAGTCATCTGTCAGCCAAGTCCCTGTGCTGAAGAACCTAAAAACCTGCTTATTAAGAGGAAATGGCTGGGGCTGAGAAGCACTGCTGGGAATGGCTGCTGTGGAGAACCAATTTAGGAGTTAGACAGGGCTGTGTCTTAGCACCAACCTTATTCAATATATACATCAATGATATCGTCGAGTACTTACAATGCAGGGATCACCATCCACCCAAATTAGACAGCAAACATGTCCCAATCCTACTTTACGCAGACGATGCAGTTCTGCTTTCAAGAACACAGGTGGGGTTACGCAGGGCCCTGCGTTCGCTTGCTAAGTATTGCTCTCAAAACCAACTTGTGGTTAATTATTCGAAAACGAAAATAATGGCTTTTGCCAGAAAGCCCAAAATACATCGATGGCATTTAAACCATCAGGTACTAGAGCAGGTCCTTCATTACAGCTACTTAGGAGTGATATTTCAGGCTAATGGGTGCAGGAAGTTACATACAATGTATTTAGCTTCTAAAGCAAAAAAAAGTGCAGCCGCTATACAAAACCTACTTCGGAGGAAAGGTGGGCATAATGTAGTTGTGGCCCTTAGACTTTTTTCAGCGAAGTCGCTTGCCCAAATGTTGTATGCATCCCCTCTGTATTTTGACTCAAACATAAATCCGCTTGAGGTCATGCAATCAAAGTTTCTTAGGACAATTTTACAGTCCCCTTGCAGTATTTCCAACACGGCTTTGAGATTAGAAACTGGAATGTACACAGTGCGAGCGAGACTGCTAGTAAATGTGGCTAATTATTGGATAAGAATTCTGTTTGCCCCATCTGGCTTACTCAAACTGGTGATATCCGACCCTTGGATGCCACCATGGATTAGCTCTCTTGAAAGAACACTAACCACTTATGGCATTTCAAAACCTTATGTTCTTTCCTTAGGATCTATTCATGCTAGAGAGTTAATAAAACAAAGAATTCTCGATATACATCGCCAAAATGATTTAAGTAAACTAGTTTCCCCATTGTTTGATAGATCAACTTTCAATGTTGCTAAGCCCTTAGCATACTTGTCTTTAATAAGAAATCCGGATCATAGACGTTCCTTCACACTTATTCGGTATAACATGCTTCCCTCCTCCTACAGGGAGGATTTCTTTAAGAAAGTCCCAGCACTCAAGCGTTTATGCCCATGCCAGTTAAATATCATAGAAACCTCTGAGCATGTTCTGCTAGAGTATCCCCTATATAATAAACCCAGGAGAGACCTTTTTAGTGTTTTTCCGAACTTGAAGTCTAACAATAAAGTCAGGACACTGAATATTCTTTTATCAGGTGAAGGGCAAGATACGACGATAGCGGTCGCTAGATTCGCATGGTATGTAACTTGTATTCGTAAAGGCAAGATAAAATCAAAGGAATAAGGAAAATGCTTCCAGATTACAACTTGACTGTTATAGAATATGTCTGCAGGACATAGAAATAACAACCCTTGAAATTCTGGTTGTATGTTGCTATTGTATAAATAATCTAGCGTTCATGATTTTGTGATAGTTTTATTAGGTTGCCTCACTTGTGTCAAGCAGCTTGATTTTGTGATATTGTAACACTGGCCTTGGGCTGTAATAAAGAATTTGATTGAGAACCAATTTTGGTCATACCTGTCAAGTGCGGCTCCAGACAATACGGGACCTGCGCAGAAGGCTTCTGTGCAGAACCCTTCTACGCATGCTCAGAAGGCTTCTATGCATGTGTAGAAGGGTTCTGCGCAGAAAGGGATGTGCAGTAACTACTCCCCCCCGCCGTCAAATTACAGGATGGCGGCGGCTCTGGGTGGGAAAGTACAAAAAGCGGCGCTGAATTACGGGAAATCACGGTCAATACAGGATAGTTGACAGGTATGATTTAGGTACCTTAGACAGATTCCTTACTTACTTACCCTTTGTAGATTGAGTAATGTCACAAGGGCCATGCTCATGCTACTGAGATCATAGGTATCATCACAGCCCTTGACATAACAGTTTCCTGGCTACTAGTGAGTAGTAGCATTAACATGGAAATAATTTTGGTCAAACCTCCTAAAATGGTTGAATTAAGTTTTGTTTTCTTCTAGAAAACAAATTCATTCCAAGCTGTGGCTTCCAGCTTTGGGAAATAAAGGTGCCCTGCCAATAATCTGCTTTTCTCAGCAATGCTAGAAACAGCCTATACTTCCCAATCAAGGTTGATACGATCTGAGTCAGTACTGTCTACAGTGTACCAGGAGAGCACAAGGTTGGGGAAGGCTAGCAGCCTTTCCCCACCTTCAGGTAAAACTCAGAAAATTAGAATATCGTGCAAATGTCCATTCATTTCACTTAAAAGATGAAACAAATATATAAGATGGACTCATTACATGCAAAGCGAGAGTTGCCATGCCTTAATTCGTTATAATTGTGATGATCATGGCGTACAGCGTGCATGAGATTATGTGATGATTATGGGGTACATGAGATTGGGGGTTGGGATTTTCATAAACTGTAAGCCATAAGCATCAATACTATAACAAAGTAAGGCTTGAACTACCTCGCTTTGCATGTAATGAGTCTATTTCATATTTTTGTTTCACCTTTTTTTGGTGTTCAGAAATTGGAGACGACAAGCATTGAAAGTGAAATACAGCTCTTTATTTGGAGGGTCTGAACACAACTTGGATGGGGCAAAACACAGACATTTATACACAGAGAGAAAGATACATTTACAGCGGGAACAATGCTGATTGGTAAATTAACCTATGTACACTTCTTAATCCCTTCATTTGCATTAAAAGGATACATAGCGCGCCTGTCAAACTTCAAACTGCGCTCTCTCCGAAATCTTGTGATACTTCATGATTTGGCAAGATCTCGCGGCTGTCAAACAGCGACGCTGTTTGACAGCAGTTTGCGTTGAACCGGGCGGTTTGAATATTTGACATTTCAGTAAACACAGTTATCATACATAACACCTTTTAAGTTGCATTACTGAACTGAATGAACATTTGCACGATATTCTAATTTTCCGAGTTTCACCTGTATATCTCAGTGGTAGCAGGACCTCAGCCTGGAACTTTATGCAGGCAAATCTTGTGCTCTCATCTACGACTCATAGCCTGCCCTACAACATGGACTCCAGATAGCAACCAAAGCCAGCCTCATACAAGAAGAGGTAACAAATCATGAAATAACAAGAGACAAGTGTTTTGTTTCACCTCCCGCCCAAAAAAACACACAACATACTATTTTCTGTTATTGCCTTTTATCTTGACTCTAATGTTAACACAAGTTAAGTGGTTGTTGTAAAGGCACATTAATGTCAAAGCCCCAAAGTGGAAACAAAGCACATACCTTTTTTGACAGTATTTGTTGTTCAGTCGCACAGTCGACTCCGACCCTTTGCGACCCCATGGACCATTTTCCTCCAGGCGCCTCTGTCCTCTACCATCCCCCTCAGCCCTCCCAGTTCTGTGCCCATTGTGTCTACAATACCATCTAGCCATCTCATCCTTGGCCTCCCCCTTCTTCTTTTGCCCTCCACCTTTCCCAACATCAATGCCTTCTCAAGTGAATCCTCCCTTCTCATTTGATGTCCAAAGTATTTTAGCTTCATCTTTACTATTTGACCTTCCAATGAGCAGTCAGGGTTAATTTCTTCTAAGATTGACCTATTTGTTCTCCTCGCTGTCCAGGGGACTCTCAAAACCCTCCTCCAACACCACATTTCAAAGGCATCTATTCTTCTGCGTTCAGCCTTCCTAATTGTCCAGCTCTCACATCCGTACATTACTACTGGGAAAACCATTGCTTTGACTATTCTAATTTTTGTTTGCAATGTAATGTCTCTGCTTTTCACTATGTTCCCCAGGTTTCTCATCGCTTGTCTCCCAAGAATCAGTCGCCTTTTTATTTCATGGCTACAATCCCCATCTGCAGTGATCTTTGATCCTAAGAAAGTAAAATCTGTCACTGCTTCTACTTCTTCCCCATCTATCTTCCAGGAACTGATTGGGCCTGTTGCCATTATCTTGGTTTTCTTGATATTGAGTCTCAAGCCAGCTTTTGCACTCTCCTCCTTCAGCCCAATCAAGAGATTCTTTAGGTCTTCCTCACTTTCTGCCATTAGGGTGGTATCGTCTGCATATCTCAGATTATTGATGTTTCTCCCAGCGATTTTAATCCCATATTGTGATTCCTCCATCCCTGCACTGCGCATTATGTGCTCTGTGTATAGGTTGAATAAGCATGGTGACAAAATGCAGCCTTGTCTTACTCCTTTTCCTATTCCAAACCACTCTGTTATTCCATGTTCTGTCCTAACTGTTGCTTCTTGGTTCATGTACAGATTTCTCAGGAGGCATATGAGGTGCTCTGGTATTCCCATCTCTTTAATTACTTGCCACATCTTGTTGTGGTCCACACAGTCAAATGCCTTAGTGTAGTCAATAAAACAAAAGTAAACTTGTTTCTGGTATTCCTTTGTTTTCTCCATGATCCAGCGTATGTTGGCGATGTGGTCTCTAGTCCCCCTGCCTCTTCTGAAACCAGCCTGCACCTCTGGTAATTCTCTCTCCACATGCTGCTGAAGTCTGTCCTGTATTATCTTGAGCATCACCTTGCTGGCATGTGGGATGAGCGCGATTGTTCGATAATTTGAACATTCTTTGGCATTGCCCTTTTTTGGGATTGGGACGTATACTGATCTTTTCCAATCCTGTGGCCACTGTTTTGTTTTCCAAATCTGCTGGCATATTGAATGCAGTAATTTGACGCCATCATCTTTTAGCGCTTTGAAAAATTCAACTGGGATACCATCATCTCCACTAGCTTTGTTGTTTGCAGTGCTCTTTAGGGCCTTTATGACTTCGCTCTCCAGGATGTCTGGCTCAAGTTCAATTTCTTCATCATTGTGATTATCAGGAGTGTTGAGGTCCTTTTTGTAAAGTTCCTCTGTGTACTCTTTCCATCTTTTCTTAATTTCTTCTGCATCAGCTAGCTCCTTTCCGTCTTTGTCCCTTATCATGGTCATTTTTGCTTTAAATGTTCCCTTGACTTCCCCAATTTTTTTGAAAAGATCTCTGGTTCTGCCTCTTTTGTTGTTTTCCTCCATTTCTCTGCACTGTTCTTTTAGGTAGTTTTCCTTATCTCTCCTTGCTTTTCTTTGAAATTCTGTGTTCAAATGGTTGTAGTTTTTCCTTTCTCCTTTGACTTTTGCGTTCCTTCTTTCCTCTGCTATTTTAAGAGCCTCATCAGACAACCACTTTGCTTTCTTACTCTTCTTTTCTTTTGGTATGGTTTTCTTTGCTGCTTCCTGCATGATGTCCCTCATCTCCGTCCATAATTCTTCCGGTACTCTGTCTACCGAGTCTAAGCCATTAAATCTGTTCATCACCTCCACCGTGTATTCTTTAGGGATGCTGTCTAGGTGATATCTTTCTGGTCTCCGTGTTTTCCCTATTTTCTTTAGTCTAAGCCTGAATTTTGCGATCAGTAGGTTGTGATCTGAGCCACAGTCTGCTCCAGGTCTTGTTTTTGCTGACTGTATGGAGGTTCTCCATCTTTGGCTGCAGAGTATGTAGTCAATCTGGTTTCGGTGTTGGCCATCTGGTGATGTCCATGTGTAAAGTCGCCTCTTGTGTTGCTGGAAGAGAGTGTTTGCTATGATCAGTGCGTTCTCTTGGCAGAACTCTATCAATCTTTGCCCTGCTTCATTTTGTGTTCCAAGACCAAATTTGCCTGTTATTCCCTCCACTTTTTGATTTCCTACTTTGGCATTCCAGTCTCCTAATATAATTTGGACATCATTTCTTGGTGTCTGTTCTATGAGGTGTTGTAAGTCCTCATAGAACTGGTCCATTGTGGCTTCATCTGCACCAGTGGTTGGTGCGTATATTTGGATCACAGTGACATTGAAAGGTTTGCCTTGAAATCTGACTGACATCATTCTGTCATTTTTGAGATTGTATCCCATTACTGCTTTTCTCACTCTTTTATTGACAATTATGGCTACTCCATTTCTTCTAAGGTTTTCTTGCCCGCAGTAGTAGATATGATGGTTTCCAGAGCTGAATTCTCCCATCCCTGTCCATTTGAGCTCACTGATGCCCAAGATGTCAATGCTTATTCTTTCCATCTCATTTTTTACCACTTCCAGTTTTCCTTGATTCATAGACCTCACATTCCATGTCCCTATGCAGTATTGTTCCCTGCACACTGTATTTCTCCTCCCCCTTTCGTATCCCTCCCCCTTTTCAGATCTGCTGTGCTGAGCATCCCCTTGTTTTGCCTTTTGTTTTGGTCCATAGGGTTCTCTTGGCAAACTTTGTGGCGTGCCTTGCCGGTCTCTACGCCAGTCTTTTCCCATCACACATGTTATCACAGTTTAAACAGTTTTAAAACAAAGTATTATCATGCACAATAGACAGTTTATCACATAGTATCAAAGTAAAAGTTGAACTAATTAATGAAAGGGAAAGAAAGAAAGAAAGAAAAAATCCACTATATCAAGTCTCTATGTAAGTCAGTTTCTTGTACAGTCACTATGTCAATAAGCCATCTATGTTTAGTCAACTATATTATTTCAGTTCGATTACTTATCCTTTGCATGCACACAGCAGCTCTTGCCTCTCTTCGGCCGCATGGAGTCGGTCAAAGGCGCCGGCTCGGGCCTCGCTGTGATGGTGGTTGTGGATGGTATCTCCTGGGGGTGGTCGGGGGTCTCCGGAAGTGTCCTTTTGACAGTATAAGGAGATAAAATATGCCAATGTTGCAATTCAAACACTAATTGGGAGCGTTCTTCATTTTGTCATTTCCCTTTTGGCCAAAATAATAGCTGCACCAGGCTATACTCTTTTAATGGCTGTTTCCCAGAGTCTGCCACTTTTTGCCTATGTTTGGATGGAGTACAAAATTGTTTGTATTCTCATGAATATGAGGACAGCTGTTCTTCTCTGACAAATATGCCATTGGGCAGAGGTAAGAATGAAGAAAGGAATTATACTTCTAATGATAATTAGCAATGTCCAAAGACAATTTAGTTTGGAGTAACGTTCTAGAATCTGTATTGAAATTTCAAGTTCTGGCCCCCACATTGGGGAAGGTTAAAGGTAAAGGTTTCCCTTGCTCAAAAGCCAGTCATATCTGACTCTAGGGTTCAGTGCTCATCTCTGTTTCAAAGCCGAAGAGCCAGTGCTGTCTGTTTCTGCAGACATTTCAGTAGTCATGTGGCAGGCATGACTAGACAATGTAGCGCATGGAACGCTGTTGCCTTCTCACTGAAGTGGTCCCTATTTAGGTAAAGGTAAAGGTTTCCCTTGCTCGAAAGCCAGTCGTATCCGACTCTAGGGTTCAGTGCTCATCTCTGTTTCTAAGCCGAAGAGCCAGCGCTGTCTGCTTCTGCAGACGTTTCCGTGGTCATGTGGCAGGCATGACTAGACACCGGAGCGCACGGAACACTGTTACCTTCCCACCGAAGTGGTCCCTATTTATCTACTTGCAATTTCTTGCTTTCGAACTGCTAGGTTGGCAGGAGCTGGGATGAAGACGGGAGCTCATTTCCGTCCTGCAGTACTCGGGAATCGAACTGCTGACCTTCCGCTTCCCAGTCAGCGTCTTAGCGACTTGAGCCACTGCAAAATTCTGAAAACTTGGCATCAAAATGCAGAACCATAACTAGGGCAGAGTAACCAGAGTTTTGACCAAGGGTGCTGGAATTTTCTGCGGGAAGGGTGCCAGCTCAGTTGGTTCCACTCAGAGATCTCTGACTCTTGTCATATAAAATAGCAATGAGGTTATTAATGCAGAGCTTGGAAGTCCCAAACCAGGAACAAATGACAAATGTATCTTCCTTGACTAATTACTATTTATGCTCCTACCATAGTACAATTTACTCTTTCCAAATTGATAAAATAATGTGAACAATCCAATGGTTGTTTTCTAGTTGACCTGGTGGATCAAACTAACCCACTCTACTAAAGTAACTTAAAATAATAATGGAAAAGGAATACAAGCATGTGATGAATCAAGGTGATCAGATTTGCATGTGACTATCCATAGGTGAATTAAAGATGGATTCAAATTATGCAGGGTGTCCCAAAAGTCACCATACATAGGCAAACTAGCATAACAACAGATATGTTGGAATGTGTTCACAATGAGTGCGGGGGAGACATCCTGTGTGTGTAGAAAGGGGTGGCCAACTTGTAGAGAATATTTTTAAAGATTTTTAAAGATTTTGTAATGAATATTTGGTCAATAAAGGTACACTAAGCTACAATTTCCCATTTTCCCAATGCATGGTGACTTTTGGGACACCTTGTATGTTAAAAAAAATAACCTGGGTAGGATTCTAAAGGTTATAAAAAGTAGAGAGAAATCAGAAATAGATATGGATTCGACATTCACATCTGGTCCAAATTAGTTTTCCAAGTCTGACTGTTAAGCCTGCCAGTGGTGCCTGATAACTTATGATAGTTTTTCATGCCCAATAATTTGATAGCTACTCTTTGTCATAAATCACCTTCCAAAACATCCAATGCCTTTGAAATGTCTCTAGGCATGGTATTGTTTCCAGCAGAAACAGGGTAGAGTTGTCAAGTGCCTTTTTTCACAATTTACTATTTGTTTTCCATTCAGACAGCACTGGCAAATGTCTTTTTTCAAGGTCTGATGAGTTCAGGTTGGACAAACTTGAAGTATCTACAGAATTTTGATTGGTACATATAAATGAAACTTGGTTGAGGAAGTTTTTGTTTGGCAAATGGAATAAAAAAGCCAAGGTGCCCTATGCTGAGGCTTGTTAGCAGCAAGTTTCCTCTTAATATTTTGGACTGAAGCTGCTCAACTAATGTGCTGCTGCTTAACAGCAAGTCTGGATTACATTTTTTTTCTCCTGTTACATCTGCAGTGACACTTAACTCAGTGACACTTAACTCACATTCCATCATTTTGAACCGAGGTAGCCAAAACTCCTCCACTGCTGAAGGGGGAAATCTAATGCTCCCCCTAGACAGTAGTAGCTTCACCATTGGCCCACATCACTTGAGTGACTGCACATGCACATACATTTATGCAAACATACGGCCTCCCACCTGCCCTTTCAGAATGTTCAGGAGATTTAGTGTATGGGACCGAAGACAATGAAACAGCCGAAGGGTTGGCTTAACACAGGTTTATTGCATGATGATCCGGAGGAACATGTGGTAATGGCGGATGGGTAGCTCAATATATACAGCTGGCTATACATTTGAATGTGGCTCGTTGACAGTCTATTGGTTGCTGCCTGCGTGACGTCATAGAAGGTCACGCCCTTCTTGTCCAGGTGTTGAGGTGGCGGGAATCTTCCCGCGCTGCTGATCCAGGGTGAATCTGAGCCATGAGAGCTGGACGCTCGCTATTGCCATCTAGTGGTCACTAGCTCGCGTCCTCTTATAGGGGTTACAGTGATACAGCTGAAGGTTATAATGTTGCACACAGAAAGGTTACATTGTTACCACATGGCTAGGTACATTGTTAAAGGCACAGCTTTACAGAACACAACATCCCTCCCCCCTAGGATGAGACGAAGTCTCTCAGCCAAGATGGCTTATTGCAAGTGCGTTTGGGCCGTGATGTGGGATGACCTGCCCCGGGGGCGCTACCGCTTCTTTGTTCCCTGGTCCCTTGTCCTGAAACGGGAGAGGGAGACTTGTTAGCTGCTTGCCGTGGTTTGGCGGCTTTAGGGGAAGGGAAAAACTCCATTGTGGGCAGACCGGGGGCGCTCGGGGCTAACGAAAAACCTCTCTTCTCGCTTGGACGGGTGGGGGACCACTCCGAAAAACTCCCCCGGCTCAGAAAATCAAATCCTAACTCAGTTGGGGTATCCGTATTTGTGGGGGAATCCCGCGAGATATGTATGGGGTCGGGTTCCTCCTCCTCCGAAAGATCCCGCAGGATATCTATGAGAACAGACTCCCCTTCCTCCCCCCTTGGTGGGGACCCGCGGCCCCCCTCTCCTCCCCCTTGGGCTGAACGGGTGGGGGAGAACCCTAACGTTGAGTTTTGTTCCTTTTGGTCTGCGCCCTGCTCATTGGGGACCCTGCGCCGGAGCTGGTCCGCGTGCCGCCTCCACAGTAAGCCTGTGCTGGTCTCCACGCGGTACGACACGGGGCCGGTTTGCTCCACGACAACGCCCGGTACCCAGGCTGGGCCCGCGCTGGCGTAGTTCCTGCAATGCACAGGGGTGCCTACGCTGAAACTCTTTGTGGCCTCTAGCCCGATGTTCCTTCCCTTGTCTTCTACTCTCGTGGGGTCTAGCCTAGTGAGGATGGTGGTCAGTTTCCTGCGCATTAAGAGCTCTGCGGGGGAGTATCCTGATGCCAACGGGGTCACCCTGTAACCTAGCAGAAACTGACACACTTGTAGGTTGAGATCCCCGGGGCCCATGCGCCGCAGCGCGTCCTTCGTGGTGCGGACGAGGCGCTCTACTTGGCCATTGGTGGCCGGATGGAAAGGGGCGGAGGTGATGTGCCGGATGGCGTTAATCTCTGTGAATGCCCTGAATTCAGCGGACGTGAAGCAACTAGCGTTATCGCTAATTAGGGTGTCGGGTATGCCAAACGTGGAAAAAATTCTCCAACCCCCAACACTGGAATACTGTTCCCTTGCACGTCCCGTAGCGTGGACCTCAACGCTTTGAGCTTGGGTTGCATGTGGGGGGCAATTCTCAAAAACTCCCTCTGGGAAATAATTGAATATGAGGAACCCGAGTCAATTTCCATCCTAATGGGAACCCCTTGCACTAGTACCTCAACAAAGTAACGGGGGTGTCCCGCGGACACGCTGAATACTGGGGCGTCGTCCTCACTGCCGTCGGAGATGCGGCCCACACCGTCCCGCTTTCTCGTGGCCTGGGCGCCGTCTTTGGGTCTCGTCGGGCGGTCTTGTCCCGTCGAACGGTCTGCCGAGCTCCTCCGGGCCTCGTGCCTCTTTCTGCATACTTTGGCGATGTGCCCGCGGCGGCCGCAGTTGTGACACTCGGCCTTTCTGAACGGGCATTTGGCGCGGTCGTGGGCCGCTCCACAGCCGTCGCACCGCCGGCCCTCTTTCCGGACCCTCCGGACGTCCTCGTCGTCGCTGCTCTCTGCGGACGATTTCGAAGTTCGCCGGGCTGCGTGCACCGATGTCTCTGCCTTGCTCGTCTTCGGCCGCCAGTCCTGGAGCTCTTGCACCCCAGCCTTTGTGGCCTCCGCGGCCTGTGCCGCTTTCAGGACCTCCTGCAACGTGGGGGGTGGCTCTTGGTTCATTAGCGTGCGCTGAGTCTCGGCGTCGTTCAGGCCGCATAGCACGCAGTCCCTGAGGGTGATTTCAGCGTTCTCCCATTTACACGGGCCGGCAGCCAGCCGCAGGGCCGCCACGAAGGCGGCGACCGTCTCCCTGGGCGCCTGGACTCGCCTCCAGAACGCGCTCCAAGCAGGAAACATCGCCGTCGAGGGCCGGAAATACTCGCGCAGCATCTGTAGGAGCTCTTTGGCCTTGAAATCGCTCACCCTCTTCGGTGCGATCAGGTCCACCAAGGTCCTTTTGGTTTCTTGTCCAAGCATCCTGGTGAAGATGGCCCTTTTCTTTGCCTCATCCGTGACTTCGGCTTCAACCAGTGCTCCCTGGAAGTCCATTTCGAAGATCTCCCAGTCTCCCGGTTTCCTGATCTCGAAACCAGCGCATGTCTTGGTCCCGTGGGCAGCCATATCCCACCTTCGTCGCCAATTTAGTGTATGGGACCGAAGACAATGAAACAGCCGAAAGGTTGGCTTAACACAGGTTTATTGCATGATGATCCGGAGGAACATGTGGTAATGGTGGATGGGTAGCTCAATATATACAGCTGGCTATACATTTGAATGTGGCTCGTTGACAGTCTATTGGTTGCTGCCTGCGTGACGTCATAGAAGGTCACGCCCTTCTTGTCCAGGTGTTGAGGTGGCGGGAATCTTCCCGCGCTGCTGATCCAGGGTGAATCTGAGCCATGAGAGCTGGACGCTCGCTATTGCCATCTAGTGGTCACTAGCTCGCGTCCTCTTATAGGGGTTACAGTGATACAGCTGAAGGTTATAATGTTGCACACAGAAAGGTTACATTGTTACCACATGGCTAGGTACATTGTTAAAGGCACAGCTTTACAGAACACAACAGGAGGGAATGAAAACAGGACTGGTGACACCTCCACTTGTATATAGATTGAAAAGGAGAAGGCAGTGCCTATGGTGGTTCCCCAACCATCAGAAGAAGATTACTTTTGAGCCTCTCTTGAGAAATAATTTGTTCTGAAGGATCTTTGGAGTGAAGACACAATAGGAAGGATGTCCAAGGAAATTTTCTCAGTTATCCTCCTTTTCTGTTTTTGTTCTAGGACCACTTTGAAATATTCCCAAAGATAAATGCTGCGGCTGCTTTGAATAGCAGGTAATCCTGTACCTGACTTCAAGAGGCATAAAATCAGACCTAGTGTGGAGAAAGAGGAATGAGTGAAAAATTATTCGGTCTCTTAAGATATAGAAATGTCAGACTTGTTCAGTGACATTAAGGATTTTCTAAAACTGAAGCTCCAAACTGGCTAAAACGCTATACTGCAGCCAAAATGTTATGAGCTCTATCCTGATGGGGTTCAAGGTTGATTAAGCCTTTCATTCATCCCAGGTGGTAAAATGAGTACCCAGCATATTGGGGGCAAAATGCTAATTACCTTGTGAATAGCCCAGCGAGTGCACTAAGCACTATGGGGTGGTATATAAATGTAATTGGTATTGCTAACTCAGACCTGCCTGAGAGGTGAATTTTCTACTGAATTGTCTACTGAAGAGATACCAGAACACTCAGCTCAACGTGGCACAAGACTAGCCCCACACTGAGGTTCACCTCTTTCTCCCTTACATCTAAAATATCCCCCCGCTCTGTAAGATAGTAATTTACTGCCACAGAATGTGGTGGAAGTTTGACAGACTCCTGGTTAAAATATCAGTAATTAAGAACAAGGTATGATGCATACCCATCAAGCGCGGCTCCTGGAAATACAGGAACTGCTCCAGCCAGGGTGCACATGCGCTGCAACAACTCATCTGCACATGTGCAGAACCCCTCTGCGCACGCACAGAGTCCATTTGTGATGGGCGTGCGCAGTAACCCCTTCCCCCGCCGTTCAAATATGGGGCGGCAGCGGGAAAGGGGAGGAACCAGCGGAGAAATACAGGAAATCCTGGCCAATCCAGGATACTTGACAGGTTTGGTATAACGTGTGTCACTCAGCCCTCTCTCCAGGGTGTACCATTTCAGTCTGTAGAAGGCAGTAAGATCACATAATTGTATGCTCATCTATATGAAAAAATGTAGGAATGGCTTAGTCTTCACTCCCAAAGTATTTCTAGCTCACCCCAAGAATTGCCCTCATCCCATAAGCCTTCAGTCCCTGACAGGAGAAAGGCCAGGTCACGTGGGCCACACGACCTGGGAGTCATGGCCAAAGGCATAACTCCAAACCTCCGGACATCTCCTGGACCCCACTGATAAGCACATCCCTAGCGCAAGCCTCTTATCAAGATCCACAGAGCTGCTTCCTTAGTCACGAACTCCTTGCCTATCTCTCCCACCAGATCATCTTCGTCACCCCACTCCATGACCCTTTGCTCGACCCCTTGCTTCCCACTTGCCCTCTGACATGTATGATACCTAATCTATGACCAACATGCCTGTAGCCTATTGTTCCACCCTTTTTCCTTTAGCCTGTAACGGACGCATGGTCGCGTGATCCAAGGTGTGCTAAGCTGTCAATAAAAGAGACCATCCAGTTCCCCCCTGGGTGTCGTCTCACTTGCACCCTGATCCATGTGTGTGTGTGTTATTTCATCCCTGTGAGCGGCCACGAGCCCTACAGAAAAATAGGTTTTACATTGGAAATATGATATCAGGATGGCTATAGTATCATCTCCCCAGCATTTAGTTGTCTATATGCAGAAATGTATTTATGTGTAAGAACACTGAAATAAGGGGTCCATCATCTTAAACTCCAAGTGGTACAGTCAAGATGCAGGTTTGTCACCTCTGAGCACACAAGACCATAAATAAGGGTGCAGATTTGTAGCTTTAAACTAAAAACCCCAGAAAACCCCCAGAATTCCTGACAGGCTCTTTGAGTTGTAATCCAGAAACACAAATCTGCTCATTTCAACCCTTAACGTTCTGTAGCTCACTCTGCAATCACTCTAGGACATTCATCTCTGCCACAACAGATGTCTGTATTATTTCCATATAATATGTCTCTGGTCAATAGAAGTGAAGATAGATCTATCTTAGATCTATCTGTCTAAACCACACATAATTATGGAATAATGTCATGTTTTTTTCAAAGATTAGATTTAAATCATTTATACAGAACAATCAATAAGGTCAAATGGGCAATGATGATTTAACATTTAATAGAGTAAATGTAATCAATATACTCTATTACCAGATGCAAGTTTTCAGGCAGCAGCAGAGGAAAATACTGATGTACATAGTTAAACGACAATGCAACAATTATGGGAAAATGGTGGTTTTTAAGATGCTTCACATTATGGTCAGTGCATTGTCTGATTGCCTCTCTTGAGGTGCTTCCTTTGTGATGAAGCTGCAATGCTTTGTTTCTTGCAATACAGCACTGTAATTTAAAGATGGTAAATAAAAAGTGTTATTTAAAATGTTGCTTTACGCTTCAGTTCTCACAAACCAGTAGTTATCTAACACTTCATCACACAATACTTTACCAGAAGCCAAGAATAAAATATAGAACTTGGGAACTAGTGAGAATTATCACCAACAATTTAAGAGTACCCTTAATAAAGAAAACGACAACAACAAAAAAGAAAGGGATAGGCTGGATTTTTTTCCACTTCCTTGACCAACTCTTTTCCCCTTTTTTGTAATCTGAATATATTCTTCCTTACAGAATTGTGAAGAAATGGTCTTGAATCATGAAAGCTCGCAATGTTTGATTTTTAAAAGTGATCCTATAAAGGTATCACCTTCCTTCTGTATTTATTTGATTTTATGTACGGACTAGCATATTTACAGAAAAATGCCCAGCCGGGCATTTTTAATGTGTGTGTTGGTGGTTAGGGGTGGTTTTGGGTGTGCATAACACCACCACCCCAATACAATACCACTCCAACCACCAACACACACATTAAAAATTCCTGGCAAGGCAGGAGTGTCGTGTGTGTGTGTGTGTGTGTGTGTGTGTGTGTGTGTGTGTGTGTGTGTGTGTGTGTGTGTGTGTGTGTGTGTGTGTGTGAGAGAGAGAGAGAGAGAGAGAGAGAGAGAGAGAGACAGAGAGAGAGACAGAGAGAGAGAGAGAGAGAAGCAGTGTCTGTGAGAGAGAGAGAGAGAGTGACAGATAGAGTAGACCACCAGAGGGGGTTAGTGAGTTAGTTAGATAGACAGTGAGACAGAGGAGACAGGCGAAGAGGGCGGACAGTACACTTGCTGAGGCTGCGTGCAGGTACGTTGGAAGGGAAGGTTTGTTATGTGTGTTTGTGTGTGTGTGTTGGTGGGTGGGGCGGGGGGAGGGTTGTCCCGCGGTAGGTGGGTGGGTGGGTAGTGTTTTCCGTGTTTTTCTCGTCTGTGTGTGTGTGTGTGTGTGAGAGAGAGAGCTCTCTCTGGGTTGGCTCGGAACAAAATTTTCGTCCCCAGCCAACCTAGAGAGAAGCGATTCCTTCTCTCCAGGAGGCCAGGAAGCGCTCCAGCCTCTCCTTTGTCCATGCGGGTTGTAACAATCCGCTTACACCCAGACCAAGCTTTTCCAGCTTCCTGACGATGGGATCGCGAGAATGTACCAGATCTGGCTCTCTGGCCTAGATCTGGCCCTCTCAGTTTAGGCTTCTCCATCAGGCAAATCAGGTAGCATCGAGCAAAGAAATCACTCCAAGTCTCTTCAAGCATTTTTATAATTGTATTAAAAGCATAGAAAAGTCCGAAATACATTCCAGTAAAAGATCAAAAGCATATAGATAAAGCAATCTGTTGGGGGGGGAGAGAAAGCAGGCCGCCCCCTTCTTTCCAAGAGACTACATTTTGGCTGTTTGCCAGCAGGCTTCCCAAGAGAGACTGAATGAATGTGGGAGGGTGTCTTCCTCCAGGACAAGACTCCTCCCATCAGGATCCTCCCTTTGACCCTCCTCCTTAGGGTTTACCCCCAATGACCTTCCAGCAAGAAGACCTGTCAATCACACACCAAGTTCCACCCCTTTTCCCCAAGATACCACCACGTGGCTCCCATGTGTCACCATCTTGAAGGGGCATCTCTCCCCCCTCTTCCAGGAGGCGTCTACATGGAAACATGGAATGAGGACCTTCATTCCATGACACAGGTGTCAACACCACATCGCCCGCAGGGACGAAGGAGAGGCCGGTGCTTCTCCCTACTCAGAAGGCCGTGCTGGGAGGGAAAGACTTTCAGAGACCCATCCGGAGCCAGCAAAAGGTAAATGCGATCGGTCGGGGTTATGGAGTGGGGGGCGCAAGGTGGTGGGGCAGGGCAGGGGGTTCCGGGTCCGTGGCTCCCCCCTAACCCCCACCGACCGCACTTACCTTTTGCCGGCTCTAGATAGGTCTCTGAAAGTCTTTCCCTCTCAGTGCGGCCTTCTGCGTAGGGAAAAGCACTGGCCTCTCCTTTGTCCCTTCAGGCGACATGGCCTCGACGCCTGCAGGGATGAAAGAGAGGCCAGTGCTTCTCCCTATGCAGAAAGCCGCACCAGGAGGGAAATGCTTTCAAAGACCCATCCGGAGCCCGCAAAAGGTAAGTGCGGTCAGGGGTGGTTAGAGGGAGCTAGGTGGTGGGGCAGGGGGTGGCGGGATGGTTACCTGGTCCATGCCTCCGCCCCACTCCCTAACTCACACCAACTGCACTTACCTTTTCCTGGCTCCGGCTGGGTCTTTCAAAGTCTTTCCCTACTGGCGCTTTTTTTTTTAAGTCGGCACACCACATGTTCCCAGCCTCCTCTGTGCTCACATCCCTCAGCCTGATTGGCTGAGGGGTTGCGCAGCGCAGAGGACTCTGTGACTCGTAGTTCTTGTTTTTTTGGTCACATTCGTGGGGCGGCTGCCCCTCTGGCGACCTCCGGACCATGGTGAGGCCGGGGTAAGGTGAGTGCAGGCAGCTTGGTTAGGGGTGGTTGGGTCGGGAGCGGGAGCCTTTGTTACATTCCAACAGTTAAAGTCCTTCCTAATAGGCAAAGATCACATGGAATTGTAAATAAATCCCTTTCATGCATTCTTGTTGTGAAGGGCAAGTCTGCCGAATGCCAAAGGGGGGTTTGTGAGCTGTAGTCCAGAAACCCAGATCTGTTCATTTCAACCTTTAACATTTTATAGCTCTGCCTTTAATATTTATCCCTATCAAAATACATGTCTATATTATAGCAGCAGAAGAGTGCACCTATGTTATGATGCAGCAGAGCAAAAAAAAATTCTACAACACCAATCTAAAAATGGGGTCAAACTAAACAATAATTTGTAACTTTAAAACTTGATTTAGGATCAGCACCAAGCTTGACACAGATGTAGCATCTCTTGCTCTATGCCTAATTTGGGAACGTTTGGCCGAACGTTATGAACTTTTAATGAAGTAAAACTGTTTTACCTCTGTACAAACACAAGCAACATTTCGTACCAAAGTGTGTGAAAGAGAGGCAAGGGGATTGAGAAAAACTGTTTCTGCTATCTTCCTGTTGTGTTCCTAATACTATGCCTTTGCAACAATGTAACACCTATCAACTGTAACACTGTAACCTTCTGTAATAGGACACGGGCTAGTAACCACTAGGTGGCAATAGCGAGCGTCCAGCTCATATGGTTCCAATTACGCAATAACTCCAGCACGGGAAGATTCCCGCCACTACCTCACCTGGACAAGAAGGGCGTGACCAGGGATGACGTCACGCGGGCGGTAGCCAATGGGCTATTGTGGAGACACATTCAAATGTATAGTCACTGTATATATTGAGCTGTTCATCCGCCATTACCACATGTTCCCCCTGGCCACCATGCAATAAAGATGTGTTAAGCCAATCCTTCGGCTGTTCCTTTGTCTTGGTTCTCATACACTAAATTGGCGACGAAGGTGGGATATGGCTTCCCACGAGACCAAGACACATGCCGGTTTCGACATCAACAAGCCGGAAGACTGGGAGCTCTTCGAAATGGACTTCCAAGATACGCTGGTGGTGTCTGACATTACGGACGAGGGAAAGAAGAGGGCCATCCTCACTCGGATGCTGGGAAATGCCGCCAAACGAGTATTGGTGGACCTAGTATCACCGAAGAAAGTGAGCGAGCTAACGGCCAAACAGCTTCTGAAGGTGATGTGCGACCATTTCCAGCCCACGGTCTCGATGTTTTCGGCTCGAGACGCGTTCTGGAAGAGAGTTCAAGCGCCTGGTGAGTCCATCGCCGCTTTTGCAGCGGCCCTGCGGTTGGCTGCCGGCCCATGCAAGTGGGAAAATCTGGAAATCACCCTCAGGGACCGCTTGCTGTGCGGCCTGTGGGACAAAGAGGTTCAGCGGAAACTGATGAACCAGGAGCCGCCCCCGACGCTACGCGAGGTCGTGAAGGCAGCCCAGGCCGCGGAGGCCACCAGGGCCGGAGTCAAGGGGTTCAGAGAAAGGTCCCCACAGCCCGACAAGGCAGCGGGCTTGGTGCAGGCGGCCAGGTGCACGCCAAAATCGTCCATGGAGAGTAGCGACGATGAGGACGTCCGGAAGGTGCGGAAGGACGGCCGACGCTGCGACGGCTGTGGAGCAGCCCATGACCGCATCAAGTGCCCGTTCCGGAAGGCCGAGTGCCACAACTGCGGACGCCGGGAACACATCGCCAAGGTCTGCAGATGGCGGCGCAGAGACCAGAAAGGCCCGTCAGACCGGCCGCCGAAGACCAAGGAGGGCGCCCGGCCCGCGAGGAAGCAGGATGGCGTAGGCCACATCTCCGACGACAGCAGCGACGAGGCCCCCGTGTACAGCGTGTCCTTGGGACACCCACGTTATTTTGTCGAGGTACTGGTGCAAGGGGCCCCTGTTAGGATGGAGATAGACTCGGGTTCTTCCTACTCAATTATGTCCCAGCGGGGGGTTTTGGGAATTTCCCCCCACGTGCGCCCTAAGCTCAAAGCGTTGAGGTCCACGCTGCGGGACGTGCAGGGAAATAGCATTCCGGTATTGGGGGTTGGAAAATTCAAGGTCTAATACAAGCAACACGCCGCGTAACTTCCCCTGGTTGTTCTAAAGGGGGGAAGTTGCAGCCTCCTCGGGACTCAATGGTTTAAGCCCCTGGGTTTGTTCATTGGGGGGGGTGCATGCCATCGGGACTGACCCAATACAGGAGGTGTGTGATGCGCACCCCGAAGTTTTCAAGAAAGGACTCGGAAAATTCAAGGGACCCCCAGTAGCGTTCGACCTGGACCCGGAGGTCCGCCCTATCAGACTCAAGCCGCGCAGAGTGCCTTTCGCACTAAAGGACAAGATAGAGGCGGAACTGGACAAATTGGTGGGCCAGGGGATTCTTGTTCCTGTTGATTCCGCGGAGTGGGAAACTCCGATTGTAACTGCGCTAAAGGCCAATGGGGAGGTTTGCATTTGCGCTGATTATAAGTGCACCATTAATAAGGCAATCCGCCCAAATGCGTATCCGGTGCCGGTAGTCAGCCACCTGTTGGCCAGGTTACATGGGGGAAAGTGTTTCGCCAAACTTGACCTAGCGCAAGCCTATCAGCAACTCTCAGTAACCCCAGCTGCAGGTGACGCGCCTACAGTTCGGCGTGAACTCGGCGCCGGGTATTTTCCAGTCGCTCGTGGAACGCCTCTTAAAGGGACTGGAGGGGGTCTTGCCATACTTTGATGACGTGTTGATAACAGGGGGGAGCGAGGAGGAGTTGGCTGAAAGGCTGGACAAAGTGCTGGCGGTGTTTGAAAAGGCGGGGTTGAGGTTGCGGAGAGACAAATGCGTTTTCTTCGCCAAAGAGGTTGAGTTCTTAGGTTTCCGGGTGACCCCCGAGGGAATCAAACCCTCCAAATCAAAGGTAGCCGCCATTAGAAATGCCCCTCGCCCCACCTCCAAGCCCGAATTGCAGTCGTTCCTAGGGCTCTTAAACTTTTACCATTCCTTCCTGCCGCGGAAGGCATCGGTAGCAGAGCCGCTTCACAAGCTACTTAAGAAGGACGAGGCGTGGAAGTGGGGCGAGAGCCAGGAGAAGGCATTCAGTGACCTGAAACAACTCCTAGCGTCTGACGCCATTCTCACCCATTTTGACCCCAAGAGACCAGTGGTCCTGATATGTGATGCATCCCCAGTGGGGGTGGGGGCGGTGCTGTGCCACGTGTTGGAGAACGGGAGAGAGGCCCCGGTAGCATTCTACTCCAGATCCCTGTCCCACGCGGAACGAAACTACGCTCAAACAGACAGGGAAGCGCCTGCAATAATCGCGGGGACCAAAAAGTTCCACGATTTCCTCTATGGCCGCCTTTTCACCATAGTGACCGACCACAAGCCCCTGCTAGGCATTTTCACTGCAGACAAACCCACCCCTCAAATCCTGTCACCTAGGATGTTAAGGTGGGCCATCTTCTTGAACGCGTATCAGCACACGTTACTGTACCGACCGGGAAAAGAGATAAGCCACGCGGACGCCCTGTCGAGGTCTCCCCTCCCCAACGCTAGCAGCATCGTGGGCGAGGAAGAACGAGACCGCCCGGTGCTCCTGATAGAGGTCTTAGATTCGCCCCCCATTGTACCCGCAGACATCGCCAAGGCGACTGGCAAGGACAAAACGCTTGCTCTAGTCAGCTCCTGGGTGCAGAAAGGGTGGCCAGCATCCTCCTTGGCGGCAGAGTTCGCCCCTTTTTTCAGGAAGAGGCTAGAGTTGTCCATAGAGAGGGGGTGCCTTCTGTGGGGGCCAGCGGGTGGTAGTCCCCGAATCCCTGAGGCCTAGGGTGCTCAAACTGCTGCACGTCAGCCACCCTGGGATTGTGCGCTCCAAGGCTCTGGCCAGGATCTATTTCTGGTGGCCCCAATTAGATGCCGACATCGAGCACATGGTGGGCGTTTGCGAGAGATGCCACTGCTCCCGACCCGAAGAGGCGCGTCTGCCGCACAGGGAATGGGACGCGGCAAAGGGGCCATGGTCGCGGGTGCACATCGACTTTGCGGGGCCATTTAGAGGGACACTTTTTCTCCTCGTGGTGGATGCTTACTCCAAGTGGTTGGAGGTAATTCCAGTTACGAGCACCTCTTCAGCAACGACGGTGAAGCATTTGCGGAGGGTCTTTAGCACGTTCGGTATACCCGACACCCTAATTAGCGATAACGCTAGTTGTTTCACGTCCGCCGAGTTCAGGGCATTCACCGAGATCAACGCCATTCGGTACATCACCTCCGCCCCTTTCCACCCGGCGACAAACGGCCAGGTAGAGCGCCTCGTGCGCACCACCAAAGACGCACTGAGGTGCATGGGCCCCGGGGACCTTAACCTGCAAGTGTGTCAGTTCTTGCTGGGCTACAGGGTGACTCCCCTAGCTTCAGGGTATTCGCCCGCGGAGCTCCTAATGCGTAGGAAGCTGACCACGATTCTGACCAGGCTGGACCCAACGAGGGTGGAGGACACTGGAAGGAACATAGGGTTAGAGGACACAAAGAGTTTCGAAGTAGGTGCCCCGGTGCATTGCAGGAACTACGCTAGCGCGGGGCCAGCTTGGGTCCCGGGCATCATCGTTGGCCAGACGGGTCCCGTGTCGTATTGTGTAGAGACCAGTGCAGGTCTACTCTGGAGACGGCACGCAGATCAACTCCGGCGCCGGGTTCCGGGCAGCCACAGCGCGGACGGCGCGCAGAAGGATTCAACGTCAGGGTTCTCCCCCACCCGTTCAGCCCAAGGGGGAGGAGAAGAGGGCCAATGGTCCCCACCAAGGGGGGAGGGGAAAGAGTCTGTCCTCATAGATAGCCTGAGGGATGCCCCCAATGACCCAGTAGATGATTTTGAGTTTCAGTTACAAAACCGGGGGGGTTTCGGAGTGGTCCCCCACCCATCCAAGCAAGAAGCGGGGTTTTTCGTTAGCCCCTAGTGCCCCCGGTTCTTCCACAATGGAGTTTGTCCCTTCCCCAAAAGCCGCAGAACCGCGGCAAGTCACTAACGAGTCTCCCTCTCCCGTTGCAGGACAAGAGACCAGGGGACAGAGAAGCAGTAGCGCCCCCGGGACAAGCCAGCCAGCAGAACGCCCAAAACACGCTTGCAATAAGCCATATTGGATGAGAGACTTCGTCTCATCCTAGGGGGGAGGGATGTTGTGTTCCTAATACTATGCCTTTGCAACAATGTAACACCTATCAACTGTAACACTGTAACCTTCTATAATAGGACGCGAGCTAGTAACCACTAGGTGGCAATAGCGAGCATCCAGCTCATATGGTTCCAATTACGCAATAACTCCAGCACGGGAAGATTCCCGCCACTACCTCACCTGGACAAGAAGGGCGTGACCAGGGATGACGTCACGCGGGCGGTAGCCAATGGGCTATTGTGGAGCCACATTCAAATGTATAGCCACTGTATATATTGAGCTGTTCGTCCGCCATTACCACATGTTCCCCCTGGCCACCATGCAATAAAGATGTGTTAAGCCAATCCTTCGGCTGTTCCTTTGTCTTGGTTCTCATACACTAAACTTCCCCACTCCACATAATCTCCTGCAGAATATTTTAGTTACTGATTGACTAACAAACTGGAGTATCTTCGGAAGCTTTCAAATCCTCCTCATGCTAAATGGCAGAGTGCATTTTTATCTGGTTTTAGTGCTTCAAAGCTTTATGTTGTTAGCTGATCACTGACGTTAGCAAATGCCTAAAGTGGCTTTTTTGGGTGACCGGGTCAATAAAAAAAGGCTCAGTAGAACTGAGTTAAGAAGTCTTTAAAAAGAATGAAATAATTTTGTAAGTACCATATTTGCCAGCACATAAGACACATCGGAGTATAAGGTTCACCCAGTTCTTATCAAAATTGCCCACTATAGGCCACTATATACAGTACAAGACGCACTCCATTTTCCAGTGTATTTTAGGGGGGGGGGGAGTGGGTCTTATATGTCAGAAAATATGGTAATATCCTCTGTCTATGGATTTGATCCCCTCTCTCAGTCATTTTCATCCTTAACAAGAACAACAACAGATTTCATTTCTAGTCAATGTAGATATCAAGATTCTGGCTTTCTTTTTAACTCAATGTGTAAAAGTAGCATAGCAAAGCCAAAAGTGCAGTGTTATAATAATAATAATAATAATAATAATAATAATAATAATAATAATAATAATAATAATAATAATAATAATAATAATAATTATTATTATTATTGTTATTATTGTTGTTATTGTTGTTATTGTTATTGTTATTGTTATTGTTATTGTTATTATTATTATTATTATTATTATTATTATTATTATTATTATTATTATTATTATTCAGAAATTATTCTGGGTTGAAAGGATTTTTCCAGAAGAAACTCCGCTCAGGGAATGCCCAAACGAGGCTCCTTTCATGTCCCCAAGAGCTGGGACAGAGACGGGTGCTCAATCTGTCATACAGTACCCAGTTCTCAAACTGCTGACTTGCCACCCTTCCAGCTAACAAAGTGAGCTTCTTAACCACTGAGCCACCGCAGCCCCTTGTTATCACAGTGATGTCTGCTTATATTCTGTATATATTCTTCAGCCTGCATATGAAAATCAGAGATCTCATGCTACCACTTGTGTTTCACAAAATTGGCACCATTGTTTACATTTCCCCCCTCTTTATTCATGTTAGCAGACCTTCCAACAAATAATAACTTCATCAATCTCACAAGGTGGTTTAGTCTATGAAAGCACATACTCTAAGAAAAGGATTGGCCTGCAAGATGCCTCTTAGGTCTGCATCTGGTCGAATCTATATTTAGTCATACTTGGGGTGTAAACACTGATACACCGAAGCTTTGTTGATTTCAGTGGGGTTGCAACTAAGCATGATTCAATTATGAAAGATGTAACAGGTTCTCATGAACAGCCATTCTTTTCTATGCCCTCTTATCAACAGCAACCCATCATTTAAACAGCAACCAAAAAAAAAATCTCCACTTGCTTCAGGATAAAAATGAAATAAAACATTTTTTCCTGAGATTGTATTCCTCCTATCCTATAGTCAACTGAGAATCAATCTGCATTAATTACACCTCAGTTCTAATTACCTTTTTATGGCAAGGGAATGTCATAGTTTATAATATAAGCTTTCAACCTCCTAGCTTCAGTGCCAGACTGGAAAAGTTCTTGACTCTTTGTCTGACATCTTGGATAGCCTTGGCCATTCAAAGGCATGCAATATAAACAAATATTTTGGTTTCCTTTATCCAAGGTGCATCCAGACAGATAGTTCTTCCTCCTTTTCCAAGGAGTGTGCATATGAGAATGAACAGATCACACCATGTTTCTCTCTGAACTAGAAAGGGATTGACCAAGCTCCCAAACCCTCCAACAATCACAATTGCATGTTGCTCCTAATCCATAACCAAAGTCACATATGTGAGTGTTCCTGTTTGGCAGGAAATGAACAAAATTTCAGGGACAGGAAAATAATCTTCTAATAAAGTATTGTCTTAGGGAAGCCCATTTAATCCTTCCTCTATTAGTGAAGACCTTCATCTTCAGACATTTTGTTAACTTTGGTTTTTTATTTGTTTTGCCCATTTAATTCCCATTTAACATGTACAGTATTACTATTTTAAATTTATATTGCATTTGTACATTATTATTGCATGCTTCCTGCTGTAGAAAAACCATGGGGCAGGAGGGAAAGACCTTACAGATCCTTGGCTCTGTCCTTAGGTTTTGAGAGAGTCATTTCTATAAGTGTACTTCTGTTCATGTTTCTGTTCTCCTGGCTACAGGTGATTTTTTGCACCAGCTATCAAATGGTACAGTTGCACCTTATTACCTTTGCTTGATGTGGGGCAAATGGTATTATTCATTTGTCTACTAAATTATTTTAAAATCATAGAGGGAAGTGGCAGATGGTGGCTGTCAGGCTTGAGAAAACGGAGCACTACTGGATGGTGACTATAAATAATGAGAAAAAAGGAAAAATGAATGAGTGGATTCTACATCAATATTTTACCAGTGTTATTTCCTGCAAATGAGGGAAGAACAATGTTTTGACTGTAGCCTTCAGCAGCAAGTGAACCTGTTGTTGTTGTTTTTTGTTCTATTGAAAAATAAAAGCCACATTATTATTATTTATTATCATTATGGTTTAAAAGGCTGTAATGTAACAGCAAAATAAACCATAAATCTCTTTGTAGTTTATTTCCAACAGACATCATAATCAGTCTGATGTTTTGCAGATGTTCAAGAGAAGCTTCAGTCTTTCACAAGCTAGACCAGATGCCTGTAGGGCAGGAATCCGACAAACCTTTCAGCTGCAAGGGCCACTTGGGGTACCAGGAGGCCTTTCCCTCATCTACCACACACAAATACACACCAGATTCTCTCTCCTCACTGGGAGGCAATAAAGTATGGAATGAATTAGCAGTATGAGGACCAAGAGGAGGAAAGGGTGAGACCTCTTGTCCTTTCCTCAAGTGAAATTAGTGTATCCTCACAACCTAACAGTTCAAAAGCAAGAAATCACAAGTAGATAAATAGGGACCACTCCAGTAGGAAGGTAAACAGTGTTCTGTGCGCTCCGGTGTCTAGTCATGCCTGCCACATGACCATGGAAACATCAGCAGAAGCAGACATCTCTGGCTCTTTGGCTTTGAAACAGAGATGAGCACTGAACCCTAAAGTTGGACACGACTGGTTTTCGAGCAAGGGAAACCTTTACCTTTAACTTTACACATCTAACACCAGCAGGGAAACAGTGATCTTTATAAAACAAAGGCTTAGGGTATACACACCCAGTGGGAAAAACGTATAAAGATCCACTGTGAAGTCATATCTGGAAAGCTGGGGTTCTCTGTACTGTGCAGTACAGTGCAGAGGAGGGCAACAAGAATGATTAGGGGACTGGAACACCTTCCTTACCATCTGAGTCTGCAACGGTTGAGCCTCTTCACTCTTGAATGACGGTGTCTAAGAGGTGACCTGATTGAAGTTTATAAAATCATGCACGGAGTGGACAAAGTAGATAAGGAAAAACTGTTTTCCCTATCGCATAACACTAGAACTAGGGGACACTCGATGAAACTTTTGGGTACTAGTTCTCAAACAAATAAGAGAAAGTACTTTTTCACCCAGAGGATCCCTGGTCTATGGAACTCCCTGCCAGAAGAAGTGGTGACAGCTGTCAGTCTTGACAGCTTTAAGAAAGGATTAGATAAGTTAATGGAGGACAAGGGGATCAATGGCTATAATTATGGATACCTAAGAACAACCTCTGGGTTGGAGAGATAGGCAGGATATCTCTCAATGCCATTTCTAGGGAATCCTAAGCAGGTGAAGACATCCATCTGCTTGGGAATACACTGAAGCAAATGGTGAGCCACTGTGTGAGACAGAATGCTGGACTGGATGGGCTTCTGTGGCCTGTTCCAGCAAGGCTGTTCTTATGTTCTTGAGAAATTCACCTTAGCCAACAGCTAAGGATTTTGCAGCTTGGATTTTGTATCTTCTATTGCTGTCCAGATATATTGGTGGCACTATTACAGCTGAGTCAGCTTTAAAAGCTGCAGAAAAGTAATAATTAGCAGTTTTCTCCCCACCCACCCCATGACTCCTTGATCTGTTTTCCTTTTGTCTAGATGCCCCCGCACAATGTGACCAAGCTTTTAAAGAAAAAAGACATGGAATTAGAAGAGGGAAAGAAGCAGACAGAGGCACCAGGATCCGAGAGGAGAGAGGCCTGTGCTCTGACGCATTGCTGCTGTAGCCAGGTAGAAGAACTTGAAATAGAATGGCTACAAATCCCTCCATAGATGAATCAAACAGTATGACTCATCAAAAGTGATCACACCATCTGAGCTGAAGCAAATATATCCACTGAAGAAGAACAAGAAAAATAAAGAGGAGGAGGAGGAGGGCTTTCCAATGGGGAACTCTGTCCTGATCTACATTTGCTTATATATCATGTAAACAATGGGAAAGTATAAGAATCTGACCATCCTAAGCCCAGAGCAGTCCTCATTTCATTTGCCAATGTAACTGCCCCCTTAGGTGGACATCAATAGGGAGAAATTGGGCTGCATTAGATACTGGCCCGGTGTAGAGCAAGTCATTTATGTGGGGAAAACCCAGGTTCCGTCCATGGGATTTCTGAGAAGGAATGGGTATGGAAAAGTCCCATCTGAAATTCCTGATGCAGTACTTGCTTCTCACCTTTTCTGGAAATAGCAGTGAATGCTCAACCTGTAATAGGTTTCCCTAAAGTCAGCAATAAGGATGACTTATTGAGGACTTCGCCGCCCCTCCCACTGAGCCAACGCCAATGCCAGAGGGAAGAAGAAGCCAGGGCAGGTTGAGGACTTCGCTACCCCTCCCCCTGAGCCAACGCCAAAGGCTGGGGGAAGAAGAAGCCAGGGCAGGTTGAGGACTTTGCTGCCCTTCCCCCTGAGCCCATGCCAACGGCTGGGGGAAGAAGAAGCCAGGGCAGGTTGAGGACTTTGCTACCCCTCCCCCTGAGCCAACGCCAAAGGCTGGGGGAAGAAGAAGCCAGGGCAGGTTGAGGATTTTGCTGCCCTTCCCCCTGAGCCCATGCCAACGGCTGGGGGAAGAAGAAGCCAGGGCAGGTTGAGGACTTCGCTACCCCTCCCCCTGAGCCAACGCCAAAGGCTGGGGGAAGAAGAAGCCAGGGCAGGTTGAGGACTTTGCTACCCCTCCCCCTGAGCCCATGCCAACGGCTGGGGGAAGAAGAAGCCAGGGCAAGTTGAGGACTTCACCGCCCCTCCCCCTGAGCCCACGCCAACGACTGGGGGAAGAAAAGCCAGGGCAGGTTGAGGACTTCGCCACCCCTCCCCCTGAGCCAACGCCAAAGGCTGGGGGAAGAAGAAGCCAGGGCAGGTTGAGGACTTCGCTGCCCCTCCCCCTGAGCCTATGCCAACAACTGGGGGAAGAAGAAGCCAGGGCAGGTTGAGGACTTCTCCACCGCTCCCCCTGAGCCCCCATCAACATATTGTATTGTAATGTAATGTATTGTTTGTAAGCTGTGCTGAGTCGCTGAATAAATAAATAAATAAAGTCTTAGAAGCTTCCTTAAAATGCAATGAAGAAAGTACTGAACAGCAATATAACAGCTAGGGCATTTTAGATACATAGACTGACTTCTTACGAATTGCATTAAGAGGATCTACCAACAGAAGCAAACACACACTCCTCAGGTGTGGGAGTTGCCACTACAGCTACAGCACTAAAACCATCTCAACTTGCATTCATTGCTGCATAACAACAGCCCCACATAACAACACACTCAGCTTGGGGTTGTTGTTCAAACTTGTGAATTGGGACTCCTTCCCTTGGATTATCTCTAGCATCAACACATATAGACAGGTAGTGTTACTTTAATATCACTGCTTTAACTCTGCTAAGGGCTGACATCATACTGCCTTTTTATAAATATGAATATATTTGGTGGAACACAGTCTTTAGTAACAAGTAGTATACTTGTATACAGAAAAATATAAAGGTTCAGAGAAAAAATAATGACAAAACAGAAGAGCAATATTTCAAGCTATTTGTTTTTTCAGAGCATAATCAAAAGCCTTTAATTTTCTTCTTTAAAACTTAAACTGGTACTTCTCAATAGAGACATACTCATAGATACTTGCTCTGACACAACTATCAACATGACCACACTATTATTTTCAGCTTTCTTACAAAACAGACCTCATTTGTTTTCACTCCTCACCGCTAGTAAATTCTAATGTATAGCTCAAAGTGACAGCATTAACTACCACTGACTAACTTGCTTTCTCACACATAGTTATTATATACAAAAACTGAATCTCTCCATCAAAATATCACACAGATCAAGCAGCTTGGAGTTTCATTCATAAACTTTTTATATACATTTCGCAACTGCCATAATAATCATATCTGGCTCAAGTCCCCCATACGGCTATCAATCACTTACCATTCAAGCATATACAAGCCTATACACAAAACATAAATTCAGTGAAAAGTTGTCATGCAACACAAGCCCATCTCTCACTCTGGAGAGCCACTGAGAACTAGCATTGATAGGACTGGAAAAGATGGACCAAAAAGTAAGGCACTTCCTGTGTTCTCTTAGTTTAGCAAAGGCCTAGGTGACAGAGGAATTAGAAAGAGAGGCATGTGGCCATTAAGCAATATACATGCAAGATCAAAGCAAAACCTTTATTATACTACAAAAAAAAAACACTGTGCAAGATTTTGTGATTCAAGCTCACTTCTTCAAGCATGCACCAATTTCTTGTGGATAGTACAGGAAAATTATAACTAAAAGTCCCAACAGTTCATGACAGAGGTCCACACCAAGCCCTGTTTCTTAGGGGTAAGTTTAAAAAGAAACATGACAGGTTGTACTGGAGGTATGGTTTACAAACTATATTCAAGTAGCTTTTAGTTGGATATCATGCCCTGCGCCTCAAATGAAGGATGGCAGGTAATATGCACATACCTCACCACCACCGCCACATAGATAGCCTTCTTTTGAACTGTGAGTTTCTATTTGGCTTGGAAAGAGGGCAACACAAAAGCTAGAGCTTGCCATCAGGCAACTGGGATTGAAATTTAGTTTATTCACTAGGCCATGCCAAGTATAGCCAAATCAAAGTCAATGAATTCAGGGTTTCTTTTTAATTAAACAAGGAACAGAGCCATATTCTGGCTATAAAACAAGGTTTATGCTCAAGAATCTACAACTTCCCCCTTCTCCTTTTTAGCCTTTTTTATCCCTTTTTTATCTTTTTAATCTTAGTTCTTTGTAAGTTTTTAAACTGTGACTTGTATTTTTCTTAAGGGTTTAGGGAGAGTATCGGAGGGTTTAGTTGTTTTTAAGATTATGTATGTTTTTACTCTTATGTTAGGCCACATTGGGTCATCCAAGGATGAGGAAGGCGGGGTAAAAATGATGTAAATAAATAAATAAAATGAACTTTTGGGCCAAAATCCACATTAAACACTTTCTTCTAAACCCTGTTCCTCCAAGGAGACAAGCAGAAAGTAGCTATCCAAGGATATACAGTGGAACCTCAGTTAAAGTAATTAATGTGTTTTCTGGGACATTTCTTACAACAAAAATTACTTTAGCTGGATTTCCCATAGGAATACATTGAATGCAATTTCCTATAGGAAAGCATTGAAAACCAAAATACATTAACCGAAACATGGTTTCCCATAGGAATGCATTGAAAACCAATTAATTTAATTTATTTTAATTTTTGAATTTCTATACCGCCCAACTCAGGTACAACCCGACTCAGGGTGGTTCAATAGCATAATCTAAAAACACAATATACAATTTCAATAAAACTAATTTTATTCAATTAATCCGTTATGAAAAAGAGTTCCATAAACCAAGCCACTATTTTCTATGGATTTCCTTTTGTTATACGATGTTCATGTCAACTGAGCCGTTTGTTAACCAAGGTTCCAGTGTATACTTTAATTTATGTGAAGTGCATCTTACGTTCTTTTGAAAGGAGATCTTTGGTGTTTTAGGATATATTCTGGAGATGGTAAACTGTATAAAGCCAATCAGCACAATGGACCAGTTTTGTTCTGTTATTCAAAAAGAGAGGCTCATTCCTCTGCCCTGTAAAGTGCTAGATTGCGTTTTACAAAAAATCCTGAGTTCCCAGAACAGTTAACTATACTGAATTAGTTCTGGGATCTCTCTGTGTAAGGAAATATATGCATAATGTAAAAATGAGAAATGAAACAAAATAAGTGTATTTCTGAGACAATCAAAAATTTTATAGCCATTAATTTAAGACTAGGTTGCTGTGGAGTGTTTTTGCCTATCAATTCCAGAGAATGAAAAGAGAGGTGAGATGATAGCTATTCTTGGGGGGAAATCTGTTTTGAGAGAAAGAATGATTTTTCAAGTAAACCGTAAGAATGAAAATACATTTATTAGGTTGGAAGATTCTTGAAACAAACAGTGGAACCTGTCCTGAATACATTTCAGAATTAATACTGCAGCGTGATTCACATTTCCTTGTTCTCTTTTTTTATTAATCTTTCAAAAAAGTTTTGTTAATTTACTAACTTCTAAACAAAGTGGTGGATGGGGAAAATATCTATACATGCACATTCCCTGCAATTCATGGCATTGCTCCCTGAATTTTAACAGAAGTATTTTTTTTTAAAAAAAGCAAAAGATAAACTTGTTATTTGATTAATTGAACAATAGACAAACAAAAATATGAATAAATAGATCACTGCCAAGGCATCCCCAGCCACAAAACTAATGAAAGATTCATCTCAAATCAATTCTGGAGAGACCAGAAACCACATTTCCCATGCATAACACTGTCATGAACTTGGAAAAGTTTCTTTGTTTTTAGTTACTTTTCACCAATTCTCAAGGTTGAGAAACGGAGCTTTAAAAGTGCAGTGGTTCAAAGTGGATTCCTGGATGCATTACATCATCGGGAATAGTGCCTCTAGTGGACAGAGAAACATCTGAGGAACTTGCAGAAGTTCAATGAACGGGAGTGAACTTTCTAACTAAAATTCATTGCACTTTTGAACCATCGGTCAATGACCCTGCCAAAAGTTGGGAGGGGGATGAAATGAGAGCTGGGCATTTTGCCAACATGTCTTGACCTTGAAAGATTTTGAGGAGATAAGTGTTATCTCAAGATCTGGTCCCAAAGTCACTGAAAAATTCCTTAGGAGGGAGTAAGAGGGTGAAATTGTGTATAAAAACCCCTGATTTTGTTAGCTTAAAGAGTGCATCTTCAAATGAGGTAAAGCCCTCACCGGAAGGAGATAAAATCGGGAAAACATCAGAAGATGGGACTTTGAAATTCAGAGGCATGGGGCCAAGCCAGGCTGCTTTTTGGGAGACAGAAGAAATCTTGCCTGGCTAACACTTAGCCAAAATCACAGCAAGGCTGGACTTAGTCTGGAGAGATGATACTTAGAATCTGCGCGTTTTCTTATTTTTCAGTATAAGTTGCGTGTTAGAGTAGAATTAGATTATGAACCTAGGAATGGGGAATTTTATTTCTAGATTGTGTTTTGGGGTTATTAATTTAAGTTTAGCTATGATTTCTGTTTGGATTTTACAATGGATTCTGTTTTATTGCTCATTTAATTTAATTTTAATTTAATTTAATAGTCATATTTATATATGCCGCCCACTCAGATAGAACCCGACTCAGGGCGGCATTACAACAAGTTCTAAAAACACATAAAAACACTTTAAAAGCCCATATCCCACCCGCTTCAAAAAAACCCATATCCCACCCACCCATCCCACCCACTATAAAAAAGAAGAGAGACTTCTTAATTGTTTACATAAGCCAGCAGGCGGGGACCGTGTTCCCATTAGGGCCCCACACCTGCCCTGCCAGCCAGGTCTTCAATCCTTTCCTGAAGGGCAGCAATTCTCTTTGAAGTCTTAGATCTGTTGGCAGGAGGTTCCAGACAGTTGGTGCGGACATGGAGAAGGCCCTACTTTGGGTGCTGGATAGATTTGCACCCATAGTTGATGGCACTATTAGTGAGCCCCTCCGGTCCGCTCTGGTTGGATGGGCTGACACTCTTGGGACGGTGCGGTCTCTAAGGTATCCTGGCCCACTGCCATATAGGGCTTTAAAGGTCAAAACCAGCACCTTGAATTGCACCCGGAGACAAACTGGTAACCAGTGCAGCTCCCAAAGTAGCGGTGAGGCGCGGGCATATTTTATTGCTTCTACAATAAAAGGGAGTACGGAGCCAGGATTGGTTTCACTTCCATGAAAAGACAAAAAGGACATCTTTGTTTTGTGAACTGGATTATTGGTTCAAACGTTGAGATAAACTTTGCTACTAAGGTGAAGGAACTTCCAAGACTCCCATTAAAAAACCTTGGGAACTCGCCCAGGAGAAGGGGAGATGAGAGGAGTTGCTCAGTTCTGGATATTTTCACAGGCCTACTGTGGGAGTAATATTCTGTTGCCTGGCAATCTGAGAGAGGGCCTTGATGGACCGCCCAACCTTCCCAACACACAAAGAAAAGGGTGGATCTTGGTTCCTCGTCCTCTTCACCTGTGCGCCCTGCTGCAGGCCCAGATTGGGAGCAAAGTGAGCCCAGATTTGGGGCGCAGGAGTGGGGCAGGATCGCAAGAAACACAAGCTAGAGTGTCTTCATTCATAAATAAATAGCACTGTGTTTGATGGAATTTACTGGCAACAGATTTACACTGTTAGGAATCATCTTTCCCAATTTGTCTTATACTACTCTACAGTTCTACAGTTCATTCATTTTCATTCATTTCCTTTATTGAACTATTCTACAGTTTTCTAGGTCAAAGTCCTGTGGCTGTTAAAAAGTTGCCCATCTGTTCCATTAAAAACCTGAAGGCAAAACAAACTCTAGGGATGTGCATTATCTACAGACAAATGCATTGATATGAACTACTGTATATCTCACATGTATATTCACTTCTGCTGTGACCATAAGATGGGGCAATGAGCCAAGGTTCACCTACAGTGCAAGGCAGCACAACTCACAGATGCCTTAGGTCAGTGATAGTGAACCTTGGCACTCCAGGTGTTCTTGGACTTCAATTCCCACAAGACCTGATCAGCAGGAGTGCTGACATAGGCTTCTGGTAATTGGTCCAAAATAACCTGGAGTATCAAGGTTCACCATCACTGCCTTAGGTTAATCCAGCACATAGGTTGGTTAAAGATGTTAAAATAAAATAGAAGTGAATGAGATTACAAGCAGTAACAGGGAAAGAGGAGTGAAGGAAAAGGCTGGGTTTCATTACCTTACAAATGAAACTTCCTTTCCTGCGAAGTAACTGATTAAATCATAATCATCCCATGTGTTGTACTCTCACAGCCTCAGAGCTGAACTAGGAGTGGGATATAGCACCATTAACTTTAGATCCATACTAGAGGAAAAAAGAAAGAGAAGGAGAGTGAAGGAATGGGAAGTGAAGACAAAAGACTAAAGGTTTCTTCCATCTTTCTTCTTCAACGGAGGGGAAAATAAGTAATTTTTCTGTTGAACCTACTTATTGTGCTCATGGACAAACAAAGTACCTACTTTTTGTGTGCATGGATCTATTATTTTTGTTGTTGCTGAATACAAATCTACCATTTGAGTCACAGTCGAGGATTGGTATAAAATTAAAAGTTCAAGCCCTAACCAAGGACCTAAGAACTGTTAAGGTAACATCTGAGTATGTATGCAGGTCCAAATAGAGTTGGTTTTTTTTGGAGAATTAGGATGTTCAAGTCGAATAGATCCAAAATTTCCAAATATCTAGGGCGGGGATTCTCAAGCTGCGGTTCGCAGTGCCATTTCATGTTCTCGAGGATGTGGCCCACAGTGCCATTTCATATTGCCCACCATCACCTCCACCACACCAAGAAGTGCAATGTGGCGGAGAAAGGGCAAAATGGCTGTCCGGCCCCCAAAGCTGTCTGATGGAGCATGACCTGGCCCCTGGCTTAAAAATATTGAAAACTCTTGATCTAGGGAGTCCTTTAGGTATTGTTCCAAGGGCTCCGATCACTATGGATGCAACAACAGATTTCTTTTTCCATAGACACTCAACTTCAATTTGTGAATCACAATATTTTGTGATTTTCTCCAGTTATTTGTCTTCAATCTGTGTATCTCCTGGTATAGCAATGTCAATAAACCTGACCTTTTCAACAAAAGTTATATCAGGTGTGTTGTGAAGCAGATGTCTATCTGTTTGGATTTTAAAGTCCCACAGGATCTTGACTCTCTCATTTTCTAAAACTTTCTCTACCTGATGCGCCCAATGATTTTTACTGCATTCAATTCCAAATATTTGGCAAAGTTTCCAATTAATAAATTTTGCAACACTGTCATGATGTTGTAAATAATCAGTCCGTGAAATTTAGCTGCACCCATGTTATGTATGTTAATTGTGCTTAAACTGTCAAGGCGATTCAAACTGTCATGTTCCCGTGCTTTCCCTAGCTGTCAAATAGTGTCCCTGTTTGACAGATACAAAATCTCGCCCGATAGTGTAACCTCGCAAGATTACAATAGGGCACGCAAATTAGAATCTGACAGGAGCAGAATGTATCGTTTTTCATGTATCTATTCTTATGCAAATTAGTGGATCGAAAATTGTGCACACTCTGTTAGCCAATGGGCTTTTGTTATTGTTGTTACTGTTACTGTGTAAAGTGTATATAATTCCGAATTTTGCCCCATCCAAACTGTGTTCAAACCCCACTAATGAAGAGCTGAATTTCCCTACTTCATTCGTCTGCTTCTTCATTCCTTGAACACTAAACTCACGACGAAGGTGCAATGGCACCCCACATGGCAGCAACATTGGCCCATTTGGCCCAGCGCGTCTAGAGAAATGGGCAACATATGAACGCCGATTCCGCCACGAAATGGCCTCGCAGAAGATCACCAACGAAGACCAGAAGGGATCCTGTTTCCTCGCTCAGTGCGGTTCTCAGATGCTTGAGCTGGCAACCCACCTCGTTCTTCCTAGGGATGTGGATGCGGTGCTGCTCGCAGAAATCATGTCTGTACTGAGGAGGCACCTGCAGCCAGAGATCTCGATCTTCCCAGCCAGGGTGGCCTTCCACAGAAGGGAGCAGCGACCTGGGGAGTCCATTGCAGACTACACTGCCGCTCTGCGCATTGCTGCCACCCCATGCAAGTGGGACAACATCAAAGAAGCACTCTGGGGCCATCTGCTGGCTGGCATGAGGGACGAAGATGCTCAATGTCACCTCATGATCAGGGAGACGCTAACTTTCAAGGCTGTCCTAGAAGAGGTGGTAGCGTCTGAGGCCGCATGGTCTGGGATCAAGCTTTTCCGGCATTGCCACTCCACCACCAGTGCCACCAACTCAGCTGTGCAAGCTCAGCAAAATTCTTCGTCCTCCTCAGCATCGCCTGGTTCCACCTCTTCATCAGAGTCCAGCAACACAGAGGGAGAAGTCTGAGCAGTCCGACGAAAGCACCGAGAGCACCATGATGATCAGGAGAAGAAATTCCTTTGCAAGTGTGATGGCTGCGGAGCCCAGCATGACCGCAAGAAGTGCCCCTTCTGCACCGCAGAATGCCACAACTGGGGGCGAAGAGGGCACATTGCTAAAGTATGCCGATAGCAAAAGCAAAGAACTCCAGCACCTGAGTCAAAGAAGAGTCATCACCACAAAATGTCCATCGCCAAAGTGTCACCAGAACCTGAGCCGTGCCAAGTGGGCATCATCAGTGAGCGTTTCTTTGCAGACCTGAGCCTGCAGGATGTCCCCTTCAAAATGGAGGTGGATTCAGGTACTACCTTTTCCATAATCCCACAGCAGAGTTTTTGAGAATTCCCCTGCCTCTTGGCCCAAGCTCAAATCTTTTAAAACTTCCCTCCGGGATGTGCAAGGTTGCCAGACTCCAGTCCTGGGGGTGGGAAATTTCTTGGTCAAATTCAAAAACATTCACACCTCCTTGCTATTGGTTGTAGTTAAGCAGGGCACTAACTGTCTCATTGGGACCCAATGGTTTAGGCCCCTGGGAATCTGGCTTTCTGGCATTCACGCAATAGATGCTGACCCAATCTGGGACATTTGTGCTGCACATCCTGAGGTGTTCAAAAAGGGTTTAGGTTTATACAAAGGACCCCCTGTTGACTTTGAGCAACTTTGAGTAACTAGACTACAATTTGGGGTGAATGCGCCCCCGGAATATTTCAATCTCTTGTAGAACGTATTTTAAAAGGTTTGCCCGGTGTCCTGCCATATTTTGATGATGTCCTGATCACCATTAAGGACACCATCGAACAAGCGGCCAGGCTCAATCGAGTCCTTTCACGTTTCGAGAGGGCCGGTCTACGTCTCAGAAGAGACAAATTTGTGTTTTTGGCACAGGAAGTGGAGTTCCTGGGGTACCGAATTACACCCCAAGGTATCATGCCCTCTGACTCCAAGGTAGTGGCCGTGCGAAATGCACCCAGGCCAAAATGTAAAACCAAATTGCAATTATTTCTAGGATTGTTAAACTTCTATCACACTTTTCTCCATTGAAAAGCTTTAGTTGCCGAACCATTACATCGGCTTCTTAAGAAAGATACTGTTTGGCACTGGTGCCATTGCCAGGAGAAAGTGTTCCTAGAACTTAAAAGGCTGCTATCTTCAGATGCTCTATTAACTCTTTTTGATCCTAATAAGAAAGTTGTACTTGTGTGTGATGCATCCCCTGTGGGGGTGGGAGCTGTGTTATGCCATGTACTAAGTGACGAGAGGGAAACCCCCGTAGCATTCTATTCCCATTCACTCTCAAGGCGTGAGAAAAACTATGCTCAGAGAGACAGGGAGGCATTGGCAATTGTGGCTGGCACTAAGAAATTCCACAATTACCTTTACAGAAGGCCTTTTACCATCATAACTGACCACAAGTCCCTCCTTGGAATCTTTGTGAACGGGAAGCCCACGCCTTAAATTCTGTCCCCAAGGATGTTGCGTTGGGCAATTTTCCTAAATGAATACGATTTTACTTTGGTGCACAGGCCCGGCAAGGACATCAGCCACGCTGATGCCCTGTCACGTTCTCCACTGCCAGGGGTCGGGGAAGCCGATTGTGAGATCGAAAGTGACCACCAGGTCCTCATGATTGAGGCATTCGACTCGCCCCCAGTCATCCCCTCAGATATAGCCAAGGCTACGGCCAAGGATGTAACATTGACTAAAGTAATGTTTTGGGTACAAAAAGGCTGGCCTATCTCTCCTCTAGCCAAGGAATTCAGAACATTCTACCGCAAGCATTTGGAACTGTCAGTGGAACAGTTCTATGGGGCCAGCAGGTGGTCATTTCTGTCACTCTCAGGAAAAAGTTTTTACATTTACTTCACACAAGTCACCTGGGAATTGTCCGTTCCAAAGCCCTTGCCCGTAGCTACTTTTGGTGGCCTCAACTGGACCAAGACATAGAACAAAGGGTAAGCACTTGTGCCAGTTGTCAATCCTCTCACCCAGAGCAATCCTCCCACCTTCCCTCTCAGGAATGGTCCAGGTTCATACCTGTCAAGTTTTGGATTCAGAAATAAGGGAAATTTCCTGGCAAATACAGGATACTTGACAGGGGGAAATTTCCCGGCAAATACAGGATACTTGACAGAAGGGAAATTTCCTGGCAAATACAGGATACTTGACAGGGGGAAATTTCCTGGCAAATACAGGATACTTGACAGGGGGGAAATTTTGCGGCAAATAAAGGATACTTGGCAGGGGGGGAATTTCCCGGCAAATACAGGATACTTGACAGGGGGAAAATTTCCCGGCAAATACAGGATACTTGACAGGGGGAAATTTCCTGGCAAATACAGGATACTTGACAGGGGGAAATTTCCCGGCAAATACAGGATACTTGGCGGGGGAAATTTCCAGGCAAATACAGGATACTTGACAGGGGGGAATTTTCCCAGCAAATACAGGATACTTGACAGAAGGGAAATTTCCCGGCAAATACAGGATACTTGACAGCTGGACCATTAGGAAAGAAGAGCGCAGAAAAAGATGCCTTTGAAATGTGGTGTTAGAAATAGGTCAATCCTAGAAGAAATCAACCATGACTGCTCATTAAAGGCCAAATAGTAAAGATGATGCTAAAGTACTTTGGACATCAAATGCGAAGAGAGGATTCACTTGAGAAAGCCTTGATGCTGGGAAAGGTGGAGGACAAAAGAAGGGGATGGCCAAAAATAAGATGGCTAGATGGTATTGTAGATGCAATGGGCACAAAGCTGTGCGGGCCAATGAACCCTTTCCCCATCTTCTTGGGGGACTTTTGTTTTGCTTTCTTTCTTGTTTACTCAGTGGCTTAAGTGACTAAGATGCTGACTGGGAGGCAGAAGGTCAGCCGTTCGATTACCGAGTACTGCAGGATGGAATGAGCTCCCATCTTTGTCCCAGTTCCTGCCATCCTAGCAGTTCGAAAGCAAGAAATTGCAAGTAGATAAATAGGGACCACTTTGGTGGGAAGGTAACAGCGTTCCGTGTGCTCTGGTGTCTAGTCATACCTGCCACATGACCATGGAAATGTCTGCAGACTCAGACAACGCTGGCTCTTTGGCTTTGAAACAGAGATGAGCACTGAACCCTAGAGTCGGATACGACTGGCTTTCGAGCAAGGGAAACCTTTACCTTTCTCATTTTAAATTATTTTTTCCTGGGAAGCAAAGAAAGTGCAGAATAATAAACCAGCCCCCTAGGGTTACTCTCTCTCCCCCCCCACTGATTTGCCCCCCCTCTCTCCCCCCCACTGATTTGCCCCCCTCTCTCTCCCCACACACACTGATTTGTCCCCTCTCTCCCTCCCACTGATTTGCCCTTTTCTCTCCCCCCCAATGGTTTGCCCCCTCTCTCTCCCAGTGATTTGCCCCCCTCTCTCTTTCCCCCTCACTGATTTGCCCCGTTCTCTCCCCCACACTGATCTGCCCCCTCTATCTCCCCCCACTGATTTGCCCCTCTCTCCCCCCCCCCCACTGATTTGCCCCTGCATATATGAAATATATCGTTCACCTAGAGTAGACTCAGCAGCAGCAAAAACGAAGCTTCCCCATGACCATGTGGCTGGCAGGGAAGGGAAACAGAAACTACAAAAAGTCCCCACCATCTTCTCTCTCTCTCTCTCCCTTTCCACAAGCGAAAAGCCACAAACAGCGACCTCTGGTGGCTGGAAAAACATACTGCAGCTCCAGTCAGGATTTTTTTATTAAAAAAATAAGGGGAAATAAGGGGAAATTAATAAAACAGGATGGGGGCGGGAAGAGGGGTAAAATAATGGGTTATCCTGGGGGAAAACGGGATAGTAGACAGGTATGTCCAGGTTTTGCAGGTCCTTTTACGGGTGCCCTATTTTTGTTGGTTGTGGATTCATTCTCTAAGTGGCTGGAAGTGATTAGGGTGCCTAATACCACTTCAGCCACCACGATAATGCACCTGAGAAGGCTGTTTGCAGCATCTGGACTTCCAGATGTGCTGGAGTCCGACAATGTGTCCACGTTCACCTCTGCAGAATTCCAAACCTTCATGGAAAGGAATGCAATTAGACACATCACTGCCGCCCCATTCTACCCAGCCACCAATGGCCAGGTAGAGCGGCGGGTGCGCACAACCAAAGATGCGCTTCGGCATATGGGTGAAGGGGATTTGGAGCTCCAGTTATGTCAGTTTCTTTTCACAATAGGCTCACCCCCCTTGCCTCAGGGCTGACCCCTGCTGAATTGCTCCAGCAAAGGAAACTGTCATCTTTGCTGGACAGATTGGATCCCTCTAGGGTAGAGGACAAAGGCACAAATATAGCAATCCAACACCAGAAGGGTTTCTCGTTTGGAGACCCTGTACATTGCCGCAATTATGCAGCTGGTGGTCCTACGTGGGTGCCCGGGTTTGTAATTGATCAAACTGGTCCTGTTTCTTACATAATCGAAATAGCCACTGGTCTGATCTGGAGGAGGCCCGCGGATCAATTGAGACCCAGAGTACTGGACCCACAAGACGAATACAGACACGCAAAGCTAGGGTTGGTCCCCACCCGTTTAAACCCAGGGGGCAGAGGTAATAGTCAGCCGCCAGCCAACATTGACCCAGAAGTGTCTTCTAGGAACTGATTTCAAGGGGAATTTGTGGAATGCTCCCCTATTCCGGCCAGGTGTACCCCTACACTGTCCCAGCCTAGCACTCTGGATTCCTTTATTGATGATGACCAACTTTGTTTAGAGTCACCCTCCACTCTCAGTACACACAGGATGGACCCTGAGTTGTCTTTATTATCCACAGAATTAGATTTTGGTTTTGAGTGATCCCCTGCTCCTCCATCTGACAAATGGGGTTTTAATTTGGGTTTACAATCCTCTCCCTCTAGTCAATCCCTCACTCCAGTCGGATCGCCCGTCCTACGAGCCCTTGAGCCAGCTCAGCCAAGCATCTGACCCAGAAGGGAAACTTGACCGCCATCCTGGTTAAAGGATTTTGTTTTTACCTAGGGGGGAAGAATGTTATGTACGTTAATTGTGCTTAAACTGTCAAGGCGATTCAAATGCCATGTTACTGTGCTTTCCCTAGCTGTCAAACAGCATCCCTGTTTGACAGATACGAAATCTCACCCGATAGCGTAATCTCGCGAGATTACGATAGGGTGTGTAAATTAGAATCTGACTGGAGCGGAATGTATCATTTTTCATGTATCTATTCTTATGCAAATAAGTGGATTGAAAAATGTGCACACTCTGTTAGCCAATGGGCTTTTGTTATTGTTGTTACTGTTACTGTGTAAAGTGTATATAAGTCCGAGTTTTGCCCCATCCAAACTGTGTTCAAACCCCACTAATAAAGAGCTGAATTTCACTACTTCATTCATCTGCTTCTTCATTCCTTGAACACTAAAACCCGTGATCAGATGATCTACTGTTTCATCCTTTTTATTGCAAAGTCAGCCAAGAGAAAACCTTCAGTTGTTTTCTTTTTCTTCTTCCTCTTCCTCCATTAGCTTGACATTGACTAAAGCTGATGGGGAATCTTAACTCATTGCCAGTGTTAGAGTAAAACTTTGGTTAAATTCTGTCAAGAAAAATGCTGCAGATGGATATTATCTGCATCCCAGGGTGCTATTATACATTGTAAAGGAGTGGTATCAGTCAGAACTGCAAGCATTCCTGATAATATTATCCCCTGTGTGGTCTGGGAAACAGAGGGGGGAAAAGAATTGCACACTATGGCTTTCATAATGACCTTAGACAGGAGTGCTACCTTGATGAAGTCATTACTTATAAAAAGTCTCCTTCAAAAAACTTCTGAGGCACAGATCCTGCTCTAGACAATTCAGGGACTGCAAAATAACTGCTACTGTCTTCTCCAACAATAGCTGAGGCTGACAGTACCAATTTTTCCTTATTTAATGGATGCTGCTCCAGGGGCAGTCTTCTTGGTTTTCATGAAAAGGCCTGTCAAACCATTTCTAGTTGGACAGAGCAAGGTTGCAAAAGGAGTGATCTAAGCAAGAGGGGTATGAATTGGAATTTAGAAAGACAGGAGGGAAACAGCTTCATCTTCATTTGCTGCTTAGCCTTAAAGGTGTTTGTTGGCTAAAACCACTCCAAACCTGGCCAAAATTTTGAACGTCTAGAAACAATCGTAGGCACTAGGCCTGGAGGTGAAATTCACAACCCGAGCAAAGAAATGGCTGAGCCAAGTTGCCCCACTCTCATGTCATACATGCTGTGTACCTCTCCCCTTCCATATCCATGCTTAATAATTTGCTTCCCCTCTGCAGGCCCACTACAGCTCTGACCAACATACTGATTTTTAAAATAAACAAACAGAAGTAACTAGAAGTTCACTTCCATTTATTGTGGGTTTCTCCCACACATAGGTATAAGTCACCCATGCTCGAAAGTCAGTCGTACACACACACACACACACACACACACACACAGAGAGAGAGAGAGAGAACTTAGCACACGGTAGATGGGAAATCATGTGGGTTAGCTTTTATTCTTGATTTTTAGCATTGATGTCCAACCCAGCTCTTAGAGGCAGGCTTCTGTCTGTGCAGCTGCTATAATACCATTGTGATCTTCCAGGTCCCATTGAATGAGATGGATAAATGGCAATTTTGGAACATCTTCCCTAGTAAACTTGCCTTGTTTTTGCTGCATGTGGTCTTCTTCCTTTTTTGTGATGTCTCTGTCCTATAGAATTGTGTTCAGTTATTTACTGTGAACTTGAGTGTATAAAAATGTTAACCTATGTTTTGATAAATAACAATAATTTAAGTCAGGGTGAAGAGTTCACATCTCCCTGTCCTTTATCTTAGAATTAAAGGTCAGCCAGTTAGACTGTGTCGCTCAAAATGGCATGCTGACCAACCGCTGTTGGATGTCCTTTTGAAAATATTCTACAATATTCAGCATCAGGTGGTGTTCCAAATCAGCAAAATGCAAGAGACTTTCAAGTTTCTTCAACAGATCTCACAAGGTGGTAGTTGTTGCTCTTTGTTTTTGATCTCTGTTTTCTATACAGTGAGCAATGGCTGGATAGCTCAGAGATTTTAAAGCATCTGAGGATTCAATTCCCCATTGTACTTTGTACCAGAAGAACCAACTTATATGGCCTTGGGCAATCTGTACAGACCTAGGGCATCTCCAGAAGAAGAAACTGGTAAGCCACTCCTGAGTCCCCTGTATCTAGAATTCCCTTGAAAGATTCACCATAACTCTGAAAAATTAATATCACACACACACACACACACACACACACACACACACACACACACACACACACACACACACACACACCATATAGTAGAGTTTAGGAAACTTTGATTTTCCAGATGCTGATAAACTCCCCCCCCCCCCCCCGCCCCCATCATCCCATTTCACTATAAGGAGCTCTTGTGGTGCAGTGGTTAAACTGCTATACCGCAGCCAAAACTGCTGATGTTGTGAGTTCAGTCCTGACTGGTCTCAAGGTTGACTCAGCCTTCCATCCTTCCGGGGTTGGTAGAATGAGTTACCAGCATGTTGGGGTAGAAATGCTAATTACTTTGTGAACTGCCCAGAGAGTGCATTAAGCACTGCGGGACAGTATATACCGGTAAGTGTAATTGCGATCAATGGCTAGGCCTGACAGAGATTAACACCTGACACTGTAGTGCTGTGCTGGGGAACCTAGTGGGTTACAGCTTCCCCAGCCCTGCTGTACAATGTCAAATTTGATGCTCTTTATTAATTTACAGTGATAGTGAGAGAATTGCTTATCAGTGGCTTGTCATGTGTTTTCTATAAATCCTATAGGGCCATCAGCAAATGATCATGACCACCTGACTGTCAATTTCCTTGTTCTCAAATAGCTAATAATAATAATAATAATAATAATAATAATAATAATAATAATAATAATAATAATAATAATAATAATAATAATAATAATAATAATAATAATAATAATAAATTTTAATTTATATCCCGCACATTCTCAGCCGAAGCTGACTCAAGGCAGCCATTACATGTAGATATCATACAATACAATAATAAAGAAGCATGAAAAGTAAATTCAATACAATAATCAATAGTCAATAATAAACATAAATTAACCAATACAATATAAGACAGTACAATTCAAAAAGCAGTGCAGTACAATTCGAAAGGTCAAATTTGAAAACAAAATATCACATCAAAAATAAACCCATTAACAACAAAAAAACCACAAGAAATATCCAATACTACCCACAAAATCCCCCCTTTAGAGTCTTTTTGAGTCTGAGCAGGGGGGGGGGAGGGCGGTGGTCAGTGGTGGTGATAGCTCGCCCGACGCCCCCTCACCTTTTGAGTCCGAGGAGGAGGGCGGGGCCCAAAAACGCCGGCCAGGTGGGATGGGCAGTGGAGTGGCCTCTTCGCCCCCACCAGGGCCAGGACACTCGGCAGCAGTGATAGCTTACCCAACACCCCCTTGCCTTTTGAGTCTGAGGGTGAGGGCGGGGCCCAAAAATGCCGGCCAGGTGGGGTGGGCGGTGGAGTGGCCTCTTCACCCCCACTGGGGCCAGGACGCTCGGCAGCGGGATAGCTCGCCCAACGCCCCCTCGCCTTTTGAGTCCCAGGGCGAGGGGGAGGGCAGAGCCTAAAAACGCCAGCCAGGTCGGATGGGCGGTGGAGTGGCCTCTTCGCCCCCATCGGGGCCAGGACGCTCGGCGGCAGTGATAGCACACCCGATGCCCCCTCACCTTTTGAGTCCAAGGGCAAGAGGGAGGGCGGGGCCCAAAAACGCCGGCCAGGTGGGGTGGGCAGTGGAGTGGCCTCTTCGCCCCCACTGGGGCCAGGACGCTCAGCGGCAGTGATAGCTCGCCCGATGCCCCTTGCCTTTTGAGTCCGTGGGCGAGACTGAATGACTGAATGAGAAGAATCTGAGGAAGCAGCTCCAACGCATAATGTTTGAATGTTACTCAACTAATTCTTTGGAACTTCGGCCACATTTCCAGTATTATGTAATATTTTTGCAGCAAAGTCATTTGCTGATTACTGCTGAAAATTCTACTCCCACTTAGTTCAAAGTATTGAACTTAATGGGATTCTATTCTGAGTATGTGTACAACTGCACTGTAATAAACCCAAATTAAGGAAAGAACTGCCTGAACTCATTAAGCTCAATTTCTATTGGTAACAATCTTTTTTATATAGAAATATATGAATGCATTTCTCTTGAACATCTACATGTAACTTGGGCTGCCTTTGATGTTCTATGGAATATTTATTATAATAATAACCCCATATAAATGCAGCAAAGTGATGGTTACCAAGACTGCGAACTTACATCCAATTTCCTGGGATTTAGCCCCCATGTTACTCAATGGAATTTATTTATGTACAGAGACATGCAAGGGATTGTCTTGTCAGTTTCACTGGAAGCATTCTTGGCATGCATCTACCCTTCAAATTGGCTGGTTTAATTTCAAAACATTTCTAATGAGTATCATCTTGGTTCCAACTCATCTGGCAAAGGAAACTATTAAAATGAAACAGTACCACATTTAATGTTTAAAAGGCCAGACCAATGAGCTTGTTAGCATTCAGCTGGATTTGAATGTATCAAGACAATACTTTTTCTCATTTGTTCTTCCTTAAGAGTTTGTCCCTACATTAGCAATGCAAAGACAAACACTTTCCTAATATTGGTTTATACTGCTGTGCAAATAGCATTGTCACTTAAAGAGCAAGATTTGGTTTCATTCTTTGTCCCTGTAAATATAGACAATTCAATTAATAAAATCACTGGGGAGCAATACACTTGTCTTTCTAGGAGTGTTTAATACATTTGACTTTACATTCTTCAATATGAATAGACTTTTCTGAAAATTCCTTCTGCCGCACAATTGTTAAGCAGTAGACAACCTTCCAAATTCCGAGAGGTACACCCACCTATGCCTGTCTTGGGATAATGGCATTTCCAAAGCATTAATAATAATGTTGTGTCAGAGATTAATCTGGATTGAAAGGATTTTTGCTGAAGAAGCTCTGCTCAGGGGACACCAGAATGAGGCTCCTTGCATGTCCCCAAGTGCATACCTCAGGTATGGAAACCCAACCATCCAGTCTCCAGCTCAGCATCTTTACCACTAAGCCACCAGGGGAGCTACACTATTACAGCAAGAGAGGATTTACAACCTAATATGATTGTCCTTTACTTCCAACTTGATTGTCCTTCCCCTGGTATTTAATTAGGGTTCCACCCCCTTCCTGTTTGCTTTTGCTCCCACTGTTTTGTTGATAGTTTTCTCTTATCTCTTTGTCATCCTCCAAGTAGCAAGTACGGAGGTTCTCTCCAGTAAAATGAATTCATATTCTCTTTTTGTTTCTTCTGACCATACCTGTCAAGCGCAGCTCCAGAGATTATGGGACCTGCGCAGAACGTTTCTGCGCAGGTCCATTCTACGCATGCGTAGAAGGCTTCTACGCATCCCCTTCTGCACAGAAGCCTTCTATGCATGCGTAGAAGGGTTCTATGCATGCGTAGAAGGGTTCTACGCATGTGTACAAAGGACCTGCACAGAAGGGATGCTCAGTAACTCCTTTACCCCCGCTGCCAAATTACGGGGTAGCGGCAGCTCTGGGCGGGAAATGGAGAAAATCAGCGCGGAATTATGGGGTAATCCTGGCCAATATGGGGCACTTGACAAGTATGCTTCTGACTGTAACTACAGATGATAAGTAAAGATTGAGTAACCATATTTATAACCTGCCCAACTTAGTGGTGAACACTACTATGGGAGCTAAATACAACAATAATACCCAGTAAGCTGACCCTCTCTGCACTTTTCACTGTGCATTGAAAAGATAGCCTTTAAAAATCATTAAATGCTTCTAGAGTTATATTTATCATACAATCAGTAGGTTCACTCCAGTTCACCAGAACCGGTAGCAGAAATTCCAGATAGCTCCGCCCATCCAAGTTTTGAAATAAAGTAGTCTTATCTCATATCTTATTTCATATCTTTCAAGCGTGGCTCCGGACAATACAGGACCTGCACAGAACGGTTCTGCGCAGGTCACTTCTACACATGCGTAGAAAGGTTCCCACCTAGACCCACCAAATTACGGGATGGCGGCGGCTCTAGGCGGGAAATGAAGAAAAGCAGTGCCAATATGGGATACTTGACAGGTATGTAATTTGGGTACAATGCAGGGTTTTTCCCTGGCCATGCCCACCATGCCATGCCCACAGAGTAGGTAGTAAAAAAAATTGAATCCCACCACTGCATACAAGCCATACCTGTCAAGTTTTGGATTCGGAAATAAGGGAAATTTCCCAGCAAATACAGGATACTTGACAGGGGAGAAATTTCCCAGCAAATACAGGATACTTGACAGGGGGAAATTTCCCGGCAAATAAGGATACTTGACAGGGGAGAAATTTCCTGGCAAATACAGGATACTTGACAGGGGAGAAATTTCCTGGCAAATACAGGATACTTGACAGGGGGAATTCCCGGCAAATACAGGATACTTGACAGGGGGAATTTCCCGGCAAATACAGGATACTTGACAGGGAGGAATTTCCCGGCAAATACAGGATACTTGGCGGGGGGAAATTTCCCGGCAAATACAGGATACTTGACAGGGGGAAATTTCCCAGCAAATACAGGATACTTGACAGGGGGGAAATTTCCTGGCAAATACAGGATACTTGACAGCTGGACCATTAGGAAAGCTGAGCGCAGAAAAATAGATGCCTTTGAAATGTGGTATTAGAAATAGGTCAATCCTAGAAGAAATCAACCATGACTGCTCATTATAGGCCAAATAGTAAAGATAATGCTAAAGTACTTTGGACATCAAATGAGAAGAGAGGATTCATTTGAGAAAGCCTTGATGCTGGGAAAAGTGGAGGACAAAAGAAGGGGATGGCCAAAAATAAGATGGCTAGATGGTATTGTAGATGCAATTGGCAAAAAGCTGTGCGGGCCAAAGAACCCTTTCCCATCTTCTCGGGGGACTTTTGTTTTGCTTTCTTTCTTGTTTACTCAGTGGCTTAAGTGACTAAGATGCTGACTGGGAGGCAGAAGGTCAGCAGTTCGATTCCCGAGTACTGCAGGATGGAATGAGCTCCCATCTTTGTCCCAGTTCCTGCCATCCTAGCAGTTCGAAAGCAAGAAATTGCAAGTAGATAAATAGGGACCACTTTGGTGGAAAGTAATAGCGTTCCGTGCGCTCTGATGTCTAGTCATACCTGCCACATGACCACGGAAACGTCTGCAGACTCAGACAACGCTGGCTCTTTGGCTTTGAAACAGAGATGAGCACTGAACCCTAGAGTCGGATACGACTGGCTTTCGAGCAAGGGAAACCTTTACCTTTCTCATTTTTTTCCTGGGAAGCAAATAAAGTGCAGAATAGTAAACCAGCCCCCTAGGGTTACTCTCTCTCTCCCCCCCACTGATTTGCCTCCCTCCTCAACCTCACTGATTTGCCCCCCTCTCCCCCCACACACTGATTTGCCCCTTCTCCCCACACACACTGATTTGCCCCCTCTCTCTCCCCACCCAACTGATTTGCCCCCCTCTCCCCCCCAATGGTTTGCCCCCTCTCTCTCCCACTGATTTGCCCCCTCTCTTCCCCCCACTGATTTGCCCCCCTCTCTCCCCCCACTAATTTGCCCCTCTCTCCCCCCAATGATTTGCCCCCTCTCTCTCCCACTGATTTGCCCCCCTCTCTTTTTCTTCCCACTGATTTGCCCCCCTCTCTCTCTCCCCCACACTGATTTGCCCCCTCTCTCCCCCCCCCACTGATTTGTCCCTCTCTCCCCCCACACACTGATTTGCCCCTGCATATATGAAATATATCGTTCACCTAGAGTAGACTCAGCAGCAGCAAAAACGAAGCTTCCCCATGACCATGTGGCTGGCAGGGAAGGGAAACAGAAACTACAAGAAGTCCCCACCACCTTCTCTCTCTCTCCCTTTCCACAAGCGAAAAGTCACAAACAGCAACCTCTGGTGGCTGGAAAAACATACTGCAGCTCCAGTCAAGAATCTTTTTATTAAAAAAATAAAGGGAAATTAATAAAACAGGATGGGGCGGGAAGCGGGGTAAAAATAAGGGGTTTCCCCGGGAAAAACGGGATAGTTGAACAGGTATGAAACAAGCTGCTAGTTTTGTGAATAAATCGTGGAAAGTGTTTGATAAGACTGGACCAATCTCTCTGTGTTTTATTCTGCCTTATAATGTGCTAACTAAAGTTTACTAACTAACAGAAAAATAAAATTCCTAGAAACCTCTTTTTTAAAAACCAAAATTCCCAGATAGCCTGGACTTTGAAAGGCCTCACTCATTCTTGAGCCCTGTCCACTCCAAAATATTTTTTTCCTTTTAAACAGGATTTTTAGTTTTTAAAAAAAATCCCATTCACATCCTTTAGGGGCATTTTTTACCAATAATTAAGATGAGGTTGCTTTTGAGGGGTATTGGAATAAAAACTGATTCTCACAGTTGCTAGAAAGCAGAAAATGTCATGTTCTTTTTTTAAAATGGAGGTTATATGTGAGGGGCTGGAGAACCTACTAGCCACTGTTTGATGTTCTGGTAGAAATGCGAAGAAGCCAGCATAACAGGGCTAAACACTTTATTAGGCAGTCAGAACATGGGGAGCAATGGCGCTGCACTGCTCAATATATACACGCAGAAATGGATACATTTGGGCGGGAAGCGACAGGAAGGGGGAGTGGGGTAACTGGGAGGTTATCGGACCAGAGTGAAGACTGTACAGGTTACATAGTTTAGGCGGGAACGCAGTCCCACGATATTTCAAGACCAAGAAGAAAGAGACAAAATGGAGGATTGTAATGATCCCAATTATTTCACAAACGTTACAGTATAAAATGTAATCAAACACAACACACTGAGAGGGACATATTATCCTTTTATTTCCCTTAGGGTAACCACCTGCTATCTCAGTTTATGATGCTTAGGCATTGTTTATATTACCCACACCCAAAACCCAATTTTGCTTTGATTTCCTGTCCTGAAGCACCATTGCATATCACTGAAAAGACATGTACGATTCAAATGTTCTACATGCTAATTTGACTTGCACTACAGTACTTGTCTACCACAGACAGCTAATATCCCTGAGAGGCAATATGAGTTACTGCACTGAAAATACATCACATGAACAGAACTTGGAAAAGTTATTTTTTTAAAAAACAAAACACTTAGAATCCCCCAGCTGACATGGCCATTATACATGTTACAAGGTTAGTACAAAGAACAGGTTTTTCAGGTTCTGCATACAAGTAGTCTCCTAAAATAAATGTTAAGGCATTAGAGCAGGATTTGGACTAGCTTGTTCACTCTACATTCAATGTTACATTTTAAACAGACCCAAATATGACTGCAGGTATAATAGGTAAAGGTAAAGGTTTCTCTTGCTCGAAAGCCAGTCGTATGCAACTCTAGGGTGCAGTGCTCATCTGTTTCAAAGCTGAAGAGCCAGCGCTGTCTGCTTCTGCAGACGTTTCCATCGTCATGTGGCAGGCATGACTAGACACCGGAGCGCACAAAACACTGTTACCTTTCCATCAAAGTGGACCCTATGCATCTACTTGCAATTTCTTGCTTTTGAACTGGAAGACTGAGGCCTACCACCAGCATTTAAGTAGTTGTTTGGATGCATAACCTGGCTTTTAAAATCTGCTGGAGTTTGGATTACAGGAGTAATAAGTACACTTTGAGAGAGGCTAAAATGTAGTTTTTAAGGGTTTAAAAGTTTTTTAATTGTTTCACAATATTGAATAGGTGTTGTGGCCTGGGATTTCGAGTGTGAGGAGGAAGAGGAACCTGCTGCTGGTTCCGATCTGGAGTCAAGTGTCTGAAGAGGATCTGCTGCTGGTCCCTCAGGCTGCTGCTGGCCCAGATCTGGACTCTGAGCACAAGGAGATGGACCTGGCACCAGCCCTGCAGCCTGCTGCCACTTCAGAGCCGGCTCCTCATGGCAAAGCCAGTCAGGCTAATTGGGGCTTGACAGGTGAACCAGGTGTCAACACTCTGCAGGACCAAGCAGGACCCAGCATGTCCGAAAGGAGCAGGGCGCTCTTAAGACAAAACCTATAGCTGAGATGAAGAAGAGCTAGAACACGCCTCCATGGACAACCATCAGCTGTGAGCCCTGAGTCTCATTAAAATAAGGGACGTACTGGCAAGCTCTTGTTGGAGCAACTCATCTTGGACCCTGTTGTGTATTGAGGCACATTTGCAAGTAGCGCAGGGAGCGCTCTTGCAAGAGGAAAATGGCGGTTTCCTGCCATTCTAACCAGAAGCCCAAAGTGGCACGAAATCCCTGCAAAAGGGCACGCTTGTTAGGCTAAACCAAGCCCTGTGCTTGGTTACAGTTTTGGATCCTGTTCTCCATTGGTTAACTACATATATTCCCCGTTATTATTGGTTAGTTACATTTGTCCGGCGGGTCGCTACCTTGTATCCAGGAGCCACCACTGGGGAGACACTATATAAACCCCACGGGTAAACAAGGGTGGGGCCGGACCAGATCTATACTTCCTACTCCAGCGCTAAGACTGGGTCCCTCCATTATGCTACGCTTCTATAGTGCCTAGTTTATTGCCCATTGCCGGGTAAGAGTCTGGAGGGACTGACTCCCCTAGGATTGTATAGCCATCTTGGGATCTGGAACACCTTGTAAGCTCATCTCTATTTGACTGTTAAATAAAGCCTGTTGCTGTTTGTTCATCATTGTCCTGGACTGGTGCTTATAAGGGCTGGATCTAACAGACCTTGACACTGCGTTTATTTATTTATTAGATTTATATCACTGCCCACTCACCACAGTGACTCAGGGAGGCTTATAGTCAACATAAAATATAAACATAAAATATAGCTTAATTAAAAACATCTTTAAGCAGACCCCAGACAGTCCCCAGCTAACGGGTTGTTTTGGGTGGTCATACCTGAACCTTTGATCATGGAAAACCTGAACCTTTGCCTGTGACACCAACGACGTCCCTGGAACATCTTTGTATCTGCAGTTTGCTACAGAACGGCTCCTGACCTCAGCTACCCACGATTATGGCTTTGCTTATACCTTCTGGATTGAAAAGTAAGAACTTTCTCCTACCTCTTGTGCAGCAGCTGCTGGCTGACCAGCTTGGCCAGTGTCTGGGCCCTTTGCGACCTTATGGGCCATTGCCCACCAGGCACCTCTGTCCTTCACCATCCTCCTCAACAAGATTACAATAGATTCAGTGAAACTGTAGTATGGTCTGTAGACAACCATGGAACACCTGCATAGATGTGTTTTGAGAACTGATGAAGGCAAACAACTTGAATTGCCTTCAAAGAGAGTGGAGAATAAAGCCTGCATGTGTAGATAAATCCAATCAGGATCTAGATACCTTATTCAGAAAGTATACAAGCTCCTATGTAACTTCTCTCATGAGAGAAGAATATAAACTGTTTAGTTTAGCATCTATTCCCAATTACACTCAGGCAGAAGCTCTGAAAGGTTTCAGGCACAGCATGACAGTGACAGATGCATCCTATTAGCTGATCTCAACACTTGGTATTCAGAAATATATTACCTTTGTCCAAGGAGGTCAAATTTAGTTGCCATGGCTAATATTCTGTGATTGACCTTCCTTCCATGATTTTGCCAGCTCTTTTGTAAAGCCATGCAAGCTAATAGCTTATGCCACATTCTCAATTATTCAGCTATTCATCCTTGGAGCTCTGACAGAAATCTCAGAGAGCTTTAGAATTTATCTATGGAAAGTCCCAAAGTTTATAGAAGGCTGAATAGCACTAGCTAACAGTACAAATCACATCTACTTTGGAATACTATGATTCTTCCTCCTACTTTTTTCTCTCCCTGGTGAATGCCCATCAGCTTGATCTCTCTTTCATTAAACATTCTTTCTTCCAAATATGTAGATCTTTGGGGGATGGGGTTGTTACAGCCTGTAACATGTTGGTTAGTTTGAAAGGGCAAAGGCCCCATAGGCAGCCCTTCCAATAAGGAAAACTCCCAAATGCAAACAGCTGGATTGGTTTCCGTCAGTGGTGGCCTGCAAAAAAAAAAAAAAATACTACCACACTGTGGGCGTGGTATCAGTGGTGGGCATCAGCAGGTTCGCACCAGTTCACCAGAACCGGTAGCAGAAATTCTGGATGACACTGCCTTACCTGTCAAGTTTCAGGAAATTTCTGTCAAACCCCCATATTTTACACTATTTCCCGCCATCATCCCGTATTAGTTAGACTGCAGTTAGACTGGAGTTAGACTGGAGGCCAGCACAGGATAAGCATAGCTGTCCAGTTTCCAGTTTTGGACGGGAAATTTCCCTTATTTGACAGGAATTTCCCAAAACTTGACAGGTATGGACCCTGCCCATCCAAGTTTTGAAATAAAGTAGTCCTAATTTGGGCACAACGCAGGGCTTTCCTCTGGCCATGCCCACCATACCATGGCCACAGTGTGGTAGTAATTTTTTTTGAGCCCACCACTGTGTGGTGTGGTGGGCGTGTCTAGTGGGAAAGCCCTGAGTTGCACCTGAATTAGGACTATTTTATTTCAAAACTTGGATGGACTGGGCCTGCCAGAATTTCTGCTATCGGTTCTGGTGAACTGGTGGAAATATGCTGATGCCCACCACTGGTCTCCGTCAACAAACAAGGAGTGGGCTTTAAAAAAAAATAGGCAATGGCTTTCCATTGCCCATTCTAGACCAAACCATCATTGAAGCAAGGTTATGTCTTCGTTCCATTATTATTTCTATATAAATACTGTACTATGATCAGTTTTTACAATATAGAAGTGTTGTGTATCAAGATACATTTGCAAGTTGCGCGGGCAGCACCTTGCAAGAAGAAAATGGCGGTTTCCCACCATCCAAATTAGGAGCTAAAAGTAGCACGAAATCTCCCTCTCTGAGCGTGCTCATTATGCTAATCAGAGTCCTGTGATTGGTTACAGTTTTGGATCCTGTTCCCCATTGGTTAATACATATATATTGTGTTATGATTGGTTGGTTATGCTTGTCCGGTGGGTTGCTACTTTGTATCAAGGAGCTACCGCTGGGAAGGCACTATATAAGCTCCACAGGTAAACAAGGGTGGGGCCGGACCAGATCTATACTACCCATTCTCCACTCGTAGCCAGTACGTGCTAAGCCTGGGTCTCCTCCACACGCTATCACTGCTAGTGTAGCTTAGTCATTGCCAACCTTCGACGGCAGAGTCCGGAGGGACTGATTTCATGGGATTCATATAGCCATCTCTGTGTCCGGTGTGCCTTGTAAGCTTTCTCTGAAAGACTGTTTAATAAACTCCTGTTGCTGTTCTGTTCATCGTTGCCTCGACTATTGCTTATAAGGGCCGGACGCAACAAGAAGCCCATCCCCCCACATTAGCTTATAGAAAGGTGTTGTGTTCTGAAATACTGTGCCTTTGCAACAATGTAACACCCATCAACTGTAACACTGTAACCTTCTGCAATAGGACGCGAGCTAGCAACCACCAGGTGGCAATAGCGAGCGTCCAGCTCATATGGTTCCAATTGCGCAATAACTCCAGCGCGGGAAGATTCCCACCACTACCTCACCTGGACAAGAAGGGCGTGACCAGGAATGTCGTCACGCGGGCGGTAGCCAATGGGCTATCGTGGAGCCACATTCAAATGTATAGCCACTGTATATATTGAGCTGTTCGTCCACCATTACCACATGTTTCCCCCGGACCACCATGCAATAAAGATGTGTTAAGCCAATCCTTCGGCTATTCCTGTGTCTTGGTTCTCATACACTAACACTAAAAAAGGGGAGATATAATAAGATCCCCATGAATGAGAGGTTGTGTCCCTGTTAATCAGGTCTAGTAGAAAGTATAAAACCTGCCAGATCTCTCAGGATATACAGCCAAATTCATCTTCCCCCAATTAAGAAAGCTTTTGGGATGCACTGAACTAGAGATATTCTGAAAGCTTTTCTTAGGCCTTAATCCACAAATCACAATTATGTACCAGGTTGCTTGTAATATTCACAAATACTATATAGCATTGAATATTTTTAACTGTTTGGTTTATAATTTTAATATTTTTACATCTTAATATTGAAATTTTAAATCTTTGAGAAGTAATCCATATCACATGCAACCATTATATCCTGCTCAGTAATAGGGAGGAGACAGATTTATATAACATTTGCTGTTTTTTATGCTAGTCACCGATTGTATTAATAAAATTTGATTTGAATTGATTTGACCTAGCCATCTTCCCATAATTTACATTACAAAAGGGATACCATATGACAATATGGTGTTCCTGGGGAAATCAGTTTTGTTGCTGAAGGTTCATTTGGAGTTCTCAAGGCCAGTCTCTGTGACTCATTTCCACTTACTACAATGATTGCTGCTAAATATGAAGGGATGTATGGTGTTGGGGGTGGCAGGTGGTCTCATAGTTCTTGTGACTCAGAAGATCGTGGAACTTCTCGTGGTTCAAAATTGTAATATTTCCTAGCCCTCCCAAAGAGAATGTCTCCATAGGAAAAAAATATATTTCATCAAATTTCCTATGCTCCTAGTCCTAGTTAAACTACATTGGCGATGTCTGGTAGTATGTTTCACGGCTAGATGAGGCCCATTGAATCAATGGGGATCTAGTGAGCCAACTCCTCCATAAAGTCAAATGCACCTAGTTTGCTTGTGATTTCCTACTGCATTGAAGCTACTGTGTGAGAGAGAGATTAAGATTAAAAGGAAATGTAATAAATTGCTATTTGTTTTAATTATATTGATGTACAGATTACCAGAAGACGGTCTTCAGTTTTATGAGTTGAGAAATAAAGAGAATGTACTTCTTCTTCTTTTTTACAGATTGCCATGCAACCTAAGGCTTGTTGAGTGGTGCAATAATTTTTAACAGTCAGACTCTATCAGACACGTAGTGAACTATTATATTATGTGGTAAAACTAGGACTGAGCAGACTGGAAAGCACACATTTTCACTCAAATTGAAAAGTGCCTCTATTTTCTTATGATGTGTTCAGCAGTTGCTTCAAATGCCTTATGTGGAACAGACATCATTCGCCCGAGGTCATGTAAGCGTGTGATCAAACCTCACTGGTTACCTAGGATTATAAAATCACCAGTAGATCAATCCAAGAAAGCAGATGAAGTGCTAGTCAAGAGAAGATGGTACAAAGCAGCAAAGAGGAGGGGGGGGAGGATGCTGATGAATATGAGGAGAACAAAAGGGCATTCCATCAAAGTCTTTTACTTGGTGAGGAGAATATCTCACTGCCATTTAAAGCAATACATTTGTGAGCCACAATTAAACTAGAAATAATGCCACTGTCAAACCTTTCTAGTAACATTGTAGTTAAACTTCAGTTGAGATCTTTGCTATTTGCAGCATGCTGAAATGTAGATATTGCTGTTTATGTCAAAACCTCAGTCTTTACAACTGAACCTTTAAGGCAGACAAGTCACTTAAAGAACTACAGTTAGAATAACTGTTGTGAACAGCAGAAATAGTAAGGCAGGCATTAAATTATAGGTTTGATGTGACCCTGAGACAGAGGTTAAATACTGCATAACATGACAGGAACCTAATATATAACAAAAGAGAAATGCCTTATCTCTATAATTACATTCCAAATATCAATCCTCTGGGGACACACTATATTCTATCAAAAAAAAAAGATTTTGCCTCTAATGTGCACAGGCAGCAGTGTGGCTTTTGCAAGTGCTCAGAATTTATTTTTACTAGACCTCTGCCTTGAGATTCTAGGGATTGCAGTCAAAGAGACCAAGCTCTGGGCCTTCCAGACTTTGTTCGACTGATATGCTAGTTAGAACTCACAGACATCACAGGTCTGCAAGATCTGTGAGCCCCACATTGCCACCCACTGTTTTAAATTATTGTTTCTTTTCTGAGAAAGACGTCTGCTGTACAAAGGTACTGTATAACCAGGTTCCAATGCTGGGGCAATTCACCATTTCTCACACATACACATCCATCTGAAGAATTCTAGCAAATGAACAGACCATTTTAAATTAACATTTCCTTTAAAAATTAAAACAAATGCAATACATTTTCAAATGACTAATTAAAAATCAATACAGGTGTTAGGACTTCTTAAGGGATTCAGAGCACATCCAGACTGGGGAATGTGAGTCACTTTGGGGGGGGGGGGGGAGTTTTTTATCTTTTTTATTAGAAACAGTGGAAGACGATGCTTCGATCCGCCACGTCAACCTGACGTGTGAAATACAGAGCAACCAAGGACGGTAACCAAGTAAGTAGCTTTACTATGACCAGTTGAATTTCTCACTGGGGGAGTCACAGAGAGATCTTACTGTTCACACTGAAGATGTGTCTTCTAATTGCTCAACCTTGTCCCCATCTTCATTTATAGACATTTACCTACATGTCCCTTTCCCCACATTCTTTTGTAGTTATCATTTATGGTCCTGCCCCCTGACCATTTTAATGCCAATCAATCAATGTTTATTGTGCAATCATAAACCATTCCACTACATTATAGAAGAAGGTAAAATAAAGTAAAATAATACATAACATTATTACATAAAATCTCTCACCTTACAACATGCTTACAGTTTTTATGACACTGCACACCGAAGGCATCTACAAATCACTGTCCAACATGCAAAAATGACTCAGATTTATAATATCAAAACTATAAGATACATATCTAATCTTTACACCAGTTAGACTAGAAAACATAGGGAACTTTACTATAACATTTAGGGTCTTTTAACATAAAAACAAGAAGTTTTCATTCAAAAGACTTACATTAATGTCTCAGCACCTTAATATAAAGATTATTTTGATCTACATATAGTGCCTTTGACAGCAAATAATGCAACTCATTGTTGGATGCTTGTAATAAATAGCTCTATTTCTCTGTTATGCCCCAATAATTCACTTTCTTTAAAAGAGGCTGTAAGTATCTTTCTCTTATGTCTTTATATAGATCAGTGATTCTCAACCTTTTTAAAGCTGCCAACCCCTAAGGAGCTGAAAATTTTTCAACACCCCCCCCTTTGTGAAAATCCTGTAATTGCATTCCTTTTATTAAAATTAAAATGACTAATGCAAAAATATATATGCTTAAATGCTCTTTTATGTAAATACGTTTGTTTCAAAATGCTGTAAATACATTTATTTATTTTTAATGCTCTTTTTATTTTATTTTATTTTATTTGCAAATGCTTTTCTATGTTTAAAATTTTTTTTTATTCTTTATTTTATTTATTACACTAAAAGAGATATCAATGAAACATACTTGATTATGTCAGTGGGATGGTTGTGCTTGATGGTTCAGAGCCAGTTTCTGAATGTTCGGTTCAATATTGTTAGAGAGATGAAGGTGCAAGTCCCCTTTTTCCACGATTTGGAGTCAACTTCTCTTTTTTGTAATTAGATCAGTCACAGCACTGAATCCTCGCTCAACAAGGTAGGAGGAAGGGAAGGCAATTTTAAAAAAATTGACGATAGTCCACAGTCCTGGGTAGAGGCGACTAATGTTACTTTGAAGCCAAAATTCTGTGAGACGATCACCATTCTGGAAGCTGACTTTCAAAATTTCATTAGTTGAAAGTTCGACCAATCTGAACCTCTGCTGCCTCAATATTCATAAAAGGGTTCAAGACCCATTGAGGGACTTCCAGGGACAAAATATCCTCAAAATGCTCAGAAAAATCCTTGTGGAAAGGCTCAAGGTGTTGACAGTAAACTTGTGTTTCATCGAAGAGGATTTCACTGCTATTATGCAGATCCGACAAGATTGGAAACTGGCTGAACTCGTTGCGACCAAAATTCTGCTTCCACAAAGTGAGTTTTTTAGGAAGGCAGAAATAACAGATTTTGTTGTGATCATATTGAGCTCTTCGCCTTGAAGCTCCAAATTAATTCCATTGAATTTTGTGCATAAATCGGTCATGTAAGCAATACCAATCTTAAATTGTAGCAAACTGTCTCTCAGAGCTACATCTTTCTCTTCAAGGAACTCAAATACAGAGTCGAAAAGATTCCAGAACCTATTGAGGCAGGCACATTGGAGAGCCAGCAAACCTCAGTGTGTAGAAGCAAGTGATTGAATTCTTCATCGTTGTCCTTACACAGCTGCCCGAATTACAGAGCATTACTGTGAATTTTGTTCACAGCAGAGATGACATATTGTAATGACTGATGCAAACAGCCGCTAAGGTTTTTTGCAACTAAATGCTGTCTATGAATCACACACTGAACAGCTAAAATACCTGGTACAGTAATACCTCATACAAAGTCCGCTTCATACAACATCGGATTCATACAACATCGCCTAATTCCTTGAAAAAAGTTGCCTCATACAAAGTCGTGTGACGTTGTATGAGGCATTGGGGTTTTCCCAGGTTGCATTGTGCCTGGGCAGTATAAAAGGCAGGACACATGCGTGCATTGCTCTTGTGGGTTTTGCATGAGGCAAAGAGTGTTTAAGAGTGGTTTTGAGTGCAATTTTGGATTTTTTTGAATTTTTTCATCAGAAATTTTAGAAGCATTTCTGGGATTTTTGCAGCATTCTTCAGGTTCTTGGACAATCAGGGTTGTTTGACAAGTTTTTGTAATGTTTTTAGCCTTTAGACAATGATTTCTTAAAGTTCTGTCAGTTTCCTGTCTGTTTCCTTGACTTTGCCCTGAAGTCTGTGCTGTTACTGTACAATGTATCTCTATGGAAACAACATTGTATGAGGCATCGCGGCAAGGATTTGGACGTTGTATGAGGCATCACGGCTAGGATTTTGCATGCCTCATACAAAGTCCAAATCCGTATAAAGTCCAAACTTGTGGAACCAAGTTTGGACGTTGTATGAGGTATCACTGTACCTCTTTCTTCAAAAGGGCGATGAACCCATGATGATGACCAACCATTGCAGGAGCTCCATCGGTGGCAACAGACATAATGTTCGCAAGAGGAATATTTTTCTCTTCAAAATAATCTTTGACAGTATTAAAAATAGATTCACCTTTACTATATGCAATCAAGCTTCTTGCAAAAAGCATCTCTTGAATAATTTTTCCTTCCTTCACAAACCGGACGTATGCTAACAGTAAAGCCTCATTAGTACTTGGCAAAGTTGATTCATCAACCTGAAGAGAAAATTCGGTGGGCATCAAAAGTTTGCATAAGGAAGCTTCAACATCTTCAGCCATCTCATCAATTCGTCATCGCACTGTATCATTGCTTAATCTGACATTTTTTTATAACATTGGATGTGGCTGGATGGTATAAAACCATTTCTAAAACTTCCTTGTCAGCCGTCAGTATCAACTCTTCACCGATGGTATGAGCTGATGGTATGAGCTTTCCCCAATTTAGCAATTAATTTTCACATATTGTAAGAGGATATCAAACCATCGTCACATTTTTTGATGAGGTTGCTAGTAAGCCTGAGACAGACGATGCCTTCAGAAACTTGTCTCTGATATTCGTGAAAAATAACAAATCTTTATTTTGTTTGTCAGGATGAATTTTTTGCAGATGGATTTTAAAAAATGAAATTGGGGTGGGTGAGAAGAATTTGGTCAAATTTTATAACCAATAGTTTTCAGAGCTAGATAACCTTTGTCTTCTAAGCAGATTTTAGACATCCCTTCCTCTGTTAGACTGCTTATTCTGCACCCATGGTTTACCATCCTTACATACATCAGTCTTTATTTATTTATATTTGGCACCTGATTTAGCTCTAATTGTATGAGCTGGGTTTGATTTTGAGACACCCAAGCTCAAATGGGGAAAAAATGGGTTTGTACACTTTCAATTTTCTTGAGATCTACAAAGCTTCATGATTCTGCACCATAAATTAATAAGGATGTACAATATTTGCTAAAGATTTTTAAGATTTGGTTTAAAGTAGCTGGGTACTTGAAGTTTAATAATCTGTTTAAAGACGGTATCATAGCCACTGCTTTTAATTTGTTTTCTTTGTTTGCAGTGCCCAAAATCCCAATGCTAAGAAGTTGATAACAAAATAGCACTAATATTTTATTTACTGTAACTCTTTAAAATGTATAAATCATATAGCAGTGGTGGCGAACCTATGGCATACGTGCCAGAGGTGGCACTCGGAGCCCTCTCTGTGGGCACCCTGCAGTCACCCCAGCACAGGGTTCCCCCCACCCCTCTGCCCAGCAGCCCAATGGGAGCGCTTCCTCCATCCCCAACACAGAGTTCACACACCCCTCTGCCCAGCATCCCAATGGGAGCACTTCCTCCCTCCCCCCAGCACAGAGTTTGCCTTGCCCCTCTGCCCAGCAGCCCAATGGGAGCATTCCCTTCCTCCCCTGTTGCTTTGTTGGCACTTTGGGAGAGGGTATGTTAATTTTAAATTTTAAACAATTTTATACTTTTACTTCATTGTTTTATGTGTATCCTTGCTGTGGTTTTATACGTGTAAGCTGCCCAGAGTCATCTTGGCAAGGGGGTGGCAGCATAAATAAATACGACTATTAAATTAAATTAAATAAGTGGGGTTTGGGTTGCAGTTTGGGCACTTGGGCGCTAAAAGGTTTGCCATCACTGACATATAGGAAGGTTTTTTCCTTTTCCCAAATACTGCCACTTTATATTTATTGTTATTAATATGTAGGTAGTTTTCTTTGCTATAGTTTTCAAACTGTCTCAGGTGTCTTCTCATGCCCACTTGGGGTGTTGACAGTAATATATCATCCATGTATAATAATATATTTACCTCTATTTTAAAAAAATTGATCATGTGATAATTCTGGTTATATACAAATTTTAATACATCATTAATATAAAAATTATATTAAAAAGATGCTAAGATGCAACCTTGCCAGGTGCCTTTATAAATTAAAATTGAATCTGGCAGAGCAAAGTTTAAAACTGTTCCCACCTTCAGACCAATTTTTTTATAAGTACAGAATTTAGTAATTGTCATAATTTGGGGTTCTATAACTTTATTTACCAACTTTTCCCAGAGGTGATCTTAAAAAGTGAGGTGATCTTAAATCTTAAAAAACTGCAAAATGCTATCCTTTTTGGCAGAATACTTAATTATATGTTGTGGTAAGATATAACAGTTATCCAAGGTGGCTCATCTCTTCCTAAAACCAGACTGCTTGTCTGAAAAATAAAATAGAGTTTTCTTTTGCCAAGTCCTCTAGTTTATGTAAAAGATACTTGGCATAAATTTTTGCTGGAACATCAGTTAGGCTGATTGGCCTATAATTGTTATATATTGGATTAATTATACTAGATTTCCAACCCTTTCGTATACTGTTGGAATTAATTATATGTTGGAATAAACCAGCCAATAAGAATCCCACCAATCTGTATTGCTTTGAAATAATTATGTAGATAAGAAGTCTTCATATGGTGCTTTATTGTTCTTCAGTGTCTAATGAGAAGTTTGATCTCAAGCACAGTTATGGGTTGTCATAAACATATCAGTTTTGCATCCTGTATCTGAGATGGTTTAACAGCAATGCTTGCATCTTCCACTGCCCTTTAAGTAGTTTCCATAATGTCATTCCCATTTTGCACCTAAAATAGAGATATCTAAAATACGACTGCAGTGGCTCGAGTGGCAAAGACGCTGACTGGGAGGCGGAAGGTCAGCAGTTCGATTCCCGAGTACTACAGGACAGAATGAGCTCCCGTCTTTGTCCTAGCTCCTGCTAACCTAGCAGTTCGAAAGCAAGAGATTGCAAGTAGATAAATAGGGACCACTTCGGTGGGAAGGTAACAGCGTTCTGTGTGCTCCAGTGTCTAGTCATACCTGCCACATGACTACTGAAACGTCTGCAGAAGCAGACAGAACTGGCTCTTCAGCTTTGAAACAGAGATGAGCACTGAACCCTAGAGTCAGATATGACTGGCTTTTGAGCAAGGGAAACCATTACCTTTACCTTTAAAATAGCTTTTACCTCATTTAACCTGCCAGCAACTAAGTGCCAGAGATATGTTGCATTTGGCTATGTTGCTGGTAATTCAAGTTCCACCCAAATAAATTTCTCAAACTGCATTTCCTTTGTAATAATTATTTATACTCACATCTAAAACTTAACATGGTACTATGTGCAACCTGATCAAGCATAACATGTACTTTCTGCATCTATCAACTCAACTTCTTTCTCAATATTCTACATTCTCTGTCAAACCATGGAGACTTTGTATGTTCCATCTGCTTTAAATTTGCATCTATTTTTTTAAAACGATCTCAATTTCTCACAGATATTCTGGTATGCTTCCAATACTAGATTTATATAAGAATCTGGAGTGAAAATTAAATTTCCTAACTTTGTACATATCATTGAATTTTGGAAGTCTTCAATTTTATTTACTTTAACTTTTTGCCATTTCAGTCTCCCTTCCCCATGCATTTCCAGATTCTGTGCTAGCCTCTGATCTGAAAAAGACGCTTTCCTGATGTTAGATTTAGCCACTATTTTCAGTGTAATATGATAATGATCCTGATCTTCCCTTGAATATATTTTCTACCAAAAATAGGTGGGCTTTTCCTCTTGAGATGTAAACATAATCAAACACATTGTTTGAGGTTTAAGAAAATGACACAATCTCACTCTGTATGTCATAAGGTTACTACCAGGGAAGGGAAGGGAGCTAAAGTTAACAGGGCTTTTTATTATATTTGTGCCTTCTTCTCTTGGAGTTTTCTCTAGTTGCAGCATGTGTGTAAGGGGGCATTAGAGGACAGCACAGTGACCTTCCTTCTTGGTTAAATAAAGTGACATGACAATCCTAAAATGTATTAACCACATTTAGATAACTTATATCTGGAATTGTGCTTCTTTGTTTAGGGATTATTATTATTATTATTATTATTATTATTATTATTATTATTATTATTATTATTATTATTATTATTATTATTATTATTATTAAAAGGTGAAAGTAGAAGGGCTTTCTCTGTTGCCCATTTTAATGTCATGACATGTCACAGGGTTGTCGCTCAGATAACACCAACCACAAGTCCACTGACCAAACACAAGGGCTATGCAGTGAGATCTTTGTGAGCACTCCGTAAACTGCAGACCTATTATTATGCTACAAAATTAGCACAGTTACGTTTTAAAGAGGCAGGCAGGCAGGCTGGCTGGTTGGTTGGTTGGTTGGTTGATCTAAACCTTAGACTCATTAAAGGTGAATAAAACACCATAGTAAAGAGGTGGAACAATCAAAAGCTTACTGTCATTACCAGAAGGAGGTAAGGAATAAATGAGATGAAACTGTGTTGACTGGTAAACTTCAGAGGAGGGGGGATTGGAAGTCAGGAATAAATGTTTTCACTGTTATTTGTGAGCACGCTATGTTTGGCAGTGAAGCATCGTAAAATAAAGTGTTGCTTTAATTATCCTTCTACCACTCTTGGTGTTGTCTGAGCCCTTCTTGCAATTCTGATGCTTCTCACTTAGAAGCCTGCTGTGGCTCCCTTGTTGTTAGACAGCTTCACTGCTTTTTCAAAGCCTGCCATGTGCACAAAACAAAGCATTGATCATGATTGATGGAGCAGCTTTGAAAGCTCAGCCTCTCACCTGCTCATTCGAATAATAGCAGGGAAACAGTATTAAAAATAAATAAGGAAACTGGCTCATTATGTGGCTGCAAGTCCCATTTCCAGCTGCTTGAAACCCCCTCTGAGCAATACATAACATCGGTCTGCTCTTTAATGTGCAACCTGCTCCTTTAATGTGGAGTGGATCTGATCCAATGGATATCTCAAGAATGAGACAATGGGAAGGAAAAAGTATTATACTGAGAACATTTGAAGCCTCATACAAATACATCTTAGTTACAGAATATGAATTGTTCCAGCTTCTGTGGCACAACCCATGCTCACCCACCACACTACACAAACAGCTCAAATTTCCCCCAACTTTTTCAGCACTTTCTCACTGCCATCTTCTCCATCTTCTTAATTCTCGATCTCCACCTCCACCATTACTTTCCTACCACACCACCTTGGAAGGGCTTCAAACTTCACCCTCCACTTGTTTTCACCACCCCTTAATCCAAACAACTCTCCCATCCTCCGGTTCTCTTATGCTCACTCACTTCCACATGTCCATTCCGGCTGTTCTCCATCCCAATACCTCCACTCCAACTCGGAACTTGGCCTCCACCCCCACCTCAATCTCCACACTCCATCAGAAAAAAAGAGGAAAGGAATCACCACACTCCTTTCCCACTAAGTTTCCTCCAAGTCTGTAGCTTCAAGTCTGTTCTGCTCTCCACCGTCTTCCAGCCCTCTATCTCCTTCTGTCCCTCCAACTCCCTCCGTCTCCCATTCACCACTCAGGCACAATGCTCGGCATGAACTCATTTACCTGATCCTTCCACTCGCACACAGACTCTGCCTCCAAACCAAAAAGAAGAAGAAGATGAAGAAGCCTCAGGATAACACTTTACGTCTTGGTATTGTTTTAAACACTTTTCAGCTCATTTAACTCTCCTTTTACCTCCTTTCATTAGTTCTTTCAGTGCAGCTCAGGAATCCATGTCCTCTCACTCTGCCATGTTGCCACAACTTTGAGTGGATTGTTGTCTGGTGTGGCACTGGAACTGTGCTCGGCACACTGAAGTGATTAAGATTGGTTTCCCTCCCACTTACCCACCTTCGCACTGTCTGGCCATCACAGCACTCAGCAAAGGAAAGGAAGTCTCCTCCAGTGCATGCTTAAGAACTGGATTTTGTAATGCTTTGGGCGATATTGGATATTGGAGGAAGCTGGATGGAGATGAATGTTTGGAAAGATTAGGATTGGTGAGATCTGGAAGGTTTCTGAGAGGGGGACACATGGCGCTGACCAGAGAAAGTTGGTCTTGAAGGAGATTAATTTTCTACACTGTTGATGGTGCTGTGGTTTGTCCTATCACCCCTTCTGAATCACTAATGAACAGTGATAAATGAATAGTAGTACAATCAGAACTGAAGATTGAAAAATATGACTGTCTGACTTTTTTTATTAAAATGAGAAGAGAAATACTTTTGTTTTCCAGTTTTTAAAAAATAAGTGAACTAGAACCCTGAATAAAGTTAAACTTGGAATAAATTTTAGAGACACCTGGAATCAATTTTTGTTGGGCTTGATTTTTTAGGAAGACCTGAATTAAAGTCCGTTTAATTTTTGCTTGGACTAATTTGGGGTTAATTTGGACTGATGAGTTTTTTCTGGTTGATGAATTTTTGATATATTACTTAAAAGAGAAAGAGGAAGAAAAGAAAGGATTGAATTAACTTGGACTCTTTGAAATTTTGATGGAATTGATTAATTTGGATTAAATTGGAAATTCGAATAACATGGACTATTGAAATTAAACTGTTGATAGGACTATTTGGTTGGACCATGTGAACTACCTTGACCACTTGGGTCATGTTTTTTTCTTTTTTTATTCCCTTATTGGATTAATTAGATAAATTTGGATATTTTGATCTCTAGCCTACTTTTTTTACTTTAGGCTGCAAGCTGCTTATATTTTTCCTTCCACTTCCCCCCCTTTCCCCCTCTTTTTCTTTTTAAGGGGAGGGGGAGGAGAAAGAGAAAGAAGAAGGGAAAAGAAAAAAGGAGAAAACCAACCAAACCAAACAAATTAATTTGATTAAAGTAAGATTGGATTTGAGTGTATCTAACATTGTTTAGTATTGTATGGGATTAAAAAGAATTAATATTTTTTGATTTAATTTGTAGATAACTGCCCCCTATAGAGTTGTTGTATAGCTGTGGTGTTGTCTTTTCCTTTTCAATATTTTTTTAGAAGTGAAGTAAGTGGAAAGAAAATAAAAAATGAGGTAGTTTAAGTAATTTGATAGTTGATTGGATGAGTCGTCGTGGATGAGGAAAGGAAAAGAAGGGAGTTTGGGTAAGAGCAGAAACGGAGACCTCTTCCGATAGGAGTTATAAAAGATTGGTAAGGATGGAAGAAGAGAGTAAGGGAAGATTTTGCATCAGGAGTTAAAGGAAGCGGAAGAACAGGAGAAGGTGAAGAAAATATTATAACAGCAACCACAGCAGTAGCAGCAGCAACAGCAACAACAAAAAAGAGTAAAAGACGCAGAGGGCCCTAAGAGTGAATATGGAAAAAAATAGAGAAAGACTGGACAATATGGAGTCTAATATACAAATTGGATTACAAAAAGATCTGCAGAAACTGGAAGAAAAGCGGCGTAAAGATAAGAAGGAGCTTTTGAAAGGGCAACAAAATCTTCTGGAAATGATGGCTGACTTTATTAAAAATGTGAATATTGGTTTTGAGGAACTAAAAAAGAACAGGATGGTCTTTAAAAAGAACAGGATGAGATTTAAAAAGAGCAGAAAGAAGCAAAGTCAGAAGTCACACCTATGAAGGAAAAGGAGAAAGAGAGTGATATTAAGGTGGGAAGTCAAGAGAAAAGGTTGGATCAGGTGGAGGAACAGTTGAGGTGCCCCAATTGTTGCCTGAGAGGACCTCTGACCAGCTTAAAATCAGAATATTGACATGGTTGAATGGGTTAGATTTGGGGGGAAAATTGGTCCAGAAGACAGTGTAAGTGTATATCATTTAGGCCCAAGAAAGAGTAAAACAGGTACCAGAAACGTGTTGATGAAATTTGCTAATGTGTCAGACAAATTGAATATAATGGCTTTTACAGTATTTTTTTTTAAAAAAAACAGGGTCAAGTGCGCTAAAGATGGATGGAGCTAATATTGAAATTTACAATGATATAGCTGTGGAATAGAGAATATGGAGACAAACAATGAAGCCGGCAACAAAGAGATTGATTGACAAGGGTATAAGATACAATTGGAAATTTCCCAAACAACTAAGTTTTTTCCATCTACGTACACGTGTTGTGATTGGTCAGGGTTCATTTGTTTTGGATATCATGGTGGGAGCAAAGTTGCTGGGAAATGGAACCAAGGAAAGGGAAGCCTTTAAAGAAGAATTAATTGTTTCTGGAGGCTATATACCATCTGATTAAAATAAAAATGAGGAAGAGCTCAAAGGAGCAGAAGGTGGAAGTTAAATACTCAAAACATTTTGAATGCAGCTGACAGGAATCATCATAGTTTAAACCAATATGATTTTTTTTGTACTTGCCATGCCTACCCCTTCTGATATTTCTTTATTTAGTTTTAGCTTTTTTATAAAAGGGCAAAGGGGGTGAGATTTGTTTTTTATGTAGGGAGGAGGGATTATGTTTAAATGTGGGGGGGAGGTGCACGTCCCTTAAAATTCAACACTGGAGATCGAGCATACTTATGTATGTACAGTAGTTTGCTTATTTTCTTTGTTATTGTTGGTATTTTTGTTATCTTATAATTCTTTAAAATCTCAATAAAAATATTTTAAAAACAACAACAAATGCAGCTTAGACTAGAGAGAGTTCCCAAAACAGGGTTGTGAATACCTTTTTAGACCTCTAAAATTGTAATCTCAGATCCTTGAAAAACTCTATCATGTTAGGCACTGCAGAACTTGTGGAGAAGGGGAAAAACAGAAGAGTCTAACAATCCAAGGATGTTGAAACTGCAGGATCTGTAATTAAAATTACAAGGTAGAGAACTGTGAATGTAAAGAATCAACTTTAGGTACAGTGCTTTGAGATTTCAACTTAGGAGATGGAGAATCAGCTTTCTTTCTTACTGGGCATTCAATGAATTCTCCCTTGCCTTCTGTTGAAGCACATGGGTTCTTTTCCACTAGAAGCAGAATTCCCAAGAAAATGATAACCCTCCTAATCGGAAAAGCTGGAGATCAGTTTCAGATGACAGAACTAGGCAAACAGTGTCACTAAGTGAGATATGTTTTACTGCGTTCTCAGCACCAATATTGCTAGAATATTTGCTGTTCCTGAGTTCAAGTGGTCAGCAGCATAGGCTGTATGATTAAAGCCAAGGGACAGGTTATTTCTCTGGAATAGCTGTTCTGACAAATTGGATATTTGGACACATAGGATGCATTCAGATACATGGAGACAGTAGTTCACTTAATTTAATTTTGCTTTCCCTCAATTTAGTTTTGGCTGGGCAGGAAATGAAATACACTTTCATCTAATTCTAGTCAAGTTCTCCCTCTGGTATACTCCATCCCTATGGAATGATTACAGATCTAAATGAAATAGGCAACCACATGAGCTTGTGAATGGCTTGGTTCATGGGTCATATTACGTCATGAATGATTGACTGAAAAGTATTCTCCTTAGGCTGTTAGAATAAGTACAACAGTAAGCCAAGCACACTTGGGTACCTTGCCCATTTCATGACCTTTGTTACTGATCACTTCCTCCTTAGGTCACTCCTCATTACCTTTGAAGGAATAATTTCTTGTTCTTTGTCCTTTTATTCCCCTCTCCATTAGAAAACCAGTTATCCACAAGAGTGTCTTGTTGTCAGCCTTCTGCACATTTGCATATCTACAAGCCAGGTGCAGGTTCCTGTGTTTTCAAGTCTAGGCTTTGTTATGAATGTTTTTTAAACAATAAATATAAGGGTTTTTTCTTTAACTTTACCATGAATATATGGAGTGAATACTCCTGAACTGTAGCCATACACAACTGACTAGACTGATGAACTCATAACATAAGTATCACAGACTTCTGCTAAATAAAAAGTTGAAGTGCCTTTTTTAAAATTTCAGTAACAGTTCCTCAAGTCTAGAGCATGGCAACATTGATGGTAGCATGTTAACACAAATAACCAGAGAAATTCAATTTGTTTGCCTTAAAACATTATAGTACACATACAGAATCAATTGGTTGTTTTAAGTGTTGGGTACTTGATGTGATGGGACAGGACTGGGTTGTCACTGTCCACTGCTTGCCACAGAAGATTGCATGGTGAACATCCCATATAGTGTCATCTGGGGAAGTGAGCAAGTGATGCCACTTCTTTCCTTTAACCCCCAATTCCTGCTCACTCCACAAGTTCTGAGCAATGTTCATGGGCCATTGCAAGACATTTTTTCTGTCTGAGGTGAAGAAGAAGATGGTAGCCTCTCTTACTCCATATACTATAATGGATCAGACTAGGACAACTGAATCCTTCTTCAGCACTGGCACTGAAAGAACTTTGTCTACTACACCTGGAGGCATTAACTAACTCAGCTTTCTTTCTCTCTCTTTCTCAGTCTCTTCCATTCCCTTCTTTTCCTTTTCTTTCCCTTTGTAAAAATAACTCGTATAACTCCGCATCCCTCACAGCTAGTAGCTATACTAGGCGGGTAATTCTGGGAACTGTGGGCCTAGAAAGTAATGTTTTGAGGTTCTTGCTTAGTGGGCACAGAATAGGCCATGTAGTACACATACTCAAATAGCCTGCTGTTATATGCCAGCATTTGCTGCTTGAGTCAGCTATCTCTGTCTGCCTAAGAGCAGGGCCAGCACTGCAACAAGCTGTAGAGAAAGGGCAGTTTTCATTTCAACTAGGGTTCATTCCTTCCACACTATTCTTCAAAAGGCAAGATTGTGGACTAAGTGAGGTAGCATGTCCACCGCATACAGGCGGCAACAGAAGAGTACTATATGCACAGCAAATTGAAGCAGAACTTTTACCCTTCTTACAGTCCTCACCCAGTCTGGCTACCTCTACCTACAGCCCTTCCATTTTACCTGTTCCTTGTCTCCCGGGTTAACTTCGTATGGCTTCTCTAACAGACAGTTACAAAATATTCCAGAGCAGCCCTTATAGATCATCATTTGGATTCATATAACTTTATCATGGCATTTTGGGGCCAATAAATATCTAATTTATTCATTTGGTTGACATGAGATTTCTGGGAGGAAAGGGAGTATAGAAAACAGGATTAGTAGGCAAGTGGAAAATCACTGTGATTTCTGAAAAAACACTTCTCATTCTGAAAAGTAATACAGATCCAGTAATCCAAAAAAAAACACATACAGCTATACACAAATACATGCATACATGTAATCATGACTATCTCATAAAGATTCCAACCTACCTGTTAGGCTATTCTTCCTGCTGTAGTATTACACTAATATGGTATGTGAAGGTTAGCAATATAAGAATGATATGAAAAATTATCTCATTCAAGGAGAGCATGACACAAGAAACTGTTCAGACACAGTTCCTATCTTGGAGCCATATCTAAGTCAATAGGTAATAAATTTGAATCACTAAGTGTTTTAAAGTATTAATAATGGAATACATAATCATAGGATAAGGTGTTGTATGATATATGATTAAATATGATACCAAACTTACTCCTTTCTTCTTTCACTTCTCTTTTATAAACATTCCTATCCATTATACTGTGTTAAATATAACTTTAGTTCTCTCTATATATAATGCACGAACTATTCCCAATGACTGTTTTGCTGCTGATGCTGTTAAACCTTAAACATCATTTTATAGAGGTTCATTTTTCTTCTGCATTGTCCACCTTATCTAGTCATTAAGAGTCAAGGAAAAGCATGGCAGGAAATGTGTAACATTTAATACCAGATTTGCTTCTCTGCAAGCAGCAGTGATGTTCCAAGCATCTTTCTGATGTGTCATTTAAAGGAAGACAGCTACTAATTGAATGAGCTGTGACTTGAAGTATTTGCAGCCCTTTAATAATTCATCTAACATCGCACACCATAAAACACCAGCTTAGCGGAAATGATCCGAGAGAAGGAAATCATCGAGGCTTTGTGCAGCCCCTGATATTTTTTTTAAAAAATGCTGCTTTTTTGGTGATCGTCTAATTCCTTCCCCCAACCAGATTTTTTTTTTTAAAAAAAAAAATGACACTTGCTAGCAAATATATCTCTTCAAGACATTCTATGGTGCTCTAATGGCCTGATTGTTAAAATAACAGATGGATTAGCTAATTAAATTACATTTTAATTTAATCTGTTTGGAGGGTGTCTAGCCCATCCTTTTTCCTGAATGCGCAAGGAAATAAGGGACATCTCATTTTATCCCCAAGCAATAACATGGTAGGAAAGCAGATTCATGAAGTCAGGAAATAAGGAGGATGCTAAATGCTCTGTCAGCATATGGTCACGGTCCAGATTCATGTGTGCCATGAATACTGAGGTGCAAGTTAAGTTTGCCTGTGCTGATAAGTAATTAAAGTTATTGGCCTCTGCTTGTGGTAAAGCCTTTCAGGGAAATGGACCATGTACCTCCAAGACTATTCTTGTGGCTTTTGGCCACTCTTAGACCCTGTGATACTCCTATCCCTGCTGCCAGAAAAAGGGAAATGGCAGGAAAGGGATAATTGCCAGCACTATGATTCATTTTCTAAGCAAAATACTATCCTCTCTTCTTTGTTACAAATAATAAGTGGTTTTGGAAATTGACTTTGAAGCATTGCCTGATTTGTTTTCACTATGTTTTTTAAAAAATCATTTTTGTTGCATTTGAATCATTGGAGATGGTTTAAGAATGATGGGGGAGAAACTAAAGCATACAAATGGGGGGGGGGGGGGGAATAAGCTCAAATGAAGAATTGGAAACAAATTATCCAAATTTAACAAGGGAGAGAGAGACAGGAAAAAAAGAGCAACAATAACAGTTTCATTCTTAAAAGTCCCAGTACTGTATAGTAAACAAAAGTCATTAAGCATGCATTTCTACAAAACAAGATCAAATATACAGATACGGATCCCTGTGTGCTCTTCTTCTGCCATATCTGATTCTGAATATTGGCGATCATCATGACCATGAAGACTGTCCTGTGAATATAATGCCATTGCCTTTCATCTGCCTTCCGCATCACAGCATGACACCTGTACCACTGGTCCAGCTCCATGAGTCACTGTCTGGTCCTGACCCCTTTTGTCATGCAAAGTCCTCCTCAGCCCCAGGCCAGTGTTGATGAAACCACTGCCCTCCATCCAGATGGATTCAAGTATCTAGCCACCATAAAACATCTGTCCCTTTTTGCATTAAGTGCCACCCAGTTGCTTCTGATTTATGGTGACCCTAATAGGTTTACAAGATATGTGACTTGTTTAAGGATTGATTTTACCAGTGTCACCCCCACTGTGAGTTCAGTTTCAGTGGTTGTGCAGCTCTGGAATCCAGGTCCCCTAAGACATAATATATTTTGTAATTGTGATTGGGGATTTCTTGAAATGTTTTCGAAATGTTTTTTATGATGAGATATTTTGTAACGTGATATTTTGTAATTGTAATTGGGGATTTGTTGAAATGTTTTTGAAGTATTTTTGTGACGTGACATTTTGCAATGTGATATTTTGAATGTGATCTATTGTTTCTTTGTAAGCTGCCCAGAGTCGCTTTGGGAGTGGGGTGGCATATAAATTGAACAATACAATAATCTGACATCCTGTCCACTACACTGGTTGGCAGTGACAGGTAGATAGGTTAAGTAGATGTATCCTTGCAAAATTCAAAGACTGGTCCATTACAGAATAACATGCATAGTATAGTAATAAAAGCTATAGCATCATCCCACCAGAAAGAGACCATAATTGCATGCTTTAAAAGAGTCGTCAAGTGTGCTGCTTCACCAACAATTCAGAGCTTTAAAAAAATAAAAAAATAAATCACTGTAATGGCTAACATTCACATAATTTTCTGCTGAATAAGCTGCAGATTTACCTCCTCAGTCACAGGAAGTATAGAAGCCAAAGACAAAACAGGACAATACATTCTTCATTCCATACTTGCCTGCAACTGTTTGTTTCATGTATATTGGCCATCTTTGAATAATTATAAATATATTTAAGAGTTTCCTTTTTTGTACTGATTCTACACATATGTCTACAATTAGAGGAGATATGCTGAAGCATCAATAAAAGCTGGAAATGTAAATACTGCCATTTGGCAAATTGTACCTAGCCATCAGGTTAGAAAATGGGAGACATTCATCATTTTGACCAACTAATTGATTTAATATGTCTAACCATACCTTCCAGAAAAGCAACTTCTTCCTAATTTTCAATTCTGAATTGTCCCATAAAGTTAATTTTGAATGAGAAAATGGATGAAATTGTGATTGCCACAATATTAAACATCAGAGATTTCTAAATTCTGGAATTATGTGGCGAGCAAAATTAGCACTAACAGACTCAATTCCTAACACTGTCCTTTTAGAAAGAGGCATCAAACTGGAAGATTGAAGAACAACCCAGGACAGGGCATTCATCAAAATGAAGACACCCCATCAGTTAATTAATGTCCATGAGAAGACTCAGTGGTATAATCTAAGGTTAGGAAGGCCAAATCTTTCATTGTTAAACAAACCTTGCACCCATTTCAAGGAAATAGGTGATGGTGAGAAAATGCATACAAATTTCTGGAACAGAGTATGAATTGTATTCAAATATTTGCAAGGTACAGTATATGTAAAAAAACAATTCCCATGAGCACATAGACTGCCTGTGGCATAATGATCCTTTTCAAAGTGTTAACTTAACTCCATAGGGTCAGGATTAAATAGGCACATCTCTGCAGATCCAAATATATTTCATCAGTTACTTTAATTAAAGTTAGCATTATCATTTCTGAGAGATATAATAACTTGTGGGCAAAAGCAAAAATGCTAGTCTGCAAATACAGATTCCCCCCCCCCCTTTGTGTCCCAACTAAACCCTAAACTGCCAAAATGAAGCCATTTTCTTAGCTTTGTCATTGCCCAGACCCAAGTCCTCATCAGTGCATGTCTCTGGCAGTAATCGGCAAACCAGTAAATGAGCTAGGATGTGTCTCTCTCCACATTCACACCATGTGTTGTTGTCTTCCAGCAGCCCCCACTTGAATGTGTTGGTCTTGCATTTAGGGACTCCAACCCTCAAACAAGTGACATAGGAGAGGTTAAGTTCCTCAGCTATATCCTCCTTTAATGTTATTCTTTGTTCAGTGATCTCCTTCCTCCATCTTCTAATTTGGTTTTGCTCTTGTGTACCCTCAAGAATGTTTGTTCTTGCCATAAAGCTCTTCCTGGATCTGAGGCTCATATCCATTCAGAGAATGTCAAAGTTCATTCTCTTGCTTAGTTCTCTCAGTGTACACTGTTACTTCTCTCCTTATTTTAGGTAGAGAGATATCAACAAGAGGATATATATTTCAACTGGTGTAGGTTTGAGGCATCCTGTCATTATATGCATGGCTTCATTAACAGTGATTTAACCTGTTTTGCATGTGTGGATGAACTCCATACTGGGGCAGCATAATCTGCTGCAGAGGCGCTCAGGGCCAAAGCTTTGATGCCTCTTGTTCTGTTGGCATCATCTCTAATTTTGACCAATTCATAGAACAGCCAGACATAATCTTTAAGGGTATTTAATTCCATTATCATAGCATTGTTCGTTCATTCATTCATTCTTATTTGTAGACCGTTTTTGTCCCCATGAGAAAATTCAAGGTGGCAAGTACCATTAAAAGCATAATAAATAACACATTTAAACAACTAACCTATCAAAATAATTAATAATTAAAATAATAAAATCTATTAAATCTGACTCCACAGCTGTGAGAGTTGCAGATTTTACATAAACTATACAGGATAAGTAGGATCTCTGTGGATTATACTAGATTTCAGAGCCAAGTGCACCAAATAGACCAGGTTTTCTCAAGGTTTTCATGTTACAGGCCTGACCACACCTCGTGGACTGCTGATCGGGCCGGTCACGTGGTTCCTCCCACATGGAAGTGGAAGTAAAATGTGTGCCGCGGATGCGCAGAACACATTTTAATTCCACTTCCGGGATTGGCGAAGATGTTAGGGGCCGGATTTGGCCCACGGGCCGTAGGTTGAGAATGCCTGAAATAGATTGTATCTTCTGCACCTGATATTAAAGGTAAAGGTAATAGTCTCCTTTGCTTGAAAGCCAATCATATGGAATTCTAGGAAGTGGTCTCATCTCCATTTACAGCCAAAGAGCCAGTGCTGTCTGTGTCTGCAGATGTTTCTGTGGTCATGTGACAGGTGTGACGAGATACACGGAAATGCTGTTACCTTTCCTGCTGAACTGATACTTATTTATTTACTTGCAAGTTCTTGCATTTGAACTGCTAAGTTAATTGGATGTGGTTGCATGTTATGATCCACAAGAAATACAGACACTTATATGGAGCAACATGGCCTGAAGAGGAGCTCAATAGTTTCATACAAGCAAGTCTTCCCTTCCTCTAATGATCTTTTTATGACCCACAATAACGGGAACAATGTTCCCATTGCTTGCTTGACAAAAATCTCCCTAAAACAAACAGGTATTAAAGGCACAGCAACCCTTACCACCTTTTTGGTGGCCACCCTATGTTAATCCCTGACAAGCCCTGGGACATGTTGTCAGATGGCCATTTCCTCAATACTGTTATCTATTAAGGCATGTCTATAAATTCCACACATTTCATTACATAGGGAGACAAGATGAAAGGAACTGTATTGATGCACATTTGTCTTTAGAGCAGGAAATCATTTGGTCCGAATTGGAAAATGTGTTCTACAGACTGAACAATATAGTCTGCTGGTCAATGAAGATTACTGGCACAGCTTGGCTACAATCCAGCAGACAGCTACTTATTTATTTATTATTTCCATTTCTATACCCTCCCATTAGTGTTCTCACTTGCTGGGCAGTTTACAATATATAATAAAATCACACCATAAAATCACCGTATAATAAATATAATAAAAATACAAGTACAATAAACAGTTACACAGGCTCCTTGATTGCTGTAATGCACTCTATGGAGGGATGCCTGTGAAGATGGCACAGAAGCTGCAGTAGGTGCCAAATGTGGCTGCAAGACTGGTGTCAGGGTTGTGTAGATGTTTTGGGCCACTTCTGCTTCGGGGAGCAGCAAGGGCAGCATAGGCTGGATGATGTGGCATTGTGGGCTGGATCCGGCCCACAGGCTGTAGTTTGGGCACCCCTGGACTACATGGTCAGATGGGTGGGATATAAATTTAAATAATACAATATAAATCCTGTGTGCCACCGAGCCCCAGGAGCCGCCCCAACATCTTCGGCTCCCTCCTCTGGCCCACCTGGTCAGGGGAGGTGGGAGCTCAGCTGAAATTGTTTCCCATGGCGGGGCTATGAATAGCCGCTGCCACCAAGCCCCGGGAGCCACCTCAACATCTTCAGCTCCCTCCTCTGGTCCACCCGGTCAGGGTTGGTGGGAGCTCAGCTGAGACGTTTTCCCGCAGTGGTTCTTCCCTGGCTCCGTCATGACCTTTGAGCCATAGGGCTCCGTTGTGGACATTTTGAACCAGGTTTTTTTTGCGGACATTAGGGAGTCGAAGGTATTGTGCAATCAACTTTGTGATTTCCGTATTTCGATGGTGTTCTGTATAATCTGTATTTGTTCTGTAATCTGTGTAAAATGATTATTGTATTTTTTTTGGTATTTTTGTTAACTCTTTTTCTTATCTGTAATTGTATTGCATTATGAACTGTGTTGTATTGTATTTTACTTATGTTGTATGCTGCCTCGAGTTGCACGTAGTGTCGAGTGAGGCAAGATATAATAATAATAATAATAATAATAATTATTATTATATATATATATATATAAAATGCTCCTGCCCCCATGATTCCCCATGCTTTAGCTAACACCACTTTTATGCACGCCTCCTCAAAATTAATACTTACTTGTTTCAACCAAGCTTATTCCAAGGTAAGTGTATAGTATATAAAACTGACACCCAAGCTGTTGTTTACCTTTGCTCCCTAAAGAGTTTCAGAGAAGGTGTTAGTCCTCTACATGGTGTTTTAACCTCATCTGTAAAAGTCAGGGCTCTTCTTCAAGGAGCCTGCAGGAGGGGGGGGGGGGAGGAAGACTGACTGCTGAAATGCAAGGAGAGAGATGGAGACAAAGGGAAGATATGACTAAGTATGCATTAAGATGCATATCGTCTGCTCATTTCAGCTGCAGATACTAATTAAAAGGTTAAACAAGAGGAGAAATGGAAAAGGAGAATTTCGATTGAGAGCCTGAGAGAAGCTTATGGACTCATGGCAATTGGCTGCTGCAGTTAATACTACTGCACTTATGTCAGTGCAAATGACCAAGAGGATTTGGCCTCTCAGTTTGAAAACTTCAAAGCAAGCCTTGCTCCTGGCTTTTTCTCCATCATCCTCCCTGTCATGTATACGATTGTCCAGTGATCACTCTGGTAGTCATTCGTAGACAAAGGAAAGAATATATGTGGTGTAGGACTAGAGTTTGTTGCTCAGAGGCAAGAATTCATTGCTTAGCAAGTAGGCATTAGGGTAGGTAACAGTGATCCTTGTGATGTTTTTGGGCTGCAACTTCTCCTAGGTGTGCTATCAGGGTCAATGGGAACTGCAGGCCAAAAACATCTGGAGCATGTCCACATTTGCCCACCCTTGATGTAGCAGGTCCTAGTTTTAATTATTAGCATCTCCATTCAGAGCTACAGCCTAGTGCACACTTACATGGATATAAGTTCCTCTGAGTAAAGTGGCTTTTACTTTGCAGTAAGTGTGAACAGGATGGCATCGCATGATGTGATGTTGGGAATTGACTCCTGATGCAGTTAAGAAGAGATGACACAATACTAGGTGGAACAATATACCCAGCTTCACTACTGACTATTATCTGACAATGAATCCGGATCTAAGTTTATGAAGAAAGAAGAAGATTTCTTAAAATAAATAATAGAGTCAACCCTCACATAACAATGCATTTGGATAGCATCATTTTCACTTAACAACGCATCGTTATGCACCACGTGTTCCCCCGCATAACAATGTTTTTAGTGTCGTTGTCTGGACAACAATGCTAAAATAACCATCATTATCCGGACAATGACACTAAAAACGTCGTTATGCAGGAAACTCCATAGAAACCCGCATAACAACAAAAATCGCTTACCAACGCTACTTGGGGAACCAAGTAACGTCATTATGCGAGGGTCTACTGTACTTGAATGCCATCAAGTCAGTTACGACTTACAGTATATCTTTCCAAGGTTTTCTAAGTAGGGAATACACAGAAAAATATCATTTCCTTCTTCTGGGGATATTTTGGAATGATGCAGGCTTGCCCAAAGCAACACTGGTTAACTCTTCTCCGAGGAGATGCAGTGGAGAATTGAACTCCCAACCAGAAACTTAAACCACTGGGCTGATAACTTAAAACCAGTCCCCACATCTCTCGTTCCTTTGGACAAAGAATAATAACTCAGCAACTGAAAAGATTTAGACTTAAGTCTCAAAAGAAAGTCAGCATTCCAGTAGGAGTAAAACACCTCAAGCTTCCTTCACCAAGGTAAAACTCTCCCTTGTTCGAAAGCCACTTGTGTCTGATGATGCTCATCTCTGTTTAAAGCCAAAGAGCCAGTGCTGTCTGCATCTCCAGACATTTCCATGGTCAGGTGGCAGGTATGACTGGATGCCAAAGCACATAGAACATTGTTACCTTTTCCACCAAAGTGGTACCTTTATATTGACTTGCAATTTCTTGCTTTCAAACTGCTAGGTTGGCAGGAGCTGGGAAAGACGACCTGAGCTAACTCCGTCATGTAGCTCTCACGTCTAGAACTGCCAACCTTCTGGTCATCAAGCTCAGCATCTTAACCACTAAGCGACTGCGACCCTTTTCAGAAACTATACTCTTCTAAAATGGGAGCGTAGGGAATAAATGTTGCTAGGTTTATACAAGACAGTCTCTAGAAACTCATGAATTATATCTACTTCTTACATATTTACCCATGTTTGATGTTCAGAGATTTATATGCAGCAGCCAGCATAACAGGACAAACACAACTTTATTTTGGGAATTAAACATGGAGAGCAATGGCGCATCAGCGCCTATATATACAATACAGAAAAGATACATTCGGGCGGGAAGCAACTGGATTGGTTTGGGAGAACAGTGGGGGGATCGTGGGGTGACAGAGACTGTGAAGCCTTTCACGCTTCTCGTTAGAAAGGGCGGGAATCCAAGTCCCGCAAGAGCTCAGTTCTAAGAAGAACCCAAAATGGAGGATCACCCAATCCCAACAATTAAATACAAACTGTTAAGCAATACATTCAGTTACATACACAACACCATGAGAGTTCTTTTATTCTGAAAGGCCATCTAAAAATTACACATTCACCATAGCCACGTACCAATTTACTTTCTCCAGAGAGCAAAATTATAGTTATCACCCTATTTCTTACTTAAACACATTTCTACTTTATATAACAGTTTTTAACTTTCAAGTAAGAGGCAGTGTTCAAACTCCCAGTCATCTTATTCTTATTACGTACATGTTTGCCAATATATTTGGTTTTCAAATGGAGTGCTGAATTTTCTGGCTAAAACGAGCAAACTGTAAAATTCCACCACATGGTTTCAGAATAGAATTAAATGGGATATTCATGACTGAAATCTCCAATGGCTTTTTGAGAAGGGTTTGCGGTTACTAATTAAGAGGCTTACGTGGCTGCTTTGAACATCAGAAAAGTGGTGCTGTGAAAGGAGATCAGCCCACTACCACCAGCAGCTGTTAATCACTGCATGGTTTCCCTCTGCAGTTAAAAGCAGCTGGGAAGTTGATAATATATAGCAGGGACATAGCAAAGGAGGAAAGATTTTGCCATCTTTCTTTCCCCCAGTGCCAATTTTCACAGACTTCCAAAAAGTTCCTTTTCTGGGCATAGTGGCTAGGGAATTCTGGGAGCTGCCATCCAAAAAAAGAATTTTTATCGAGCCTTGCTTTAGCATGGTAACCCCAACCTAAACTGTCTATCCCAAAAGACATTGTAAGCATGGGTTATTGAAAGCCAGTGAGTAGCGAAGAAAGACGCCATGTGTATGTTTTTCATTGGTTAAGTCACACGTTTCTACATCATTGGTTGAAATCCAGTAGTAAGCCACAACTAGGACAGACCCACTGAATCATGGGGAATTTAGTGAGTCAACTCACCATTAAATGCCATTTATACAATAGGCCTAGTTGTGACTTACTACTGGATTCAGCTGTTGTGTCATTTTCATATGTAGCTTTCCCAATGTTACATTTACTCTTGTAATCAATTTTCTAAGAGATATGGTTTTGATCTGCAAGGTTCTTTAATCTATGCTGTATAGTAAATAAAGTTAATGTAAAACCCAGATTGAAATCCTCACTCAGCCATGAAGCTCACCGGATACCTTTGGGCCAGTCGCATCCTTTCTCAGATTAGCCTGCCTCAAAGGCTTGTTTTTCCCCTCAAAGATAAAATGGGAAGAGGAATTGTTCATGTACACACACTCCTTGGCAAAAAGGTAGAATGGAAAGAATAGGAATAATACAAAGGATGGAAAGATTAAGTTTGTCTGCAATTTCTGATCCAAGAATTGGAATGCAAAATGTGAAGTTATGAGTAATCTGAGTTGTGATTTGTGTGTTACTCTCAGAAGTGTGAATTTACTAGATGAATCAATAAAGTTGTATTTTATGTATTTCTCTCCCAGCAGAATGCAAATGCTAAATGCAAACTGATGGAATCAGATCTAAAAACTCAGTCTCATTCAAGAATAGCTTAAGATACATAGCACATGACAAATTTACTTTCAAGAATCTTACATGGGGAGAGGATGTTGGCAACTGTATAGCAATTCTTTGGATCTTTTTGGCCTCTAGCATCCAGTGGTGTACTTCTGCTGGATCTAAATGCTTCTATCAGACATGGCCATTGTATTTCCATCGTGCAGCTGCCAATGCACACTGAACATCTGCTCAAGAAAGTTGTAAACCAGACCCATTGCTCCTGAAAAGAGATATGCCTGAGACTAAACATCCAAAGACATTTGAGATCTATCTACCTTTATATATGATAGTCAAGGTCCATTAAAATTAGACCTGCTCTTGTCTATAGGGGGAAATCTCTTTCTTTGTGTGACAGCCTTTTGAGAACGCCATTCATGACCACTTTGCCAATCAAACTTAAGAGATTCTAGGAGCTGTTGTGCAAAGGAAGTTACTTTTCCAAGTTCTGCTCTATCTCCTTGATGACATTTTAGTTCATCCTAATAAAGCTATTGCCAAAATGCCACATTTAAGTACAAACAATATAGGTTATGGCAAAGGGCCTCAAATTACAAGGCACCTCTAAATACAAACAAAATTCCTGTCCAAAATATCAAGTTTTTACATATCTGTTTGGAAAAAATTCAGGAAACATGGAAAACGGAGTATAAAACAGATTACAATGGAACCTAGGTTGATGTAATTAATGTGTTCTCCAGGATGTTTCTTACAGCGAAAATTACTTTAACCAAATTTCCCATAGGAATGCTTTATTTATTTATTTAGATTTCTATACCTCCCACATGGGTGTTATCCTACCCTGGGCAGTGAACAACAGAAAATGAATAACAACAATACCCACAACAAATCAAAACCCACCACCAACAAATGCATCATAGACTAAAATAAAATAAAATAAAAATAATTGGTGTCAGAGGGCATCAGTATTAAAACTAACTGTCTAATTTATCAATAGTGGAGCAACACCATGAAAGGCCTCCTTGAAGAAGAACATTTTAAAATGTTTTTTAAAGGTAGCCAGTGATGGGGAATTTTTAAGGGTAGCCAGTGATGAAAACCAAAATACATTAACCGAAACACAGTTTCCCATAGGAATGCATTGAACACCAATTCATCCATTCTGAAAAAAATTCCATAAACTGAGCCACTATTTTCTATGGGTTTCCTTTTGTTATGTGATGTTTATGTTAACTGAGCCGTTTGCTAACTGAGTTTCCACTGTACAGTACATCATTATGGTATAGCAAAAATTTCCTGCACAGCAACATTATTTGACATATTGTGTTGATAAGTCAGTACAGAAATACTATAACTTATATTAACAATTTCTTTGCCCTTGTTTGGCATTTGTCAGACAACACTAATGGCAATGGATATGAGCTTCAAACTTACCTAGGTTCTTGTACATTTGCAAACATAAAACTTTGTTGTTTCTGCTTTTGTTATCCTTTCTGATAGATGCCAACAAATGGGCCTCCTGTCAATTTAGCAGTTCAAAAACATAAAATTGCAAGTACATAAATAGGTACCATTTTGGTGGGAAGGTAAACAGCATTCCATACACTCTGGGCGGTGAACAACAGAAACCACTGGAAAAGGTTGCCATAAGTCAGAATTGGCTTGACAGTACCTTGTTACTATTTTATGGGGGCTCTTATCCTTGATGTTGCTTTGGGCTTTAGAATGTCTTTATCTGTCCTTGATTGCTTTTCCCTTCATGGGCTAATGCAGATAGTGTTGGGTTTTCATTTTACACAGAACGATATACCATCTCTATGGTGCATGCTTCCTTCCTCTAGGTTCAAATTATTTGTTGTCAGCAGCAGAAGCAAAGAGATGCTCTGCACCTTTGAGCCACATCCTGTGCGTTGATCAGTTTTACTTTCACCCAGATTTTAATGTTTCAAACCATAAGTCGTTGGGGGCCTCTGTGTGTGTGTGTGTGTGTGTGTGTGTGTGTGTGTGTGTGTGTGTGTGTGTGTGTGTGTGTGTGTGTGTGTGTGTGTGTGTGTGTGTGTGTGTGTGTGTGTGTGTGTGTGTGAGAGAGAGAGAGAGAGAGAGAGAGAAATGAGGAACATTTCAGGGTGGGAGAAGCAACTGAATACACAGGGATTTGCCCTGTTATGCGAGCACTCAGATATTGTGACATTCTTTTGGTCCTGAATGTGAAGAAAGAAACAATTTGTGGTAAATATAGTGAATCAACTTCTCTGCCATCCCTATGAAAAACTGGATATTCCTGGGAAGCGGGGGACAGACCCATGTAAGACTTGCCTCCTTTTCAGTTGAACTCTTAAAAGCAGGCATCTTGGCTGCAACCTTTTCTATGCTGTCATCTTTTCAATTACACATTCATCTCCCTCAAGACCAGAGTCCAAGCTCATTCTGGCAAGAGCGCCCAACACAAAGCAAACACAGAGCCAGTCATCTTTGCGGCTGGAAGCAGCAACAGCGAAACCCGCTGGATAAATGTAAAGCTTATCATCCCATTTTGCAGCTGTTTCTATTGAGAACTATCAAAACATTTCAGCTGAAGCAGTAAATGCCATTTACAGAATTACTGAGATTTTTGATGTTCGATTTGGCAAAGAGGATTAGTTTCTTTTTCGCTGGATCTAGCTGTCTCATTCGCTTTCCTCTTGGGAATAAATTGTGGGACACTAAACGACTTTGGTTCATCACTATTTCTGGTCAACAGAGAAAGCTGTTTTTTTGCTGCTGGATATAAATCCCAAGGGGACTTAAGCAAAAGTAATAGAAATAATTATTACTCATTTAAAACCGTACATATTTCATCTTAATGCAGTTGAATAGGACTGGCTCACAGACTGATTTCAATGTCAGAGGCCTTGCTTTAGTTCCCTCTCAAAAATGAGAAAAGTTTTTTTTTCAAACTACAGGGATACTTTACTTTTTTAGGCTCTAAGATCGCTGCAGATGGTGACTACAGCCATGAAATAAAAAGGCAACTGATTCTTGGGAGGCAAGCTATGAGAAACCTGGAGAACATAGTTAAAAGTAGAGACATCACCTTGCAAACAAAAATTCGCATAGTCAAGGCAATGGTATTCCCAGTGGTAATATATGGTTGTGAGAGCTGGACCATTAGGAAAGCTGAGCGCAGAATAGATGCCTTTGAAATGTGGTGTTGGAGGACAGTGTTGAGAGTCCCCTGGACAGCAAGGAGAACAGATAGGTCAATGTTAGAAGAAATCAACCCTGACTGCTGCTTAGACGGTCAAATAGTAAAGATGAAGCTAAAGTACTTTGGACATCAAATGAGAAGAGAGGATTCACTTGAGAAAGCCTTGATGCTGGGAAAGGTTAAGGGCAAGAGAAGAAGGGGCGGCAGAGAATGAGATGGCTAAAGGTATTGTTGATGCCGTGGGCAGGTTGAGGAGGATGGTGGAGGACAGAGGTGTTTGGCAGGCAGTGGTCCATGGGGTCACAAAGGGTCAGAATCGACTGTGCGACTGAACAACAACAACACAGGGATACAGCCTAGTTTGACCTCCCCCAGACCGATAAGGTTCCCTACCAAGAGAGATATAGTGTCTAGGACTAGCTCTACTCCTAAGAAGCCTAATGGTTGCTAAGGCTAGAAACAGTCAATGCCAAGCCTCCATGGTGTTCTTCTGTGGCCAAACCTTTCCCCAGGGGTTCACCCAGCCTTCAACAGATCTGGGGACCACCCAGACTTTGCAGGAAAGGCAATTGGGGTACGGGCTAGCTAGTTAGTTTGGGGGAGGGACGCAAATCATAAAGCCTTGGCTGATGGCTATGATAGAAACAGGGCAAAAACCAAAGATGATGACTCTAAAGGAAATACACAATCCTCCGCTTCTGGCTGCGGATTAAGTTAGGCAAACAAGCCGCGCCAGACAGCAGAACAATTAGGTACCTGGAGTCAATACACATCGACTCCGAGATTAGGGCAGGAACAATGGGTTTTGCCAGCCCAAGGTAATTAGGTGCGAGTTGTCCATTAACCCCAGGGTAACTTTCAAGAGCTGGCATTGTAGCTGGACCACCAGAAATGCCACGTATGCAAGCCTTCTGTATTAGGGGGTCACACACATCCTACGCGCGCATCACCCCAAGGCATGGTAATAAATACGTGCCACCCGACCCAGATCAGGGCTGGACTTTACCGCATAATTGTCTCATGTGTCTTCCTTGTGGCCAGCCACTCCAACATCTGGCAGCCATTGCAACATCCTTCTGTATAGGTCTACAGGTGGGAAGACAAATCTCAGTGCGTGGTGCTGGAGGGATGAAAACGTGTATGTGAGAGAGGTAACTTTAAAGATTGTATCTTTCTCTCTCACGTACACCCATTCCTAGCTAGAACCTTGGCTCATGGTTCATCACAAAGATGTCTTTCTCTGTGGTGCTCTAGGTGGGATGAAGGATCCAAGTGCAACCCACTGACTCCTCATCTGCTTCCCTCATGCATAGCTGCTTTATATGCCGACAATCAAAGCATTGTGCCATGTAAAGAGCACTGGAATCATAACCCATGTGTCTACTTCATACCTGTCAACCCGCGGCTCCGGAAAAAATGGGACCTGCACAGATCGCTTGTGCGCAGGTCGCTTTCCATGCATGCGTGGAAGCGCTATGCCGCTTGCGCAGCCCCTACGCAAGCGGCGTAGCGCTTCCACACATGCATGGAAAGCGTTTCCCCCGCTGCCAAATTACGGGGTTTTGGCAGCGCGGGGCGGGTTATGATCCAGCGGGGGGGGGGGACTCCCCCTCCAGATATCCCTGTTCTGCCTTTATGACATCACCTATAACTATCTCCTGACCTTCAGTCTCAAGGAACCAGATGCTTCTGACCTGGAAACCCTACAAATTCTTTTGCCCATTTTTTTACTCATGTGCCACTTATGCCCCTCCTTAGTAAAGGCAGATCAAGACAAACTAGCCCATGTTTTGATTACTTCCATCCTATACACTTTCTATAGGGCAGCCAACTGTTCTAGCATGACCTTTTTGTGGAGTGGCTCACATTACACTGGCTTTTAATTTGCTGCATCAACTGCTTATTTGTTTCCAGGCACAATTCAAGGTGCTTTTATTTGTCTGCAAACCTTCAAATGCCTTGGGATCAAGATATCTGAAAGTTTGCTTACTCCATTTTATTTAGGAGAACTATGTAGACCAGTGGTTCCCAACATGGGAGCCATTCCCCACATGGGGGCTTTAATTCCCAGAATCCTAAATCAGTACATTAGCAGATCAGTGCTTTGGGGAATTGACTTAGGCTTCTAGGAATTGAAGTCCAAAAACCAAAGGTTGGGAAACACTGAGTAGACTAAACATCACATTTTGCTTAAGCATAAGAGAATGGTGAGATTTTTAGTTCATTGAACCTATCTGATCTTTAGCTAAGACAGATAACTTTAACATTTTGGTAATTTATTCTGTTTCTCAGCATAGCCGTTTCTCCAAGTGGAAAGCTGAAAAATGTATCTTGCTTGAGACGTTCAAGTTACTGCACTGAATACTGAATTTGCAGTTTAATAAGAACTCTGAAGAATTTTTATTAAAGAAAAATGTGAGTCTGACTAGATATCTATTCATCTGGAAAGGTATATATTTTAATTCATTTGAAATTGTTTCTATCCCAGATGGAAGAAACTCTTTGATGATTATTTTGCTCCTTTTAACATGTTTAATTTGCTCATGGTGGAATGGATGTTGGAACAAAGTGATTTTTAGAGGAAGAGCACCAATAAAATAGAATAGTTACTTAGCCTGTACTTCCATTTCCAAAACATAAAAAACAGCTGGAGTCACACACCTATCTAACCTTCTTCCAATCTATTCCAGTGAGGTTTAGATACTGCATAAAGAAAGCCCAAGTTGTTCTTACCTCCTTTTGATTGTTCACGTTATGAAGTAAGGAATACATATTTTTAAAATAATAGCAACACATGAAAGTATGCAGATCATAAATGCAATGGTTTGTTCTTTGTGTGGGTTTGTAGGTATTGTGAATCTCTAAAAAGCTATTTGCCAAGGTTTGATCCTTTTAGTTTGCATTTACAGTGCCTGGTGATTCAACGCTTGAGCCAATGGGTTTGTTACATGGAATTGTTTCTACTAACCTAATTAAAGGGGGGTGGGGGTGTTCTCCCCTTCCAATATTGCCCTCATGCAGAGCTGAACCCTTCAGAGGAAGTTTACAAATTTGGAGAGGGAAGAAGGGTGGAAGAAAGCCCTATTACAATAACAGATGCACTCCAATTTTTTTTACCTTTTTTTACCTTTGTGGGCAGGGCCAAATCTGTGGGCGGGGCCAACACAATGGGCTATGGATGTGGGCAAGGCTGGCCAGGTGGGTGTGGCCTGGGGAAATTTCTACTACCAGTTCTCCCGAACAGGACAAAATATGAATCACTGAATATGAACCACTGCTATATTGTTATAGCTTCAGCTTACTTTCACCCTTGCTCGAAAGCCAGTCATATCCAACTCTAGGGTTCAGTGCTCATCTTCATTTACAGCCAAAGGGCCAGCGCTGTCTGCGTCTGCAGGCATTTCCATGGATATGTGGCAGGCATGACTAAACACTGGAGTGCATGGAACACTATTTACCTTCCCACTGAAGTGGTACCTATCTACTTGCAATTTCTTGCTTTCATACTGCTAGGTTGGCAGGAGCTGGGACAGAGTCAGGAGCTCACTCCATCATGCAGCACTTGGGTCTTGAACTGTTGACCTGCCGACCTTCCAGTCATCAAGTTCAGAGTCTTAATCACTAAGCCACTGCAGTCCCTCTTCATGTCTAGGCCAGACTTTAAACTGCCAAAATCAAGCCACCTTGTTGTGAATTCATTCCTTAGTTCCTTCGCCTGACCTAGTGTGAGAAAGATTAGCCAGCACAACAAGGTTGCCATTGCCCAGGGTATGCCCAATTGCGGTTCAAAAATACCACAATCCCTTACTTCTGTTAAAATAGTTATATTCCATCCTATCTCAACAGATTTCATATCTGAAACAATTGAAACAGTTTAACTTAAAGTTACCTGTTGTGTTCTCAATAATATGCCTTTAACATATATATCATGTGTTCTCAATACTATGCTTTGTGTTCTCAATACTATGCCTTTAACTTATATATCAATGTAACCCGTTGCAATTAGGACGCAAGCTAATGACCACCTGGTGGCAATAGCGAGCGCCCAGCTCACAGGTCCCAATTCCCCAAGGAACCACAGCGCGGGAAGATTCCCGCCACTACCTCACCTGGACAAGAAGGGCGTGACCAGAAATGACGTCACGCCAACGGTAGCCAATGGGCTATCGTGGAGCCACATTCAAATGTATAACCACCGTATATATTGAGCTGCTCGTCCGCCATTACCTCATGTTCCCCCTGGCCACCATGCAATAAAGATGTGTTAAGCCAATCCTTCGGCTGTTCCTTTGTCTTGGTTCTCATACACTAAATTGGCGACGAGGATGGGATATGGCTTCCCACGAGACCAAGACACATGCGGGTTTCGACATCAACAAGCCGGAAGACTGGGAGCTCTTCGAAATGGACTTCCAAGATACGCTGGTGGTGTCCGACATTACGGACGAGGGAAAGAAGAGGGCCATCCTCACTCGGATGCTGGGAAATGCCGCCAAACGGGTATTGGTGGACCTAGTATCACCGAAGAAAGTGAGCGAGCTAACGGCCAAACAGCTTCTGAAGGTGATGCGCGACCATTTCCAGCCCACGGTCTCGATGTTTGCGGCTCGAGACGCGTTCTGGAAGAGAGTTCAAGCGCCTGGTGAGTCCATCGCCGCTTTTGCAGCGGCCCTGCGGTTGGCCGCCGGCCCATGTAAGTAGGAAAATCTGGAAATCACCCTCAGGGACCGCTTGCTGTGCGGCCTGTGGGATGAAGAGGTTCAGCGGAAACTGATGAACCAGGAGCCGCCCCCGACGCTACGCGAGGTCGTGAAGGCGGCCCAGGCCGCGGAGGCTACCAGGGCCGGAGTCAAGGGGTTCAGAGAAAGGCCCCCACAGCCCGACAAGGCAGCGGGCTCGGTGCAGGCGGCCAGGCGCATGCCAAAATCGTCCACGGAGAGTAGCGACGATGAGGACGTCCGGAAGGTGCGGAAGGACGGCCGACGCTGCGACAGCTGTGGAGCAGCCCATGACCGCATCAAGTGTCCGTTCCGGAAGGCCGAGTGCCACAACTGCGGACGCTGGGGACACATCGCCAAGGTCTGCAGACGGCGGCGCAGAGACCAGAAAGGCCCGTCAGACTGGCCGACGACGACCAAGGAGGGCGCCCGGCCCGCGAGGAAGCAGGACGGCGTAGGCCGCATCTCCGACAACAGCAGCGACGAGGGCCCCGTGTACAGCGTGTCCTTGGGACACCCACGTTATTTTGTCGAGGTACTGGTGCAAGGGGCCCCTGTTAGGATGGAGATAGACTCGGGTTCTTCCTACTCAATTATGTCCCAGCGGGAGTTCTTGGGAATTTCCCCCCACGTGCGCCCTAAGCTCAAAGCGTTGAGGTCCACGCTGCGGGACGTGCAGGGAAATAGCATTCCGGTGTTGGGGGTTGGAAAATTCAAGGTCCAATACAAGCAACACGCCGCGGAACTTCCCTTGGTTGTTCTAAAGGGGGGAAGTTGCAGCCTCCTCGGGACTCAATGGTTTAAGCCCCTGGGTTTGTTCATTGGGGGGGTGCATGCCGTCGGGACTGACCCAATACAGGAGGTGTGTGACGCGCACCCCGAAGTTTTCAAGAAAGGACTCAGAAAATTCAAGGGACCCCCAGTAGCGTTCGACCTGGACCCGGAGGTCCGCCCTATCAGACTCAAGCCGCGCAGAGTGCCTTTCGCACTAAAGGACAAGATAGAGGCGGAACTGGACAAATTGGTGGGCCAGGGGATTCTTGTTCCTGTTGATTCCGCGGAGTGGGAAACTCCGATTGTAACTGCGCTAAAGGCCAACGGGGAGGTTCGCATTTGCGCTGATTATAAGTGCACCATTAATAAGGCGATCCGCCCAAATGCGTATCCGGTGCCGGTAGTCAGCCACCTGTTGGCCAGGTTACATGGGGGAAAGTGTTTCGCCAAACTTGACCTAGCGCAAGCCTATCAGCAACTCTCAGTAACCCCAGCTGCAGCTGCTGCACAAACGATAGTCACTCATAAGGGGGCGTTCCAGGTGACGCGCCTACAGTTCGGCGTGAACTCGGCACCGGGTATTTTCCAGTCGCTCGTGGAACGCCTCTTAAAGGGACTGGAGGGGGTCTTGCCATACTTTGATGACATGTTGATAACGGGGGGAGCGAGGAGGAGTTGGCTGAAAGGCTGGACAAAGTGCTGGTGGTGTTCGAAAAGGCGGGGTTGAGGTTGCGGAGAGACAAATGCGTTTTTTTCGCCAAAGAGGTTGAGTTCTTAGGTTTCCGGGTGACCCCCGAGGGAATCAAACCCTCCAAATCAAAGGTAGCCGCCATTCGAAATGCCCCTCGCCCCACCTCCAAGCCCGAACTGCAGTCGTTCCTAGGGCTCTTAAACTTTTACCATTCCTTCCTGCCGCGGAAGGCATCGGTAGCAGAGCCACTTCACAAGCTACTTAAGAAGGACGAGGCATGGAAGTGGGGCGAGAGCCAGGAGAAGGCATTCAGTGACCTGAAACAACTCCTAGCGTCTGACGCCATTCTAACCCATTTTGACCCCAAGAGACCAGTGGTTCTGATATGTGATGCATCCCCAGTGGGGGTGGGGGCGGTACTGTGCCACGTGTTGGAGAACGAGAGAGAGGCCCCGGTAGCATTCTACTCCAGATCCCTGTCCCAAGCGGAACGAAACTACGCTCAAACAGACAGGGAAGCGCTAGCAATAATCGCGGGGACCAAAAAGTTCCACGATTTCCTCTATGGCCGCCCTTTCACCATAGTGACCGACCACAAGCCCCTGCTAGGCATTTTCACTGCTGACAAACCCAAGGAGTCCGAATCTGTCCTCATAGATATCCTGCAGAATCCTTCTAATGACACCCTAGGGGATAATTCTGATTTTCATTTACAAAACCGGGGGGGTTTTCCGGAGTGGTCCCCCACCCATCCAAGCGAGAAGTGGGGTTTTTCGTTAGTCCCTAGTGCCCCCGGTTTTTCCGTCCCTTCCCCAAAAGCCGCAGAGCCGCGGCAAGTCACTAACGAGTTTCCCTCTCCCGTTGCAGGACAAGGAGCCAGGACATGCCAGCCTGCAGCACGCCCAAAGCGCGTTTGCAATAAGCCATCTTGGATGAGAGACTTCGTCTCATCCTAGGGGGGAGGGATGTTGTGTTCTCAATAATATGCCTTTAACATATATATCATGTGTTCTCAATACTATGCTTTGTGTTCTCAATACTATGCCTTTAACTTATATATCAATGTAACCCATTGCAATTAGGACGCGAGCTAATGACCACCTGGTGGCAATAGCGAGCGCCCAGCTCACAGGTCCCAATTCCCCAAGGAACCACAGCGCGGGAAGATTCCTGCCACTACCTCACCTGGACAAGAAGGGCGTGACCAGAAATGACGTCACACCAACGGTAGCCAATGGGCTATCGTGGAGCCACATTCAAATGTATAACCACCGTATATATTGAGCTGCTCGTCCGCCATTACCTCATGTTCCCCCTGGCCACCATGCAATAAAGATGTGTTAAGCCAATCCTTCGGCTGTTCCTTTGTCTTGGTTCTCATACACTAAATTACCTTAAAGTTTAAGTCACTTAAACAATTCAAATAATTTAAAACAATTTAACACTGCCCAGAGTCCATTGGATAGGGCAGTATATAAATCTATTAAATTAATTAAATTAAACTCAAACAGAACAACCCCATTCCCCAACCAACCAACAGATCAGACACCAAGCCTAAATGCTTAAGCAAAGAGACCGAGATGTTAATTTGAAAATGAAGTAAGAGCAATGTCTGTGCCAAGGCCTCCAAGGGGAAGCCATTCCATAATTTAGGGGCTACAGCAGAAGTTCTCAACATTTTAAAACTGGGGACCAGGTCACGCTTCCTCAGACAGCTTCGGGGGCCTGATGGCCATTTTGCTCTTCCTCTACCACATGGTACTTCCTGTTGTAGTGGAGGCAGTGGGGGGCCACATAAAATGGTGCCATGGGCTGCATCTGGCCCATAGGCTGCAGGTTGAGAATCCCTGGGCTACAGTCAATACTCTAAGAAGCCTAGTCCTGTTCAAACCAAAATCTTTGCATCCTTATTATAATAATTTCGTGTCAGAAATTATTCTGGGTTGAAAGGATTTTTACTGAAGAAACTCTGCTCAGGGAACACCCAAATGAGGCTCCTTTCATGTCTCCAAGAGCTGGGACAGAGAAGGAAACTCAATCCGTCATGCAGTACCCGGATCTCGAACTGCCAACTTGCCAGCCTTCCAGCTAACAAGGTGAGCTTCTTAACCTCGCCACTGCCTCTCCCCGGCCCCTGTCATTGGCCTGGGGATGCGAGGCACCTGGGGCTGCTCTCCTCTGAGCCCCACCTTGGCCATAAGAAGACCTGCCATGCTGGGGAACCACCAACGTTGCCGGTCGCTTCCCCTTGGTGAGAGCAGGGGTGGCAGGAGCAAGAAACTGGCTGCTCTTGCAAGGCAGCTGTGAATTGTACTGTTAATTGGTATCTTATAATTGTAAGTCGAACAATTAATTGTATTATTGTTCTGTGATTTGTATTAATTGTATTATTGATTGTGATTTGATATTTTTGTAAAGTTTATTGTGATTCCCATTATGATTGTATTTTGCACTGTATCTCTGTATGTTGTATTTTCCCCTTCCCCCTCCTCCTTCTCCCTCTCCTCCCCCTTATGAAGGAATCGGGGCCACAGAGGGCCGGAGCGCCCGGAGGAGGACTGATCAAGTAACGACACGAGGCAAGGAAACAGGATCAGATCAGTCCTTTATTGAGAGAAGGCAACATCATTTATAGGGAAGAAAACGCAACGGTGGCAAACTGTCATCTAACAGAGCATTACCTCATGCGTTGACTCAGGTTAATGGGGAAACCTTCAAGGGGGAAGTTAATTAACTCGGGCAAACATGGGGAAAGAATGACCATTGTGTTGGGGATTAGGCAGGGACAAACATGGCTTATTTGCGCCAGGGATTTCCCCCGAGCCGGGAGATGGGTTATACACTTAATATTTGACAGGAGTTAGCTATCTGCTTACTTGGCAGCGTCGCAGGTCAGGTCACGGTAATTGGGTGAATCAAACCCTATATTTTATTCACCCCCCTTAATTTGCGTGCTCGCAGAGCCCGCGGCTCAAGGAGTCTTCCCCCGAAGCGGCCTCTGCCAGAGCCGTTTCCATGCCCGGTGGGCATGGGGAATCCGCATCTCCCCTTTATTTTCTATTTAAGGACCTGACTGGCGACCTTGCGCAAGAGCGGCATCAGTTGTTGAGCGGGCATGACGTCACGGGATTTCCTCCTGGGGCGGCACTTGGAGATCAGCGAGGGAATGCACTGAGCAAAGCAACAGAGCGTAATGCCTAGTATGGCTATTCCCACCACTATCTGAAGCACCGTCTGTAGCCACCCCCAGGGGATCCATGACCACATCCAATTCCATAGGGAACCCCACCAGGCTCCCCACGCGGAGCCTTCCGTAATGCCTGCAACAATGGAATGCAGGTTTTTGATCTGGCTTTGTATTCTCCGGGAGTTGTCAGTGAGGTTAAAACAGCACATTCCCTGGACAGATTCGCACCCCAGGTGATGCAATAAGAGGAGGTAGTCGATAGCCGCTCGATTATCAAGAACAGCTTGGCGGAGTTCCACCTGCTCCTGATTAAGGAGCGCTATCGCTGAGGAGGTATGATTGATGGTTTTTGCTAAACCGCAGGCCAAATGACCAATTCTCCGTGCGTTGCCGGTGGCCAACCCCGGCACGCCGATCAAACTGACGGATAGGGAAACATACTCAGCGGGACTCATTACTCTGATGCTGCTGTCACAAGAGCTGTCTAACTGGGTCGTGCGTGTGTGCCGAATGAGCGGGGAGACATTCACATGGGATACATTTGTGTCACTAGAACGTGGGGCAATCATGTCCCTGGTAGGGAGTACAAGTGTCAAGCGACTAATGCAACACATTGAGTCCGACAGGTTGGCAGGGATGTAGTTCCAGGTGTGCTGGTTGCAGGTAAAGAACCACCCTGAGGGCAGGGTGACATGAGCGTATAATGAGATGAGGGTCTCCGGTTTATTGCAAGTCCAGTTGCCAACGCCAGGGTCAATACAGCGGCGCCGTGCCTGACCGTCTGCGGTGCAACCGGTCATGCGGGTACAGGCGGCGCCCGGGCTGACCGCCACCCGAGGGGTATGGAGGGTGGCTGCATCAGCCGGCAAGGTTGGGGTAAGTTGCTGTCCCCCCCAGCGTGCATATGCCGAGAAGGCGGTAGGAGAGTGAGGGGCAAAGGATGCCTTTCGCAACCAGGCACTGTCCTCGGTGTGCTCGTCCGGAGTATGGCACACCGGGATGAGACAGGTGCTGAGCATGGATGCAGAACCAACGTCCTGCTGTAAGCAAAAATCGGACTGGTTGACGAGACCCGCCAACCTTTCCCACAAGTTGTACTGCATTCGTGTAGAAAGATCTTCTCCAGGCGGCAAGCCGTCGGCCTGGATTGGAGTAGCCTGAACGCCTCCCCCCAGAAGCAGGGAAAGGGCCAGGATGATGGTAACTGCCATGGAGTTGGCATTAATCTGGGCAAAGACTGCTGCCACGAGGTTCTCCGGTGTTGGCTCCTTCTCCTCGCGTTGGAGGGCATCCTTGGCCTCACTACAAAGGGCCTTGACCATCCCCCAGGTGATCCCCGGCGCTGCCGGTGGCCGTCTCCTCCGGCGGGTCCTGTCGGTCAGCGCGAGATCCCTCATCTCCGGGATCGGACTCGGGTCGGTCTGGTTCCACGCCATGCGGCTCCAAGTGGGGCTTGACGCACCGAGCTGGAATCCAAACGACACCTGTAGGAGACATAACTGCAGCATACCCTCTCCCCCAGGTTATGAGCGGCACCGGGCCCCTCCAAGAAGGGTCTGGTGGCACTCGGTACCGGACCATAGGTCGCGGGAGAGCGTCCGAGCGGCGGAAATGCCTCTCCTGCGGCGTACAGTCCGAAAAAACATTAAGGTGATTGTAAGTGAACAATACCTTGTTAAGACACATCTGTGCCTCTCCCTGTGACTTGGGGAGGGCTGGTGGCTCCCCCCTTTCTGTTTGTTTGTCAATGTAGGACTTTAGCGTCCGGTTGACCCGCTCTACAATCGCTTGCCCTTGCGGATTGTAGGGAATCCCAAATGTATGCTTGATGTCCCATGTGGCCATGAAGGCGGCCAGCTGCCTAGAGCTATAGGATGGCGCGTTGTCCGTTTTCACGTGCCGTGGTTTGCCCATGGCAGCTATGCAGGAAAGGAGGTGCTGCTCCACGTGGGTCGCAGTTTCCCCTTTCTGCGCCGTGGCCCAAACGAACTGGGAAAAGGTGTCTATGCAGACATGCATGTATTGCCATCGGCCAAACTGCGGCACATGCGTGACATCCATCTGCCACACTTGGTTAGCCTCTGTCCCTCGCGGGTTGACCCCCCACGAGGGCCCCCCCGGTGCCCCCGCGCAATGCTGGCAAGAGCGAACTATGCCTTGGGCCTGGGAAAGCGGTAGATTGAACTGTCGGGCAAGTGCCTTGGCATTTTGATGGAAGAAAGCATGACTCTGAATTGGAGTAGTAAAAACTCCCAAAACTGAACGTTGCTGAATTTCCTTTGCGGCCGCGTCCGCTCTGCTATTGCCCGCGGAAATCGGACCCGGCAGGTCTTGGTGACTTCGAATGTGGGCAATATAGAGCGGCTCCGTGCGGTTTCGCAAATGAAATTGAGCAGTGAGAAACAGACCAAGCAAATTTTTGTCTATCGCGGGGGTAATGTAAGCTCCCGGTAGATTGTGAAGCAAATTCCTTACATACAAACTGTCAGTAATGATATTTAACCGTTCTTTGGCGAAGGTGCGCAAGGCAAGGTTCACGGCTGCCAATTCTGCCCGCTGAGCGGACTTCTGCGGAAGAGTTAACAGCGTGTGCCAAGCTTCGCCTTCCTGCCAGGTCAGAACACCATAGGTGCGACCACCGTCTGAAAAAACTGTTCTGGCCCTCTGAAGCGGGACCAGCGAGAGCAATTCGAACAAGCTGACTGTTCCTGTCTGAAGTGAGACGAGTCTGGGGTCTTTGGGCAAGTGATATACTAAACTCCCAGTGAAACCTTCCAAAGCTATCGGAAGCGAGTCACCTAGCTGCATTAACTGGTGAATCTGTTCCTTGGTGAACGGAACCGCAATTTTGGCCAAATCATTTCCTGAGATGTCCCTAGCTCTCAGCCTGCCGCGGTAAATCACCGCGGAAACCAGCTCCTGGGGCGGAACGATGTTCCGTGAAGATGTATTAGGTAAGTAGACCCACTCCACAATTTTCGCTCCCTTCTCTGAGTCTACGCCTAGCGCCCCAGTGAACATGGATCCTGACCGTACGATGTACAAATTCAGGATCGGGGCATATGGCCCCTGGGCGATCCTATCCACCCACCTCTGGCTGAGAACTTGGTTCACTTTCTCGAGCGCCAAGCGCGCGTCTCGAGAGATTTTGATCCGGTCTGCCGGCTGCTTACCCAAGGTTAGCAGCGAGAAGAGCGGTTTTAGAAGATCCGTATCCAATCGGAAGTACGGTCTGGCCCAATTAATGTTTCCTAAGATCTGCTGTAATTCTACGAGGGTGACTGAGTCCTGTAGATTTATCTGAGGCAGAACCGGTGCTGCAAAAGAGCGGAGAAGCCGATGGCCCAAGTATGAGAAGGGCTCGGTTCTCTGCACTTTCTCAGGGGCAATGAGTAAGCCTTTGTCCCCCAGGCTGGCCTGGAGGTCTGAAAACACTGTGCTGCCAAGCTGTGGCAACGCTACTAAGATATCATCCATAAAGTGACAAACTATGGCTTGTGGGTAGAGGTTTCGAAACCTTGCCAGTGCGTCATGAACATAAATTTGGCACAGAGTGGGCGAATTGAGCATGCCCTGTGGCAAAAATTTCCACGCGTAACGGAGCGTGGGCTCACTGTGGTTCACAACCGGCACCGTAAAGGCAAACCTCTCCCGGTCCCTGGGGTCTAAGGGGATTGTATAAAAGCAATCCTTGAGATCCACGACTAAAATCTCCCACCCCTCGGGAATCATATTAGGATTAGGGATGCCGCATTGAAGCGGACCCATCGGCTGAATACATTTATTGATCTCTCTGAGATCGTGGAGGAGTCGCCACTTCCCCGACTTCTTTTTAATCACAAAAATTGGCGAGTTCCAGGGACTCGTGGACTGCTCTATGTGTCCTGCGTCTAGCTGTTCTTTCACTAGATGCTTGAGAGCAACTAATTTCTCTCCCACTACCGGCCATTGTTCTACCCAGACCGGGGTATCAGTGAGCCATTTAAGTGGCAACGCCATTACCCGAAGGTAAGGGTGGCACTGTACTGCTCGAGAATGTCTCGCCCCCAAAGGTTGACGTGCACGTCAAGAATGTGCGGCCGAATTACCGCTGTGCCCTCAGCCCTTGGGATTGTGACTTCTACCCACTCTCGGCTCCTAAACGCTTCCTGGACTCCACCTACCCCCCACACATCGGAGACTGGCTCAATGGCCCACTCTCTCGGCCACTGACTCCTGCTTATCACGGACACATCAGCTCCTGTATCTAACAATCCGGAAAATGATCTTTTATTCAGAAATACCTCAATAACTGGGCGCTGTTTCCACTCAATGTTGGTCTCCACTGTCGCTAAAACCTGGTATCCTTGCACTGCCTCGCTTGCGCTGTCACTGAGCCTTCCCTGGCTGCCTGCTGACGGGTGACAAGGAACCATGATCAGTTGCGCTAAGGTCTCTCCCTTGTGGACTGTTTGGGGCAGGTGTGTCCAAAGTTGGACCTGGAGAACGCCTGAAAAATTCGAGTCAACGACTCCTGGAATTATAAAAATTCCACGTGCGCCAGCTACACTACGGGGCAAAACTAAACCTAAAAAGCCTCTGGGCAGGGGACCCATGTACTGGGAATCGACCAGATAGACTGTGCCTGGCAGGTCGCATGTAACGTCCGCCTGGCAAGTCAATTCTAGCCCTGTACTACCCTTGGGGCTGGCCTGTGCCCTCGCAGTGCCTGGAATGTGCCTAGAATCTAGTCTAGTTCTGGGGAGATCTGGATCTGGGTGAAGGAAGCCTCTGTTTGGACTGGGGCCAGAGACGTGCCCGGATTCCGGTTTCCCGAACTCGGACAAAACCTGGCCCAATGATAGCCCTTTTTGCATTTGGGGCAGGGGGTGTTCGGAGCCTTGGGACGGCCGGACTTTTGTCCGCCTCCCTTGGATCGGCACTCCCTAGCGAAGTGTCCGACCTTGCCACAGGAGTGGCATGCCCCTTTGGTCTTACCATTGCCATGAGGTCTTTTCCCCCCCTGCACCGCTGCCGCCAGCAGACCCATCTTGTAGGAGTCTGTGCCAACGTCGGAACATGCGCGGATCATGTCCGTCAAGGTTATGTCAGGGCGATTGCCCAGGGACTGCAAGATTTTACGGCAGTCCAAGTTGGCGTTGTCCTTGGCTAGCTTAATCATGAGCTCTTGCTGAGCTTGCTCATTATCAATCTGCCTGGTGATTGCTTCTTCCAGGCGATTGATGAAGTCCATGTAGGGCTCCTGGGCTCCCTGCTTGATCGCAGTGTAATTTTTGGCCGTTTTGCCAGTCGCTGGGACCTTGAAGTATGCCCTATAGGCGGCTTCGGCCGACATCTCTAGGGTGGCTAGAGGCAAGGCGATCTGTGCCTGGATGGATTCAAAGGCACCTGAACCATATAGCTGTTCAGCGATTACCGCGCCTCCCATCCTGGCGGCTCTGGCCTGAGCCTCGAGCCGATACTCGCTGTCCCAGATCATGTACTGGCTAGGGGTTAGCATCATCCTCATGACGGCCTTCCAGTCATGGGGAATCCACATGGTGGTTTCGCACGCCTGCTGAAGCGTGCCCCTGGTAAAACGACTTTGGAGCCCTGTCTCTGAGATAGCTTTCCGTAAAGCCATGAGAAGCTTGTACGGGACTGGGGAATGAACAATTTGTTGGGCGCCTGTGAGCGCGTCCATCTCCATACGGATTGGACAGATTTGCCTAAGTTCAGCTAGCTGTTCAACTGACAATTCCCCCTTCTTTAGCTCGATCTCGGCGGTGCGCTGAAGGGCACTCTTAACAACTAGGGAACCTGGAGCTGTCAGAGAAGCGCCAGCGCCTCTCATTCCTTGCGTTCCTTCGGTGACGTCTGCAGCTGTCACCGCGGGAAGGCTCCCTACGCTGCTCTGCCGATAGCTAATTGACGGGTAGAGTGACGTGGGCGCAGTCGGTTCGACTGGCTTGCCTGATGACTTCTCTAACGGGGGTTCATTGGCCTCTACCCGGACTGGCTCGATCTGCTCTAAGAGTCTCCTACACTTCCTCCATGTCCTAACTATCCCTCCTGGAGCTTTCGGGGGTTGCTGAATGCAGTCTCCTATCTGATCCCAGAGCGTCAGGGTCAACGTACCTACTTCTGGGTAAAGTAGGCAGTGTTCCCTGAGGTACGCCAAAAGTCTCGCTAGCTCCCTGCTGTGAAATCGTAACTGAAAAACCCTGGCCAGGATTCTGAACTCTTCCTCCCGAGTTCTTTGGCTAGCGGACGGACTTGGTCTATGAGAACAAGTCCCCATATTACCTGCGATGGTCCTCTGAAGTTTCCTCCTCGGACGGAGATCGACGCGTCTTTGCAGGCAACAGGTTCGGACGTCTAGTGTCTGGGGTAGACCTCGGAGCGTGGACCTTCCGCCACGGGCCCTTCTAACGGCCTCTGCGATGTCAGGGGCTCACAGCCTGCCCTGAGCGGAACGCGTTTCCCTCTATGGCAACCTCCTCGAAAGCGGGAGTAAGCTGTAGGAATGTCTCTCTGGAATGCCTCGCCGCAGGCCACTTCTCCGATCGGCTGGCTGCCGGTCGGAGTGCCGCGCTGTCCTCCGGGGTGACGGGTCGCGGTTCAAGCGCAGAACCGGACCGCGTGGATCGCTACTCGCGAGTAGACCTCTCCGGGGTCCCTTTACTCACGAGTAAATCACGTCGGGGTCACCAGATGAAGGAATCGGGGCCACAGAGGGCCGGAGCGCCCGGAGGAGGACTGATCAAGTAATGACACGAGGCAAGGAAACAGGATCAGATCAGTCCTTTATTGAGAGAAGGCAACATCATTTATAGGGAAGAAAACGCAACGGTGGCAAACTGTCATCTAACAGAGCATTACCTCATGCGTTGACTCAGGTTAATGGGGAAACCTTCAAGGGGGAAGTTAATTAACTCGGGCAAACATGGGGAAAGAATGACCATTGTGTTGGGGATTAGGCAGGGACAAACATGGCTTATTTGCGCCAGGGATTTCCCCCGAGCCGGGAGATGGGTTATACACTTAATATTTGACAGGAGTTAGCTATCTGCTTACTTGGCAGCGTCGCAGGTCAGGTCACGGTAATTGGGTGAATCAAACCCTATATTTTATTCACCCCCCTTAATTTGCGTGCTCGCAGAGCCCGCGGCTCAAGGAGTCTTCCCCCGAAGCGGCCTCTGCCAGAGCCGTTTCCATGCCCGGTGGGCATGGGGAATCCGCACCCTTATGTTTTGTTTGTATTTATTGGATTGCTCTGTAAACTGCTTTGAGTTGTCAGTAGACAAGTAAAGCGGTATATAAGCACAATAAATAAATAAATAAAGTCAAATCCAGGGATTCCCAACCTTTTTGCGCTGTGGGCCAGACCATGCCCTGGACAGCTGAGTGGGACGGACATATGGTTCCTCCCGCCATAAACACTGCTGTAAAATGCATCCATGGCTGTCATAAATGCGTTCACAACAGCTGTGGGTGCATTTAGAGCAGCATTTACAGCAGGCACGGGTCCATTTACTAAGGCACGGGCACATTTTATGGCTGTCTTAAACACATCCAGTTCTGATTCTGGTAGCAGTGAGGGCAGTGGCAGGCCGTAGGTTGGCCACCCCGGTCAAATCCTTTTACTTCAGTTCAAAGACTGTGATTGCTTGAACTGATGCAGAAAGGGAAGCCTAACCAACCACACACACACACACACACACACACACACACACACACACACACACACACACACACACACACAAAGCAGTGCATTGGCATAACACCTTCCTCCACACCTCCTGCCTCACAAGAGAGAATGAGGTGAGTGTGCACAGATGCATGCATGCACACACAAAAAGCAGTGCCAGCACACACCTCTTTCTGCAAAGCCTCTGTCCCAAGATACTGTTTTTACAGCATCTCCTGGGTGGGCATTGCTCCTATTCATCCATCCATCCATCCATCCATCCATCCATCCATTCATTCATTCGAGTTTGACTAATTATCCCTTCAAGCAAGATGAGATGGGGAAATGGTTAAACAAAAAAGCCATTTTAAGAGAGTTACTTTGAACCACGTCACTGACAGGCACTTCAAATAGAACTGCCGTTCCAAATCTCTTCCTCAAAAAAACCTGTGTGGCCACTTATATCAAAGATAACCAAATCCTCCAGTGCAGCTTCATAGTGAGAGAACATGAGTGAATTGGCATTTCCCTCACTGTTTACGTAGTCACAGCCTTACTTCTATCAGTGTTTTCTTGTTGAAGCCTTGCAATATATTCTTTTATAAGGAAACATGTAGTATTTGTTTGTTTACGTTGGAGGGCTTTCAGTAAATGATGGGATGCTGATGGAGGGCTTTTATCAGGGCATGCTGTACATTTCACTGCTTTCTGAGTAGCTTTTTAATAATACAATAACATGGCACTGTGCTTAGTTGCTTCTCAAAATTATAATTTATTGTATTTTAGCTGTTCTTTAATTATTTTGCAATCTACTTTGGGTCCCAATAATGAGACGAAAAATGGAATATAAATTAAATAAATGGATAGATTTAGTCCAGTAAAATTTCCCTTCTTAATCCTACCTTCAATGATGCAGATGCACTTATAAATTTATACTTTGGTTCACCTGTCATTCATACCAATGATACATCTTTATGGCTTCAGTTGTTACCCTCTTATTTGATGATGACTAGAATCCAATGGGATGGTTAAATGGCTTCCATCAGAAGAAGAAAGACACAGCAATTCCCACCACACACCTGCAGCTTACCATGTGCCATCAAAACCTGCTCTGGAAGCTGAGAAACCCAGTCAGAATATGGAGAAGTGGCATGAAAAATCCCCTTGTTTGAGCAGTCCACATCTAGTGCGATATTAGAAGTAGGCCATTTGGCACCATGAAATTTAGCTTGGCAATTTCTCCCCCAAATGGCAAAGATTTGTTTATTTATTTATTTAATTCAATTTCTATCACCGCCCCCTCGCTGAAGCGACTCCGGACAGCTTACAATCAACCAATAAAAAACCACTGAAATATAAAAACATCCTGACAGCCATTAAAATCATGAAAACATTTAAAAGCCATTAAGATAACACACACACCCCAACATTCACCACTGGTTAAAACTAGAACCCAGATGGCCATTCATATGAACAAGCGGGAGAGGGGTGTGGCTGTCCTACAGGCAGCACGCTACACCCGCTGGGCCAGCCAAGTTTTAAGGCCTTTTCTAAAGGCCAATAGATAGGCAGAAGATAGGCAGAAGTGGTGCATTGTTATATCAAAACCAGTTACTAAAAAGCAAGCATTGCTCCAATTAACGTGGAAGCATGTATGCTGTGATATATAGATGTTCCTATGACATAAGAACAAGCCACCTATGGTGGGAAAGTAATGCCTATGGCTTATGGCACATGGTAAATTTATACAGCCATGAAATAAAAAGGCTACTGATTCTTGGGAGACAAGCTATGAGAAACCTGGGGAACATAGTTAAAAATAGAGACATCACCTTGCAAACAAAGATTTGCATAGTCAAAGCAATGGTATTCCCGGTGGTAATGTATGGTTGTGAAAACTAGACTATTAGGAAAGCTGAGCGCAGAAGAATAGACACCTTTGAAATGTGGTGTTGGAGGACAGTTTTAAAAGTGCCCTGGACAGCGAGGAGACCAAATGAGTCAATCTTAGAAGAAATCAATCCTGACTGCTCTTTGGAAAGTCAAATAGTAAAGATGAAGCTAAAGTACTGTTGTGTATGCATGTCTTGTACTGTCAGAATGTAACCACCCCAATTACAATGTATTGCAGCTGTAAAGGAACGCGAGCAAGAAGCCCATAGAGGGCAGCTGCGAGCGTTCAATCTCACATGGTTCACATTGCTCAATCACGGACAGCCGCGGGAAAACCTTCCCCGCATTCAGCAGCAGGAAAGAAGAACTACTGAAGAGAGGCGTGCCTGGGCGAGGCCTCGCAGGTAGCGGCCAATGAGCTACCGTGCTACAAGATTCAAATGTATAACCCCACTGTATATAAAGAGATGTATCACCGCCATTACCTCATGCTCCACCAGATCCCTATGCAATAAACCTGTGTTAAGCCAACCCTTCGGCTGTTCTGTTGTCTTTGGTCCCATACAGTAAACAGGCGACGAAGGTGGGATGATGGCTGCCCACGGGACCAAGACATGCGCCGGCTACGAGATCAGGAAGCCGGGAGACTTGGAGCTGTTTGAGATAGACTTCAACGGAGCGCTGGTGGAGCTCGAAGTCTCAGATGAAGACAAGAAGAGGGCCATCTTCGTCCGCATGCTCGGACACGAGACAAAAAGGACTCTGGTGGACCTGATCGCGCCGAGGAGGGTGAGCGACTACAAAGCCAAAGAGCTTCTGGCTGTGTTACGCGCCCACCTCCGGCCCGCGATAGCGATGTTCCCCGCTCGGAGCGCGTTCTGGAGGCGAGTCCAAGCGCCCGGGGAATCGGTCGCCGAGTTCGCCGCGGCCCTGCGGCTGGCCGCCGGCCCCTGCAAGTGGGAGACCCCAGAAGTCACCCTCCGCGACTGCCTGCTCTGCGGCCTGAGGGACACCGAGACCCAGCGCGCGCTGATGAAACAGGAGCCGCCTCCCACGTGGCAACAGGTCCTCGACACGGCGCAGGCCGCGGAAGCCACGACGGCCGGCGTGCAAGAGCTCCAGGACTGGCGACCAAAAAACGCCAAGGCAGAGAGCTCGGTGCGCGCGGCCCGGCGGGTTTCGAACTCGTCCACGGAGAGCGGCGACGACGAGGACGTCCGGCGGGTCCAGAAGGATGGCCGACGCTGCGACGGCTGCGGCGCCGCCCACGCCCGCGCCAAATGCCCGTTCCGCAAGGCCGAGTGCCACAACTGCGGCCGGCGCGGGCACATTGCCAGGGTCTGCCGGAAGCGGCGCGAGGCCAAGAGGAGTTCCCCAGACCGCTCGGCGAGGCAGGACCGCACCACGAGGCCCAAGGACCACAGCACCCGGACCACGAGGAAGCGGGACGGCGTCGGACGCATCTCCGACGACAGCGAGGACGACGCTCCGGTTTTCAGCGTTTCCACGGAGCATCCCCGATACTTCGTCGAGGTAGTAATACAAGGGGCCCCTGTTAGGATGGAGGTGGACTCGGGTTCTTCTTACTCTATTATCTCTCAGGGAGAGTTCCTAAAGATACCCCCCCACGTGCGGCCCAAGCTCAAGGCATTGAGGGCCACACTAAAGGACGTGCAAGGGAACCGCATCCCGGTACTGGGGGTTGGGAAGTTCCAGGTCCAGTTCAAAAAGCGCGCTGCAACGCTTCCCCTAGTCGTCCTCAAAGGAGGTAAATGCAGCCTCCTCGGGACTCAATGGTTTCAGCCCCTGGGGTTGTTCATCGGGGGGGTGCACGCCGTGGGAGTACACGCCGCCGGGACTGATCCAATACAGAGCGTGTGTGAGGCGCACCCCGAAGTTTTTAAAAAGGGACTCGGAAAGTTCAAGGGCCCCCCAGTGACTTTCGACCTGGACCCTGGAGTACGTCCAATCAGACTTAAACCGCGCAGGGTGCCTTTCGCCCTAAAAGACAAGATAGAGGCGGAGTTGGACAAATTGGTGGGCCAGGGGATTCTTGTTCCTGTTGATTCTGCGGAGTGGGAAACTCCAATCGTAACAGCACTCAAGGCCAACGGGGAGGTCCGCATATGCGCTGATTACAAGTGCACCATCAATAAGGCGATCCGCCCTAATGCGTATCCGGTGCCGGTAGTCAGCCACTTGTTGGCCAGGTTGCACGGGGGGAGGTGCTTTGCTAAGCTCGACCTGGCCCAAGCCTACCAGCAGCTCCCGGTCACCCCCGCCGCAGCTGCTGCGCAGACCATAGTCACACACAAAGGGGCGTTCCAAGTATCGCGCCTCCAATTCGGCGTGAATTCGGCGCCCGGGATTTTCCAATCACTCGTGGAACGCCTCCTAAAGGGACTAGAGGGGGTGTTACCCTACTTTGATGACGTATTGATTACAGGGGGGAGCCGGGCAGAATTGGCAGAAAGGTTGGGAAGGGTCCTAGAAAAATTCGAAAAGGCGGGGTTGCGGTTGCGAAAGGACAAATGCGTCTTCTTCGCAACCGAGGTCGAGTTTCTAGGGTTCCGCATTACTCCCGAGGGAATAAGGCCATCCCAATCCAAGGTGGCCGCCATCAAAAAGGCCCCTCGCCCCACCTCCAAGCCCGAGCTGCAGTCGTTCCTTGGGCTGCTCAACTTCTACCACTCCTTCCTTCCTCGGAAGGCAGCCGTGGCAGAACCGCTACACAAATTGTTAAAAAAGGACGAGGCATGGAAGTGGGGCGACGACCACGAGAAGGCTTTCAATGACCTGAAGCGACTCCTGGCATCAGATGCTGTACTGACCCACTTCAATCCCAAACGCCCAGTGGTCCTGATTTGCGATGCATCCCCGGTGGGGGTGGGGGCGGTGTTATGCCACGTGCTGGAGAACGGGAGGGAGGCCCCGATAGCGTTTTACTCTAGGTCCTTGTCCCAAGCGGAGAGAAACTACGCCCAGACAGACAGGGAAGCACTAGCGATAATTGCGGGGACCAAGAAATTTCATGATTTCGTGTATGGCCGCCCCTTCACCATAGTGACTGACCACAAGCCCTTGCTAGGCATTTTCACCGCAGATAAGCCCACACCCCAAATCCTGTCCCCGAGAATGCTCAGGTGGGCCATTTTTCTCAACGCGTATCAGCACGCGTTGGTATACCGGCCCGGAAAGGAGATCAGCCACGCGGATGCCCTGTCGAGGTCCCCCATTCCCCGGGATTGCTGCCACGTGGGCGAGGAAGAGAGAGACCACCAGGTTTTAATGATAGAGGTCCTAGACTCCCCTCCAGTAGTACCGGCCGACATCGCCAAAGCGACCGGCAAGGACAAAACGTTAGCCACAGTCTGCTCCTGGGTACAGAAAGGGTGGCCCGTGTCTTCCCCAGCAGCGGAATTCGACACATTTTTCAAAAAGAAACTAGAGTTGTCCCTAGAGAGGGGTTGCCTGTTGTGGGGGCAGCAGGTAGTGATTCCCACGTCCCTCCGGCCGAGGGTGCTTAAGCTGCTGCACGTCAGCCACCCGGGGATCGTCCGCTCTAAGGCTCTAGCCCGTAGTTACTTTTGGTGGCCACAGCTAGACGCCGACATTGAGCACATGGTCGGCACTTGCGAAGCGTGCCAAAGCTCCAGGCCAGAAGAGGCTCGTCTGCCACATAGAGAGTGGGACGCAGCGAGGGGGCCCTGGTCCCGGGTACACGTAGATTTTGCAGGGCCGTTCAGGGGAACGCTCTTCCTCCTAGTGGTGGATGCGTTCTCAAAGTGGTTGGAGGTCATCCCAGTTTCGAGCACCTCCTCGGCCACCACAGTTAAACAGTTACGGAGGGTCTTTTCCACGTTCGGTTTACCCGACACCCTCGTCAGCGATAACGCTAGCTGTTTTACGTCCGCCGAGTTCAGGGAATTCGTGGATCTCAATGCCATTCGGCACATCACCTCCGCCCCTTTCCACCCGGCCACCAACGGCCAAGTAGAGCGCCTTGTGCGCACCACTAAAGACGCGCTACGGCGCATGGGCTCCGGAGATCTAGACCGGCAACTATGCCAATTCCTGCTACGGTACAGGGTCACCCCTTTAGCGTCAGGGTACTCCCCCGCGGAATTGCTAATGCGCAGAAAGCTGGCTACGGTAATCTCCAGGCTAGACCCCACCAGAGTAGAAGACAAAGGGCGAAATGTAGAGATGGATTCCTCAAAGAGTTTTAGCGTAGGCGCCCCCGTGCATTGCAGGAACTACGCCAACGGGGGACCAGCCTGGGTGCCCGGCATCGTAATAGAACAAACCGGCCCCGTCTCATACCGCGTGGAGACCAACACAGGCCTCCTGTGGAGGCGGCACGCAGATCAACTCAGGCGGAGGGTCCCCGGAAAGCAGGACGAAGACGAGAGTAGCAACGAATCAGCGTTAGGGTACTCCCCCACCTGCTTAACCCAAGGGGGAGGGAAAGGGGAACATGGGTCCCCACCAAGGGGGGAGGAAAGGGAATCGATCCTCAGAAATCTTTTGCGGGAGTTTGCGGCGGAAAGGAAGAGCCCCGATCCCACACACATCCCCCGGGAGCGTCCCAGAAATACAGATTCCCCAAGAAGTTTAGACCTTGATTTACAGTGCCAGGGGGAGTTAGCGGAGTGGTCCCCCACCCGTCCTAGCGAAAAGAGGGGTTTCAGTTCAGCCCCTGGTACTTCCAGTCCCAGTAGCCCCTGTGAATTAGAGTGCAACATAGCGCCAATGTCCCGGAGACCGACACCCCCAAGGCAGGAGGCAACGGCGAGGCCGTCCGCCACAGTCTCCAGGTCCCCCGAGCGGGGGACAGAAGGGAGCAGAACCACAAGGGCATCCTCATCGGTCCCGCGGTTCACGATCGGAGGGCCCCCGGGGTCCGAGGGAAACAGACAGGGGTTCACTTCCCAGTTGTTCATCCCATTCCCTTCCCCCAGCGCAAGGCAGGCACAGACGCCCCACAGAGCCACTAATGAATCCCCGTTTCCCGTTGCAGGACAAGCACCCACAGAGTCAGGGATCACAGGCTCTCCGGTACTAGGGCAGGCGCAAGCGCGCCCCAAGCGAATGTGCGGCAAGCCACATTGGTTGCGGGACTTCGTCCCATCCTAGGGGGGAGGGATGTTGTGTATGCATGTCTTGTACTGTCAGAATGTAACCACCCCAATTACAATGTATTGCAGCTGTAAAGGAACGCGAGCAAGAAGCCCATAGAGGGCAGCTGCGAGCGTTCAATCTCACATGGTTCACATTGCTCAATCACGGACAGCCGCGGGAAAACCTTCCCCGCATTCAGCAGCAGGAAAGAAGAACTACTGAAGAGAGGCGTGCCTGGGCGAGGCCTCGCAGGTAGCGGCCAATGAGCTACCGTGCTACAAGATTCAAATGTATAACCCCACTGTATATAAAGAGATGTATCACCGCCATTACCTCATGCTCCACCAGATCCCTATGCAATAAACCTGTGTTAAGCCAACCCTTCGGCTGTTCTGTTGTCTTTGGTCCCATACAGTAAAAGTACTTTGGACATCTAATGAGAATTCCCTTGAGACAGCCTTGATGCAGGGAAGGATGGAGGGCAAAAGAAGAAGGGGGTGGTCAAAAACGAGATGGCTTGATGGTATTGTTGATGCAATGGGCACAGAGCTGGGCAGGTTGAGGAGGATGGTGGAAGACAGAGGTGCCTGGAGGGCAAAGGTCCATGGGGTCGCAAAGGGTCAGAATCGACTGTGCGAATGAACAACAAAATTTATACCTAGTCTATAAAAAGCAGTATAGACTAGGTATTAATAGTACTGGATGAAATCTTATTCTTGGCACAGAACTTCATTTGAGAAATTTCCTGTTCTTTTCTGCCGACTTAGACATCTCTTCAAAATAAGACTGGACAAGCTAATGGAGGACAGGTCTATCGATCATTAGGAGCCATAGTAGCTAAATGTACTCTCTGTCTTCACAGCCTGCAGTAGGGACAGATGTTGAAGAAAAGATGTTTGCTTGTGGGCTTTCCAGAAGCATCTGCCTGGTTAATTTCAGGAACAGAATGCTCAGATGTGACCCTATCATTAAGCAATTGTCTCAGGTAGCAGATGTGACATGTTGTAGAGCAGCAAGAGCCCTGTGACTCTTCCCATCCCTGTCATTGAGGCAAAGAATGATGTCCCATCCCCAATAATACACATTCAACTGCCAGTTGTTTGGCTTGTGTGGATGGTGGGGAAGGAAGCCATATAGTTCTTTGCTTCATTCAGCAAAACATCTTTTGTTGGCCTGAAGAGTGCTAACATAGATGGACCTTTCATTTAATCCAGTCTAGCTCTTCTGATGTTCTCATTTATTATCTGTCAACCCTACAGCAATAGTCATTCTGGTATCTTAATAGGATCAGACTAATAACTAAATCAGCAATTGACTGTGGTATGCTTTTAACAATATCACATGATCAGATGACTTACAAAGGTCTTCCTGTAATTGACCTAAACAGTTTCAAAATCAGATTCCATGACAATTGAATTGAGAAGGCATCCAGTGTTGTGGTGCAGGCAAACAGTCTGGACTAAGCTTTCCTTTCCCCCTTGCCCTTTTTACACATTTAAAGTAATATTTATAGTAGAAACACTTTGAAGTCACTGAATGAGACATAAATGAGAACTATTACTACTAGTTAACTCTGATTTGTTTCACTTGGTGGGTGCACTTAAACAGTTCACACTTACTTTGCTCTGCCACAATCAACATTTAAGTCTTTGGACTAAAATATATTCTTCTTTTTAAGATACAGTATTTTAATTTTATTCTAAATAAAAACAAATAAAGGAACAAAAGTCCTTAGTACTATGAAACAACACCCAAAGCACAAGTAATACAATATATATAGAAGAAGAAAAAGAAGGTGCCCCAAATGGGATCATTTAGGGATACAGTAAAACCCCGGCCTACGAACTGCTCAAGTTACAAACAACTCAAGTTAAAAAATGTTTTTTCGTAAAACGGGTCCTGATTTACGAAAAAAACCAACTTATGAAATGTTTTTTTCATAACCCGGGGTACCGATTTACAAAAAAACCTGGGTTATGAAATGTGTTTTTTTCGTAACACGGGATACCAATTTACGAAAAACCCTGGGTTATTCAATTTTTAAAAATGGCGCCGCTGTCATTTTTGTATGTAAAAATCACATTTTCAGTGCCAAAATGGTGCAGCCGCCATTTTCTATGGGGATACCTTGAATTACAAAAAAACTCGAGTTACGAATGAGGCGAGGGAACTGAGTTTTTTTCGTAAGTCAGGGTTTTACTGTATAACCAATTTGCACTAGCAAATAATGAGCAAAATAAGGTAAAAAAGCACCAAACATCAACATCAACACCCTAGACAACAGCTAATATCAAGGAAAGATTTTCTGCACACCTCTCAAGCTCTAAATAAAAACTCAGAAGATGCTAAGCTAAACCAATGGAAAACAAAAACAACATTCCTTGCCAAATGGATAAATGCCTATGATTGTCTCCCACCAAGACAAGATTCTGGCTGACCAATCTTGAAGTCAGTTAATAGACTTCAAAATGAAGTAGGGAGACCAAAACATAATCAAGTAAAATGGGGGAACTTGGATACAGGAGACATTTTCTGTGAATGTAGAGAAATTCAATCAATGCAGTTTTTATTCATATGCAGTTTATGCCCATTATATTATACAAAAAACAATCTAATGAATGGCCTAGATAGCCCCATCGAAGTAGCCCGCTTCTGGTCAAAACTAGTCTAATTATTTTAATATTTTATTTTTTTCTGAATTTTACCTATATTTCATATATATCCAAAATTTTATATTCTACACTGCTGGGACACAAAGAAAGAGAGAACATCTTTTCTTTTCTTTCTTTTTTTTTACAATTTGAGAATACACTTTCCCTTCCCAAACTTCATTATCTCTTTCAAAGGTGTACAACCCTTCTTTTTTTAAAAAACCACATAATAAATCCTCCCCAAATCTCTTTTAAAATACTCTTTTTAATCAATCTCTTCTTTGCTTTGAAATCACATCTCAATTTATCATTAATGGCTATATTCCAAACTTCTTTATACCATTTTGTGGGTTGCCCACATTAACTGGATATTAAACGTCTCCCGAGGGGTGCGCCCGGTGTCCACAGACCCGCATCCTAGTCCCCAAACTAGTTGGGGCTGTGCTCGGCTGGAGAGGAAATTGGGGAGATAAGCGGTCAGGCTAGGAATAAACAATGGCTCAGGCTGGGGGCAAATAGAGTTAGGCAAGCAGACAGGGGCAAACAAGGGACAAGATTAGGTGCCCGGGGTCAATCCACAAAGACCCCAAGATTAGGGCAGGAACAATGGGTCTTGCCAGCCCAAGGCAATTAAGTGCGGGTTTTCCATTAACCTCAGAGTAGCCTTCCAGACACGGGTTTCATGAGAATGTCATGCACGCAAGCCTTCTGTACAGGAGATGGCACGATTGTCTTAGATACGCGTCTTCGCCCCTAGGCAGGGAATAAATACTTGCTGCCGACTCCGGTCGGGGCTGGACTTCGCCACACAGCTGCCTCCCGCATCTCATTGCAACATCATTTATATATACTTTACTTCCCAGTCTCCTGCCATTGACAACTTAGCTGCTTAAATTTAAAATTAATTCCTCCCTTTCTGTTGAGTCCGGAACCAATAAAACAGACGTGCCATCAATAGTTGGGGAAAACAGCTCAGTGATTTATTAACAGCTCATATCGACAGGTTCGGATGGACTGAAATACATACTAGGCGGCTTGCTTATATACATTATATACATTGTGAATGTCAGTTACAGAGGTGGATAAATTTGCCCAGACCAACAAATGTGCGGGAACTTTGCGCTAGCGAATCAGCTACTACTGACAGCTATTTGAAACTCGCGCCTTAAGGAATGGCGTGCTAACCGGGCGAGACATAATGGCGTCTTTTACAAAGATATTGCTAGAACCCTTTGGACACAACACTTTCCCAATCCCATTGCTCATTATCAATTATTTGATAACAACACCATTTTAGGATATACCTCTACATGTAACTTGGCTTTTTCTTTTATTTCCTTGTGGTATGTTTGCCAAAAATTACACTCTCTTTTGCCAATATTGGCCATGTATTTTTTTTAAAAAAATGGAAGAACAAAGTCTGTTAAACACTTGCACCATGTAAATTGAAATATTCTTCTTGTATGTCCAGAGACTGTATCTTCCAGCTAGACTTTCCTATTTTATGTAATACAGCCCTTCATTTCTTTTTAACTTAGTATCTTGAGGATCCTCAAGTGCTCTCATGATTTCTACTCTGAAGAGGCTCCCTTGTGTAACAAATAAAGGCTTATCTCCCTGACCTTGTATTCTTTTCATCTCAACAACAGGCTTTGCTTCTTTTGTCCCTTCTGATTATATCTTATCATGAAAGCTATTATTTCCTTCACCCTGCTGTCACTTAAAGTGTCTTGGATTAATCCCATTCCTCCATGGGTTTAAGGGATTTTCCCCTTCTTTCTTTCTGGATCACTGGAGGGGAAGCCTTAATTTAAAAATAATTTGGCACGAACACGTCATTCAAAATATTCTATGTTATTTTTCTCCTTTAAAAGCCAGAGGATTAAGATGATCTCCTGTATTGAAAGGATCTGTGCATGCAGGTAGCCTAGAGCAAGCATTTGAAAAGTAAAGTTTAAAGCATGCTAATTAAAATTACATGGGGGGATAATCATATGGTAAGTTAGAATACACTGTGGTGCTCCTAATCAGTGACATCCAAGTGTATAGAAGAGGACAGAGGTTAGAGGGACACAAATTAAAAACAGTTGTACCTATCAACAAATTAACCTGAAGCTCAAGAAGGTCAATTACTGGGAGATAATAGGTCCAAATTAGCTATTTTTCCCCCTAATGACTATGTATAATTCCTTCTCTAGACTCAGAAAGTCTATTTCAAAATCCACAAAAGGAACAAATGGTTTTTGTGCTCTTTCTTTCAGATTATGATCTTATGATTCTTAGCTCTGATAGACTCATTTGATTTGAGGTGATTTCTATTGTACATTTTTCTCACCCATCCACCCCATGAAATTTGGTATGAGTAACAATAAAGCATAGCTAAAAATAAAAACATTTTACATCATGTTTAAATCCAACTAAAAACCAATCTGTTTTTCACACAGAGATGGAGATAGGGAGGGTGCACCAATACCTGCTCAATTTAAAATACCCTGCTCAAGTAAAAGATCTGCTTGCATATAACAAAAGGTCTTTGTTTACTGGTGGAAGGATAGCAGGCTTGTTTCCCCCTCATAGGAATACCAGTGGCATCAGTCAAAAATAATGAAGTATGTTATGACAAGTTGAGGTATTCCATTGAGTTATTGTGGAATCAATACAATTTAATACATAAAGGATTGGTGAAAGTGAGGGTGGGGAAATTAGTGTAGAACTCCAATTCTCATCATTTCCAGACAGCATGGCCACTTAGCCCAGTAAATTAGGAGTTGAAATCTAAAACCATTCAGTAATATGCATGTTCCCTCACCCTTGCTTTTAATACCATGGGCTTAGTCAGAGAGAGGTCTTCTTAAGGTCAGGAGGAATCTTTAGTCCTTCCATCAGATATCTCCCCTGGAATTCAAAAACACCTGGACATAGGGTGATCAGATGAAGAAGACTTGGATAGTCCCACCTGCTGAAATTTCCTCTTCCACACAACTATTCAAAGTCCAGGAACTCTGTCCTCTTTTTTATCTGGCCATACTAGTCTAGAGGACTATTATGCTGCCATAAGCCATTATAATGCTCCTGTTCTCCTTAACATATGGCAGGCACTCTAGCGCAACCTCTCTGTGTCTGGATTGCCAAGAGAAGATCACATCTTATATAGCTGCCCACCCTTTTTAAAAAAACAACAACTTGGCATCATTTTGATGGCACAATCCATCCTGAAAGTGAACAGATGTTCTGCTTTTATACCTATTTCATCTGTAAAATATTTGTGAGTTGATCAGGCACCTGTTGTGTCATGAAATCTGTCTTAGTCGTGGAAGTTAGAAGTACACATGAATTCCAGAGTTGCTGTCAGAAAAGCTCAAGAAGTCTCTTTAAAATATTGATGTATGTGGTCAATCTGTCACAGCACACATCTTTAATTCTGGTTCATGCAGAAACGTATGCTCTTCAAAGAGAAAAATGACACTTTGGCAATAGTATGATGCCATTCCTCAGAGTAAAGGTTGAGAGGAGGGTGGAAGTTTGATTAAATCTGAATTTGAGGTACAAGAGCAAATCAATACCAGGTACCAATAAATTATTTTTAATAGCCTTTCATTACTGGAATGGGTCTCTCTAGAACAGTGGTTCTCAACCTTGGATCCCCAGATATTTTTTGACTGCTCCCAGAAGCCTTCACTACTGGCAGTGTTGGCTGTGATTTCTGGGAGCTGTAGCCCAAGCACATCTCTGGGGGCATTTTGAGAATCACTGCTCTAGAACAACTATGAGAACAGAAGAGGGCAGGTTTTCAATAAAGTTAAGAGAATACATCAATGTTGTATGACCATCTTTCATCTTCTGAGCTTGGCTCCATGAGATGCTAGCTGCAAGGATGAGTCCTGTAGAGAACATCTGCCCCTCCAAATGTTGTCGAACAGTTTCCATCAAGTCCAGCTGGTCTGGTCACTGAGGAAGCATGATGAAAATAGTCATTAATTGACATCTGCAGGGCTTAATGTTCTCCATGCCTAATGCAGAATATCAGACTCTGAATGAGCAGGAATGACCTAGAACCACAGCATGAAGACAACACGTATTCTCTGTAATACGATAACTATTGCTGGGAAAGGGTAAGAATTTCTCTTTCTTATCTTGTTCTACATATTTGGATAGATTAATATTGTGCTTAAAAAAACTTTAAATGTATGGTTTTCCCCTTCTTGTCAGCTTCATGGAAATTTAGGAGAATATAGTCATTTTGGGGGGCAATTAGGAGACATGCCACTTGTGTGGTTTTGGGCAAGCTGCACAGTTCCAGAGCACCACCAGTACTCAGTGCCTCATTCCCGAGTGGTTTATGTCTACAAATTATTGGGAGAATCAAGCCATAAATTGGAATTTACTTGACAGCAAGTATTTATTATCATGATAACACCATCATGAATCATTTCATCTGCATAGATTTCATTTATAGTTATATGTCCCCAAGAAACTAATTCTCCCACTTTGTGTATTCATACATATTGTCCCATTGAGAAAAAGGGTTCAATTAATCCACACTTGCTTTATTTGTTATCTATTATCTGTTACATCTATAGCCTGTCATTCTCTTTACTGTTCTCAAAGCAGCCTACATTCCAACAGCCATAAGAAAGCTTGGTAGGAACTCAGTGAGTTTAGTGTCATGTTGAGTCCTTGTGGATTTGAGTTCTTGTCTGACATTTCTACCTACTACACCACAACATGCTGGCAGTAATAAGGACATATTAACAATGTTATTTGTTAATTGGCAGCATATTAACAATGTTGGTCCAAAAAGCTATTGACTCTCTTCATGTTTCTGATCTCACCCCAGCAAGACTACCCATTGAAAAGACCAGAGAGCCGTTGTCCCTATTCAGGCATCCAGAAAAGCAGTAATTTGGGAGTGAGACCAGAGAAAGAGCTCTATACCTACCCAATCATGTGGAGATAGTCCACGTGTAGCAGAAACACTCCAGTATATGCACTTTTAACATGATAAATGTACTGGAAATTAAGCAAATAACAATCTTAAAAAATCAGTCTGTGATCACCACTACCATCTTGGGTGATGGATAGTGGAGTAGATCTCCTCAACCATTGCCTACATGGACTCTATACTTTCATTTTTAGTGAAACTTGTCTTTATTAGGATAAGGGAATGCGGTACCAAGTTCACTTGGGCACCTTGCACCTCTCTCTTCCCATTTTGGGAAACAAAAAAGATAGCATCTTTCATGTGTCGCCTCCTACCACTCCAAGTAAACACAGAGGTCCAATCCCTCCTTTATCCATCAGGTCACCACCTCTGGTCAAACCTGTTTTGTGGGTGTTCTTCAAAACATCACCAATAATTGCAAACAGGGATCATTGGAGGGATCAATGAGAGAGCAGCTCATTTGGAAGGAGAACAGCAAGAAGAGCGTACATCTTCCATCAGTGATGCCTCTTTCTTGTAACCCTTGGCATCAGTCTTATGAAAATGTGTGATGCACACATTAGACCACTGAAAGGGGATTTGGGATATCTAAATTCAAGTCAACACAAAGCGGTGACACTCACAGAGTGATTTTTGGCTATTCCATCCCTCTCAGCCCACAGGACTTTTGTGAGGCCAAAGTGGGAAGGAGGTGAACCCTTTGAACTGACTGAAGGAAAAGCAGAACAGAAACTACCAATCAGCTAACTAACTGCATTCTTTAATAGCCATTCTTTATCTTCAGTCATTATATTCAAGAGTTCTTCTGTGACCGCAGGTAATGGCTCAGTGCAGTGTACACATGAGGGCAGGAGAACAGACACATACACACACACACAGCTCCTTTTTGCCACTTGCTGAACAATGAGCCATATTGTTGACAACATGCTGGAGTGTTCCAGAGCTGGCCCAGAAGAAAAACCTCCTGTAAAGGAAGTGGCATGCACAAAGAGTTTGTTGGATGGCAATTGCAGCAGATTAATGCCAGACACCTGTGTTTTAGAGCTGGAGTCCAATCAACTTGAACCGGCACCATTCCATTCAAACAGATGGGGATTAGCGCTATTAGTGCATAAAGACAAAGAGTCTATGTATAGTATCTTGGCTTGTATTGAACTAAAAGCAGGTTTCCAATCAGCCTTATCTTGTCTCAATACTCATTTCAAGGCTTTATGAAGAGAGGCATTCTCATTACTAGATGCAAATTGAATTAAGGTAGGTAAGTCACTCATTCAGGTGAAGTAAAAAATCATTCAAAGAAGTAGACAAATATATAATATTCTCAGCCTTGTGGAAAGGGGTACACCTCATCTGAAGAGATGGAGACCATGAATAACATCCCAGGGGCATCCATCACCCTGAAGGAGACTTGGAAACAGAACATGTACACTCAGAATTGTTTGCACCTTATCTCTACTCTCAGTTGAAGTCACAGTTTTTCCATGAGGCAATCAGATCAAGCCTTGAAAGTTGCTTACAAGTAGGTGCAGGCAATCCAACTGTCAGGGCTTATATACCATTAGGTTCAGCTCCAAACTGTCTTAAATTGTTTCTAGCAGTACTATTGGATCAGGATCAGCTAAGTTACCCCAGTAGGGTCCTTCTTCTTTCAGATCTGACTCCAAATCTGATCTGAGTTTGGCCTGATTCTCTAGACTTTCCCAGGTTCTATTGTTAGTTCCTTCAGTAATGAGTAAAGAAGGAGAGGTAGCCTGAAGCAGGATTCCTTTCTGGAAAACCACAGCCAGCCGAAACAGTAGCATATGATTCCTCACAAATTCATTCTGGAGCATCAGCCCACTCTTCCATTTTGCTTTCTTCTTCCTCCTATCCTCCAACAGCTCCAAAGTCTTTTTACTCGTCTGTCCAGAGCAACTGCCTACTTTATATCCTGATTTTAATGGTGAAACCTTCTTGGCAGATTATTTCTCCCCTTCCCACTTCTTATAGTCCATCCATCTTCCTGGTCCAAAGGAAGTGACTGTGTTGTGGTAACAGCCTGGAGAAGGAATCTACCACATGTCTGCCATGTGGTAGATTTCCAGAGACCTCTGTTTCCACAGCAGCTTCTTCTTAAAAGGATAGTAATGTAGTAACAGTTACCCTATGCTACCTCTTGTAAACAAAAAGAAAACTTGAAGCAGCTGTTCCCCTGGCACAGCTATGCACTCATCAGAAGACTGGCATGGGACTGAAAAAGAGCTTTCTTCTTCTCCAGCTGCCTCCCTGGCTGGCCTTCAGCTGTGCATGTCACACAGTGAACTGCCGTTACTTTCATCAGATGCCCACCACAACTCCCAAGGGACCATCCCACCCTTAGGAAAAGTGAGACAACCTCCTCAGACAGCAAACTGTGAGTGCCTTGAGAGGGCAACACATTTTGTTTGGTTTGTTGCTATTGTACATTTGCTACAAGGCATGATGAAAGGCTGCAGGGGATCTTGTACCTCATGTGTCGAAATAATTTGGCAGCCTTTGGATAATGAGTCCCTTGACATGATTGGATGGAGGGTGCCAAGTGTTGTTTCATCTCAGGCCAGCCATGCTTCCCATCAATACATCTCTTTATTCTTCTCCTCTCAGATCTCTGGTGTGGAAGTGAATTGTACTCTGAACACTGATGCAAGAACCTCTATTTCTTTTTGGTTGGTTATGCTAAATTGCATTTTATGAGACACAGCACTCCAAAAGATCTGAGATACTTCTAGGAAGGTCTGCCTCTATATATCAATAATCCCTGTTTGCCAAGGACAGTCTCTGTTTTCCAAGAGAACTCTTTGGAAAAGGGTGAGAGGTAAAGGAAATTTCTCTTGAAGTCAAAGCTAAGGTGCATCTTGCTTTCCAGAGTATGATGCTGGACTGCAACTCTTGCCACAGCATGAATCTGTCCTGTTATTAAGGTTTTCAGGAGAGGTCTTTCCTTTGGTCCCACCAAACTCCTATTCATGTGTCAAGAGCAGGGGTGCTTAAACTACTTCCCATGGGCCGGATCCGGCACCTTACACCAATTCATCTGGCTCACACCACCCTTGTTGCTCCTGGAAGCAGAAGTGAAATATGCCACCCCTGGTTTAAGCAGAGAAAATGGCAGCCTAAAATCTATCTCATCCTGTTGCAAAACAGATTGCAAGGCATGTTTTACTTCCACTTCCGGTGGGTGGAACCATGTGACCGGCCCCCTGAACCACAGCACTGCCCTGCTGAACCACATGACCTGACCATAGCCCAAAAGTTTGGGCACCCCTGGTCAAGAGGAACCCCAGAAGGTTTGCAGTCCATTGCCAACACATGATCTGGCGTTCCCTGTGACAAGTCCACTAGTTGATTGGGACATGTTGGAAGAGTAGAAAATTTCAAAGTGGCAAGAACAAGGCCATAGCCAGGATTTTAGATGTGTGTGGGTGAATATTTTTTCATGATGGGTGACAATGTCATATACTGTATATATTTGGTGTTCAAGGAATGATGACGACTTGCATTAAGTAGTGAAATACAGCTCTGTATTGTTGGGGTTTGAACACAGTTTGGATGGGGCAAAACTCGGACAGTATAAACAGTTACAGTAACAATAATAAACAATGCCAATTGGCTAACAAGGTGTGCACACTTTTCAATCTATTTATTTGCATATAAAAGATACATTGCACGCCTGTCAGAATACAAATTGTGCACCTCCTAAAATCTCGCAAGACTATACTGTCTGGCGAGATTTTGTAGCTGTCAAACAGGGACACTGTTTGACAGCTAGAAAGCACGGGAACATGGCAGTTTGAATTGCTTTGACAGTTAGTACACAGTTATCATACATAACATTCCTCCCCCCTAGATAAAAACAAAATCCTTTAACCAGGATGGCGGTCTAGTTTTCCTTCTTGGTCGGACGCTTGGTTGAGCCTGCTCAGGGGCTCATAGGATGGGCAATCTGGCTGAAATGAGGGATTGACTTGAGGGAGAGGACTGACAACCCAAATCAAAACCCCGTTTGTCAGATGGAGGAGCAGGGGACCGCTCAAAACCAAAATGTAATGCTGGGGATGATAAAGACAACTGAGGGTCCCTCCTATGTGTACTGAGAGTGGAGGGCAACTCTAAACAATCATCATTAATAAAGGAGTCCAGTGTGCTAGGCTGGGACAGTGTGGGGGTACACATGGCTGGAGTGGGGGAGCATTCTGCAATTTCCCCTTCTGGGTCAAGGTTAGATGGTTGCTGACTATTACCTCTGCCCCCTGGGTTTAAGCGGGTGGGGGCCAACCCTAATGTTGAGTGTCTGTATTCATCCAGTGGGTCCAGTATTCTGGGTCTCAACTGGTCCGCGTGCCTTCTCCAGATCAGACCAGTGGCTGTTTCGATTCTGTAAGAAACAGGACCAGTTTGATCGATCACAAAACCAGGCACCTACGTAGGATCACCGGCTGCATAATTGTGGCAATGGACAGAGTCCCCTGGCAAGAAACCCTTCTGGTGTTGGATCGCTATGTTTGTGTCCTTGTCCTCCACCCTAAAGGGATCCAATCTGTCCAGCAAGGATGAAAATTTCCTTCGCTGGAGCAATTCAGCAGGGGAGACCCCTGAGGCAAGGAGGGTGAGCCTATAGGTAAAAAGGAACTGACATAACTGGAAGGAACTGACATAACTGGAGCTCTAGATCCCCTTCCCCCATGTGCCGAAGCGCGTCCTTGGTTGTGCGCACCTGCAGCTCCACCTGGCCATTGGTGATGTGCCTAATTGCATTCCTTTCCATGAAGGATTGGAATTTGGCAAATGTGAACGTGGACGCATTGTCAGACACGCACATCTGGGAGTCCAAATGCTGCGAACAGCCTCCTTAGGTGCATTATCGTTGTGGCTGAAGTGGTATTGGGCACTCTAATCACTTCCAGCCATTTGGAGAATGAATCCACAACCAACAAAAATAGGGCTCTCCTAAATGGACCAGCAAAATCTATGTGTAACCTGGACCATGGGCCCCTGGCAGAGTCCCATTCCCAAGGGCAGGTGGGATTGCTTTGGGCAAGAGCATTGACAGCTGGCACAGGTGCCGACCATCTGTTCTATGTCTTGGTCCAGTTGAGGCCACCAAAGGTAGCTACGGGCTAGGGCTTTGAAACGTACAATTTCTGTGTGACTTGTGTGAAGTAAATTTAAAACCTTTTTGCGAAGGGTGGCAGGAATGACCACCCGCTGGCCCCGCAGAAGGCAACCTCATTCCACAGACAATTCCAAGTGATTACAGTGGAATGTTTTGAATTCCTCAGCTAGAGGAGAGACAGGCCAGCTTTTTTGTACCCAAGACATGACTTTAGATAATGCTACATCCTTGGCCGTAGCTTTGGCTATATCAGAAGAGATGACCGGGGATGAGTCGAATGCCTCAATCATGAGGACTTGGTGATCATTTTCGATCTCGCAATCCGGTTCCCCGACCCCAGGCAGTGGAGAACGTGACAGGGCATCAGCGTGGCTGATGTCCTTGCCGGGCCTGTGCACTAGAGTGAAATTGTATGCATTTAAGAAGATTGCCCAGCGCAACATCCTTGGGGACAGGATTTGTGGCGTGGGCTTCACGTTTACAAAGATTCCAAGGAGGGGCTTGTGGTCAGTCACGATGGTAAAAGGCCTCCCATAGAGGTAATCATGGAATTTCTTAGTGCCTGCCACGATTGCCAATGCCTCCCTGTCAGTTTGAGCATAATTTTTCTCAGCCTTTGATAGAGCTATTGGATAAGATGCTACGGGGGCTTCCCTCCTGTCATTTAACACATGGCACAACACAGCCCTGACTCCCACAGGGGATCACACACTAGAACAACCCGTTTGTTGGGATCGAAATATGTTAATTTAATTTTAATTTAATTTAATTTAATTCTTACATTTTTAACACTGCATCCAAAGACAGTAGTCTTTTAAGGTCTTGGAAGGCTTTCTCCTGGCAATGGCCCCAGTGCCAAACAGTGTCTTTTTTAAGAAGCCGGTGCACTGGTTCGGCATCTGAGGCTTTGTGATGGAGGAAAGCGTGATAGAAGTTTAACAGTCCCAGAAATTATTGCAACTCAGCTTTACATTTTGGCCTGGGTGCATTTCGCATGGCCGTTACCTTGGAGTCTGAGGGCATGATACCTTGGGGTGTAATCCTGTACCCCAGGAACTCCACCTCCCTTGCCAGAAACACACACTTGTTCCTTCTGAGATGTAGACCAGCCCACTCGAAACATGACAGTACTCTATCGAGCCTGGCTGCTAGTTCGCCGGTGTCCTTAGTGGTGATCAGGACATTGTCGAAGTATGGCAGGACTCCAGGCAACCCTTTAAGAATGCGTTCTACAAGAGATTGAAATATTCTGGTGGCTGCATTCACCCTGAACTGTACTCTTAAATGTCTCCTTATGCGTAACTATGGTCTGGGTTATGGCAGCGGCAGGAGTCACAGTTAACTGTTGGTAAGCCTGGGCAAGGTCAAGTTTTGCAAAGCAGTTTCCTCCATGCAAGGAGGCAAGAAGGTGGCTTACCACTGGCACAGGATATGCGTTTGGGCGAATAGCTTTATTGATTGTGCATTTATAGTCCGCGCATATCCTGACCTCCCCGTTGCTTTTCAGAGCAGTCACAATTGGTGTCTCCCACTCAGCGGAGTCCACCAGCACCAGGATGCCCTGCCCCATGAGTTTGTCCAGCTCAGCTTCTATCTTCTCTTTGAGGGCAAAGGATATCCGGTGCGGCTTCATCCGGATGGGCCGAATGTCAGGGTCAAGTTCAAAGTCAACAGGGGGCACTTTGTACAAGCCTAAACCCTTTTTGAATACCTCAGGATGTGCAGCACAAATGTCCCGGATTGGGTCAGAGTCTATCGCATGAATGCCAGATAGCTGGATCCCCAGGGGCTTAAACCATTGAGTCCCAATAAGATTGTTAGTGCCATGTTTAACCACAACCAAGGGCAATGAGGTGCGTATATTTTTGAAACTAACCAAGAAATTACCCACCCCCAGGACTGGAATCTGGCAACCTTGCACATCCCGGAGGGAAGTCTTGAAGGATTTAAGCTTCGGCCGAGAGGCTGGGGGAATCCTCAAAAACTCCCGCTCTGGAATTATAGAAAATGTAGTACCTGTAGTACCCATTCTGAAGGGAGGCTCAGGTCAGCGTAGAAATGCTCACTGATGCTGCCCACTTGGCACGGCTCTGGTTCGGATGACACCTTTGCGATGGATGGTTCGCGGCAATGACCACGCTTGGACTCAGGCACTGATGGTCTCCACTTTTGCTGCTGGCATACCTTGGCTATGTGCCCCTTTCACCCACAGTTGTGGCATTCTGCAGCGCAGAATGGGCACTTCTTGTGGTCATGCCAGGCTCCACAGCTATCACATTTTTGGAGGGGTTTCTTCTCCCATTTCACGGTGCTCCCAGTGCCATCGTTGAACCGCTCGGACCTCACTCTCTTCATCGCTGTACCCTGAGGAAGATTTGGAACCAAGAGATGCTGATGAGGATGAAGATGAGCATCTGTGAGCTTGCACAGCTGAGTCAGTGGCACTGGTAGTAGAGTGGCGATGCCAGAAATGCTTCACCCCAGACCGTGCGGCCTCAGACACTAATGCCTCTTTCAGTACGGCCTTGGATGTTAGCATCTTCCTGACCATGAGGCGACATTGAGCATCTTCTTCCCTCATGCCGCCCAGCAGACGGTCTCAGAGCGCTTCTTCGATGTTGTCCCACTTGCACAGGGTGGCAGCAAGGTGAAGTGCGGCAGCGTATACGGCAATGGATTCACCAGGGAGCTGCTCCCTTCTGTGAAAAGCCACCCTGGCCGGGAAGATCGAGACCTCCGGTTGCAGGTGCTTCCTCAGTGCTGACAGGATCTCAGCAAGCGGCACCTCATCCATGTCCTGAGGAAGAACGAGGTGGATGGCCAGCTCAAGCATCTCAGATCTGCACTGTGTGAGGAAGCAGAAGCGCTTCTGGTCCTTATCGGTGATCTTCTGGGACGCCATAGCATGGCGGAACCGGTGTTCGTAGACTGCCCATTTCTCTGGATAAGCCGGGTTGAATGGGCCGATGTTGCTGCCTTGTGGGGACGCCATCCCATCCTCATCGCCAATTTGGTGTTCAAGGAATGATGACGACTTGCATTAAGTAGTAAAATACAGCTCTTTATTGTTGGGGTTTGAACACAGTTGGGGCAAAACTCGGACTTATATACAGTATAAACAGTTACAGTAACAATAATAAACAATGGCAATTGGCTAACAAGGTGTGCACACTTTTCAATCCACTTATTTGCATATAAAAGTTACATTGCTTGCCTGTAAGAATACGAATCGCGCGCCTCCCGAAATCTCATGAGACTACGCTGCCTGGTGAGATTTTGTAGTTGTCAAACAGGGACACTGTTATCGCACACACATCACACACACACACAGTTATGTATGATAACTGTGTAGTAACTGTCAAAGCGATTCAAACTGCCATGTGTGTGTGTTATATATATAAAAGCAGCAGAGAAAACCATGGAAGTATCCTATTTATGCTGTATGCAAATATACTTGAAGCTGCTTGGCTCATTGAATTCCCTTTAACACCCTCTTTCCCAGGAAGATGGCTTCAAGTATATTTGCATACAATATAAACAGCATACTTCCGTGGTTTTCTCTTAAATACAGAGTTTTTAAAAATGAAATTGAGGCACAAAATGCTAAGACAGTAGACAATTAACTGATTAAAATGTAAAAAAACAGTTCCATGAAAAATCACCATAATATGAAATGCAGTCGAATAGGGGGAAATTTAGAATAGAACTATTGCAGTAAGCCTGGCTTGCTGGCTACCTTTTTCCCTGTGAGGGGAAGCAGTCATGCCTATGGGGTGGTTCTTCCTCTACCAGGGGAATTCAACATTCTTTTGTGGCTCCTCCTCTTCTAGGATCTTGGATGTGCCTAGATTTTGGGGAGGAGGGGGCGTGGCCTGGGAGAGAAGGGCATGACCTCAAATTTCCCTTATTTTCATGTTCAAAACTTGACAGGTATGTGTGTCATATTTGAGAAGGCCACAGGTTGTTCATTCATTTTTCTAGAGAGCAGAGAAGTACTTACTGAATAGTCTGCCTTGGGTGCCAAAGTACTTGGGATGGCCTTGGGTGTTCTACAACATGACTCAGTGGTACGGGCACAATTTCTCTTCCCTTTAAGACAGCAACATATCTTGGGTTGATCCTGCTACCAATCCTTCTGAAGCAAAAGATTAAAACTGATTTCCATTATTGATATTTGAGCTAACAGTTCTTCCCTACAATGGGGTCAAATCTGGCAACCAAAATAGGCAAAGTGTGGCTCTCTAGATGTTGTTTATCCATGTCTCCAATTAGCCATTTCTAGCATAGACATGCCGAGACATGATGAGACAGCTGACGCCAAAGGTTGCCATTCCTGTTCTGGCACAAATCCCTGTTCTAAAATGGGCATTGCCTCAGCTGAACTGGAATTGAGTAGCAGATTTTAATGCTGTGAGTTTAGACATAATATACTCAAATGGGGTAAATGGAACTCAGGCTCAATGGAAGTAGAAGACTTTGGGTGAAATCCAATAGTACGTTGTAACCAAAATAAACCAATTAAATTGAATTTAGTCACTACCTCATTAAAGACAACAATTAGGTATGTGTCTTGCTACAATTAGACAACAATTAGAAAGTCAAGAATTAGGTATGTGCATTTTTATCATCAGTGGTCAATGGCTGGGAGATTAAAACAACCTTTAAAGGCTTTTATTAAGCAAAGCAATCACACCTATGTACCACTTCATAGTGCTTAGTGTACTCTCTGGGCGGTTCACAAGGTAATTAGCATTTTGCCCCCAATATGTTGGGTACTCATTTTACCAACCCTGGAAGGATAGAATGCTGAGTCAACCTTGATCCCTGGTCAGGATTGAATTCACAACATTTTGGTTGCAGTCCACCAATTTAACCACTGCACCACCATTGCTATAAGTAATAAAGAATACACTTACTTAGAAATTGGGAGGTTACTTTCTCAAGGTATTTCATAATAAGTTGCTACTAAGTTTTAAAATACCATGGTAACATATTGCTGCTATTGTAATACAAAAATTAGTAACATTTCACACTGCTCATTTTTGTCATTTTCTGCATCTTTGGAGCATCCATCTGTAAAATAAGAAAATAGCCTACTTTTTGTTTAAAAGACACCCCAAGTCTCCATCATGTTTAGTCCTAAAAAGTAATAAGAAAAAATAAATGACACTCATTAAAATCTGAACTGCGTACAAACATTGCTCATTATGCTTAGGTCCATTTTCACAATCGTGCCAGTCATTATATTATAGTATTTGTAAAAAAAGGCTATTCTTAGGTCCTCATAATTATGTTCAGAGGTAATATGTCATTACTTGTAAAGCATTCTTCCCAGGCTCTTCATTTATTGCTACCTCTTGCACTGGCAGACCCTTTGGGTCCAATTTGTCCACTTCCCACAAATCTTCTCATTCTCTGCCTTCCCACTAAAGAAATTACCTCATCCACCTGACAAAGAGGTTTCTGTTTTGTGAAAACATACCACATAAAACATTAGTTGTTGCTGAAGACTTCTGAAATAGCAGACTAGCATTTCCTTGGAATTTGTCACAATCTTAGTTGTGGAGTTGGTCACAAACCCAGAGAGACATAAGTTGCCCAAGTTTGTTCAAAGGCAAATTTCTGGTCTAAAACAGAAGGTTGCTTCTTACAAGTTAGAATTCACTAGCAAATCTGATACGTAGAATTCTGGTTCATTAAACTGAAATTAGAATAGTGATGCTCAGATTTACTGGGAAGTAAGAAAAGAATGAAAGAAAATAGCTTTCCAGTATTCCCATTTTATAGTTTATGGGGAAAGAGACAGCTGTGCGGGCAAGCGGCCGACCATAAAACCACCAATGCTGCCACCACCGGACCTTCCACTCGGCTGGGCCGGCCTGGAGGAGAGGAAGAGCAACAGCTGTGTGGGCGGGCGGGCGGCTATAAAACCACCAATGCCACCGGACCTTCCCCTCAGACGGCCCGACCTGGAGGGGAGAAAGAGGAACAGCTGTGTGGGCGAGCAGCTGGCCATAAAAATGCTGACGCCGACACCAATGCCACCAGACCTTCCTCTCGGCCGGGTCGACCTGGAGGAAAGAAGGAACTGTTGCCAGACTTTTTTTCCCTCGGCTGTTTAGCCTGGAAGGAAGTGGACTGAGTCTCCGTAACGTATTTATTGTGTATTTTTGTGGATTGCTTTGAAATGTGTATTATGTATTGCTTGTATTGTTTTTGATCTTGAAATGTGTATTGTGTATTGCTTTGAAATTTGTATGGTTTTTTGACTTTGTAATTGTAATTTGTAACACTTTACTTCTTTGTTAGCCGCCCAGAGTTGCATTGGTGAGTGGGGCGGCATACAAGTTTAATAATAATAATAATAATAATAATAATAATAATAATAATAATAATAATAATAATAATAATAATAATAATAATAAATAAGTAAGTAAGTAAGTAAGTAAGTAAGTAAGTAAGTAATTTAGAGAGCAGAGACACAGCCTGTAGCATCCCTCAAAACAAGATGTTCTTGTTGAAGACCGCTTCTAAAACACCATATGAATGCTGCTGGAATTGTAATATTTGAAAGTTTCTTTCCCAGAGTATACAGTCCACCACCAGGAAAATTTCCATACAAACCTGAGGGCTTGGTTTTGAATGGCTTGCAGCAAGAGGTGGGAAGGAAACAACTGTAAATAATGTGACCCTTGTGATGATTCTCTATTGGCAATAGGTAAGCCTTATTAAATGAACATAAACATTTTTTTAAAAAAAATCTCTTAAGGAATATGCTGTATAACTGCCTGCCTTATTTGCAAGTACAAGAGTCCTTGAAATGTTCCCAAGACAAATTTTGCTGATCCAGGATGCACTGTACAACATCTCCCTCATGGTAATGAAGTCTCATTATCAGAGTTTTCCACCCAATTACACATATTCCTGACACTATGGGGAAAGAGACAGTATTGTGTTTGCACTGGTAAATGCAGGCAGTAATTGAGGGCAGTACCAGGAAATGGAAGCGGCCTCTTGGAAGAAAGATGCTCCATAATGAATGGTGTCTGCTTTGAACTGCCTGCGTGAGACTAGTTGCAGCTAAAGAAATTCTATAAATGAAGTCTAGTGTTTTCCTTTCATTTCAGACTCCCATAAATAAGAATGTTGCCATTGACAAAAGACGATTTTTCCCAAAGAGAAATGAATTGTTTCCATCCTGCAGTGCTCCCTTGTAGGGACAACAATTGTCCTTCACTGCAGGAGAAGAAAGAAGCTGGACATTATAATATATGACCTCCTGGGTTCATTCTTTTGTCATTTTATTAGCAGATTATTCTATGTAAATAATTCCAAAAGGGAACACAATGGAGGGGGAGGGAGTAGAACGGTTCGGGATTGTTGCAGTGCTGGTGTTTGTTCAGTCCTATTTATATCCCACCCTTCATGAAAATTGAAGTCCAAGAACATTTGAAGAGTCAAGTTTATGAGGGGGCGTGTGGAATCGATGGTTGTAATTGGCACTGTTGCTCATTTTGTTTCTCTTAGGAGCATCTGAAAGGACAATGGGCTAAAAGTTATTAAACTAAATCCATGTCCATGCTGACTGGGGAGAATCTGGGAGTCTAAGTCTAAAAAAGTAACTTTTCTAAACTCTGGTGACACTCAGCAACACATTGAATTTTTGAAATGTTCTCCTGCTTATCTTTAAAAAGTTTCTGTTTTGACATCTTGTGAATTGGTTTCTTTTCCTTTTAGGGGGGAAGTCCTTGGGTAATTGAGTAACCCAGTGGCTGAAATCCTGTTGATATAATTAATACTGCATAAAGCTGATGGTATCATCAGCAGTGATGTTTTTGCAGAAATAAACATTTCCACCTTCTTTTCTGAAGATTACAAGACTCTCATGTAATCCCTCCACTGCTAGGAAGCTATTGGGAGCTGGAGGGTAGGAGGATAATATTACAGAAACCCACTGTCAGCAGTCAAGTCATCCGAGCAGAGGAATTTTTTTTGCAAAAACCTAATCTTCCTGCCCTGTGGCTGCTAACAGCTGTCTGACAATTAAAGGGATTGCATGGAGCCTTGAGGCCTTCCAGAGAGAAGTCAGAAATGTGTAATTTCTGGGGGGGAAATCACTGCTACTGATGACATCATCAGCCTTATGCAGCATAAGATATGACAATAGGATTTTATTTGGTAAGTTTCTAGTCCTTTGGTTCCCATCTTGGACCCCCACATGTTCTTGGACTACAGCCTCTAGAAATCATTGGCACAGCCAATGATGAAGGCTTCTGGGAGCTGTACTCCAAAAGCATCTGGGGTCCCAATTGGGCACCACTGTTCCAGTCTTACCATCAGGAAAAGTTTTAATCATTAGTTTGTTATTTCCTTCTTTCATATAAAAAAAACTGTGGAAGTGCAAACCAGTGATTAAACTCTTTCTATCTAAGAACAGGACCTGATACCAAGGTGATTAAGAGAAGCTATTCAGAGAGCAATTAAGGGCCTTTTTCTCACTGATTCTTCATTCAGGCGCATCAGGAAACAATAGCTGAAGCTACAAGAAAAAGCTTCTTAATTAAAACATTAATTACATTTCTAGGAACATTTGCTTAATGGAATTTTCCTGTAAATTAAAAAGAGGAGTGCATTGCAGCACAGAAACAAATGATCAACTAAAGTTCCCATATGCTTGGCTTTTCATCCATGCTGATGATCTTGTCTTGACAGTCCAGGGGGAAGCCTCTGAGTCCATTGAGCACCAGCTATCCTTTGCATTAGAAGATCTTTCTTTAGATCAGGGGTTCACAAACCCCAGCCCGCAGGCCTAATCTGGTCCATGCATATTATTAATCCGGCCCACAGTGGCCACCCGGGCACCTCTAGACCCACCCACCACCACCGGAAGTCATGCTGCATCACTTACCACCATGATGATGGCAGCAGCAGGGGCAGCAGGAATTGAATGGTTTTTCCAGGGTTTTGCACAGCCTCCGTGGGAGGCTTTTGGGAGCATGTTTGCTCCGGTTTTGGAATTTTCCGAGCCTTCTCTCCTGCACTTCAACAGCTGGAGAGTAGTGGTGGATGACTTTCGGTGCTGGGTGGAGCTTATGTCAGTCCCTGGGATCCCGGCATGGAGCCAGGAAGTCATCCACTGCCACTCTCCAGCTGCCAAAGTGCAGCGGAGAAGGCTCAGAAAATTCCAAAACCAGAGCGAACATGCTCCAAAAAGCCTCCTGCTGCCCTGGGAAGTGGCAGAGGCTGTGCAAAACCCCCCAGAAAGACCATGTGATTCCTGCCACCACACGCTGCCGCTGATGATGACCACAACTGAGAACAATGGTGGGAACTGGCCCCTGGCAGGAAAACATTGGGAACCCTTGCTTTAGATTATAAAAACAACCAAATGAAACTAAACCCTTTGAAAACACAAGTTTGTGTTTTCTGCTTAAAGAATAGAGAAGCAGAAAAGGAAGCTTAGAGTTAGCTGGGAAGGCAAGATTTTGGAATACTGTATTGCCTTACTCCAAAGTATTTGGCCATCACTCTGGATGAAACCTTTTGACCTAAAAAAAATGTGTAAACACCAAACAGAAGGTTGCCACCAGAAATAACATGCTTAGGATAGTGGCTAATTCAGACTGAGGTGTATACTCACAAGCAATGAAAATGATAGATTTGTCCCTGTGCTACTCCACATCAGGATATGCTAGTCCCACATGGTGTAAATCAGCACATTCTGAACAAACAGATATACCTCTTAATGAATCATGTAAGATTGTTACTGGCTGCCTGAAACCTGGCATTGCCCCTCCAAAATTATTTTGAGAGGTACTGTACCAGAAAATAACAAATGAAATAAGATAATACAACTCCAAACCCAAATACTTCTTGGACACCAACCCTCTAGACTAGGAGTCAGCAAACTTGGCTCTCTAGCTGATCTTGGACTTCAATTACCAGAAGCCCAAGTCAGTACTCCTCCTGATCAGGGCTTCTGAGAATTGAAGTCCAAGAACATCTGAAGAGTCAAGTTTGCTGACCCCTGTTCTAGACAATGGCTAGAACCCCTAAATATTAAACCTGAAGAGGCTAGGCTAAATCTACGGAGAGCCAAAACAACACACCTTTCTGCATGGATGAATGTCAAAACTGCCTTTGACCCATAAAAGATGGACCATCTGGAAGTCAATTAATAGACTTTGAGGTGAAGTAGGAAGAACAAAGAATAATCAAATGAAATAAGGTTATGTGGATACAGGACAAATTTCCTGTGAATGTGGAGAAATAGAATCAATGTGTTTAGGTGCATGCAATTTATACCCCAATTAATGTACAAAAGAAGATATAGCAAATGGCCAAGATAAATCTATTAATAACCTGCTTCTGGCTAAAAATAGTCTGATCATTTTAACGTTTTATTTTTGTCTAGAATTTTTCTTATATTTCATATACATCTATAATTTTAAATCATGTAGTGCTTTGATAGAAGTTTAAAAGGAAAGATAGTGACTTGGACAATCTGGAATTTGGCTCCTACCAAACTATGCATTCATGGCTGTGTCATCTTGGTCCAGTCCCTACATTTTAGCCCATACTCTCCCACAAGAATTGTGAAGCATGGAGAAAGAGCCACCTTCAGCTTCCTGGAAGAAAAGTGACATATAAATGGAACCAGTAACATAAAAATAATGTTATATTATTTTAATATGTGCAAATGGATTTCTTAGGTTTTGTGCTGTCTGTAATGTGACCAGCATCAGTATTTGGCTTACTTCGCAAATGAAGAATATTGTGTAGAGAATTTCCACCAAACATTGATGAAGCTGAATGGAATATAGTCTAATAAAATAGTCATTTCTTCATGTTACTTAATAGGAAGTTAATGTAGGCATCCATACAGGAAAAACCATAGTTCCACACAAAAACTGAAATTAAATATGCATTGTTCCTAAGTGCCTTTCCTATTTATTGAGCTGTCTTACAGTTTAAGAAGTCACTTCAACATTTGTTTAAATTGGTAGATGATCTGTTTCAGTGTGAACTTTAAACTGCACCTGAAATGTGGAGTTAAAACACAGGATTATTCCTGACATTTGTGAACATATGACCTTAAACAAAGTCAGCACCAAATGAATATTAAGCCATTACTTCCAATGCTGTTAATGGTTTGGTTATGATATCCTTATTTTTATTTAAATCTTTGTTTTTGGTCTTTTCCTAAGGAGTCAGCTAGGAACCTATTTTATTTCATACACACACACCGCTTACAAAATTAGATTTGCCCAATGAATGCACACTTACGGTAATACAGAACCGCTTCTTAGTATGAAAAATATATTGTCAGACATTATTTCCTCATCTATGCAGTTTAAACCTTTTGGTGCATTTTTTTTTTAAAAAAGGCTTTGGTGAAAACCTTAAATAGTAAGCTGCAAAGAGATCCACCGGCCAATATCCTGTTGCTTGAGTGGACCCACTGAATCAGGTGCTGAGTTTCCATTTCAAAGAGTCAATGCATTTTCTCTAGTTTAACAATAGGTACAGATTCTGGCTATGGTGTATTAATTTATAAATTGCATTTATATCATACATTTATGACAACAACCTTAGGCAACCTATTTGATTCTCCACTTCCCTACTTTTTCCTTGTGATTACTCTATGAAGTAGGTCAAGCTGAGTCAAGCATTGACAGATACAAAACTGAGAGACCTTGAGTGATGTGTCTTGTGTTGTGGTTGCACTTCCAAGTGACGTTTGGAGCCTATGAATCACTCTTAATTCTAGGCTGGTCCCATCCACTCAAGTTGGCCACTGGTCTCTCCTAGCCACCAATATCTATAAATGGCTAGTTGTTTGAACTGAAGGTTTGCCAAGGCAACACAATCTTCCTCCTTTATGTTCCCAGTGGCTCTGACACGTAACCTGATCTCATAGCTCTCTTTCCCTGGAATGATTCCTGCTTCCTTTCTGACAACCTTCATGACTCACTCCTGGGACAGTGAAAAGGCACACAAGGATTTTGAACATTCATCTTTTCAGGTTGGAACTAAAACTATGCAGACCAAAGGTTGTATTCAAATTAAAGTATTTGAAAACAGGAATGAAGCAATACAGGAAATAAATAATGCCTGCAAATCTAGAAATCTATGGTACTTATACTAAAGCAATCTATACCTATAAAGGAAAGGCATGACCGTGCAAGTCCGTCAGACGTGCCCACACTCCTGAAGCCTATCCCGTTATGCTTCGTGCACACATACCCAACACCACTGAGATCAGCCCCGCGAGGGTCCAGTGGCCGAGAGTGGGGCCACCGCCCCACAAAATAGGAAAAGGAATGGGAACTACAACTCACAAGATTCCTTGGTAGAAAAAATGGCAGTTTAACAACAAGGCCTGGAAATAGAATGTTGGAAAGAGCTGATTTGCATTTAATTAATTTAATTTAATTTAATTTAATTATCACATTTATATACCGCTCACTCGGCCAAAGCCAACTCAGGGCGGTTCACAATAAAAATTAAAAACACAAGTTAAAAACAGTAAAAACAGTTAAAACTACCCACCCCCTAAAAACAAGGGCTGCAGGATCCAAAGGCACCATGGGGAAGAGTTCTTCTACACCAACCACCCAATGGAGGTTACCCTTCCACCTGCACCCCACACTTGACCCGCCAGCCAGGTTTTAAGATCTTTTCTGAAAGGCAGCAATTCCGTCCAAAGACGTAGCTCTGTTGGCAGGAGGTTCCAGAGGGCCGGTGCAGACACGGAGAAGGCTCTCCTCCTTGTGCCAGAGAGGCGAGCCCCTCTGGCTGATGGAACAATTAGAGAGCCCCTCCGGTCCGCTCTGGTTGGACGGACAGACGTCCTCAGGGCGATGCGGTCTCTTAGGTAACCCGGCCCACTACCATATAGGGCTTTAAAGGTCAAAACCAGCACCTTGAATTGCACCCGGAGACAAACTGGCAACCAGTGCAGCTCCCGGAGCAGTGGCAAAGCACGGGCATAACGCCCACACCCCATCACCACCCGGGCTGCCGCATTTTGGACCAGCTGTAGCCTCCGAATGGTCGTCAAGGGCAGCCCCATGTAGAGCGCATTGCAATAATCTAGTCTGGAGGTAACCAGAGCATGAGTGACCATGAGCAAGGAGTCCCGGTCCAGGAGTGGGCGCAACTGGCGGATCACCCGAAGTTGGGCGAAAGCCCTCCTGGTCACAGCCGCCACCTGTTCCTCTAGCAGTAGCCGTGAATCCAGGAGGACCCTCAAGTTGCGCACCGGGTCTGTCTGGGGCAAAATAGCCCCATCCAGAACCAACGATGGTAGCTCCCGGGTTAACGCAGGAACCCCTATCCATAGCCACTCAGTCTTGCTGGGATTCAGTTGTAGCCCGTTAGCCCCCATCCAGACCCCCACAGCTTCCAGGCATCTGGAAAGGACTTTGACGGCATCACTGGGGTCCCCATGGGCCGAGATGTACAGCTGAGTGTCATCCGCGTACTGATGGTACCGCACCCCATGGGAACGAATGATCTCACCCAGCGGCTTCATGTAGATGTTAAATAGGAGAGGAGAGAGCACCGAGCCCTGAGGCACCCCCCATTTGAGGGGCCTAGGACAGGACCTCTCACTCTCCAACCACACCGACTGGGTACGACCCCTCAGAAATGAGGAAAACCAGGACCACACATTACCCTGGATTCCCAATCCTCGGAGCCGTCCCAGAAGGATACCGTGGTCAACGGTATCGAAAGCCACTGAGAGGTCAAGAAGAGCAAGGACGGATGGGTGACCACCGTCCCGCTTCCGCCAGAGATCATCCATTAGTGCGACCAATGCCATCTCGGTACCATATCCCGGCCTGAATCCTGACTGAAAGGGGTCCAGATAATCCGCTTCATCCAGCACCCCCTGCAGCCGACACGCCACTGCCTTCTCCAACACCTTCCCTAAAAGGGGGAGGTTAGAGACAGGCCTATAGTTGGTTAGGACAGCTGGGTCGAGGGAAGGTTTCTTCAGGAGGGGGCGCACCAAAGCATGTTTTAAAGGTGCAGGAAACACCCCCTCCCGCAATGATGCATTGATCACAGCCCCAACCCAGTCACCTGTCACCGTCTTGGAGGCTTTCACCAACCAGGTGGGACAGGGGTCCAATGGGCAGGTAGTGGCGCGCACAGCTGCAAGGAGCCTGTCCACTTCATCAGGGGCAACTGGCTCAAACCGGTCCCAGATGGTATGGCAAGACTGTACTCCAGCTCCCTCCGGACTCTCCCCATCCACGCCAGGATTAAACCCAGAGCGAATCCGATCGATTTTCTCCACTAGATGTTGGGCTGTGATTGGTTTAACAGCAAGGCCTGGAAATAGAATGCTGGAGAGAGCTGATTTGCATGTTGCATGCCTCTGCCCTACTGCCCCTGCCGCCCTCAGCCATGCTGCCTGAGGATGCAGCCAGGCGAGGTGGCGCAGCACCCCTCACACCAATGCAGTCCAGAACACAGGTAAGGATCCACTACCCAGCGAAGCAGGTACCCCAGCTAGTCATCTTATAAATTAAACAAAGCAAGTGTGAGACAGGGGAAGCAAGCAGGATGGAGGCATTTACCTCCCATAGGTCACACAGGCCTTGTTCATAGGATAGAGTCATAGACAGAATGAGTGCCCCTGAGAGCCTTCCAGAGCATGCTAACTAATTAATTAAGAGAACTCTCAATGGACAAAGCCAATGAAACCAGGAATGGCCAGTGGGGCACACAGCAAGTCACCTAAAGATCTGTGACTTTACTAATGAAATGAGATTCATTTCAGTCCATTTGATTTTTCTCAGCTATATGTGTCTACCATAGTACCTCTTCTTCTGTGGACTGCAATTCATCTGGGAATTTTCATCCAAGAGCAGTGGCCACAAAAGCCACTCTGCCTGCAGAAGGCATTTTTACTATGGTGAGGAGGCTTCACCTCATGTAAGAAAATCCAAGCTTTTCATACAATAGCAGCATTGCTCACTTTTCCTCCTGGGGTCATCTTTTAAGAGATGGGCAAGACATTGCAATTCCTGGCTTACAATCTGATACAAAAGCTTACCCAGTTTGCATCTCCTAGAGCCAATACCTGGCTTTCTTCATTCTACAATATAGTGGCCAACATGGGTCCCCCAAGAGACTATAGGTTGTGAGTCCAATAATCCTTCATCATTGCTTATACTTCTTCTTCCATGTCTAGGCCAGATGTGAAACTGCCAAAACCAAGGCACCATTTGGTGAGTTCATTCTAAAGTTCGTTCCACCAGACCTAGTGTGAGAAATATTAGTCAGCAACACAAGTTTGCCATTACCAGGGTACGCCCAATTGTGGTTCAAAAATACCACAATCCTCAAGGAGGTTCTTTCTGTGTATCTGTTGAGTCCGAGTATTAATTGCAACGCGACAACAGTTTGGGGGTTAACCAAAAAGTCATTTATTATAGCTCAGTTTGGACTGGGGAAACAGGGGCGAGGTAGCAACTTATATACAGACAGAATGGCAGTTACGGTGATACATTTGCCTGGGCTTTTGCTAACGCGGGAAACCTGTGCTAAACCAATCAGATTACATTGAACACATATGAACGTGGTGCCTTACAGAAAGGGTGCACTTTTACAGCAAAGACTTAATGGCAATTGCAAAGCAATAAACGTTTGGACACAACAGTATTCCATTGCTTATAATGCCTAGGGTTCATAGTAATTGGTGGAGAAATAAGATCTAGAAAGCTACAATTTGTCCATCTCTGTTTCAGCATAAAGGGATAATATAGTTTGGTGCTAAATATTTTTGGTATGCATCTCTCAGCTTGAGGAGTACTGAAGGAGCAAGGGGAAAAACATACTGAAAAGTGTATGCTTTGCTTAATGGTTTTTAATTTTGTAATTAAGCCCGCCCAAACCATTTGGCTTTTTGTTTTGCCTTAGTAAAGGTAAAGGTCACCTTTGCTTGAAAGCCAGTTGTATCCAACTCTAGGGTTCAGTGCTCATATGTTTATAGCCGAAGAGCCAATGCTGTCTGCGTCTGCAAACATTTCCATTGATGTGTGGCAGGCATGCCTAGAACCAGACTGCATGGAATGCTGTTTACCTTCCCACCAAAGTGGTACCTATTTATCTATTTGCAACTTCTTTCTTTCAAACTGTTAGGTTGGCAGGAGCTGGGACAGAGATGGGAGCTCACTCAGTCATGCAGTACTCAGGTCTTGCACTGCTGACCTGCCAACCTTCCAGTCAGCATCTTAACCACTTGAGCCACCACAGTCCTTGTTTTGCCTTACACAGAGGTTAATCCCCATGTGGAGGACATCAAATACTGGTGTCTGAAGAGCAGTGTGTCTTTTCCTCCTTATTTGCATGTGTTGGAAAGCTGCCAAAACTACAGCAAGAATCCAAAGAACTAGAAAGCCTGGGAGTCTGTCTGAGGACAGGGAAACAGAGAAACAGGCTGTTCTTCATGCATTAAAGGTTGTGCATTCATTGCCAAAGACGTCCAGGGGTATCGTAACGATGAGATGTCACTGATTACAGTATCTTACTGCATAGGAGATCAAACATTTGATTGAAACATTAATAATAGGAAGAATAAAGGTGATTATCTTGGTCATATGTTTTTATTAGTCATTTTGGGTAGTACTAAATTGCCTTTTAGCAGCCAAAGGGACTTCCAGATGAAACAAACACAACGATACACACTAAGATACTAAAACTGAAACAAATGCAAAGTCTGAACTCTCTGCGCCAAACCAGGAAAGGGACCTTGGTGTCCTGGTGGACAACTCAATGAAGGTGTCAACCCAGTGTGCCTCAGCAGTGAAAAAAGCAAACTCAATGCTAGGGATCATTAGGAAGGGTATAGAAAATAAGTCAGCAAGTGTCATTTTGCCTCTTTATAAATCTATGGTGAGGCCCCATCTGGAATACTGTGTACAGTTCTGGTCGCCATACCTCCAGAAGGATATTATGGAGCTGGGAAAAGTGCAGAGGAGGGCAACCAAAATGATTAGGGGACTGGAACACCTTCTTTACCATCTGATGCTGCAACGGTTGGGCCTTTTCACTCTTGAACGACGGCGTCTAAGAGGTGACCTGATTGAAGTTTATAAAATCATGCATGGTATGGACAAAGTAGATAAGGAAAAACTGTTTTCCCTATCACATAACACTAGAACTAGGGGGCACTCCATGAAACTTTTGGGTACTAGTTCTCAAACAAATAAGAGAAAGTACTTTTTCAGCCAGAGGTTCACTGGTCTGTGGAAATCCCTGCCAGAAGAAGTGGTGACAGCTGTCAGTCTTGACAGCTTTAAGAAAGGATTAGACAAGTTCATGGAGGACAAGGGTATCAATAGTTATAATTATGGATACCTAAGGACAACCTCCGGGTTGGAGAGAGAGGCAGGATATCTCTCAATGCCATTTCCAGGGAATCCTAAACAGGTGAAGGCATCTGCTTGGGAATACCCTGAAGCAAATGGTGAGCCACTGTGTGAGACAGAATGCTGGACTGGATGGGCTGTGGCCTGTTCCAGCAAGGCTGTTCTTATATTCTTATGACCACACTTCATGGCTGTGCTGTTGATTTTCAGGCCAAGACTTTGCTCCTCAAGAACTTCGCACAGAAAAGATGCAAGCAGGTTGCTGTCAAGGTTTGTATTTATTTATTTATTTATTTATTTATTTATTTTTATTATTATTATTATTATTATTATTATTATTATTATTATTATTATTATTATTATTATTATTATTATTATTATTATTATTATTATTATTATTATAAAAAACTGTCAAAAAAAAGAAAGAAATTTTTCACAGGGACCTGGAAAGATGTCACAGGCCAACAGTTGCTTTGGTGCCTGGGTTTTTTGAGCTGATTTCATATGAATTTGATCCCCTGAATTCAAATATGGCATTAGTTTTTGCCTAGGAGCTCAAATTTCTATGATATAACATTTTGGTGAAATATACGTTACACTATCTTAAGTTAAATCCATGGAACAAATAAAAAAACTAAACACAGAATTTTTATTATTATAGCATACAAATATTATTATATGCAAAGATAAAGGAAAAAGTCATTGATGAAACCAACTAGTCACTGAACACGTTGGAAGCCTCTTTTCCATGACATTCTTGAATGCATTTTTGGAACAGTCCCTTTTTAAACTCCAGCAGTAATCTGCCATCATGTGCGTATCCCATCTTCCTTGGTAGCAGTCCTCCATAGTTTTAATATCCTGGTGATATCTTTCATTTTGTTCCTCACTGGTGTCTCTTAAATTTTCAGGAAAATGGTCTAAGTGGCTGTGTAAATAGTGCACCTTAATACTCATGTTACACCCAAGAGATTTGAAACTGTTAAGCATCTCATTTACCAGTTCAACATAGTTTTCAGCTTTGCGTTTGCCTAGAAAATTTCCAACAAATGCAACAAATGAAGTCCAGGCTTTTCGCTCAGCCTCATTCATCGAATGTCAATAGGGCAAATATACAGGAACCAATCCTTGTGTATGTGATTTAGAACTGCACAAAATGGAGTTAGAACTGCACATTTTGCATAGAACTGCACGTTAAAAAAACACTGATCTAAAAAAGTAGAGCTGATAGAGAAAAACTGATTTCATATTTTGATTTAGTGACCCAAATATAGCTAAAATCAGTTCTATAATCCTAGGCACCAGCAAAAAAAAATTCTTGTAAAATGGAGTTAGTAAAGGTTTCCCTTGCTTGAAAGCCAGTCGTATCCGATTTTGGGGTTCAGTGCTCTTCTCTGTTTCAAAGCCAAAGAGCCAGAGCTGTCTGCTTCTTCAGACATTTCCGTGGTCATGTGGCAGGTATGACTAGACACCGGAGCGCACAGAATGCTGTTACCTTCCCACCGAAGTGGTCCCTATTTATCTACTTGCAATTTCTTGCTTTAGAACTGCTAGGTTGGCAGGAGCTGGGACTATAGCTGTCAAGTATCCCTTATTGGCCAGGAAAACCCCTTATTTTACCCTCTTTCCCACTGTCATCCCTTATTAATTAGACTGCAATGCCCTATTGCTGCCATTGGAGGGCAGCACAGGATAAGCATAGCTGTCAAGTATCCCTTATTTGCCAGGAAATTTCCCTTATTTCCAAATCCAAAACTTGACATGTATGGCTGGGACAAAGACGGGAGCTCATTCTGTCCTGCACATTAAAAAAACACTGATCTAAAAAAGGAGAGCAGATAGAGAAAAACTGATTTCATATTTGGATTCAGCGACCCAAATTTAGCTAAAATGAGTTCTAAAATCCTAGGCACCAACAAAAAAAAAACATTTCTTGTAGGCCTGTGTTTTCTTCCATGAAACAAAACATTAAACTTAGTTAACTGTGCAGTTCAACAGCAGCTGACTCTTGCCTCTTCTATTGTTTAGATAGCTTCTAAAAATAGTAAAAGAATTGGACACAGGCGTCTGCAACAAAACCTTGTGCACAAAATGCTACATTACATGAACACTCACATATAGGGCTTCTTCAAGTCACCCATGCTCTAGGGAGCCATTTCCCCCCAGTACCCTTTTTTCCACCTCACACTCAACTTTTTTTTGGCTACGCAAATCCTTAGTCTTCATTGGGTTGATTTGCTTTTAATAGCACCTGCAGTAGCATTTACACTTAAATAATGCCCTATAGTGCTTAGAGCACTGTCTAGGTGTTTTACAAGATTGTTATTGTTATTGTTATTATTGTTGTTGTTGTTGTTGTTGTTGTTATTGTTGTTGTTATTGTTATTGTTATTGTTCCCCCAACAAGTTGGGGTATTCAGTTTTACCATCCTTCCAGGCTGAGTCAACCTTGATCCAATCAGGATCGAACTCATATTGTAAGCAGAATTTTGGCTGCAAGACTGCAGCTTAATCATGGTGCCATGGGGGCTTTTTTTTAAAAAAAAACAACCCTTGGGTTTCCCCTGAGCATAGTCCCCTGTTTTGGGTTGCAGATCTGACAGCACTCACCACTTAGGGCAGTGGTGCCCGAACTGCAGCCCGTGGGCCAGATCCGGCTCCTGACACCAAGCCCACCAAGCCCTTGTCACTCCTGGAAGCGGAAGTTACTAGAAGTTACTTCCAGGAGCGACAAGGGCTTCGTGGGCCTGATGAATTGGCATTGGGAGCCGGAGTCAGCCCCCAGGCCATAGTGACCAGCTCCCTGAACCACATGACTGACCCATGGCCTGAAAAGTTTGGGTACCCCTGACTTAGGCTTACTGTTAGTGAAACTAATAGGTTCCAATCTGTAAATTCTACAACATGATGCAACATCATTTATTAAAAAAGAAACATCTACATGCTCTATTAGTTACTGGGTATATCTTTCCTGTCTGCAGAGGTTTTTTTGTAATGTTGTGGTATTGTTTTTATTGGTTCTTTTAAACTGGAGAGTTTTCTCCTTTTTCCCCTTACGAATACATTTCTAAAAGATTGTTTTAAAAAGTAGTAACACTAAACCTTCCTACAAATCAATATGCAGTAGTGAAGCAACAGAACTCTATATTCAATCTATGTAAACAGTAGAAATGACCCAGTGATAAAACACTTCAGTTTAACTTCCAGATTTTTTTTAAATAGCAGCTGACATCACAAGATTAGATATGGGCACAGATATGGGTGAAAGGAATTCATGCTTATAACTGAGGCTGATTTTATTTCCTGTAGATACAAAGCTTGTATCATACACTCCTAGCTTTGTGTAAGCAGCAGCTGCATCATTCACACGATCATCGAGAAACATTCCTTGGAGGTCTCCTTGTTACTGACCTGCAACTTGGGTCACCCCTCCAGAAAGGCTGGATTGTTAAATATCTAGAGGTCAATTTACATTTGGCTCTATGTGTACATTTAATGGTTTTTAAAACTATATTTAGAAAACATGTTGTGAGACTATGTGATTTGTACATATAAAGCCCCTTCCCATATGATCACTCAACTTCTATTTGCAGTAGGGCTGGAGGGAATGAATGATCTTGGGTCACTTATTTGTAAATCCATTAATGCTAAAATCCTAAACATGCTTTACTGGAAGTTAGTCTCATTGATAGGAAAGAGAAAGAAATTCATTCTGTTCACATTTCTATGCCAAAAATATCCCTCTTGAGACAGAATAGAATGGAGCATATCTTTCCTTGGAAATCCATTAATGAGAATTGAGATAGAATGCTCACAACACCATGTATACATTTTTAAAATATGCACAAATGCACCTTAGGGTTTTTTTAAATACACAAAATTGTACCTCAAATTTGTGCAAAAAGGCACAAAGCCATGTATAAATTCTGGAGAAAGAAGTAAAAGAGTTGCATGACCGAATAGGGAAGGAGGAATGGGGGTAAGAATACCAGTGGAAAACTGAGGAATGCAGTAGAAAAAAGATAAGCAATGATTCACTTCCGAAAGACCTTAATGTACAATGAGGCTTTCATTCCACTAAACACATTGCAAATGCTCACCCATGGAGTGATACTACAAACTCAATACTTACCCCTACTTCATAAAGAATACACACTCCTAGGGGGTAACAAATTATTGGCTGAAATCCAGCAGTAAAGCCACAACTAGAGCAGGCTCACTGAATCTGTAAAACCTGTGGAGGAGTTGACTCACCAAATCCCCAATGATTCAATGGCCCTACTCTAGTTGTGACTTACTGTTGGACTTCAGCCTCTATGACTTCAGTCTTTGTAAACAACAACCTACTGGGTTCAGCTCATTAACCACAGGGTGGAAATGCTAAGCATTTGTCTTTTTGCTGCTATGTGCTAAGACAGCAGCACTTAGAACTTGCAAAGAATATATATGTTAAATTGATATCTGAAATATGTCTCACACTTTCCTATTTAATAAGATATCAAAACCCCTGAGATTTCTGTGCAAGACAAATTTGTCGGCTCTTAAACTGCATTAACTTTCAACTCTAGCATGCCCTGCTAAATCCCTTAAGCAACAATTAGTGTTATCAATATTTGATATGTAGCTGATAATTCCCATGCATATTGCAAAAAAGCATATTTTATACATTTGATGTTCAACCCTGCAAGGAAAAGTTCATCACAGACATGAAGAAGTTTCCCTGTGAAGCAAAACTGACATGTGGGCATACGGCTCTAGGATGAGACAGACTAGGCTTTCCCAATCTGGCATCATCCAAATGTTTTAGACTTCAATATCCATCTTCCTTAAAATTGGCTGTTCTGTTGTGGCCGATGGAAGCTGGAGGCCAAACTATCAAGAGAATTCCAGAAAAGCAAAACTTCTCAACCATTGCAAAGGCTGTCTTTTAACCGGACCGCTAAAAGTCATTAAACTTGAAACTTATCCCCATTTAATAATACCTGATGATTTTATTTATTTTGTGAGTGTAATTTCCCCTTTGGTATTATACACAACCATTTGAAAAATAAAAACATTCTTTCAAAAATAACAGATATCTTCTTTGAACCAGTTTCTGCACCATGTATCCCATGTATTTGTCCCTGTCATATCCAGCTTGGTTCAGATCTTGGTGTGTTGTGCTAAATTTAAAAAATGTGATGCTTTAAAATTTATATGGAAACAAAGCACTCTGAGCATTTAGTTTCAAAACATTTCTCCCCTTTTTGGTAATTTTTAGCAAACCCCCCCCCCCCAGGTCAGTTGAACCCTGCTCTCAATTTACCTTGCTATTAGCAGGACAATCATCCAGCAGAAACATGGACTGTTCCCCTCCATTTATGTCCAATGAAATCAGTAGAATGGTCATGCTGAGAATCAACACATTTTGGCAGGTTTGCTGCAGGAATTCATCGTAGGAGCTTTATTATAGACTGGCTGCAATGAGTGTGTTATTTTCTTATTTGTTAACACATGGGTACTCATAACTGCAATAAGTTATAACCACATTCATTTACATGCTGATTATTTGTGTTTTCTGGGCTGAAATCATAAAGCCTCCCCGCTCCCCTTATCTTTGCTTTCCTTTCAAACATCACAAAATCGGGGAGAATAACAGGGTCAATTATGGTGGTGCTGTTGTCACTGGCAGCAACAATGACAACTCAATAGATGTGGTGAGTGCAATAAACACCCAATGGGAAAACAAGAAAACAGCTAAAGAAAGGCAAGCCTGAGAAGACCTGGAGGTTTCTAACTCATTTTGAGGTTCCTGAAACTGAAGTACTCACAGGAACAGAAAGTAACCTTCTTTTGGTTAACAAACCAATGCAACTTGTTCAGCTCTAGAACGGGGTGCCCAAACCACGGCCTGTGGGCCGGATACAACTCCTGATGCTAATTCATCCAGCCTGCAATGCCCTTGCCACTCCCATAAGTGGATGGTGGATGCGCCTACCAATTTGCATGCATGTCCAGAAGCACTTGTGGGAGTGGCACAGACACATTTGAGCATGCACAGGGATGACCGGAACCACTTTCGGGAATGGGGCGGATACATTTGTGCATGTGCGAGGATGTCTGGAACCACTTCTGGGAGTGGTGCATATGCATTTGTGCTGGTGTGTAGCAGAGCAGCCAGAGAGCGTGCAGCAGAAGGTATGGCCACTCTGATCAACACAGCAGCCGAAACTTTTTTTTTTGTGCGAAAGAGTTTCTTTACTTAAGGTGCAAAACAATATTTACATCAACAAATATTCAAATATTCAATATTCAAATATTTACATCAACAAATATGACAATAACTCAAATAAGATAACTTCTCTTTTGGTGGCACACAGTTCAGTTCACTGTGGCACAAATAACACAGTCTGTAATTTATAAGTTACGTGGTTCAGCAAAACAGCAGTCCTTGGCTGATCAGTTGGTTCTGCTTACTATGCAAATTCTAAAGTCCTTTGGTATGGTGACGAAGCAATGAGTTAGCATACACAAGCAAGAAAAGTTCCAAAAACCTTCAGCAAATAAGGCAGTAAGTCTTATTCTTTCCTTTGGCAAGCCGATCCTCAGTGAGTCTGCAGTTTTTTCTTCCAGTGTGTAGCGACCAGTAGAAGTCCTTGGCACACAACCAGTATCTTGTGTATGGATTCCAGCAAACACGAAGGCACCGGTGAGCACGTAGGCTCTGGTGAGCACATCGGCTGAGGATGTGTGAACAAGTGCCTTGATTTATACCCAGGTCTTGGGATTATACAGTTAGTCAGTAACATCTGTGTTGTTACAGCCACAAACCTCTTAAAGCGATACAGTGGTTGTTATGTATGCATGTACAATGTCTCTTTAAATGTATGAATGTAACAAGCCTAAATCACAATGTATCTCAGCTGCTAAGGAACGCGAGCAAGCCACCCATAGAGGGCAGCTGCGAGCGTTCAGTCTCACATGGTTCACATTCCCCAAATCACGAACAGCCGCGGGAGATTCCCGCATGTCAAAGAACCACAGAGGAACTACAGAAGAAGAACTACAGGAGAGAGGCGTGACCGGGGCGAGGTCACGCCGGTAGCAGCCAATAAGCTACCGTGCAGCCAGATTCAAATGTATTGTGTTACTGTATATAATGAGATGTACCTCCGCCATTACCACATGTTCTTACAGACCATCAATCAATAAACCTGTGTTAGTCCTTCCTGCGACTCCTTCTTTGTCTCCCGTGCAAGACACTAAATTGGCGACGAGGATGGGATAATGGCGAATCCCAAGGTCAAGCCGTACCAGTTCGATGTCAGCGAGCCCGAGCAGTGGGAGCTCTACGAGTGCCAGTTTCGGCACACGATGGAAGCCAACGGTGTCGACGACGACGCGCTGATGCGCTCGCACTTCCTGTCCCAGGTGGGAACGGCCGCGATGCGCATCCTGATGACCCTCGTGGCCCCCCGAAAGGTGGACGAAGTGCCCATCGACCGCATTTTGGAAGCGCTGCGAGAGCACTTCCAACCACCGGTCTCAATCTTCCCAGCCCGGGTCGCGTTCCACCGGCGAGACCAGCGCCCAGGCGAGTCCCTGTCCGCCTACGCGGTGGCCCTCCGGCTGGCAGCGGTGCACTGCCAATGGGACGACCTGGACCAGGCCCTCCGAGACCGCATGTTGTGTGGTTTGAGGGACGAGGAGCTACAGAGGCGCCTGATGACCCGCGACAGCCGCCTCACGTTCAACGAGGTGCTGCGGGAGGCCCAAGCGGCCGAGGAGGCCAGGAGCGGGGTCAGGCTGTTCAAGTCCCAAGGGGCCGCGGCCGAGAGGGCCAAGTCACCAGTGCAAGCGGCCCGGCGGACACCAACAAAGACTGCCTGGCGGGCCCCCAAGCCGCCCGCCGGCTCACCAGCGATGTCCGAGGAGTCGTCTACAACGACAGACCCCTGTTCCAGCGAGGACGACGACGTCCAGTGGATTCGGAAGCGCGGGGAGAAGCGTGAGACCCGCGACAGGAAAGACCGCCGTTGCGACGGTTGTGGGGCGTCCCACGACCGCACGAGGTGCCCGTTTCGCAAGGCCGAGTGCCACAACTGCGGCCAGAAGGGGCACATCGCCAGAGTTTGCAGGCGCGGACGGACCGAGGACAGGAGCGGCCCAAGTCACCCCCGGGGACACCAGCATAAGGCGACCGGCACGAGGAAGGTCGCGACCGGTTCCGACGAGGAAGGCGTCAACCGCGTGGGACTGGAGCACCGGCGTTTCTTCGTTGAGGTACAGTTACAGGGGCTCCCAGTGAGGATGGAGATAGACTCGGGGTCATCCTATTCCATCCTATCCCAGAGAGAGTATATGCGCATCCCCCCAGAGGCGCGGCCCAAACTGCGGGCCCTAAAGTCGAACTTGCGGGACGTGCAGGGAAAAGGGATCCCAGTGTTGGGGGTGGGAAAGTTCAAAGTGAAATTTAAGAACTATTCGGAGAGACTGCCCCTAGTCGTCCTCAAGGGGGGAAGGTGCTGCCTCCTGGGAACACAGTGGTTTGCTCCCCTGGGAATCGAACTGTCCGGCATTAACGCCATCGAGACTGACCCAATGCAGGACGTGTGCAATGCACACCCGGACGTTTTCAAAAAGGGGCTCGGAAAGTACTGGGGGCCCCCAGTCTCTTTTGAACTAGATCCAGCGATCCGGCCCATCCGCCTCAAGCCAAGGAGAGTGCCTTTCGCACTAAAGGACAAGATCGAGGCGGAACTGGACAAACTGGTGGGACAGGGGATTTTGGTTCCCGTCGATTCGGCGGAATGGGAGACGCCGATTGTTACGGCCCTTAAATCAAACGGGGAGGTCAGGATATGTGCGGATTATAAATGTACGATTAATAAGGCCATTCGGCCAAATGCATACCCGGTGCCTGTGGTCAGCCACCTACTGGCCACGTTACATGGGGGGAGGTGCTTCGCCAAGCTAGACTTAGCGCAGGCTTATCAACAGCTCTCGGTAACCCCAGCTGCCGCCGCCGCACAGACAATTGTAACCCATAAGGGAGCCTTTAAAGTGACGCGCCTCCAGTTTGGCGTGAATTCGGCTCCCGGGATCTTCCAAGCCCTCGTGGAACGCCTATTAAAGGGGCTTCCAGGTGTTCTCCCCTACTTCGATGATGTCCTGATAACAGCGGGGAGTGAGGCAGAGCTAGCCACGAGGTTAGATGGGGTCCTCTCAGTCTTCGAGAAAGCGGGGCTCTGTCTTCGAAAAGACAAATGCGTATTTTTCGCAAGAGAAGTCGAATTCCTCGGGTTTAAGGTAACCCCAGAGGGAATTCGCCCCTCAGAGTCCAAAGTCGCAGCTGTAAAGAATGCCCCCCGCCCCACCGCAAAGCCAGAGTTGCAGTCTTTCCTGGGGCTCCTCAATTTTTATCATTCATTCCTGCCAAGGAAGGCATCGGTCGCGGAGCCACTGCACACCCTACTAAAGAAGGACGCGGCTTGGCGGTGGGGGGACAGGCAGGAGAAAGCATTTAAAGAGTTAAAGTCACTCCTTTCCTCGAATGCTGTCCTGACCCATTTCGATCCGAGGAAACCAGTGGTTTTAGTATGTGATGCATCCCCGGTGGGGGTGGGGGCGGTTCTGTGCCACGTGCTAGAGAGCGGGCGGGAGGCCCCGGTGGCGTACTATTCAAGGTCCCTTTCTAAGGCTGAGCGCAATTACGCGCAAACGGATAGGGAGGCCCTAGCCATAATTGCGGGAACGAAAAAGTTCCATGACTTCTTGTATGGCCGCGAGTTTACGGTGGTGACTGATCACAAGCCGTTGCTGGGAATCTTCACCACCGGCAAACCGACCCCCCAAATTTTATCCCCCAGGATGTTGCGTTGGGCTATATTCCTCAACGCTTACCAGTACGAGCTGATGTACCGCCCAGGGAAAGAGATCTCCCATGCAGATGCACTATCCCGATCCCCTCTCCCTAGCCTAGGAGACCCCACATGCGAGGTGGAGCAGGACCACCAAGTCCTGCTGATCGAGGCCCTCGACTCACCCCCCATTGTCCCGGCCGACCTCGCCAAGGCGACGGCGGCCGAAAAGACCCTAGCCCAAGTCAGCTCCTGGGTTAGAAAAGGGTGGCCCACTACTCCCCCAGGTGAGGAATTCCAGCCGTTTGGCAGACGCAGAGTGGAGCTTTCCCTGGAAAGGGGCTGCTTACTCTGGGGACAGCGGGTAGTCATTCCCGAGAAGCTGAGGGCGAGGGTGCTGAAGCTACTGCACACCAGCCACCCGGGGATCGTGCGCTCCAAGGCCCTAGCTAGGAGCTTTGTTTGGTGGCCTAAAATAGACGCAGATATAGAACGGTTAGTGGGCACGTGCGAGAGCTGCCAGAGCTCTCGGCCCGAGGAATCCAAGCTACCCCATAGAGAGTGGGACACGGCCCGCGGCCCATGGTCCCGAATCCACGTGGATTTCGCTGGCCCCTTCCGCGGGTCCTTGTTCCTCCTAGTCGTTGACTCTTACTCCAAGTGGTTGGAGGTAATTCCCATGAACAGCACTTCCTCTGCCGCAACCATTAAACAGTTGCGCAAGCTGTTCGCCTGCTTCGGCCTGCCCGACGTTCTTGTAAGCGATAACGCTAGTACCTTCACGTCGGCAGAGTTCAAGACATTTATGGAGAGGAACGCCGTCAGACACATAACCGCTGCCCCGTTTCACCCCGCCACAAACGGTCAGGTAGAGCGGCAAGTGCGCACTACGAAAGATGCACTGCGGCGCATGGGTCCCGGTGAGTTGAACCTGCAATTGTGCCAGTTCCTCATCTGCTACAGGACAACCCCCTTAGCCTCAGGTTTTTCCCCAGCCGAACTCCTCATGAGGAGGCGTCCGGCAACTCTTTTTGACCGGATGGATCCATCGAGGGTGGCGGATGAAGGGAGGAACATAAGCATGGGGGGAGGGAGCTCCAAAAGTTTTGCGATAGGGGACCCGGTCCACTGCAGAAACTACGCGACCTCGGGACCAGCGTGGGTTCCGGGCACAATTGTGGAGCAAACGGGGCCGGTATCCTACAGGGTCGAAACCAGTTCAGGGCTACTTTGGAGAAGGCACACCGACCAACTCAGAAGGCGAGTCACAGGGGAAGGGGCGTCAGCGTTAGGGTCCTCCCCCACCCGCATTACCCAAGGGGGAGACACGGAGTAACCCGCGGATACAAACGCATATCCTGGGTTCTCATCCACAGAGGAGGATACTTTGAAAGAGAGGGATCAGTTTAGTGATGATTTTGATTTTCCGTACCAGGGGGAGTTAGCGGAGTGGTCCCCCACCCGTCCTAGCGAGAAGAGGGGTTTCAGTTCAGCCCCTGGTACCTCCAGCCCCCCCGGTTCCTGTATCCTAGAGTACTCCATAGCCCCGGCCCCTAAAAAGAAAGCAGCTGGCGGGAGCTCACCTGCCCCCGCCACTAGTTCCCGAACGCCCGAACAGACAACAGGAGGTGGCGGGACCGCGAGGGCATCCTCGTCGGTCCCGAGGTTTGTGCTGGGAGGGTCCCCGGGGTCCTCAGGAAATAAACAGGGGTTCACTTCCCAGCTGTTCATTCCATTTCCGTCCCCCAAGACAAGGGCATCGCAAACGCCCCACGGAACCACTAACGAGTCTCCATTTTCCGTTGCAGGACGAGACTCCACAGATCCAGGAGTCACAGGCTCCCCTGTATTAGGTCAGGCGGCCGCACGCCCCCGGCGCACTTGTGGCAAGCCACAATGGTTGAGGGACTTCGTCTCATCTTAGGGGGGAGGGATGTTATGTATGCATGTACAATGTCTCTTTAAATGTATGAATGTAACAAGCCTAAATCACAATGTATCTCAGCTGCTAAGGAACGCGAGCAAGCCGCCCATAGAGGGCAGCTGCGAGCGTTCAGTCTCACATGGTTCACATTCCCCAAATCACGAACAGCCGCGGGAGATTCCCGCATGTCAAAGAACCACAGAGGAACTACAGAAGAAGAACTACAGGAGAGAGGCGTGACCGGGGCGAGGTCACGCCGGTAGCAGCCAATAAGCTACCGTGCAGCCAGATTCAAATGTATTATGTTACTGTATATAATGAGATGTACCTCCGCCATTACCACATGTTCTTACAGACCATCAATCAATAAACCTGTGTTAGTCCTTCCTGCGACTCCTTCTTTGTCTCCCATGCAAGACACTAAAGTGGTATTACAGTGGTGTATAATATCCTATACAACTAGTTAGGTGAATACTTATTACCCTAACAATTTGTGCATGTGCAAACACATCCGTGCCACTCCTGGAAGTGGTTCTGGATCTGCATGCGCAAACAGCCCACTTCTGGAGGCATGGTCAGGCCAACACAGCTGTGTTGGGGGTGTAGTCAGGCCCCCGGCACAAAAAGTTTGGGCACCCATGCTCTAGATAGAAAGTGCCCACTGGTCCCTAATAAAAACAGAATTTGTTCACTTTCCTGTATTTATTTTGAGAGTAAAATAAGATAAATAGGATGTAGACTTCTAGAGATTTACCAATATATAAAATATTGGACTCTCTACTGCAGTGGCTCAAATGGCTAAGATGCTGACTGGGAGGCGGAAGGTCAGCAGTTCAATTCCCAAGTACTGGAGGATGGAATGAGCTCCCGTCTTTGTCCCAGCTTCTGCCAACCTAGCAGTTCGAAAGCAAGAAATTGCAAGTAGATAAATAGGGACCACTTCGGTGGGAAAATAACAGTGTTCTGGCCACATGACCAGCGCTGAAGCAGACAGTGCTGGCTCTTCAGCTTTGAAACAGAGATGAGCACTGAACCCTAGAGTCGGATATGACTGGCTTTCGAGCAAGGGAAACCTTTACCTTTAATACTTTCAATAGGTTCAAGTCCAAGAGACCAATTTTGGGATGACATACTACAATCATATGACTTAGATGAAGAAGGGCGATTAAAATCGGTGACTTTAATAATTATAATCAGATAAATTATATAGATCCAACAAAACCAATTCCAGGAATGCAGTTGCCTTGAAAAATATAGGCTGTCCGAACAGAATTAGGACAGGTCATCCTAGAACTAAAACAATGTTCTTCAGTTGGGAATGACTGAGAACCTGCAATGCAACTGTGGTGGACCAGAACAAATGATAACATATATAGTTTTGGAATGTCCTCTTCAGAAATTTCAAGATACCTGGGATGATCTTATTGCAGCCACACCAGATGGTTAGCTTCTTTAGATATAGAATTTTGGTAACTATCCTATTTAGGGTGTTGTATTATTGTGATTTCAATTCTCTTATTAGGTTTTTTTAATTTAAGATTTTACTTCATCTACTGTATATTTCATATATTCTACACATGCGAATTTGTTGCTGTTTTATCTCAATGTACACTTGTATATCAATAATTGCTTAACTTCTGTAGATGCCATATATTAAACAAACAATCAAAGTATTGCATTTTTGTTTGCTGGCTTGACACAGATATAAGAACAATGTTTTATCGCATGCCAGCAAAGTCACCATCTTGTATGCAGGACCAGTTCAAGATGTTTTGCTGCCTGTGCTGGAAAAACAAGAAGGGGCACTCCTATACTGTACTGTCTAAACTTGATTGACAGTTGACTCAGATTTCAATACAGTGTTGAGAGTGCAGCCTCCACCAGAACAGGGCAAGAGGTTAGCTTAAGGGGTACTGACAGGTGTTCTGCTCTGGCCTCCAACTGAGAGAAACAGGAGGGGAGATGCTACTGCCCCTTTTATGTCACTCATAATTTATGACTTAAGGGGACTACTTCGCTCTGCCTCATTATAAGGTCAATCCTGTCTCTGTGCAGTCCTGTGTCAGCCCAATTACTTCTGATTTTTAGACAGGGTGGGCCTGAAGTGTTTAATGAAAACAACCTCCCTTTTCTTTCTACTTCTAGGCAAGTGATGGCAAACCTTGGCACTCTGGGTGTTCTTGAACTTCAATTCCCAGAAGCCCTGATCAGCAGGAGCGCTGACTTGGGCTTCTGGTAATTGAAGTCCAAGAACACCTGGAGTGCCAAGGTTGGCCATCAATGTTCTAGGCAATGAATTGACTGGCTATAGACTCACAGTAATGTGCTTTCTTTCCTGCTAACAGAGCTTTGTCTTGATGTCCCTACTTACAGGTATATCCAGTGACTGTAAGAGGGCAGGAACATCATGTCTTTAAGCTATGCCATCCAGAGTTGCTCGCTCAAATTGGGCAGCAGTATATAAATTTGAAATGATGATGATGATGATGATGATGATGATGATGATGATGATGATGATGATGATGATAATAATAATAATAATAATAATAATAATAATAATAATAATAATAATAATAATAATAATAATAATAATAATAATAATAAAATGCCCCTCTTGCACATTTGGCAACAGGATGTCCAAAATCCAGAATCCTATCCTCCCTACCTCCACCATGGGCAAAAGGGAAATGGCAGAAACCATCATAAATCATTCATTAGGATTTGCTTACATGTGAGTTGTAGGCTTTTTCATACACCAGAACATGACCTGCACAGAACAGAGCACTTTATCATTTAGCTAGCATGCCTTCTGCAGTTTCTCTCCCACATGTGATAAAGAGCAGTAGCATTCTGACCTAACTATGTAGGCCTCCCAGATTTAGTATTATAGAGTGCTGTGAGTTTGATCTTTGCTTGAACGCATGTCCTACATTGTAAGAATGGCTGGCCGCAAGGAACACATGCGGAGGCAACGTGCAGTGAAGTCCAGCCCCAACCAGAGTCGGGGGTACGTATTTATTATCCTGCCTTGGGGTTTGTGACATGTGCCTAGGGCACTCGTGCCGCCCCTATACAGAAGGCTTGCATTCGTGGCATTTTCCAGTGGTCAGCTACAATGTCAGCTCTTGGAAGTTACCCTCTGGTTAATGGACAGCCCACAGTTAATTGCCTTGGGCTGGCAAAACCCATTGTTCCTGTCCTAATCTTGGGGTCTATGTGTATTGACTCCGGGTATCTAACTTGTCCTCTGTCTGCCCTTGCTTGTTCGTCTTACTCTATTTGCCCCCAGCCTAGGTTATGATTCATCTCTAACTAGCCCGCTATATCTTCCCAATTTCCTTTCCCGCTGAGCCCAGTTGATCCCCGGATCTGTTGACACCGAGTGAACCCCTGGGGAGAGGTTTAATTGCTAATTATTCCTGCAGGCAACCCACATTTCCCCTTCCTTTATTATTTAAGTCAGCCTGGCTGAGGGCACGATAGATGTAGGGCATGATCTGTTTGGGTGTGACTATATCTCGGGGTCTCCGCCATGAGGTACACATTGACAAGAGTGATGGAATGCACTGTGCAAAGTAGCAGAATATAATTCCCACTACTACAACGGCAGCAATAGCTTTGAGCACTGTTTTCAACCACTCTCATGGTACCCACGACCACAGTTCATCCCACCATCCCCAGTTGGCATTTTCCTTCATGTGTTTAACTAGAGTGTCCAGTTCGGTGATTTGACTCTGGATCTTGCGAGAATTGTCCGTGAGGTTAAAACAACACATGTCCCGGACAGATTCGCAGCCCAGATGATGTAAAAGCAGCAAATAGTCAATTGCTGCGCGGTTGTCTAAAACCACGTGTCTCAGTTCAGCCTGCTCTCGGTTTAGCATGACAATGGCTGATCAAGTGTGATTGATGGCTTTGGCTATTGTGCACGCCAGTTGGCCGATCCTGCTTGCATTACCCACTGCTAGTCCAGGCACCCCTATGATACTGACTGTTAGGGACACATACTCTGCCTTGCTAAGTATGGAGATATCACTATCACATGTCTCATCTAGCTGGACCACCCGTTTGGGCCGTGCTGGCCTTGGGATGACCGGGTTTGAGGTTACCATCTCCCTTTCGGGGAGTACCAGGGTTAAAGACTCACACAGAAGTATGAGTCTGACACATTAGCAGGTATATAGTTTCAAGTCCGTTGGTTACAAGTGAAAAACCACCCTATAGGCAAAATAATATGAGCATACAAATAACCAATAGTCTCTGGTTGTTCACATTTCCAAGTCTCTTTCCTGGGGCTCAGGCAACGATAGTGCAGGCTTTTGGCTGTGGAGCAGCCCGTCATTCTGCCACAGGGTGTGTTTTGGCTGATGGCCACCTGAGGTGTGTAGAGGTTGACTGCATCAGCTGGCAAAGTCTTTGTTACCTGAGTGCCCCAATTTGCGTAAGTTGCGTAAGTGATCTTGTGGTGGTGCCCAAATGTGCGCAACCATTCATTGCAGGTGCACCCCCCCAATGATGGACTCAGACACAAATGAAAGTGGATAACGGCATGGGCCACATTTATTGATTCAAGCCCTAGTCCGAATTATAAATTTCTATTGGTAAAACGACCAATCATAATTCTTAAGGCAAGCAGGCCGAAGTAACACTGGTAAGGTACCACCCAAAATTGCCAACGGCAATTGTTACAATGTATCTATTTGTATCAATTTGTTTGTTGACAACAAACAAATTGTTGACCGTAGTCAATATCTAACTAATGACCCCACCCTCTGACGTGTATCTGTAAAATCAGGGGGTGATTCCAGCTGTCTAGTGGTAACCATCACCCCCTCGCCTGGTTCGTCGTTGACCGGACAACGTTTAAACAACTTATGCCTATCTAGTGTTGTCCAGTCAATTGCGAACCTGCCGGATACCTGTGGGTCATAAATGTTTACCTTACCAGTGCTACCCGCCACCCGGAGAGGCTTCAATAAAGGCTCGACGCCCCCCCCCAAGACCGTCAGCTCGGTCGACAGGCCTGCTCGCCAATCACCCAGCAGGAGGTCCATACCTCCTCGCGACAGATGGACCCCATCCCCTGAATAAAGCCCAAAATTTTGCAAACTAATGGCGGGATGATGACTGACCCGCCCCCAGCCCTTGGTCGAAAGGAATCAGGCCACCGCCCTGTTTACCATGCGCCGAGCGCGGTCCAGGGCCTGGAGGTCGAAGCCTCCCCGATAAGCGTGCCGTGGGACCATATCTGACCAAACAAGGGTTGTGGCGGGCCATACGTAATGTAAGTAGGCGAGGTCCGCGCAAATCGCATGCTTCAGCGATAAGCCAGTGACCTGACCCAAGTCATTACCCCCAAGGTGTATGATCAGAATGTCGGGCGGGTCGGCCCTCCTCGACGAAAAGAGGAATGGCAAAAGCTCCCGCCACAACATACCGGGCCTACCGGGCCATGTGAAATGTGCGTACGCACCCAGTCCCAATCGGGGTCCCCAATCTGTCGCCGCAGCGTAACGCGCTGCCCTGTGCACGTAGCTATGGCCCACCAGCCATACTGTCACCGGTGTGATACGACACCCAGGGTCTGTCAAGGGAAAAAACAGGGAAGGAGAGATACATGGTGACTCAGAAGGTACTCACGGTGGGAGTGGGCGAACATAAAACTGGAAACAGCGTGAGTCCCACCTCCCCATGCTGCGTATGTCAGCCCCGGAGTACCCATAAGCAGCCGCAGTAGAGGCCGCCCCAATTCTAAATGAATGGGTGCCGTAACGGGCCCCAGGGAGGCCGACTCTGGCCAGTGCCTTCCCTGTCACCTTCCAAAACTGAAATTTAGTGAGGGGAGACCCATCTTGGTGACAGAAAAACGGGCCATGGTGCGTACCACGCAGTGCAAGGAACTCCTGTAGGGCACCAACCGGACAGATGTCTGCCAATGAACATCGTAGCAGTCTTACTCCACTGCCTACGCCATGCTGATCTGTTTTAGAGGAGCGTATCCTCAACTGAGCCCAATCATTGCAAACATAGACATCTTCGAGTTCCAGTGCCCTACGACTTGCATCCGCCTTAGACAGCATCACAAGCTCGCTGATGCGGAGCGCTCCAAAAAAGGCCACCGTTGTAGCCGCACGAAACAGGGCTGCCTCATACCTATCGAAACATAGGTCATGCCAGCCTCGTGCCAGTTGGGTAAGTACCCCAGGGGAAATTGGGTGACGGTCGTCCAGGCAACGCCCACGTTCCCGCACCCACCCCTCCAAAACATGTCTCACACGGAAATCAGCGGTACTGTCCGCATGACCTCCTACCTTGGCCATAAAAGCCAGCGCTGATAGCCTAGATGCTATGGTGCGTGGTGCCAGGCCCTGGGCGTGCAGGTAAACCATAAAACGGAGGATGTGGGCCACTGGGATCGGCCAGGTATCTGGCAAGCAATATTGGGAGCAAAAGGTCCGAAATGAAACCAACGCGTGGTGATACGCCTTACGCGTGCGTGGCGCCAGTGACATGCCTATCGCCCGGTTCACCTCTCCTTGCCAATGGTCCATATCTCCTGCGGTAGTGGCGAGGGAAATTCCTCCGCATCCGGAGCCAAGGCACGGAACCGGGAGATCTGCAGGCGGGACAAAGCGTCAGCAATATCATTATTCACCCCCGGGACATGCCTGGCTCTGAACAGTACATTGAGGCGCAGGCTGCGCAATACAAACTGGCGCACAAGATCCATAACCCTGGGAGATTTAGAGGTCTGTGAGTTGACAATGTGGACAACAGCCGCATTGTCACACCAGAAATGCACCACAGAGTTGGCCCACTCCTCACCCCATAGCATCAAGGCCCCCAGTATGGGGAAAAATTCCAAATATGTGAGATCCCTCAGGCGACCCGTGCCTGACCAGGCTGGTGGCCATCCACCACATGCCCACTTCCCATTGAAGTACATCCCATAACCCAGGGATCCCGAGGCATCAGACTGAATTTGAAATTGGGGCAAAGCCAGGAGGTCAGACCTCCAAAATGATACCCCATTGAACTCCCTCAGGAACTGGAGCCATACGTGCAGATCTGCCCTGATGCCCCGTGTCAGTCTCACCCTATGATGGGGCCTGGATAAGCCTGCCATGGCGTCGCACAAGCGCCGAGCAAAGGCCCTGCCAGGTGCGACCACCCTGCAAGCGAAATTGAGGTGGCCATGTAGCACCTGCAATTCCCGAAGGGATGCCTTGCGCTTAGCCAGTAAGTCCGATATAAGGGCAACTATCCTTGCCACCTTGTCTGCGGGCAACCTAGAAGCCTGCGCTACCGTGTCAATTTCCACCCCCAGGAATATTAACTTATCAGACGGGCCTTCGGTCTTTTCGGGCGCTAAAGGGACACCGAGTTCCTCCATTAGCGTCTGAAATGTATTGAGGAGACATGTACACGTGTCCCAGCCCCGTTCACCCCCGAATAAAAAATCATCCAGGTAATGGGCTACAGACCGAGACTCTGACCTACGGACAAATGCCCACTGCAGGAAGGTACTGAAACGCTCGAAAGCCGAGCAGGATATGGAACAGCCGAATGGCATGGCTTTGTCAAAATAATATTCACCCCGAAATTTGAAACCCAGCAACTCAAAGTCACCCGGGTGCACGGGCAAGAGGCGAAATGCCGACTTAATGTCACACTTAGCCAACAGTGCACCCGGGCCACATGAGCGCACCATGCGCAATGGCTGGTCAAAGGATGTATACCTAACAGAACAAAGGTCATCAGGGATAGCATCATTGACCGAGTGGCCGGCTGGGTAGGACAAATGGTGAATCAGGCGGAACTCGCCCAGGGACTTCTTGGGCACTAGTCCTAGCGGAGACACTTTAAGGTTGGGGAACGGGGGTGCGGGGAAAGGGCCGGCGACCCTGCCCGCAGCAATCTCCTTATTAATGCTGGCGGCAGCCACCTCCTCCCTTCCCCTAAGTGACAAAAGGTTAGGTGCATCCTGTGGTGACCTATCCCCCGTGAAAGGAATACGAAAACCCAGTTGAAAACCCTGAAGGAGGTACACAGCGTCTGCTCTCCTCGGGTACGATGCGAGCCAACGCTCCAGCATGTCGACATTAATTGGGGAGGGGGCCTTTTGGTGAACCCGCTCCTTCCTTGGCAGTCTTGCCTGACCCTTGTCCGCCCCTACCCCTGCCCCTGTATCCTCCCGGCCTGGGACAGGCGGAGGCAGCATGGGGACCAGAACAAGAGGGGCACTCATGCTTGTACTTGCAATTTTTCCTGTTGCAAGAACCATTGGACGAGAAGGTCCAGCACAGCAGGCGGGCTGGAACCCCCTGCCCCGCCGCTTGGTGGGGTACCTGTACTGGGGCCGCTCGTTGGACCGCATGTCCACAATGGTATCTCTCCCCAGGCGCCGGGCGCGTGGGGGTCATATACAGAAGCCACAGCTTCTGGCAGGGCTCATCCCACCTCATCTCCGGGTGCAACGGAATTCTCATGCGGAACTCTTCGTCGTAAGCCAGCCATGACGGACCCGGGAAGTCAACCATAGCCCGGTAAATGTTGTCCAGATATTGGACCATGGGAATAGCCAAATCCGGCCTAGCCCTGAGGTAAACGGCCATGTAAATCAGGTACGCTGGCAGCCAATTTGCCCACGTGCGTGGTGGCTTACGACGACGTGCCTGCTCCTTATCCTTCTCGTCCAGCCCTTCCCTCTCTTCCTTGGTCGGCTCCCTATTTAGAAGTGAGAAGATATCTACGTACTCGCCCCTCCAAATCTTTTCCTTGGTAGACTGGGCCAAATGGTCCCCCAAGGGCAAGGAATACCCTGCCGTTGGCAAAGCCGACACCGGCACCGAGGGAACTACGGGTAGAGTAAAATGAGCCTGAGCCAGCCCGGGGATCCCCAACACATTTCCCAGCACATTGGGGGCACCACCCCGCCCCAAGCCCTGTGTTATGGGCAAAGTCGCTGGGTGGGCCGGGGGCCATTGGGCCGTCGTGCCACCCGAGCGAGGCCAAGGCCATTGAACGGTCCCCCCCAATGAAGTCAGTTGTGTGGGTGCATTAACTTGGACTGCATACTCACCCGCTGCACCCCCGCGGGCCGCCCCCACCGGGGGTTCCGGCCCGCTGGGGGCGTCGGAGCTCACGACCGAAGCTGAGCTCGTCGACGGAGCCAAACCAGCACCAGACTGCTGCACCTGTGGGGTGGGGAGCCGCGAGGCAGTGGCCACGACCGGCCCACACGCCTCGGGCGGCTCAACCCGCCCCGTCGCCGGCCGTTGTTCGGCGGTCAAAGGGGGTACCTGAAAACCTAGGGATACCCCCGTTTGGTTGGCCCTCGCCAAGGACGCTTCAAGGGCCGCTACACGGGCAAGGAGGGCCTCCACGTCGACATAGGCCCCGGCCCCGACAGGGGGCAATTGGGCAACCGGCCCATAATTCACCGGCACCTGTCCAGGTCCCTGAGTCCCAGGGGCCAAATAAGGCCAAGAGCCCATGCTCAGCCCCTGGGAAGTCGTAGGAACGCCCTGTAAGGGCAGCGAACCCAACCACCCTCCGTGGCTCGCATCCCCCATAGGGAACTGCGCACCCGGGCAAGACGGCCCTACCGCACGAACCATGGCAGGGGCCGTGGTCGATTGCGGGCCAAGGGCCGAGGCCCCGTCCGGGGCCGCGGGTATGCTCCGCGCAGCTGGCCAAGGAGCTACCGATCCCATCCCACCGTTCCCGGTGGAGTCTGCTAGAGGTGGCTGCGGAACGGGCGCAGTCGCGGTCCTCCGACCCGGCTGACGCCTCCGCGCCGATCGAGCCACGTTTGCGGCTGCCTTCTTCTTCGAGGGCAAGGCTAAAAGTAGCTAGGAAGCCTAAAACAAAAGAGAAAGCTGCCCGAAAAAGGCTTCCCTCAAGAAGACACGAGCGACGGAGGTAAGGAGGAAAAACTTCTCCGCTCCGTCGGTTCGCCAAAATGGCAGCACGGCTGCCTCGTGGCCAGCCCTTTTATTAGGGTGCTGGCCACGCCCCTAACTACCCGGATGGTTTCGTCCGGTGGGGGGGGGGGCCGCAAAGAGCGCGGCGGCCATTTTGGTGCCGCGCTTCCAATGTCCCCAGCCTGCTCCCCCGGCACATGGCACACCGGGATCAGGCATGTACTAAAGAGAGAAGCAGTGTCCATGGTTGGTTGCAAGCAAAAGTCCAATTGGTTGACAAGTCCGGCTAATTTCTCCCAAATGTTATATTGGAGTCTGGCAGTTAAGTCTCCTCCAGGTGTCAAGTCCCCATAAGATGCTTGAACCCCTCCCCCCATCAGCAAGAAAAGGATCAAGACGATCATCAGGGAATTGTAGGTGATTTGAGCTAGCACTGCGGCCACCATGTTTTGTGGGGTGGGCTGAGTGTTTTGCTCCCTCAGAATGGATAAAGCGTCATCACACAAGGTCTTCACCATCCCCCAGGTCACTCTCTGCTCTGGTCTTGGCTGGGGTCATCTGGTCCGTCTGGGTCCTCTCGCCAGGTTCACTCCCTCCATCTTGGGCAGGGGATACTTCTATAAGTTCCACTGATTCAGTAGTTCTACTCTAGTTAGATTTAACAAGTGGTTTAAATCAGAAAGACTACAAATTGAAGGGACTGCAGTGGCTCAAGTGACTAAGACGCTGACTGGGAGGCAGAAGGTCAGCAGTTCGATTTCCGAGTACTGCAGGTCGGAATGAGTTCCTGTCTTTGTCACAGCTCCTGACAACCTAGCAGTTCAAAAGCAAGAAATTGCAAGTAGATAAATAGGGACCACTTCGGTAGGAAGGTAACAGCATTCCGTGCGCTCCGGTGTCTCGTCATGCCTGCCACATGACCATGGAAACGTCTGCAGAAACAGACAGCGCTGGCTCTTTGGCTTTGAAACAGAGAAGAGCACTGAACCCTAGAGTCAGATACGACTGGCTTTTGAGCAAGGGAAACCTTTACCTTACAAATTGACAGCAACATTATTTAGACTTTCTGTAAAATTCTGTAAATAAAGTCAAGCCACTGCAAACCAAAAACCTTCTTTGGAGGAATATAAATTCACATTTCTTTGCTGTTTTACATATTCCTGCTCTCTTTTAAGCTGGCAGATATTGATCAATGCACATTTGTTTGTGAACATAAGTAAACTTCCAACAACAGTGTTATTTTTTAATGTAGCAACATGCAAGAACTAAAACATGAAGTTTGATATCATTTGTAGACCTAAAATCAAAAGACTCCATACATTAGCATGAACACGTCCTACTTTAGCCTTCCATCATGTGATGATGAATTCATGTGTTTTATAATCACTTTCTAGTTTATATCAGTGATCATGGTATGAAGAACTAGGGCAGGATTTCTCAACCTAAGGCCCACAGGATGGATCTGGCCCAGGGCGCCATTTCATGTGGTCCCCCACCCCTCCAAGGGTATTTGAGAAACAAAATGGCCACCCCTTTGAAACTGTTGGGACAAAATAGCCACCCCCATCATGCAGGCAGGGCAAAATGGCCATCCGGCCCTAGAAGCTGACTAAGAGAGCATGACCCGGCACCCGGCTTGAAAAGACAGAGAACCCCTGAACTAGTGTGAATTTTGTATTTAAAACTACATAACGCTCATAGCAAAGCTATAATTAAAATAAACAGTTACACACACAAATGCCAAAAGTCAGTGAACTCCAGTATTAGGTTTAGCTTTCTTTTGTAGATAGAGTAAAAAAATCCACACAATTCATTAACTGAGTTGCAGATTATGAAAGATTTTTCTACACAGCAAGGAATGCCTTTTTAGAAATATATGGTAATGTATTTCTATTAAGTCAGAGGGAGGCTTTGTTCTTGGATATTGTCTCTTACTTCAAAAGACATAATAAGCTAGAGGTGTGAATTGTAATTACACTACCCACAAATAAAGGAAGATAGATCCACCTGGAAATAGTAACTCGCTCTCTCTTTCTCCCTTGATATTTATATCATAACTTCAGTGAGTATTACAAGTGGCTCTTCCATCAGGCCTAGCAGGTGATTTAATTTGTCATTACTGCATTTAAACTGACAGGAACAGAAAAAAGCATTTATGTGCGTGCACATGCATGACTGCATGTGTGCACCACAATAATATAGCTAGCTTGGATTAGCAAGTAGAGGGCACCATTAGTCAGGGTTGCAGAAAGTCTTGGGCCAACCCTGGACAGACAGATAGCTTCACAACCAAAATGTAACACAGAAGATTAAAAGACCTCTATATAAGTGACCTAAACTGAAGGGGAAATGCATAACCTGCCTTCATCTCTTACACATAATGGTGCGAATTTATTTATTTATTCATTTATGATATTTAGACCCCGCCTTCCTCATTGCAAGATGACCCAAGGCAGCCTCCAACATATTGTAAAAACATCAATTAAAAATATCAATTAAAACATCAATTAAAAAACCACAGTTAAAACCCAACAAGAACAAGTAAACACTCAATCATAAAACTATCTAAAACCCTCTGATATCCTCCCTAACCCATTAAAAGGGGGGGGGGGTAAGAGGAAAAAGGGGAGAAAGGGGGTGGCAAAGCAGACTAACAGAACTAATAGCAAAAACAAAATCCCGTGAGGCGACTACACAGGCTACACAAGCCAGCGGGATTGGGCTGTTACACCTGACATGCCCCACACCCGCTGGCATAGCCAAGTCTTCAGTGCCTTCCTAAAGGGGAGAAGGTCAGTTTGGAGGCGCAATTCGGGTGGTAGGTGGTTCCACAGGGCCAAGGCAGACACCGAGAAGGCTCTCCTTCTGGCCCCTGTCAGATGTGCTTCTCTTGTAGATGGGACCAGTACAGAGCCCCTCCGGCCTGCCCTCCTAGGATGGGTTGAATAACTTGGGGTGACGCGGTCTCTTAAGTACCCTGGTCCACTGCCATGAAGGGCTTTAAAGGTCAAAACCAGCACCTTGAATTGCACCCGGAGGCACACTGGCAACCAGTGCAGCTCCCGAAGTAGTGGCGAGGGCCATGCCCCATCACCACCCAGGCAGCAGCATTCTGGACCAGCTGCAGCCTCCAAATGGTCGTCAAATACCATCTCTTTCTCGCTCTCTCTGTCTAGGCTAGGGATAGTGTCACTACCTGGCATTCCTAGACAGTTGCTTCTGGTCTGATACTCTAGAAGTCTTGAACTGTTAATTTAATACCAGTCTTTGGATTTGAATATAAGACTTGACCTTTTCCATATTTTTCTAGGTAGAGAGGATAATTCAGAAATAGTTTACCATTCCCTTTTTCTTGACATGCCCTGGAAACTATGCGGCTTGCCCAAGGCCACACTGGCTGGCCTTTCTCCTGAAGGCACAGTAGGGAATTGAACTCCCAAACTGCTGTCCTTGCCTTGCAGCCAGATACCTAAAATACTGAGTTATCCAGCCTGCTCTCTTTTTAAAAGGACTATTGAAACACTGGTGTTCGGGAAATGAATTATATAGGAAAGTGAAAAACAGATGTGACATGCAAGGCATGAATGTCTTGATAAATATTACTAAACGCTGCTTGGGGAATGAATTGTAGAATTACAACACAACTGCTCACACATAAAATTTCTGTCTATTGGGAATTTCCCCTCTGCTTAGCAGCAGGCTGTTATGCATGACTGAATGGTGATTCCTGTCATTCTCACACAGTTACATTTCATCTCACTTCCCTGTGTGGCAGAAAAGTAAAAAAAGAAGGACATGTTCTGGACCTTTGAAACCTACAAGCAACACCATTTCAGTATCTTATGACTGTAATGCAGGAGTAAATCACAACTAGAGTAGGCTCATGGAATCCATGGGTATTAGGTGAATCATCTTCTTCATAAGTTCCATTGAACTCCAGTTGTGATTTCCTAATGGATTTCAGTCTACAAGCACTAAATGTCTCAACTTCTTTACCCCAGTGGTAAATTTTGTTAACTGTAGAAATAAATGTTAAAGTGGGCTGAGCATCTCATAGACAGAGCAAGTGATGCACAAAATGACATTTTTTAAGACCACACAGTTGGACTGTTGCTTCCTCAATGCCAGAAAAGAAGAGAAGAAAGAAAAAGAGAGAGTATCTAACAATTGCTGTAATTTAGATCAAATAATCCACCAAAGTGGGGAAGGCTACAGTGATGTAACTTGCATATCCACTCAGTCCATGTATTAACAGTCCATGTATTACCTGGTCATCTATACCTATAAAATGGTGCGTTAACCATTGGAATGTGACAAAGGATGTTGCACCAGGTCCCACTAGCCCTGTCCGAGCCTCCGTGCACTCGCCCGAACGGGGTTCGCAGGTAACTGTCGGGTTGAAATTTTCACCCGGGGGGCAGGAGCCCCCCAGACGCAAACAAAAAAGGGAACTTCAATTCCCAACGTTCCTTGCGCCGCGCCACACAAGAGACAATCAGGCTGAGCAGTGCAGCAAAAGGAACGTTCGGAAACGCGTCGCAGCCAATCAAAAAAAAGGCACAGGAAAAAAACTGCTGCAGTAACCAAACACGCGCTGGCAAAACTACAAGCCCCAGCATCCTGCGTGCCATTAGCGCGCAGAACACTGAGGCAGCCAGCGCGTGAAAAATAAAAGCAAAAAAAACCGCCACTGCCCTTCCTTCCCACGGGCCAGCCAGCATGGCCCATGGAAAAGAAAGGCCCCCCTGCCACCGCTGCCCTTCCTTCCCATGGGCCAGCCATTGAGCCTGGCCCATGAAAAAAAAAAGACCCCCCCACCCGGCCTTTCCTTTCCACGGGCCAGGCTTCGAGCCTGGCCCGTGGAAAAAAAAGACACCCCCCTCACCCCTGTCTTTCCTTTCCATGGGCCAGGCATTGAGCCTGGCCCATGGAAAAGAAAGACAACCCCCCCCCCTAAAAAAGTAAACAAAAAAACAGTCAAAAACACTCAAAATCAAAAATCAAAAATACAAAAAGGAAACACAAAAACAGCCAAAACCAAACAAGAAAAAACATACAGACACACACACACCCAAAAAAAACCAACCCCCCCCAAAAAAAAAATAAAATTAAAATTAAAATAAAATAAAACCAGAGAGCTTACCATGAGATGTCTTCACTCCATGAAGACCGGAACTCAACTGAGAAAATAAAGAAAATACTTACCAGAAGCGACACCCAGAGGACAGAAGAGAAAAATTGTAGAGAGGAAGAAAAGCTCACCACCCCCACCCAGAGGCCACAAGAGAAAAAACATTCAAAAATATTGAAACTAATAAGATTAATTCCCAAATTAATCAAATAAATTATGAAAACATTCAAAAATATTCACACTATTCTCAAAAAATACCAAAAAAGCCCCAGAAATCACTTTTCACTCAAAAAAACCAAAAAACCAAAACAGAAAATAAAAATGTGTAAAAATAAAGATTTAAAAAACCAACATTAAATTTTAAATTTTAAAAAATTAATTTACATTAAATAAATTAAAATAAAATAAAATTTGCATAGACATAAAACAAAAACCTTCCAAAACCAATTTAAAGAGCCCGCCACTGAGGAAGCCAGCACGCAAAAAATAAAAATAAAACACACACTGTGAGCGCAAGTCCGCCACAGGCGGACACAGCGCCTCGAAGCCACAAAATCACAAAACCTTTCAACAGCATTTAAAACAGCCAAACACCATTGGTTCAAGAAAAAAAATGAAACCCTTTACTATCCAACACAATTTTACAAAGCCCGGCACCGCCGGGTAAAATATGCTAGTTCTACATAAGTGTCAAAGCGCAGAAATAGAATGACACTGCAAACCTCACCAACAAGATGTGATCAAACCCTGCAATAGATCACCTCTCCAGACATCCGGTGTTAGGTACCTCTTCAAAAGCTTTATTACAGTGCAGACTCATAGAAATCTATTCAGAAACAAGACCAGTTGAGTTCAATGGGACTCAACATCTCAGACAGTGATGGCGAACCTTGGCAGGTGTTCAGCAGTAGTGCTGACTTGAGCTTCTGGTTATTGAAGTCTAAGAACACCTGGAGCACCAATGTAAGGCATCACTGATCTAGGATATTGTGTTCAGCATTGTAGCTTTAGTTTTTACCTTTGATTTGTTGTTCAGTCGCATAGTCAAATCCGACCCTTTGCCAACATTAAATTGCTCTTTTCATTCCACAGCCCAACTCAGGTAGTGGATGATATAAAAATGGGCTTCTTTAATATCCCACACCCCATATTCTGGGATTGCAGACATATTACATAATGAATGGATTGTAGCTGTCTTTTCCAGCCTTCAGATGCTAATGTGCATCTTCTTTAGCATAGATAGATGCCAAACTGAAACAAGAAATTGAGAGCTAGGGTGCTCCAGGGGTAAAGCTCACCATCTGACCTTTTGGAATGCCCAAGAGGAATGGAAAAATTGATTGAGTGCAAGGGAATAACTTTATGTTGATACTACAGTTTTAAGATTAACCTCCTCTCTTCTGGTGTACACAGAAAATATGAAGAGAGCAGTGGCTCCTTTTGAGTTCATTATTCTCCCTCAAATTATATTATAGCACAATAGCAAACATTTTTATGTGTTGCTTTCTACAGAGAAATACAGTTACAAGCAGCATTTTAGATGCAAATAAGAGGATTATTTGCCTTTCCTTTCTCCTGGCCAAGCATCACGCACAACAAGCCAGGGATAGGGGAATAAATAATAAGGGCATGAAGCTTCATCTCCTTTTGTTTCACTGCCATGCATAGAGAGAGGAGGGAAAAATAATTTTACAAAGGATGAAGTCTTTTTTAAAGAATTGTGGTTGGTTCTAACCCTCACTTCTGATCACTCTGAAGCATTAGCACCCTAAACCCAGCCTACCACAGCTCAGAACTCTTCTGATGTTTTGGACTGTGACTCTGATCAGCCCCAGCCAGCAGTGGGTGCAGATGGATCAAGAGTGTAGTCTAAAACATCTGGAGAGTTATTCACAATGGTGGGAATTCAGCTAATTCGCCCCAGTTCGCCAGAGCCGGTAGCAGAAATTCTGGCTGGACCCATCCATCCAAGTTTTGAAATAAAGTAGTCCTAATTCGGGTGCAACACAGGGCTTTCCCCCTGGCCATGCCCACCATACCATGGCCACAGAGTAGGTAGTAAAAAAATTTTTTGAATCCCACCACTGGTTAGGTTGGCAGGAGCTGGGACAGAGATGGGAGCTCATTCCATTGTGTAGCACTTGGGTCTCAAACTGCAGTCCACTTTTTTCACAAATACATACTTCTAAATATATTTTAACTTATGGTACACATTTTGAAATATTTTGATACATTCTTTGAATTGGAAGTGTATAACAAAATGCAAAGGATAATTTTATATAGTGATCCACATATTCATTTTGGCAGGCATGAATATTGTTATTTGGCTTCCAGATTAACAAATTTTAATTCTTCAAGCAGCCCTGAATAGTCCTAGGATCGATTGGCAGATTATTTTTCAACATCCATACCCACATCCATACCCGATTACCTTCAAACTCCTCATATAGCTTCTTCCTTTATTAAGGCTAGAAGCATCACCTTCCCATTCCAGGGTGAAATTAATTTCTTCTGATGTCTTCTGAAGACCTTTGCCTCTTTGTGTAATAGGTTTTACATCTGTGCTTTAACTCTGAGGTGTGAGGGACATTTAGACAGGTTGTTGCAATGAATAAACAAAGAGTTGACAGCCTTTTGGCAGCCTAAAATACTCCCACAGATTTGGGTGTGATAAAATAACAATAAGTACAGTGGCTGGGGGAAAGCCCTGCATTGCACCCGAATTAGGACTACAGTACTGTACTTTATTTCAAAAGATGGGCCGGGCCAGCCAGAATTTCTGCTACCAGTTCTGGCAAACTGGGGTGAACCTGCTGAATGCCAACCTAACAGTTCGAAAGCAAGAAATTGCAAGTAGACAAGTAGGTACCACTTCGGTGGGAAGGTAAATGGTGTTCTGTGCACTCTACTGTCTAAGCAAAGTCGATTGTGGGGACAAACGTAGTACTGTATAGACCACTGGAACCGTTTGTCAAATGAATTTATTGTAGAAATCTTCTCAAAGTAACACAAAAGATCCGAAACCCTTTCGATACAGGATTTTTCAAAAGTTTTCTTCAGGGATCTAAATAATAATTTGATGCAATTACTAATCGTCATATGAAATACGACATACATATATACATGATCTTGGATGAAAGAAATATACATACCTATAGTGTTGAATCAATTTATAAAGTTTTAAAGTATTCTATCGCGTCCTAGACCTCCCTTGTTAATTCTTTTGGTGTCGACGGACGTCATTCAATCTAACTCTAAGAACAGTTTTAAAGAGAACTTTTTGCACAGCTGATCAATCATAGAAAGCAAGTGTAATCAATCTCTTGATTTAGCCCATATGGGTGCAATGTGTTGAAACGGTGGATGAAGAAACTCTCCCTCTGTCTTAAAGCAATATCCATGTTGATGTGACAATAAGGTTGCTGTTTAATGCATTCCTTACCTTGAAAAAAACTTTTAAGTCTAAGTAAGCGTATTAGTTTAAACATGTCTACCCTAGTGGTAAAAGACTTAAAAGTTTTTTTCTAGGTAAGGAATCGGACCATGCAGACAGATTTAGACCCAAATCTTTTTTTCCCCTCCTCCCAATGATCCTTCTATAGAGGTTTTTTACAGGCTTGTACTGCGGGACCTGGAGAAGAGCGAAAGTCTTAAGAAGAAATGGGGTTACAATCTATCCCTTAATGATATGAAGCTATTAGAACAGCTAGCAATGGATTCTGATATTATTATCAAGAAAGCAAATAAGGGAGGGGGCATTGTCATTATGGATATTAGTGAATACGAAAGGGAAGCCCAAAAGCAACTATCTAATAAGGAATTTTACAAAATATTAGATCATGATCCCACAAATAGAACTTTAAATCTCCTTAGGGATTGTTTATTTGAAGGGGTAGCTATGGGTTACATATCTGAATCTACTCAGAACTTTTTGTATAATGATAATCCAAAAATGCCTGTGTTCCACCTACTCCCCAAAATTCACAAAGACCGTCCTGATGATGGCATCACGCCAGGAAGACCTATTGTCTCCTCGATTGGATCCGCTCTGGAATCCACATCACGTTTTTTGGATTACTATCTCAATCCTTTTACTATGAACACTGCCTCATACATCAAAAATACGACAGACTTTATCACACAAATAGAGGGCGTGCAGGTGCCCAGGGGTGGGGGATTCATTACTATGGACGTCCAGGCACTTTATACCAACGTGCCTTTGGACGATATTAAAGAAATAGCATATGAGTTTTTGGAAATACGCAATGAGCTACACCCCCCTACACACTTTTTATTGGGGCTTCTAGATTTAGTTTTAGACCATAATTTTTTCAGATATGGTAAAACAATTTATTTACAGATCAAAGGAGTGGCCATGGGGAGCTCAGTAGCGCCCTCTCTGGCCAACCTATATATGATCCAGTTTGAGGAAGAATTTTTCCTTAAAGAGGAAAATAACCCATTTTTCCGAAATATTATTTTTTATAAACGTTTTTTAGATGATCTTTTCTTTATTGTTAATGATTTCGATGTGGCACCTTTATTTGTGGATTGGGTTAACACTCTTAACATGAACCTCAAATTTACATACAACTTTGGGGCAGTCTCAATTCCATTTTTAGATGTCAATACTTACATCTCAACAGAGCGGCAAGTGAGGGTCAAATTATATAGGAAAAAGACGGACAGAAATGCATACTTGGATTTCAAATCATTCCATCCGTATCACTTGAAATATAATTTGCCCTATGGATTATTTCTAAGAGCAAAAAGGAACTCCTCCTTGGAGTATGACTTTGAACGAGCTAGTAACAGCATCACCTCCTTTTTACAACAGAAAGGTTATCCAGATAAGATTATCAAAGACAACTTAATGAGAGCTAGGGCTATTCCAAGGGACAGATTGCTTCGAAACAATGTTAGGATACCAGAGAATAGACTCCATTGTTCTTTTGTTTTTTCTCCTTTGTCAAATCAAATTCAGAGCATTATCAATAAACATTGGCACATTGTTAACCATATACCAGGTTGCTCCTCCCCACCTCGGATAGGTTTGAGGAAATCAAAATCTATACAGCAGATAGTAAGTAGAACTGACCATACAGTTTGTTCCTCACCTAAGCAACCATTAGTAACAGGACACTTTAAATGTGGCCAATGTACACATTGTTCCTTAGCTTGGCAAACTAGAGTGGTCTCGATCCACAGCAGCAACTACATTTTACATCTAAATCAATTTTCGAATTGCAACAGTTCGGGTTGTATCTACCTACTAACCTGTCCCTGTGGATTGGGTTATGTGGGGGTAACTTCCCGGAAAATCAAAACTAGGGTGGGGGAACACAGATCCAAAATTCACAAACAAAATCTGTCTGCTCCATTAGTCAACCACTTTATTGAAGCAAACCATAATGATCAAGATTTTAAATTTGTGGTTTTGGAATGCATTAAACAGCAACCTTATTGTCACATCAACATGGATATTGCTTTAAGACAGAGGGAGAGTTTCTTCATCCACCGTTTCAACACATTGCACCCATATGGGCTAAATCAAGAGATTGATTACACTTGCTTTCTATGATTGATCAGCTGTGCAAAAAGTTCTCTTTAAAACTGTTCTTAGAGTTAGATTGAATGACGTCCGTCGACACCAAAAGAATTAACAAGGGAGGTCTAGGACGCGATAGAATACTTTACAACTTTATAAATTGATTCAACACTATAGGTATGTATATTTCTTTCATCCAAGATCATGTATATATGTATATAGGTATGTTGTATTTCATATGACGATTAGTAATTGCATCAAATTATTATTTAGATCCCTGAAGAAAACTTTTGAAAAATCCTGTATCGAAAGGGTTTCGGATCTTTTGTGTTACTTTGAGAAGATTTCTACAATAAATTCATTTGACAAACGGTTCCAGTGGTCTATACACTCTACTGTCTAGTCATGCCTGCCACATGTCCACAGAAACGTCTGCAGTCACAGACAGTGCTGATTCTTTGGCTATTAATTGAGATGAACACCAAACTCTAGCGCTAGATAAGACTGGCTATTGAGTACAAATGACCTTTGCTTTTACCCCTTTGTGAGAAAATATCTTCAGAAAGGTATTTAAATACAGAGGTTGGAACATTGTTTTTTAAAAAGACAATGGAGTCTTATTTTTCATTATTTTCGATAATGGTTGGTGGTGTATATATATTGTCAGGGCAGAATTTATGCCCTGGCTTTAGCCCCATCCAAGATGGAGATTTCAATGTGTGGGATCTTTACCTATAAGAATGGGATGTGGCTGTGCGTGTCCAGTATGCGTATCCACACCCATCCATACCATCCCGTAATGTGCCGTACACACTTAATTTTCATCCCCGACATCACTTCCACAAGGGTCTGGTAGCCGAGAGTGGGGCGTTCGCCCCATGAACGCAGACAAAAAATAAAACTACAAGTTCCAGCGTCCTCCATGCCACAGCATGCCTCAGTCAATCAGGCAGGAGGCCATGAGCACGGAGGAGGAGGGACAACTGGCGCACACAAAGAAGAAAAACGGTGGACTCGCATGCCTTCCCCCCTCAGCCACATTAACTGGAAAAGGAGCACAGTTCCCGTTGGCCTCGTCCCCCTCCATGCCTCCTCACCAAGGTGCAGGGAGGGGGAGCGCCAGTCGCATACTCCTCACCCACTCCTCCCTGCCTCCTGGACCCCCCCCCCCCCCATCGCTGGCAGGGAAAGGGGGAAATGGAACGCTTCGACCTCCCACCCTTCCCTGCTTCCCCCCCCCCCATCACCAGCTGGGAAAGGGGAAATGGAACGCTTCTGCCTCCCACCCTTCCCTGCCTTCCCCCCGTCGCCAGCAGGGAAAGGGGGAAATGGAACGCTTCCGCCTCCCACCCTTCCCTGCCTCCCCCCCTCGTTGCCGACAGGGAAAGGGGGGACAGAATGCTATCACCTCCCACCTTTCCCTGCCTCCCCACTCGTCGCCAGCAGGAAAAGGGGAATGGAATGCTTCTGCCTCCCCCCCTTCCCTCCCTACTCACCCAGGTGCCACCTCCTCACCTGCAGCCTCCCCCTCTATCTCTATCTCTCTGTGTGTGTGTGTACCCCCAAAACCACCTACTCACCATCCGCCTCCCCCCTCTGTGTGAGTGTGCGTGCGCACACGCACATGCACACGCACCCCCCCAAACCACCCCACCAACTAACACACAATCCAAACCTGCACAGCTAGGCTGGGCAAAAAATACTAGTCTATACCTATAAGAAAGGGATGTGGCCGTGCGTGTGCAGAATGCATTTCTACACCATACCTGCCAAGTATCCCGTTTTTCCAGGGGAAACCCCTTATTTTTTACCCCTCTTCCCACCCCCCTCCCATTTTATTAATTTCCCCATAATGTCCCTTATATTTTAAAAAAAATCCTGATCGGAGCCCTCACAGGCGAAGCTGCAGTATGTTTTTCCAGCCACCAGAGGTCACTGTGTGGCTTTTCACTTGTGGAAGGAGGGAGAGAGAGAAGGTGGTGGGGGCATTCTGTAGTTTCTCTTTCATTTCCCTTCCCTGCCACATGGTCATGGAGGCTTCATTTTTGCAGCTGCTGTTTGGAGCCACCATGGGACAGGAGTCTACTCTAGAGGTGAGTGATATTTCATATATGCAGGGGCAAATCAGTGAGAGACTTTTCTCTCACTCTCATGCTCTATTGAGCTGTTTCTACCCTGCCTCCTGGCTGGAGGCTTCCGTTTCTGTTCTAGAGTTAACTTGGGAGGGGGGCATGCGGGATGTTGCTTGATCACTCTATGAGAGAGCGAGAGCACCCCACCTTCTAACAAACCATCTGGAGGGACATTAACTCCTCAGCTACTGGGAGGCTTGGGAACTACAGGTGTTGCTTTTTACTTCTTTACTAATTCCCTTCCTTAAGCTGGATCCGACATTCTCAGGTGTTGGTGCTTCAACTGGTTGCAGTGAGAAACAAATAGATTGGTTAATTTGGGGGAATTAATCCCTTGCTCCTCCAACCTAATGGGAGGGGGTGTCTAGCCATGTGCAGGGCTAGTTAATTAAAGCCAAGCTGCTTACAAGCAGTTGGTAACCCTAGGGGGCTGGTTTACTATTCTGCACTTTCTTTGCTTCCCAGGAAAAAAAATTAATCAAAAATGAGTAAGGTAAAGGTTTCCCTTGCTCGAAAGCCAGTCGTATCCGACTCTAGGGTTCAGTGCTCATCTCTGTTTCAAAGTCGAAGAGCCAGCATTGTCTGTGTCTGCAGACATTTCCGTGGTCGTGTGGTAGGCATAACTAGACACCAGAGCGCACGGAACGCTGTTACCTTCCCACCAAAGTGGTCCCTATTTATCTACTTGCAATTTCTTGCTTTCGAACTGCTAGGATGGCAGGAGCTGGGACAAAGACGGGAGCTCATTCCATCCTGCAGTACTCGGGAATCGAACTGCTGACCTTCTGCCTCCCAGTCAGCATCTTAGTCACTTAAGCCACTGAGTAAACAAGAAAGAAAACAAAACAAAAGTCCCCCAAGAAGATGGGGAAAGGGTTCTCTGGCCCTCACAGCTTTGTGCCATTGCATCTATAATACCATCTAGCCATCTTATTTTTGGCCACCTCCTTCTTTTGACCTCCACTTTCCCAGCATCAAGGCCTTCTCAAATGAATCCTCTCTTCGTATTTGATGTCCAAAGTACTTTAGCGTCATCTTTACTATTTGACCTTTAATGAGCAGGCATGGTTGATTTCTTCTAGGATCAACCTATTTCTAACACCACATTTCAAAGGCATCTAATTTTCTGTGCTCAGCTTTCCTAATGGTCTAGCTCTCACACCCATACATTACCACCGAGAATACCATTGCTTTGACTATGCAATTTTTTGTTTGCAAGGTGATGCTTCTACTTTTAACTATGTTCCCCAGGTTTCTCATAGCTTGTTTCAGTCACCTTTTTATTTCACAGCTGCAATCACCATCTGCAGAGATCTTTGATCCTAAGAAAGTAAAATCTGCCAGTTGTATCCAACTCTAGGGTGCAGTGCTCATCTCCATTTACAGCCAAAGAGCCAGTGCTGTCTGGGTTTGCAGACATTTTCATGGCCATGTGGCAGGCATGACTAGAGCCCAGCAAGTCACATGCCTATATTTGGCCATGCCCACAGATTTGGCCACACCCACAGAGGGGTGTGCCCAAAATTTCCCTTATTTTCAAATCCAAAACTTGACAGGTTTGTTCAACACCTGTCCAGCCTATCCCGTAATGCACCGTTCACACTTACCTTAGTTCCCTGACATCATCGCCACAAGGGTCCAGAGAACGAGAGTGGGTCCAGCACTCCACAAATGCCAAAAAAAGAACTCCAAGTCCCAGCATCCTCCACGGCATGCCACAGCCAATCAGGCAGGACGGCCCAAGCGCGGAGGAGGCAGGACAGCCATCGTGCAAATGATCCAGCCAATGGCCACTTCGCGCATGGGGGGGCTGGGTGAGGCAGCACCATAGGCGCTGCCTCTGCCCTGCAGCCAGCGATCCACCAGTGAGAGCGCCTTCCCTGACATACCTGCCTCTTGCGCTGCCATTCCCCCATGCTGCTTCAAGGCATCCCTCAAAACAGCAGAGGGGAAAATGCACAGGTGGCAGTCAGTGATCCACCAGAGAGAGCACCTTCCCTGATGGATACCTGCCTCTCGCCCTGCCATTCCCCTTCTGTTGTTTCGAGGACAGCCCTCGAAACAGTAGAGGGGGAAATGCAAAGGTGCCAGGCAGGGATCCGCCAGGGAAGGAACCTCCCCTGACAGATACCTGCCTCTTGCCCTGCCATTCCCCCATGCTGCTTCGAGGCACCCCTCAAAACAGTGGAGGGGGGAATTAAAGGCGGCATAGGGAAATGGCCCTCCCCTCAGCCAGGGGTAGCACCATAGGGGAACAGGCCAGTGCCATGGGTTGGGCCCCCCACAAGAAACCCCATCGAAGATGGGCACCAATGCTAGTACTCTATAAAACATACCAGAATGATTGGTATATGTAAACATACTGGTCTGCGTTGGAAGAGCTGGAGCCTAATGTGTGATGGACATGTCATGCTGCGTGATCATTAGCTGAAATCCTTTAGGGGAAGGGCAAGAAGGTGGATCCTGAGGGAGGAGATAAAACCCAGAAGTTGGGGGCCAGGAGAACTCTCCTGGATGCGATGCAATCATGTAGTTGCTTTAGCCAGAAGGAGCTTTCCCTTTAAAAGGCAGCTTTCTTTATTTGATATGCAATATGGCTTCACTCATGACCCAGGCATCCAAAATAGCACCACCAGAGAGGGCGGAGGCCAAAGGGCTACGAGGATGAGGCGGTGGTGGCTGTAAGGTCGACAGTGGGGCCACGCTGTGGAACAGTCAGCCCGGGAAACACAAAGCCCCAAAGGGACCCCACCGCCGCAACCCACTCACCGGGCCAGAGCATCGAGGAGCAACTGTTGCATGGTGGTCCCACCACAGCAGAAACCCGCCACAGCCAAAGTCGGGCGCCCTGATGCCCCAACACACCCTGGGCCTCCCCCGGCCTAGAGGACAGAGCAGCGGGTGGTGGCAGTGGCGCACCGGGCATGCCCATTAACCCACCGCTGCCACAGACAGAAAGCCAATAATGCTCCGCCAGCAGTGGTGCAACACCAGGAATGGGACTGGGATGCCTCGGCGGGGGACCAGATGACCAGGGTGGCAGGGGGGCCAGGCCCCACCTGGCCTGGTATATGCTGGCATGACACCCGGACAAGGCCAGGTAATTGGCTAGTATACTTTTAAAACACCTGAAGACTGGCGTTTATAACACAATGTTGGAGACAATACACTTCCTTGTGGCAGTCCATTCTTCTGCAACCTCCATCTACTGTTCTTACCATTCATCATCACATAGAATCTTGTTTCTGGAGGAAGCTGTTAATGACCCAAGTAAGCTTGTTATCCTTGAAAAGATTATTATCTTTTATCACAACACATTTCCCCTATTATCACAACACATTTCCCCTTTGTAAAGGAATTACATCCACACTTTTTTCTAAGAAACCTGGAGTTTATTATAGAAAAAAACCAGAAATAGGAAAAGTGACAGAAGTCTTAGTTCTAACTCATAGAGTTGAGTAAGTCAAGAGTCATGGCTGTCTCCTTTATGTCTAGAGAACAAAGACATGATGTCTCCTTCTTGAAGGAACAAAAGAGATGTGTGAGAAGGAAAAGAAGTGGCTTCGGCAACCTTAAGACTAGCAATTTAAGGTTGAAGGGGATCAGAACAGGTCAGAACAGATAAAGGACAATCTAAGAAACCTGAGGAGTTCTCTTTCTCTCCTCTTCCCCATACAATGATGTGTATCTTCTTGAGGGTAAGATACAGTGTATGTTGCACTCAGTCACCTCCAACACTCATTAATTGAACAGATAATACATTAATTAGATGAGTGCAGTGCTTACTTAAACCAGTGGCTGATGAAGCTACTGGACACCAGCCAGTTATATTCTTGAAAAATATTACATACATTGTCGCACAATAGCCACCAACACTGAGAGAAGACATTAAGAAACAGGTAGAAGGAAAGGAAAATCTCATCAACTAAACATCATTGGTGATGGTGGCCATGACAATGATAATTGCAAATCCCACATACTGTAAAGGCTAAGTAAGAGGCAGTAAACATGGATTCATATGTGGTACATTTTTTTCTAATTTGTTTTGTTATTGCTGTTTGTTGTTTGATATTGTTGTTTATTTATTTTATTTTTGTACACCACCCAGAGTGGGAAACATCCCAGATGGGCAATATATAAATAAACAAACAAACAAAGGTTCCAAAAAAATTATGATCATGTGGATCATGAAAATGAATGGTAATGCTGTCATACACCTGAACGAGTTCCCCAACTTGCAGCCCCTGGGCTCCCTTTCCTCTAGAAAAGTGATGGCCAACCTTAGCACTCCAGGTGTTCTTGGACTTCATTTACCAGAAGCCCAAGTCAGCACTTTTGTTGATCAGGGCCTCTTGGGAATTTAAGTTCAGAAACAGCTGGAGTGCAAAGGTTCACCCTCACTGCCCTAAAGTTTTTTTTTCTGTGCACCTTTGAGGGCTGCAGTGGCTCAGTGGTTAAGAAGCTTGCCTTGTTAGCTAGAAGGCCAGCAAGTCAGCAGTTTGAGACTCAGGTTCTGCATGACAGTTTGAGCACCCATCTCTATCCCAGCTCCTGCCAACCTAGCAGTTCAAAAGACAGAAGTTACAAGTAATGTACAGTAGAACCTTAGATAAAGTCCAAACTCCATTCCACAAGTTTGGACTTTATCCGATTTTGGACTTTATCTGAATCAAATGGGTGATGCATTGGATAACGTCCATAAAATGGAATTTATCCGAGGTTCCTATACCAAATACCTTGGATAACGTCCATTTTTTTAGCGGTTTTGGACTTTATGCGATGCATCACTTGTGCATGAAAACCGCAACTTTATCCGAGTCGGACTTTATCCGAGGTACCACTGTACATAGATAAATAGGGACCACTTCGGTGGGAAAAGATCTTGGAGATAAGAAAGGAGCCTCATTCGGGTGTCCCCTGAGTGGAGTTTCTCCAGCAAAAATCCTTTCAACTCAGAATAATTTCTGACACAAAATTATTATTGTGCAGTTATCTAATTTGCTAGTTTAAGGTAAAGGTAAAGGTTTCCCTTGCTCAAAAGCCAGTCGTATCCGACTCTAGGGTGCAGTGCTCATCTCTGTTTCTAAGCCGAAGAGCCAGTGCTGTCTGCTTCTGCAGACGTTTCCGTCGTCATGTGGCAGGCATGACTAGACACCGGAGCGCATGGAACGCTGTCACTTTCTTACAAAAAATATAACAGTAACATGGTTTCTCCTGGTTTCCTTCTGTCACAAGATACTTGTTAGGATACATTGTGTAGTCCCCACAGTCTCTCTGTGCTCTGCCCCAGCTGAACCAAATCAGAGAGTGACTCGACAGTTTTGCTACTACAGTAATACCTCATACAAAGTCCGCTTCATACAACATCGAATTCATACAACATCACCTAATTCCTTGTAAAAAGTTGCCTCATACAAAGTCGCTGCAAACTTGTATGAGGCATTGGCGTTTTCCCAGGCCAGGTTGCATTGTGCCTGGACAGTATAAAAGGCAGGACACATGCGTGCATTGCTCTTGTGGGTTTTGCATGAGGCGAAGAGTGTTTAGGAGTGGTTTTGAGTGCGATTTTGGATTTTGACATGTTTTTGTAATGTATTTAGCCTTTAGACAATGATTTCTTAAAGTTCTGTCAGTTTCCTGTCTGTTCCCTTGACTTTGCCCTGAAGTCTGTGCTGTTACAGTACAATGTATCTCTATGGAAATGATGTTGTATGAGGAATCGCGGCAAGGATTTGGATGTTGTATGAGGCATCGCAGCTAGGATTTTGCATGCCTCATACAAAGTCCAAATCCGTATAAAGTCCAAACTTGTGGAAGCAAGTTTGAATGTTGTATGAGGTATCACTGTATAAAGGAAATGCATTCTGAGCATGCTCTTGGGTAAGATGGTAATAGAGGTAATGGAGCTATGAAGCTAGAAGCTATGGAGCCTTCGTGGGTTTATTCTCCAAGAACTGCGTGATACTGCAAAGGCTTCCTAAGGGCTGAACTGTTTACCTCATGCTTGCTACTGAACTATTAGCCTGCTTACTGCACTGGAAGGAAACTACTGTTTGCATCTGCTCAGAGATAAATCTCTGCTAAGACTGTTTACTTGGACTTATGCCTATTTCTTATGGACTGCTGGCAACTGTATTGAGAGCTGCTTATCTCAGACATGTGTTTTTGCTTCTCCTGTGTTTGCTGAAAGTAAAGCTGTTTTCTTTTACCTTTCAACCTACTTGTCTGTTTGGAAATTTCTCCCAGCTGTCTCTGCGTACACAGCTAGCTGCTTTTGCTCTGCTAAACACAGCCAAGTACCCCAACACCCTATCAATACTCTTCATCCTATCCTCTGCACTAGCATTTTGGCCATTCTGGCTGCTTTGCTAACCAGCAGAGCTCAGGGTTTTTAAAGAGGTGGGGGGAGTGGGAGAGTAAAATTGTCTGGCATTTTTATAAAAAATGTTTTGCATACTAATCGTTTCTAGAGATTCCCCTCATCAAGGCAAGTTGAATACCAGAACAGTTTCACTGATTTCCATAAGCATGGAGAGGAAATGAGAATGTTTCAGAATTTATTTGAAGTAGCACCAGAAGATGCAAGTAACTTTTTTTCTGATAGAAATAATTGTTTTGTAAGCCAATGTAATCTCAGACATATTTACAAAGAAAATAGTCTGGTAAATTTCTATTCTGCTCTACCTGATATATTTATCAAACTAAAGAAATATGTGGCAGCAGTTCACAGTCTTTGGTACCAGATACATCTGTGAATGAACTTTTTCCAAGATGAAAATTGTGAAATCCAAATGTAGGCCAAGACTTACAGATGAACATTTACATGACATTTTAAGCTTGACTTGGACATAAATGCCTTGGCTAATAGAAAACAGCCACCAAAATCACATTTACTAGGTAATCACGTGTAAAGAATAAAAGGATTCCACAGTAAAATATTGTTCCAAGATAGATTGCATTCAACTTAACATTTCTTCATTGACCTTTGAATGTTTACTTTTGATCTAAATTGGTAGGTGAATAATTTTGTTATATTTTTATTTAAGATGTGGCCTTGGTAGGCACTTGTGGCCTTTTAGGCACTTGGTATTCTAATATGGCCTCCATGTCCCAGAAGGATGGGGACCACTGCAATAGAAAGAACTGCATTAGTATAAAGCCCATGTCTGGATACACCCATTGTGTCAGTGATACTAGATTTTGCAAGACAGGAAAATTCAACAAAAGAATGAAACAGTTGTATTCTTTTTATCACTATACCTAGACAAAATTTAAATAAGGTATGCACCATGGCCAGATTGGACATCTTAAGGAAAAGACCAAGTTGACACTCCGGCTATAGCTATGCAAAAGCATTCCTGGCTACCGCTGAAATCTATGCATTTGGGTTCAGGATTGAATCCAGGACCATACCCAATCTGAAATCTTGATTTTCAGGGGGAATGTAACCCCATCCAGTACAGGCTAGACCAGTGACGGGCAGTCTTGGCCCTCCAGCTGTTCTTGAACTTCAATTCCCAGAAACCCTGACCAGCTGGTGTGTTGACTTGGGTTTCTGGGAATTGAAGTTCAAGAACAGCTGGAGGGCCAAGACTGCCCATCACTGGGCTAGACCCTTATTCCGTGAACTATCTTTTGATTGACCAGAAGCACCTCTATATGTTTTTAATTAAGTTTCCGTTTGTTAGTCCTCATCCTCTCCATTCCTGACAACAGGCACTAGTTTAAGCATGGAACTTTTACCTTGGAATCAGATGGGAAGGAGAGATAGAGTTAGGTGTCATCAGCATATTGATAGCATCAACCCCCAACATTCCAGACAAGCAATCCCAGTGGTTTCATATAGATGTTGAATAACATGGGGACAGAACTGAACCTTGGGGAATACCAGAAGTCAAAGGCCAGGGTGTCAAACAGGATTCTCCTAATATTACCTTCTGAGTTTGGCCATCCAGGAAGGATCAACACCAAGATGACCAAAGCTGTCTCTGTCCCATAACCAAGACTGAAGTCAGGCTGAAATTGATCTAGGGGACTTCAATTCTCAGAAACCTAAGTCAGTACATTGGCTGATCAGTGCTTTGGAGAACTGACTTAGACTTCTGGGAATTGAAGTCCAAAAACCAAAGGTTGGGAAACAATGATCTAGACTAGAGTCACCAAAATGTGCCTTCTTTTTAGCAGTTTCACATCTGGCCTAGACACGGAAGAAGAAGACCATCAAAGACCAAAAATATATTCAATAAATTCTTACTTCCAAGATACATAAGGAGAGCAGACCATAGTTATTCTATCATTCAGAACAGAACTATTACTATATTACCCTCCAAATTATGGCTGCTGGAAAATATACTCTAAAATCGGGTGGGCTGCATTTTGCCTACAAAAATGTGGATGTAGTAGATAGGGTGATGGACTAACTTCATAAATCTACATTTGAATCCCTGGATCCATGGATCCATGGAAGGACACTGTAGGGGAGGGGTGGCACTGGAAAAAGTATTCCTTAAACCTCTCTCCTATCCTGGAATCCCTTCTTTGGCAGTGGTGGTGAACCTATGGCACGTTTGACAGAGGTGGCACTTGGAACTCTCTCTGTCAGCACCCATGCGGTTACCCCAGCACAGAGTTTGCCCCACTCCTCTGCCCAGCAGCCCAGTGGGGGCACTTCCTCCCTTCCCCCAGCACAGAGTTCACCCCTACTCCTCTGCCCAGCAGCCCAATGGGAGTGTTTCCTTCCTCCCCTGTTGCTGTGTTGGCACTTTGCAATAAATATGTGGGTTTTGGGTTGCAGTTTGGGCACTTGGTCTCTAAAAGGTTCGCCATCACTGCTCTAAGGTTTTGACTTGATAGCACACAACACAAACATAAACACACACACACACACACACACCAATGGTTTTGATCATTTCATACACTGTTCCCCCCCCCCCCAAAGTATCCTGCAGCTATTAATTCTTATGTTATATTAAATACTGTAGTCAGAAAAAAATTCAAATACAGTGATACCTCATACAACGTCCAAACTTGGTTCCACAAGTTTGGACTTTATACGGATTTGGACTTTGTATGGGGCATGTAAAATCCTAGCCACGATGCCTCATACAACGTCCAAATCCTTGCCACAATGCCTCGTACAACGTCGTTTCCATAGAGATACATTGTACTGTAACAGCACAGACTTCAGGGCAAAGTCAAGGAAACAGTCAGGAAACTGACAGAACTTTAAGAAATCATTGTCTAAAGGCTAAAAACATTACAAAAACATGTCAAACAACCCCGATTGTCCAAGAACCTGAAGAATGCTGCAAAAATCCCAAGAATGCTTCTAAAAATTATGACAGAAAAATTCAAAAAAATCCAAAATCGTGCTCAAAACCACTCCTAAACACTCTTCGCCTCATGTAAAACCCACAAGAGCAATGCATGCATGTGTCCTGCCTTTTATACGGCCCAGACACAATGCAGTCTGGGGAAAAAAACATTGCCTCATACAAAGTCACAGCGACTTTGTATGTGGCAACTTATTTCAAGGAATTAGACGATGTTGTATGAATTCGATGTTGTACGAAGCGGACTTTGTATGAGGTATTACGGTACAAACAATTTTGGGAGAATGTTTTGCCATCCTCAGATTCTATAATAAAGAGATTTCTTATTAAATTCATCCAAAGCATGGGTAGAGAAGATATGATCCTGAAGATGTTGATGCAGTGCATCTCAACATCACACAGACAACAGTAAGGGAATCATGGGAGTTATTGCCTGGACAGGAGGCCACATGCTTCTTATCTCCCACAATTAGAATCACAACACTATACATACACACACTCAATATTTACCATTGTTTCACTATTTATGCAGACACACTTTGTAATGTATTTCAAAGCCAAAGAATTTCATACTGCAAGACAGCAATACATTTGGTGGTTGTTTGAGTTAATATAAATATATTACCACCATGATGATGATAATTAGTAAGAACATGATTGCATGTCCTCTAAGCTTATAGCAGCAGAACAGGCATAATTACAATACTTTAACATTGAAGAAAAACATTCCATTTTTATAATGTTCTGAATAATCTCAAGTGAAATGATAGCAATATGTTTTGGTAGATTTATTTACTTCTATTTTAATATTATTGAAATGTATTTTTAATTGATGTAAACTACTTTGGCACTCTATTTCCATTTTAAAAAGTGATTTACATTTGCAAAAATAAATTGTCGGCCTCCTCCTACTTCTGAATGAATGGGAGACTTTGGTATATTCCTATCTCATTTAAGACAATATGAGGAATTAGATCTTTGCAAATTTTGACATGAAATGACCTGATCCACACCTTTGGGGCAAATCATCTATCTAGCTGACTTTGCATTTCTAGAATATTCTGTTCTCTGCTATAAAAACAATAGCAACTTAATTGTATACAAATACAGAGAGAGAGAAGATAAAAGAAAAAGCTGCACATCTTGAGAGGTGAATATTTTTAAATGAGCATTTTGAAAGAGGAGACATTTCTAAAGAAAGAACAGATACTGTTATGTAACCTTAATGGCTTGGTCCACTTGCTTAGCCAAGCAGACAGACACTTTCTGCAGAATGCAAGAACCATAGTCCAGTTTTAGAAATTAACAAATTATTTATTTGGCAACCCTTCCAGCACAAAAATTAGACTCCTTCCTCCAAATTATTTTCTTTGGCCATTTCCCCCGTGCTGCCTCCACAGCTTGACCCTGAGAACTCAGAAAGCTGCAGGCTTTAAGGGCTCCCTCCCAACTCAACACACACTACTCCTATATCACAGCACTTGTTGGTTGTATGCAGTGAAGTCACTTCTGAGTTATGGCAACCCTAACATGATTCCCAAGGTATATGTTCAACAATCAATTGACCCCTTGCCAACCTCAGTGAGTTTTGACTGCCAAATGGTGCTTTGACTGCCAAATGGTGATTTGAATCCCAGTCTCTAGAGACCTAATCTGTCACTCTATCCACTATGCCATGCTGGCTTCCCTATGTCAGTATTTACCTATGATTTTTAAGAAAAACACAGATTAATGTAGACATTGGAATAGAGCAAGACAGAAGTTGAGAGGGTGTCAAATAGTGGTACTGAGTATTGCATAGGATGAATGTATGCGCCTATAGCGTTAATAGCCTGTATCTGTATTGCACAGCTGATACCGCTGATATGGTTAGCAATAGTATTATGCTCTATAAATGAAGTGCTTCCAGAGCACTTATTTGGAGGAGTTATCAAGGAGTAATCTGGGAGTTCATGCTGGAACTCATGCTGGGGTTACTGGAGCAAGAAGAGAGAATACAGAAGGACTGTTTCTGCAACTCTTGCCGAAGTTGCTGAGGAGGAGCTCAGGCAGAAGCTCTTCTACAACTACACCTGCACTAGAACCTGGAAGCATTCAGTAAGCACTAACTATTCTCTTTTCCCAGAGTGTGTGTATGTTTGTGCTTGAAAGAACTGAACTGCTTATGCCACTGAACTTGAAGCCGGAATGAGTCTTGGCTTTCATTCCAGTTGAACTGCTGTGAATGAACTAAACTGCTGTTCTGAATTTACCAAAGACTGTAAACAAATCTACAAGCCTCTAATAAGCCTCAGAAGGACCTTGAGAGATTCCTGCTGAGGCAGTGAGACTTTAACTTTGTGTAAATACATTTTGTGAGAGGCACTATCTATATTTACATTTTGCACTGAAAGATAATTAGCACCAGAAAAGTAAATGCCATTTGTTTTCTGTTGAACTAGGCTGTTGTTCTTCTTTTGTGTGTGGGCAGTCCAAGGCACACCGCTTTCACTTGCATTACACGTCCATGCTACTCTGCTAAACACACACACAATAAAACTTAACAGAGAGTTAGAATGAATCTGATTTGCCCATCCGATTCCTACCACAGTGCTGTATGTAGAACACACTGGTTCATCAAATACTGATCTTTCAGCCATTTTCTTCCTCAAATATACATACACACTGTCCTCATATGGTTTGTCTTGGTGGCTCACATCAACTGATTCAGCATTCTCTTCCTTAAAACAGGAAGGTAATGTATGCTATTAGCCAAAGAGAGGTGACTGCCTTAGGGACCAGATTTGGCATGTCATGACACATCAGCAAATATTTTGCTATTTGTCTCTTATTAAGTTGTTTTGTTTGGTTGTATTTTGTTCTGCCATGTTTTGTTTATGCCATTTAGTGTTTGTGTATGTGGAATTTTTACATGCCAAAATAACTTGACTGACTTTACACACTACTTACCTCTAGTTGGACAGAAATTGGAAAAGTTTGTGTGTTGTTTTCCCCCACACAACTCCCAGGATCCTCCTGGTCTGTCCATGCTGGCTGTGCCTATTGAATTGTAGTTCAATAAAGTAACTTTTCAAGCCCCTAGGTGAGGGGCACCATTTGTTGCTCCATGTCAGGTAGGACAATCTCTGAGGCTGACTCTGGAGGTTTCCTCAAATTAACTAAAATTAGGCAAAAGTAAAGGTAAAGGCCACCCTTGCTCAAAAGCCAGTTGTATCCAACTCTAGGGTTCAGTACAAATCTCCATTTATAGCCAAAGAGCCAGCACTGTCTGCATCTGCAGATGTTTCCATGGACCTGTGGCAGGCATGATTAGACACCGGAGTGCATGGAACACTGTTTACCTTCCCACCAAAATGGTACCTATTTATCTACTTGAAGTTTCTTGCTTTTGAACCACAAAGCAATATATGCCTGTTCATTCAAAACTGTGTTCAGCTGGCTTCAAAAAAGGCTCACTCCCAGGTCCATAGATTGAACGTGGCATTCCTACATAATTCATTAATTTTCCTCTTTCTTCTCATATGTCATTTTAGGTCACGCACACAAGCCAGCAACACAGTTTCTGACAACAGCACTCCATCTTCATTCAATATTGTCTGAGACAAAGTCAAAATGGTGGCTTGACACAGACAATAGTGCTGGAAAGAATACTTCAGCGGAACAGCCACCCCCTCAGCTTTAGCCTCCGTTCTCAAATGACATCATGAAGTGTGTTTAATCAGTTTTTCTGTGTAGTGAATCATAATTTAAATCAAATCTACTCAGAATAAAACAGAGTTCTGGATCCCACCAAGGTTGTGTGCTTTCCACCTCTATATAAGCAAACATATCCATAAACACACAAGCTAAATTTAGTTTATACATTGGTGCTTATTGTCACATAATTTTCTAAATTAAAATATCAGTCTGACTCACTCAGAATCTTTCTTTCCACCTGAATGAAAAACTATTTCAATATCTTGTTTCAAAGTTATAATGGAATTAATTTATTACTACTTGGAATGTTTTAAAACCCATAATTAGCTTCTTATAAGTGTTGTAGTATCATTTACATTTATAATTTAACACCATACTGTAAGCTGTTTGAATTCTGGCAAGTTATTTTGCTTAAATGTCTCTGACTGGACTGTGTGTACATTCATACATATCAAAAATTCTCTGACCAGAATTAATTTAATTTAATTTTATTTTTTCTTCAGGTAAGCCACTCATCCAACAGACTACAACACGACTGTTTTTACATTCTGGGTTCTCAAGCAAGCAGGTGAGTGGAAGCCTTGTATACATGAATGTACAATCCTCACTTGTGCAACAGCAATAAAGGAAATTCTGCATTATAATGCTTATGGAGCTTTCCACCAGTTTGGTGCTGAACAGGTTCTAGCCTTGAATATCTTGAAGAATGATGGTTTCGTTGATACTGTCAGTGCTTCCATCAACATAGATCATCACTAATCCATGCTTGTTCACTATACTTACCTACAACAAGTGCACAGTATACCTCTGAGGCTTATAAACATCAACAAAATGGCACCAGGGTGGCAGTAACATTTCATAGCTCCACAGGATACCACCATATTCTTGCTGACCCATTATAATGTTTTCTCAAAGCCTCAGTATCTTTCCCCCAAAACTTCTTATCTACTAAAATACATTGGTGAGACCATGATTATCCTGACCCATAGACAGGAGACATTAAAAAATTGTGAGTCACCACAAAAACATTGTGTATAACCAAGCTCTATAATTCAGCTGCATTTCAGACACTGAATAGAATTGCCAGCTTAAAGACTTAAGTCAGACTACAATATTAGCTAAACAATTTGAAGAAAGAGCCAACAAGGCTATGCTGGGAACCAAGAAAACAACAGGCTGCAGGACAGATCTAGAGAACAAAATGACAGAACACCACTATTATTATCTGTAATTCTCAAGTGAAACCATTCTGACATATCATCAGTGAAATACAGCTTATTTTAAATAATGACACTTCACTCTCCCAAGCCCTACATGATAATTAAACCTATACTTGCATACACAGAGCCCCAGAATCTTAAGCAACTACTCATTAGGAACAACGAGCCACCCAACAAAGATGTGACCATAGGGATCAGATACTGCTACTATTTCTGATGCCAAAAAATTCATGATGTTTTAATGCCCACCCCCATAGGAAGCTGTGTGCTTGGCTCCTCCTTTTCCACATGGTCTTCAAAGTAATAACTTCATGACATGCATTAAGACACCATGAAGTTTTTTGCTGTTTGCCCAGCATGCATCCCTATGAAGAGTGCCTGGCACAATACGACCGTACCATGAACTTGCATCAATATTTTTATGCCTGCCTGATGAAGAGATCTTTTGATTTCGAAAGCTTGCAACATTTTGTTTTGTTTTAGTGGTCCAAAATAAAGGTATCACCTCCCTCTTGCATCTTTTGCATTTTTTAATTCCTTATTAAGCCTCCAACCTGTCAGACTAACAGATTCTTTTAACAGTATATGTGTTTATTAGATTTGCTGCCAAACTGTTTATATTTTGTGAATGGCCCTTGTTAATAAATAATGCAACTGTCAGTGTCAGTTCTTTCCATATTTTATTACTGTCCGATCTCACAGTCTACAACCTCACTCTCAAGTTTTGCTATACCTAAATATATGTTTGAGTATCCTGAAATCCTGGGGAAGGCTCAATGCATGTCATGAAGTGGACTAGAGCCTACAAGAGTTAAAACTACTAAAAATATATCTCTTAAAGTGCCACAGATTTTTTTTGTATTTACTTAAGGCCATATAAACTGGACTTGACAATATGTTCAGTTGTAAGAATCTCCTAAAATTGAGACATTTCTACATAAACTCCCTGATATGTATGAAACTAAGATGTAAAAGGTAGTGATAGTGAGTAATTTCCTTCATCCACATACTGTATTTGACTTCAGTTATTTCACTGTAAGCAGTCTTGCTTTCAATTCCATGAACACAAACGTGAAACCACATTTGTAGTGCTGAATGGCAATTCTCCCACCCACCCGCCAACAAGGATGCTTATTTAATATTTGAATGATAGATCAATACAACATGATCTTTTGGACCGAGAATGCCTATTAAATTTGAGCTATTCAGTCAGTGGAGATGAGAGAAGATTTTTATTTGCTCATTTCTTCTAAAAATTTACCAAAATTCAGAAATGTTTCCATTCATTTGACAGTGAGCAAAGATGATTACATGATAAAGAAACTGACACTTTCCTCCATTCCAACATTTCACATGAAACACTGCAAATATACCCAGATTGACAACTAAATTCACATCTGAGAGCAACCATTTTCTGGAGAGGGTGCTCTCATGATACATGTACTTTCAAGTTGTAGCTATGCTAGTCTCTGCAGATATATCAGACAAGAAGCAAATTTTTTTATAAACCACACAAAAACTAAAGACATCTTTACTGTAGCACCTTAAAGACTATCTTCTATATTTCAATGGAAGATTTTTTTATTAAGTCCGAGTAAGTGGATTTATAATTATCTGATACATGGTTTCAAGTTCCCATTTTGAAAAAAATCTCATTGTGTGCCTTAAAATGTTGGTCATGGTCCAGCATCCCATTTGACTTTACTGATTGGAGTTTCAGCTTCAGAGCTCATATCCGTTAAGGTCCCCTACCATTTTCTTCTTCTTGTTGTGCCATATCTGCTTCTAAATTTCACTTTGGGTAGATCATCCTTAGTCCTCTGCACACTGATTTAGAAGTAAATCCCACTATGTTCAGTTGGCTGCATTGGGAAACATGTGTGCAGGGCCATGGCAATGCCACCATTGTGAGCCAAGAAAATACTGGTCTTCTAATTTATTTGACAACATGCTGACTAAATGATAGTAGGCACACACAAGATCAATAGACCTTGGTTCAGCTGTGCATGTTAAAAAAAGACCAAACTGACACCACCAATTTTTCTCAACTAGATCTGTTCAGCTCTGTCTGTGGAGACTCATCTGAAGATCTTGATTATATTGTCAATACTGCCATCACTTTGGTTATTTTCAGGTGATGTTGAAATGTATGAATGGAAGTATGAATCTAATTGTTTGCCATTTGTTTTCTACTCCTAAACTTGACTCTTTTGTATGTTTTTATTTATTTATTCATCTTTAACAGGCTTGGAGAGGCATATTGATTCTCCAATTTAGGAAGGAAATAAATATTTAGCCAACCCTATGATTTCACCCTGTAACAAAATATCTATTTAAATTATCAGGGCACTTACATACATAGCTTGTTCAATTTGGATAAAACATACATTGTATTCTTCCCTTCCCCTAAAAATGAATGTACTGAGTGGTGAAGAACATATTGTATAGAAGCCCAGGTGATGGATGAGATTTTATTCAATCTAGATGTCCTTCCATAATCCGAGCACTGAAACACACAGATCAACTTTAAACCAATCACTTTCTCTCTGTGTTTTTATTTATTTATTTTATAGTCACATTTGTATCGCCGCCCCCTCACTGAAGCGACTCCGGGTGGCTCACAAGTAAAGACATAAAAGCATAAAAACATCCATAATAAAATCAATTAAAACCATCCCCATTAAAATCCCACCCACCCCATCTGCAGAAAGAGGGAGAATCTTAATTGTGTTTTATACAAGCCAGCAGGTAGTAGTCACACCTCCATCAGTGCCCCACACCTGCCCTGCCAGCCAGGTTTTAAGTTCTTTCCTAAAGGGCAGCAATTCCGTCTGCAGTCACAAGTCTATTGGCAGGAGGTTCCAAAGGGCTCGTGCGGACACAGAGAAGGCCCTCCTTCTTGTGCTAGAGAGACGATCCCCTCTAGCCGATGGTACATTTAGAGAGCCCCTCTGGTCCGCTCTGGTTGGATGAACAGACGTTTGCAACACTGTTGAACATTTAAAGAGAGCCATTTATACTACCTGGAGATTCCTGGAGCAAATCCAATCAATATAGCTAATAAATAAATTGCTGAGCCTATAGAATGTTCTGGATTCAATCTTAGGTGTCTCAATGTACCTCTAACAAAAATTATTGTGTGAAACCTGGGAAAGCCATTGCTAGATGCTGCAGACCATGCTAATTTAACCAATGGCCTGAGGGTCTGACTCAGTGTAAGACAGCTTCCTATGTCTACGATTACTGCATTGGTCTCAAAGCTGTTGGACTTTCGGAGATCGGAAATCTAGGAATGCAAATGTCCACACTGACTGATTCTCTCACAGGAGAGTGAGGAAATGTAAAATTACTGTCCTTATCCTGTGAAAGAGAAAAATCCGGTGTTCCTTTCTCAACAGACTGCTTTCAAAAATGGAATCTGGTAGGAGGCATTCTGGACCACTAATGCTGATGCAGTATGCTGGGTGAACTGGGAAGTCCTCTGGAGATGGGTTTTGGAGAAAGAAAGTCCAATCATACTGGAACAACATCACCGCCAAAACATTGGTTTTATGAAGGGATAGGTAACATAGGGTCTTTGGGCTCCATACACTCCAATACAGGATAGACTTCAGCAACATGTGGAGAGAGAATTACCAGAGGTGCAGGCTGGTTTCAGAAGAGGCAGGGGGACTAGAGACCACATTGCCAACATACGCTGGATCATGGAGAAAACAAAGGAATACCAGAAACAAGTTTACTTTTGTTTTATTGACTACACTAAGGCATTTGATTGTGTGGACCACAACAAGATGTGGCAAGTAATTAAAGAGATGGGAATTCCAGAGCACCTCATATGCCTTCTGAGAAATCTGTACATGAAACAAGAAGCAACAGTTAGGACAGAACACGGAATGACAGAATGGTTTGGAATAGGAAAAGGAGTAAGACAAGGCTGCATTTTGTCACCATGCTTATTCAACCTATACACAGAGCACATAATGCGCAGTGCAGGGATGGAGGAATCACAATATGGGATTAAAATTGCTGGGAGAAACATCAATAATCTGAGATATGCAGACGATACCACCCTAATGGCAGAAAGTGAGGAAGACCTAAAGAATCTCTTGATTGGGCTGAAGGAGGAGAGTGCAAAAGCTGGCTTGAGACTCAATATCAAGAAAACCAAGATAATGGCAACAGGTCCCATCAGTTCCTGGAAAATAGACGGGGAAGAAGTAGAAGCAGTGACAGATTTTACTTTCTTAGGATCAAAGATCACTGCAGATGGGGATTGTAGCCATGAAATAAAAAGGCGACTGATTCTTGGGAGACAAGCGATGAGAAACCTGGGGAACATAGTGAAAAGCAGAGACATCACATTGCAAACAAAAATTAGAATAGTCAAAGCAATGGTTTTCCCAGTAGTAATGTATGGATGTGGGAGCTGGACAATTAGGAAGGCTGAACGTAGAAGAATAGATGCCTTTGAAATGTGGTGTTGGAGGAGGGTTTTGAGAGTCCCCTGGACAGCGAGGAGAACAAACAGGTCAATCTTAGAAGAAATTAACCCTGACTGCTCATTGGAAGGTCAAATAGTAAAGATGAAGCTAAAGTACTTTGGACATCAAATGAGAAGGGAGGATTCACTTGAGAAGGCATTGATGTTGGGAAAGGTGGAGGGCAAAAGAAGAAGGGGGAGGCCAAGGATGAGATGGCTAGATGGCATTGTAGACACAATGGGCACAGAGCTGGGAGGGCTGAGGGGGATGGTGGAGGACAGAGGCGTCTGGAGGAAAATGGTCCATGGGGTCGCAAAGGGTCGGAGTCGACTGTGCGACTGAACAACAACAACAACAGTCCCCATGGGCCAAAATGCAGTTTTCTCCAACCTGACCCTTATTCAAATTTGATTATTGGGGAAATATGCCCTGGAGGAGTTTTATTATGTTTGAGGAGACAGTTTTCCAAGGCAAACCCCCCCCCCCCCTCTACATTTTTTAAAATGACAACCAGTAAAAGCATAAAGGGGCTTTCACATGGTTTTTCTTAAACCCATTTTATAAGGGAATATTAAGAAAATGGGTGGTTCTCAAAAATCTCAGCATAGGTACATGTGCACCCCAGGCCTCTGGAGATTGCCCACCCCAGTTTAGGACAAATATGCCAAGGTTAAATCAGCTGAAACAAAACTGATCTTTATTCACATAATAGGCGAGTCCCTTCCTATCATTTCATTAAAGCCACTGATTTTTATTTCATTCTTGTTCCAGGGGCTGATATAAACCCAACGAGATTCCAGCTTCGTGTATGCTCGCCATAATTGAATGGCTTCTACCTGTATCTTGAGGTATGAATACAGAGCATTAATTAGGTCACAGAAGCCATTTCCTTTATGCAGTATATTGGCTTAGTACCTCAGGTCATTCATTAAGTATCCAGGCACTTTACAGCCTTTCTTTGGAGTGATACTCTTAAACTGGAACAAATGTCATGCCCTCAACTAGATTACATTTCCGAGTTATAACCGTGTTTCGCTCATTCAAATGTAATCTTTATTGGGTGATATTGATTTGCTTCAGGTCAGGTTCTCTATTGCTTCCAATTATTATTTAAACACAGGCTGAGTGAATTTCTTGAACACCAGTTTAGATATTGATACGCGTCAAATTCCATGTAATCCCCTTAAAAGCCATAGCACAATGAGCTGTTTCTCCCACAATGTCCTCGATCAAATGTCATTTGATATAATACACCAAGGCAGTACAAGCCTCAATCTTTTAAAGGCTGGTAACCACCTGTAAGTATCCTAATGATTTGATTAATCAAATCCTTGATAAGCAGAACAAGACAAACATGGCATACCATGCCATTAATTCAACAAGTTTATGAGGTCATCCAGAGAACTCAATATCATAGTTTACTATGAATGTGATTGAGGAGTGGGGGGGGGGGGGAGATACGTGGCCTCAGACTCAATGCAACAATAAGGATCATATCATAAATATTTAAAACAGTTTCTAAAAAGCAGACTGTGAGAACTGCAGTGAGTCACAGCTTTCATTTCTTTGTCAGTGTGTACAAAAGAAGATAGTGTCCCATTTAAAAGACTGGGAAAATACAAGGTTAGCCAAAGTAATAGTTTGTCCCTCCCCCGCCCCCACTCCCCAATAGCATTTAGATTACTGCAAAAAGCTTCATGTCAGACTGCAGTTAAATTTTTGCTGGTGCAGAATTTGGCAATCATATTATTCTTCAGTGCATCATTTTCAGATTATCTTTTCCCAATATGGAAAGAATCTGAGATTTTTAAAATTAAAGTGTGAATAGAAATAAAATGGGCACGGATAGCAAATAAAACTGACAAGGCTCTTGAGTGCTGAAATCTTAAATGTTTGTCTTTTAAGTCCTGTCTTTCCGAGTACTTTAGGTTTGAATTAGAGTTCTTCTTGAATCCTAGGTCTTTCTTTAAAAATCTGAACACTGGAGAAAGTAAAACTAACCACTTTACCTGTCCGTCTCCATCCCCCACCCCTCACCCCAAGACAGTCACGGATAAGCCAGTTCAGGCCATGTAGAACATATCTTGCTTATAAACCCTTTTCCCAAGCTTATGCAAGTCTCTGTTAAATTTGAGACCAATGTAACTCTGCCATCCATTGCTCTGCATGAACAAAATCGGAGGAGTAGAATGGGAGGTGGTGCCGGTGATGTAATGCCTTCCATTCCCCCACCTCCATAAAGCACTCTGACAAGAGACCTGAAAACAGGTGAAGTCTTTGGCAGGGGACTGTGCTGCCCTCTTGTGGCATCTGTGTGCTTTGTAGCAAATTTTCACATAAAGGGGGAGAAGAACCAGGCAACACTTTCTGCTTTTATGATTATAAAGCCCTGTTTGAAATAGGTGGGTTTTCATCTAGGTGCTTTTCTTCTTTGTGAAAACAAACAGGTGATATGCTCAGAGATGGAGCAGTGACCCAGTTCCAGTAATAATAATAATTTCATGTCAGAGATTACTCTTTGTTGAAAGGATTTTTTTCTGGAGAAACTCTGCTCAGGGGCTGCCCAAGTGAGGCTCCTTTCATTTTCTCCAGTCTCCAAGCTCAGCATCTTAACCACTAAGCCACCATGGGAGCTGCCCAGTTCCAGTAAAAAAGAGGGAAGGAAGAATACCACCTATCTTAGGATCCATTAAACCATAGTATTTGGAAAGGTTACTACAGTACTTTTTAAAGTGCATCTATTAGAATCCAGCAGCTAGCTCAACTATACTGAGGACTCTCGGTGGGAAAGTACAGAAAATTCCCACCTTGTAGACTCATCTTCCCCCACCCTTTCTATGCCATTACAGCCATGGAGAACAGATCAAAATCCTTCACCTGTTCTTAGTTAACTGCAATTTAACATCCAGCCCAGGTTAATCCTATTGGTTTATTTAAATAAGCAAGCTTCCTAAACCAAGATTTCTTGTTGAATTATATCCCTAAACCATGAGATTAAGTATGATTAATTTGCATACAGTTTAACTGTAGTTATCTAAATGTTATCCACCCTGAGTGGCCTAAAGGCTGAAAGAAAGGGAGGGAAGAAGCAAGAAAGGAGGGAGGGAGGGAGGGACATCAAAGTTTTAGATCACCTTGCAGGCACAATGGAGGAAGAAAAGGAAGAGGAAAGTGTGTTAATAAAATAAATAATACTGTAGTTTATAATTACATCTGAATGCAGCCAAAGCCTACGATCTACTCGTCAGCAAAACTATTTCTGAAGATTTCATTGTTGAAATCTGGTGAGGATGAGGATGAATGTTAGAAGGATTGGTGAGCCTTGTAGAGTTAAGCATAATGGCCCAGATCCATGCCAGGCTTCATCAGCAATTAGTATTATTGATAAAAAGGCTTACTGAGCTTTAGTTGATTCATTGAATTTAAGTTGACTTTGAATCCAAGTTCTTAAATCACACTATAAATAAGAAATCTGTCAGCCAAGCACATTTAAAGTGACCATTTGTCCTTTCATATTTTTGCTACTTATAAGCACATTATATTGCCATTATTTCTTCTGCCTTCCTAATGTCAAAACAGTGTTGCAGAATGAATGGTTAAATGTCTCCCTTTTGCTGGAGATGCATTGCTCTTGGTGATCAATTGACATCTTATTAGAATCCACACAGAAAGGTTGACAAGAGCTTCCTTGTGTATTCATTAGTGCCCCCATAGAAATGAGGCACATCCCAGCTTGGCTGGGCTAAATGTGACATGAAACAGATTTTATCCATCAGGGCTATAATTTAGGATTCTGTGCTTAACACTGAAGGATGTCAGGAGATATGTAGATTTTTTTTATGTAGATGATAACATATTAATTGGACATTGCTGTGATGAACGCATCTTCTTGTGGTCCCATTGCTTTCTTGGTCTTTCTCTGACAAACTTCATCCAAACATTTCTACAAAAAGGAAATAGAGAGATCATCTTGAAAACTCAAGGTTTTATTAATGCTAATATTTACATATGAACACTGACAATCCATGTTCAGCTGAATGAATTCCTGTAGGAAAAGTATGGATCCAGAAAAAATTATATTCATGGACTTCTACCACATCACACCTCCACGTACTGTGCATGCCTAGTTGATCAGTTCTTGCTTTCTAAAACAATGGAAATTATCCATTTTGGAAGCTTATTTATTTTATGATATACACTTTGCTTACATTATACACAAATCGCATCATCTACAAAAGCACCTTGTTTTGTACATGTGTGAAATGCATGCAGTTTTTGACACATCACCTGTCAAAATATGGATTCTCGAGTGTGAATTCCTCCCATCCTGTGCATAGTTTGATAACTGCAGATGAAGCAGTCCTTTGAGAGTGGATTCCTTTTGCGAAGAAACTGAGAAATTGGGGGACCCAAAACATGGAATCCATTGTGAAAAACCAGGTTTCTCTGTAAGTGCCTGGGAAAGGCTGGATGAGAATTGTAATAGTCAGAGTCTGCCTGGTAACAAAGAGAGGAAATAACACATACCCTTATCATGTTGTGAGAAAGGCCTTCAAGGCCAATCTGTTTGGTTCTTGCACTAAGCGGCAGATGATTTCAGCTGCATGAAAGAAGTGAGACAGAATGTGTCCTCATCTTATTGAACATTTGCGAGAACTTGAAACTGAATCAGCAGACCTTTTGGAAAATCCAGAATAGGATCTATAATGTAAATATAAGAAGGGATTCATAAATTACTTTGGCATACCTCTCAGGAAGAGTTATGCTCATCTGCTGTCCTTCTATACCTTGCCATGAAGGATGCACTTTAGGTATGCTTCAGAATTATGTTGATTCTATGCTAAGGTGTGAATATTAGGTAAATCAGATTAGCTTTATTATATCTGATATCTGTGGTGGCTCAAGCAGTTAAGACACTGAACTCGCTGACTGGAAGGACGGAGCTCGACTCCCTGGTACTGCATGATGGAGTGAGCTGCTGTCTCTGTCTGAGCTCCTGCCAACCTAGCAGCTCAAAAGCAAGAAATTGCAGGTAGATAAATGCCACTTCGGTGGGAAGGTGAACAGCGTTCCATGCCCTCCAGTGTCAAGGCATGCCTACCACATGTCCATGGAAACATCTGCAGATACAGACAGCGCTCATTCTTTGGCTATAAAACAGAGATGAGCACTAAACCCTAGAGTCAGATATGACTGGCTTTCGAGCAAGGGTGACCTTTACCTATCTGATGTCTTCTCTTGATTGACTTAGCTGCGTCCCCACTGTATTTTACTCCAAATGCTTTTAACAACTGTTTTAATCCTTCTGCCTTTATATCTGTTTTCTATGAAAAAATATAAAAATTTCTCCAGCCAACTGTCTGGGGATTTAGCTCAGAGGTTTGTAGGGTTTTGGACTCCCTAGAAGCACTGCTGAGTATGGGAGGACTGAGGTGTTGTGAGGCACCAGTGGCAGTCTGGTTCCTTAGTCCTAATCACAACTGACTACTGTGCTCGCCCATCCTGGGACTAGCACAGTAGTGTGGTCAAGTGGCTCTACCCACACACATATGGGTAATCATCACACCTTGCCCATCTAATATACGCAGATGTTTCAAGGTAATGTGTCCAAAGAAACTATAGCTCACATCTTGGAAGTTGGAGTTGGAGTCCCTAGATGCAAGACCAACATGCTCAAGTGGGGACTGCTGGTGGATGACAACAACACACGGTGATCATGTGGAGAAACACAGAGTCCAGGCCATTTGCTGGTCTGCTGATTGCTGCCAGAGATATGCACCAATGAGGACTTAAGTTTGGGCAATGACATAGTGGATAAAGTGGCTTCATTTTGGCAGTCCTGGGTCTGATCAGGACACGAAAGAAATCTTGGAAGTGATGCTGGGCTGAAATCCTAATGCAGATATTTCCAAAATATATCACTTTACAAACCTGCCTCCCTAAATTATCCCAACATTTATCTTCCCATTTTAGGTGATGTAAGTATAGTTGTGCTGTCTCCTATTGCTTAAAAATGGAAGAGGACATGTAGTCCTATTACTAATGTTGTACTGTGCATAAAGAAAGAAGCAATGAAAAATGCAAGTTGGTTTTGTTATTAAACAAGGAGAAACTATCACATATAAATATGCAAATTATTTCAATTTTAAAAATGGGAAGGAGGGAGGAGGGGAATGAGAGAAATAGAAATCCTGTGCATACATTCCTTGTGGCAAATTGAGTGTTTTGTCTTTCCCATAGCTCCACCACCATCACATCTTTTGTTTGATCAAATGAAAACTGTATAAAATAAAATGTATACATGGGATATACAACTAGCTTCACCAGCTGGACTGGTTAGAATGCAAATATGCAGCTGGAGACACTAAACAAGATCAGCTTTCAAAGAAGTAATGCCAAGCAACTAAATCTTAAAACATTCCCATTGGTAGGAAAACCCCATTAATTTAATTGTTACAAAATATTTCACTCAGCAGACACACAATGGGACAGAAGACATATGAAATGACTGGTTTTTTTTTTTCTTCAGGCAGGGGGATGGGAAGCAGGAGGGAAAGAATAAAGATCAGCAATAAGATTCTGGAACAATTCAATTGATTTTTCTCTCTCTTCAAAATCCAATGGCTGTCATCTTAATTTGTCTCATAGATCTTATTGACCATGGGACCTGAGATGGAATCACTAGAATATCTTATAAACTTTTTCATTTTAGTCTCAGGGACTTAAATGATATAAGAGCCTATTAAAGTGTAAATAGTATTGCAAAAGTGCTACTGTGCGGTATCAAGTGAAGAAGCAGCTTGTTCTCTAGGCTATTTCGTTTAATTCCTGAGGATGTTGCCTTAATATGATCTTGTCACAAGATCAGTACTGAAATCAGTTGTCTGTCTGGGCAGAATTGAGAAAAGTAACTTCCAGAATTCCCTGGCTGGCTGATTTCAGCTAAACTCCTCACCTCCACAAAAACATGTATCAAATTTGGTCTTCTTCAGCATGTTAACACAAAAGCCTCTATACTAAGCTACTCTACTGACCTGTGCCAATCTTTCAAGACAATCTGTTGGTATTTTGTTGCTTGGAAGAGATTACTACAAACCCAGATGAAGATGCACAGCATCCTAAAGGGTTGTAACGTTGAGGCCAACCCATTCCCTCAATTTAAGGGACAAAACCCAAGAGTCGGGGCAGGCCATGGGGTGAGGCACTTTGTAACACATGTAGAAACAGTTTCGAGCTAAGCCAGTGAACCCCAACATCAGCTACGAATGTGTGGAGACAGGTGTCCAGGCTTTTAAACTACTTCATGCAGGGGAAAAGAATTCATTATTTCTTCTCCCTCAGCTTCAAGAAACACAGCAATTCCTGAATACTGAGGCATAATAACAATCTATACCTATAAGAAGGGAGTTGGGCCGTGCATGTCCACACCTGTCCCAACCATCCTGTACCGAGCCGGCCACACTTACCTTATGTCCCTGCGAGCTTCACCACAAGGGTCCGGATGCCAAGAGTGGGGCAACCGCCTCACAAACATGAACAAAAAAACAAACTACAAGTCCCAGCATCCTCCGTGTCACGCTACCCCTCAGCCAATCAGGCTGAAGGATGCAAGTGCAGAGGAGGCGGGGCACCTGGCATGCATGTAAAAAAGGGGTGACATGCGATCACCTTGGAAACGAACCACTTCCCTCCAGGAGATGAAGGCCGAGAACGGTGCTCCATTCTTGGCCTTCGGCTCCCAGAAAGAAGCCATCCCCGCGGCCCTGGGGCGAAAGCTGCTGCCAGCCTCGCCGTGGCTTCAGCGGGGTTGCGGGGAGGAGGGGGAGCCCCTCTTCTCCCCGCGTTCCCAGGGATGAAGTCTGGTGCTGGCCTCGCTGTGGCTTCAGCGGGGAGGAGGGGGAGTCTCTCTTCTCCCCACATGGCTTCTGTGGGGTAGCAGGGAAATGAACCTCTGGGAGACAAAGGCCAAGAACAGTGCTCCGTTGCGTCCTTCGCCTCCCAGAGGGAAGCAATTGTCTTCCACAGGGGGTTCACCTCTCTCTTGGTTGGTGGGGGCCAAAGCTTTTGGCCCCCGCCAACCAAGAGAGAAGTGAACCTCTTCCCTCCGGGAGAAGGTGCTAAGCTGAGATCTGCCAGGGTAGGCTCCTCCCCTGATGGATTCCTGCCTCTTGCCCTTGCAATTCTCCTTCCGCTGTTTTGAAAACAGCCCTCGAAACAACAGAGGGAGAATGTCAAGGGCGAGAGAGAGGAATCTGTCAGGGGAGGAGCCATGTCATAACTTCATACATGATATTAGGCATATATAAGACCTACGTTTTTTGTTCAAGGATTTTCATATTTTGTTTACGCAAGAGTTCAATGAGGCAACATAAGACCTATTTTTGAGTTATTTGCAATTAAGACTTCTAGAAGACAACAATAATTTTTGTTAAACAATAAATAAGTTTTTTTGTATTACAAGGACATGTGTGTTTTTAAAACACATTGTGAACTATGAAGCTAAACATCCCAACATAGCAAGTGAATTGTGGATTTTGTAGGGAGAAGCATCTGGAAAGCTATAGGTTGAGGAAGCAAGTTAAACTACAGGATGAGGAAACTTGAAGAAATTAATAACAAAGTGTGATTTAAAGGGGGAAATGTTAATGACAGAAACATAGGCCGTTGCCTTTCTTCAAAAGTTAAGAGAAATTTAATGCGTAAATTTATTTGTTTGTCAAGATATATAGCCTGCCAAATTTTGAGTTAAAAGACCTTATGCTTACAGGATGTGCAAGAACAATAGAAATTCCTGTTTAAACATTCCTATGGGTGCACCGAGCCCCCATATTTACAGCCCCCACCAGAATAGAATGTATACAGTTGAAATGAGATGCATTCTCTGCTTTTCCAGCATGCTGTCAGCAGACAGAGTTTATCAAGTTCAGTCTTACTTTACGTTTTGCACTTCTGTATTTTGGATTGAATTGTGACTTAAGCATAGTAAAACAAAAAGAAAAAAAACATTGCTGCATTTTAATGTTAGCTTTTTTCGTGACTCTAGTCCACTTTGTCAGACATAAAAATAAGTGTTCATGGTATCAGTTTATTCACAGCAGGTACAGAGGTACGCAATGGTTAGCATAACAGATAAGAATACAAATCAATGTGTTTGTTTGTTTTTACAACTGGTAATACCTGTTATTCAGATTAGTTGTGAAGCTTCACCCTTTAGGTATTTTAGGGACTTTTAACTAAAATTTTAATTAAACAACTCAATTTTTTTTAAAGCTCTTGTAATAGAATTCCACATTCTTGTCCCTGTTAGCAGATTGGAAGCTGCATTGTGAATTTTAAGATCTACAGGACATTCAAAGGCTGATAGCCTTGACAAAATCCAACCTGGTAAGTTACAAATGGATGGATAATTGAGGCTAGGTAGCACCATAGACCCACTTTCAGATGAAATGAATTCAGGGAGAATATAAGGAGGGATTGTGCTATTCTTGAATCAAATTGCCGTTTGCACTTTCAGCAAATTGTTAAGGGATATCTATTCTGGCATTTATGGTTTGACTTTAATGACTATATTGGTGATTACATTTAAGAGTTCAACTGTTATTTGGCAAATGGGCTGGTGAATGAAATATGAAGAGCGGGAGAAGCCGTGCTTTGTACCTTGGGAAAGTGCACAAGGGGAGAGAAATGGATCGGTGTGCCCTGACATTCAGCTAGGGATGTAGAAGCCATGTGGAGAAATTGTGATGTGTCCATATGTACCACAGAGGCTGGCTTTGTGGGGAGGGGGGTTCACAATTCCTGCATTCCTAAAATATTTTGAAGCCAGAACAGCTGAAAGATAATGACAAGCATGGAAGCAAATGGAATGGAGGAAGGATTTTTTTAAAAAAAAATCATAGCTAAACAGACCAAGCTACAGAAACAGCTGGTCTAGAGAGAGAGAGAGTAAATGATGGGAGCATTGAAGATTGTGCTCCATTTAAACTGCAAAGCCAAGTACAAACAGTGCCATCCAAAAGAGGGGAAGGAAGAAAATCTATATGAACAGCAATGAAGCAAGTCAAATATCTACTCACAGAATACACAGAAAGAGTTTCTTTGCTGTGGCTTCCTGTAGGAATATGATTTAACTGGCTAGGCTTCCCCACTTGGAAGCACTCCAGAATCTTAATGGCAGCACACCTGCCTAACTTCTTGAAAAGAATGAAAAACCAACCTGTTGAACCCATCTTTGATGCTTCACTCTGTCACTTACCTCTTGTGTTATCATCCTTTGGAAATTGCTTAGATGCTTACTAGCCTTTCTTCCACTTCAACATGGAAGTCACGTAAACACAAGGGAAGAAATTAACAGATGTAGTAATAATAATAATAATAATAATAATAATAATAATAATAATAATAATAATAATAATAATAATAATAATAATAATAATAATAATAATAATAATAATAATAATAATAATTTATTTATATCCCACTTTCCTCAACCCAGTGGGTGATAGTTTAAAGGTCAAATAACAGTATCAAATATAGCAAAAGCACTGAGGGAATAGGAAACTCCTTGATTATAATCCTTAGGATAGACTGAATATTTTTGGAGAGCGATTAAATGAACCTAGTTGTCAGTTTCCTAATTATTAAGAGACAGAATACATAAAGGGGGTGGGGGCCCTCTGTCTATAATCCAAGTCATACTTGGCTGTAGTTAGATCAGGAGCTCAAAGGGCTTCCCTGTAGGAGATAAACGGAAACCAGCAAGCCATATTATTCTTTTGTTCTTAAGAATCTTTGCTTTCTGTGCATATAATTTCCGTTTATACATAATCCGTGATGTCCCATTAAATTTGAAAGTGTAAGTGCTCATTATGGCTGTCTCTATAACTGTAAAGGAGTGCCCTAAAATGCAGGCCGAATTGGTTTATAGAAATTTTTTGAAAAATTAAGAGCAAACCTTTTAGAAATTAATGCTCCTGACTGTGCATTTGTGACTAAACCACCCTCAGACAACCTTGCATTCTAACAGGGACAGCTTCCATTGATTTTCTGTTCTGGAGGAAATCCATTTCTCTCCCAGCTGCTGTGAAGATTGCAGCTAAGCTCACAGGCAACAGGGAAGCCTGAGGTAGGTATTGAATGACAACATAGTCCATGCTGCTCAGAAGACCTTTTCACTCTGCAAGCCCTGGTTGTACCACACCACCATACATCACCATAACCTCCCAGGTTTTATCAGCCTGTGGGAGTTTGGAAGGTTCTTTTTGGAGATGTTTTCTTACATAAAACATATGTCAGCCCCTGCTTTGCTGCTGCATCTACAATTGATTCAGAAACTATCTCTGTTCTTTACAAAAGTCAGTAATTGTAATTGTACACAAGAAAGTCAACCCTGGGAAAGAGTACAATGATATCCTTTCTGTTGATCCCATTTGTTTTCTTGTTTCTCTTTCATGTGCTGAGTACATCCCATCTGGTGGTGACTTGTAGCCTTGGCCAATTTGATCTGTTAGTATAGGGATTCTCAACCTGTCGCCTGTGGGCCGGATGTGGCCCATAGCACCATTTCATGTGGGGGCCCCCACCACCTCCACCACGCCAGGAAGGGCCATGTGGTGGAAGAAGGGCAAATGGTCATCCGGTCCCCGAAGCTGTCTGAGGGAGCATGACCTGGCCGCCGGCTTAAAAAGATTGAGAACTCCTGTGTTAGTAGCTGTCTGATCTAGCCAGCCATAGGTTTCTGGCCTGCTTAAAGGTCAAAAACAAATATTGTGTTTCTTACTGAAATTACTTATTTGAAAAGGCCCTTTTCAAAGAGATATATTATAGTTATCAGTCACACACATGCACCATAGAAGAAAGACATCCAGTGTGTTGAGTCAGCAGCTAAATGGCTCCCCTCTACCAGTACTTTGAACTCATCGCAAGACATGCCATTTGATAGAACCCTTTCTGAATTTCTTTGCTTTCATTGGTTTGAACTCCCAAACCTGTTTCTATTTACTAAAGTACACTTGTGTATTTGGCAACAGCAGCAGCAGCATTGAATTGTATATATTGATCCTCTCCTCAGCCCTCTGCTCTCCTCTGCTCTCAGTTTTGTTCCCTTGGTGAGTTCGGATAAATTATTTCTTGTTTGCTCAAAATCATCGATGGCCCATAACTGGAACAGAGGTATCCCCCACCCAATTCGGAGGTGCACATGCCAACCCCACCCAAAATGTATGGACCTATGACACATCTCTTAGAGATATATGGATTGCAATGGATGGAAAACAATTGTGAGGTTCTGGACTCCAGTTCCTAGACCTAGACTATGCTAGCCAAGATGCTTACTGACCATGCTTACTGACTGAGAAATCTGAGTGTTGAAGTCCAAAAGAAACCTCCAAAATGCTTTTTTCTCTGGACTAGCCCTATCATTGGGCAATTGCACTCATCACACATCTAGCAAGGTCATGCTCAAGATCTTACAAGCTAGGCTTCAGCAGCACATGGATCAAGAAGTTCCACAAGTACCATCTGGATTCCGAAGAGGCAGGGGAACTAGAGACCAAATTGCCAACATTTGCTGGATCATGGAGAAAGCAAAAGAGTACTAGAAAAACGTCTACTTCTGTTTCATTGACAGAAGCCTTTGATTGTGTGGACCACAATAATTTAATTTAATTTCATTTAATTTTTTGATTTGTTTGCTGCCCACTCAGCCGTAGCAGGTCCTTAAAAAGATGGGAGTACCTGACCACCTCACCTGTCTTCTGAGAAATCTGTATGTGGGTCAAGAAGCGACAGTTAGGATACAGGATATGGAACAACTGATTGGTTCAGAATAGGGAAAAGGAGGATGACAAGGCTGTATGTTGTCACCCTGCTTATTTAACTTATATGCAGAGTACAGCATGCGTAATGCAGGGCTGGATGAAGCACAAGTGGGAATTAAGATTGCTGGGAGAAATATCAACAACCTGAGATATGCAGATGGCACTATAGTACCCTAATGGCAGAAAGTGAAGAAGACCTAAAGTGCCTCTTGATCAAGGTGAAAAAGAGTGCAAAAGGTGGCCTGGAATTCAACATAAAAAAAATCAAGATCATGGCATCCGGCCCCACCACTCCCTGGCAAATAGAAGGGGAAGAAATGGAAGCAGTGACAGACTTCACCTTCTTGGGATCTAAGATCACTGCAGATAGTGACTGCAGCCATGAAATAAAAAGACGCTTACATCTTAGGAGGCAAGCTATGAGAAACCTAGGCAGCATAATAAAAAGTAGAGACATCACCCTGACAACAAAAGTCCGCATAGTTAAAGCAATCGTCTTCCCAGTAATAATGTATGGCTGTGAGAGCTGGACTATAAGGAAGGCTGCGCACCGAAGAATAGATGCCTTTGAACTGTGGTACTGGAGGAAACTCTTGAGAGTCCCCTGGACTGCAAAGAGATCAAATCAGTCAGTCCTATAGGAAATCAATCCTGACTGCTCCTTGGAAAGACAAATACTGAAGCTGAAGCTCAAGTACTTTGGCCACCAAATGAGAAGATAGGACTTACTGGAGAAGGCCCTGATGCTGCAAAAGATTGAAGGCAAAAGGAGAGAGGGGTGGCAGAGGAAGAGATGTCTAAATGGCATCATTGATGCAGTGGGCATAGATCTGGGTGGACTATAGAAGATGGCACATGACAGAGTAGCCTGGGCAAAGGGTCAGACTTGACTGTGCGACTGAACAACAACAACCATTAGGCAAAAGCTGGAAGCAGACCTGGCAGCCCTCCTTCTCTTCTTTCTCTGGAGTTCCCTAACCTTTCCTTTCTCAGAGGTTTGCACCAAGAGTGGCACACCGCCTTGCCACACTCCTGAAATGGCATGGTGCCCTTGGAAATAGTGGAAGCCTTTATCCCATTGCTGTTATTGAAGTGGGGAAGTCAACTACCAGATGATTCAGCTTCAATACATGCAAAGGAGGGGGTGCCATCTTGCCTTTTGCCTTAGACAGCAGTCTATAGCTGGCCCTGCATATCAGCAAGCTGTCTGCATTCAAGATCAGCAACTTTGCCTTGTCCACTTATGTCACTTTTCTATGCTCTTGCCCTGAACGTTCTCCAGCTCTGCTCATTTCATCCAGGCTAAAGGCAAATTGTCTTGTAATTCAGGCTTAATAAAATTACCAGCCTTGGGTCCTTCGTTCAAAGCAGGATTTTTTTTTACACACACCGTATAATAGGTTTTTCCTCCTCTTCCTAAGAAGCAGCATTTTATTTGCTAAGAAATACATTCCACAGACCTAAAGGAAGCTAATTTCAAGGTGTGATCACGCTCCATGGCTTAAAGGAGAAGCAAGCTGTCTTTAGGTAGACTAGCAGTGATGGTGAACCTTGGCACTCCAGCTATTCTTGGACTTCAATTCCCAGAAACCCAAGTATGTGCAGCAAACCCATTTGTGTGGATTCACAGGAACTTGGGCTTCTCGGAATTGAAGTTCAAGAATAGCTGGAGTGCCAAGATTGGCCATCACGGGACTAGAGTAAGTGAAGAATGAGAATTTAGAAGAATCCCCAAACTAGGAGAAAGAATATGATCTTGTTTAGTTAGCATAATTTGGTGATCTCTTTCCCCAAGCTCTGATCTTATCTTTTTCTTCCCCCGGCTCTCCTGGTTTCCCATTTATCTTGTCATCTTTAGGTAAAGTTCAGCTTTGATTTATTTGATCATATTTTCTCTTTATAGACTTCTTACAAAATGCAAGATATTGAATTGACTGAAAAACACATTTACAGCAGGTTATAGATTCTTTGTAGCAACATTTCTTCCCTTTTGTTGTTCCAGTCTGATGAGTTTATAAAGAGATCTGTGAGATGCATTCCTCACCAATGCTTCTAGCAGCATTTTAAACTGGTGTGTAAATCACATTCCATCACACCATGCTTAATCAAGACCAGTTGCTTAAGCAGTTGTATGATTTGAACTTTGATTCATTCCTCCAGGGACTTCATCGTATTTCATAAAAAGGCACACAATATAATGTGCTACCATCTGTCTACACATTAGCTGCTTCTCAGTTTCTCTCCCATTGGCATTGTCTGGGTTACTGTGGTCAGAATGTGCTGTAAAAAAAAAGATATGGGAAAGGCTGATGGGTGTGGTGGAGGTGGCACCTTCCCAAAGCCTGCCTATGAAAGAGTTTATGATGCTATTCCTAGGCACAGCATGACTTGCCCTGTTTCATACTGAGGCCCAGGGCTTGGCACAATAGATAAGAAGAATGCAAGCGCGGCGCCAAAATGGCCACCGCGCTCTTTGCGGCCCCCCGGACGAAGGCATCCGGGTAGTTAGGGGGCGTGGCCAGCACCCTTATAAAAGGGGTGGCCACGAGGCAGCCGAGCTGCCATTTTGCGAAGCGACGGAGCGGAGAAGTTTTTCTTTTTCTCTTATCTCCGTCACTCTTGCCTTTCGCCGGGAAGCCTCTTTGGACGCAATTTTTCTTCATCTTTATCCGGCTTCCCAGCAGATAGCAGCTATGCCCTCTAAGAAGAAGGCAACTGCGAATGCGGTTCTCTCTGCGCGGAGGCGCCAGCCGGGTCGGAGGACCGCAACTGCGCCTCCCCAGCAGCCTCCCTTGCCAGAGCCCACCGGGACCGGTGGGATGGGGTTGATAGCCCCTTGGCCTGAGGCGGGGCGTCCGCATACCGGCCCGGCAGGGGCCGCGGCCCCCGGCCCGCAAGCAATGGCCACTGCCCCTGGCATGGTCCATTCTTCGGGGCCTTCCCCTCTTAGTACGCAGCTTCCTGCGGGGGGTTTCAGCCATGGGGGGTGGTTCGGTTCCCTCCCCTGGCAGGGCATGCCCCCGGCCCCGCAGGGGCCGGGCCTGGGCTCGTGGCCGTATCCGGGACCCGGGTCCAGGGACCTGGACCGGCGCCTGCAACCTGTGGGCCAGCCGGCCCTTTGCCCCCCCCTTGGCTTCGGGGGATATGTCAATGTTGAGGCCCTTCAGGCCTGCGTTGTGGCCCTCGAGGCATCCCTCGCGAGGGTCAACCACCCAGGGGTGCCTTTTGGAGCGCAGGTTGATGCTTCGTCTGCCGGGCAGCGGCAGGCAGCGGAACGGGTCGAGCTGCCCGAGGCGCGTGGGCCGGCGTCGGCCACTGTCTCGCAGCTTCCCACTCAACAGGCTGGTGCTGATCAGGCCCCATCGATGAGCTCAATCGCGATCGTGAGCTCCGACGCCCCCAGTGGGCCGGAACCCCCGGTAGGGGCGGCCCACGGGGGTGCAGCATGTGAGTATGCGGTTCAATCTAGTGCACCCACACACCTAACTACATTGGGGGGAGTATTTCAGTGGCCGTGGCCTTGCACGGGTGGCGCGACGGTTCAGTCGCCGACGGCCCACCCGGCGACTTCACCTCCCACCCAGGGCCCTGTTTGGGGTGGTGCCTCCTACTCAGTCGGGAACGTGTTAGGGGTGACGGGGTTGGTCCAGGCTCCTTTTACAATGCCCGCAGTTCCCACCGTGCCGGTGTCAGCATTGCCGACAGCGGGGTATTCCTTGCCCCTTGGGGATCATCTGGCCCAGTCTACCAAAGAGAAGATCTGGCGTGGGGAGTATGTGGACATCTTCTCCCTTCTTAACAGAGAGCCCACCAAGGAGGAGAGGGAGGGGCAGGATGAGAAGGATAAGGAACAGGCACGTCGTCGTAAGCCGCCACGCACGTGGGCCAACTGGTTGCCAGCGTACCTCATATACATGGCGGTTTACCTCAGGGCCAGGCCGGATCTGGCAATCCCGATGGCCCAGTATTTGGACAACATCTACCGGGCGATGGCTGACTTCCCGGGCCCGTCGTGGTTGGCTTATGATGAAGAATTCCGTATGCGAATTCCCCTGCACCCAGAGATGAGGTGGGACGAGCCCTGCCAGAAGCTGTGGCTTCTGTACATGACTCCCACGCGCCCTGCACCTGGGGAAAGATACCATTGTGGACATGCGGTCCAGCGAGCGGCCCCAGCACAGACACCCCGCCAGGTGGCGGGGCAGGGGGTTCCAGCCTGCCTGCTGTGCTGGACCTTCTCGTCCAATGGTTCCTGCAATAGGAAGAATTGCCGGTACAGGCATGAGTGTCCCTCTTGTGCTGGCCCCCATGCTGCCTCCGCCTGCCCCAGGCCTGGAGGGATGGGGGGCAGAGGTAGGGGTGGACAAGGGGCTGGCAAGACTGCCGCAGAGGGAGCTGGTCCACCGAAAGGCCCCCTCCCCAATTAATGTGGACATGTTGGAGCGTTGGCTCGCATTGTACCCGAGGAAGGCAGACGTGGCTTACCTGCTTCAGGGTTTTCGACTGGGGTTTCGTATTCCTTTCACGGGGGATAGGTCCCCCCAAGACGCCCCCAACCTTTTGTCCCTTAGGGGAAGGGAGGAGGTGGCTGCTGCCAGCATTACTAAGGAGGTTGATGCGGGCAGGGTCGCTGGCCCTTTCCCTGCACCCCCGTTTCCCAACCTTAAAGTGTCCCCCTTGGGCTTAGTGCCCAAGAAGTCACCGGGCGAGTTCCGCCTGATTCATCACCTGTCCTACCCAGCCGGCCGATTGGTCAATGATGCTATCCCTGATGACCTTTGCTCGGTCAGGTATACATCCTTTGACCAAGCGCTGCGCATGGTGCGCCCATGTGGCCCGGGTGCGCTGTTAGCTAAGTGCGACATTAAGTCTGCCTTTCGTCTCCTGCCGGTCCACCCGGATGACTTTGAGTTGCTGGGTTTCAAGTTCCGGGGTGAATATTATTTCGATAAGGCCATGCCTTTTGGCTGTTCCATATCATGCTCGGCCTTCGAGCGTTTCAGAACCTTCCTACAGTGGGCTTTTGTCCGCAGGTCAGGGTCTCGGTCTGTAGCCCATTACCTCGATGATTTTTTATTCGGGGGTGAACGGGGCTGGGACACGTGCACACGTCTCCTCAACACATTTCAGACGCTAATGGAGGAACTTGGTGTCCCTTTAGCGCCCGAAAAGACCGAGGGCCCATCTACTCAGCTAGTCTTCCTGGGGGTGGAGATTGACACGGTAGCGCAGGCTTCTAGGTTACCGGGGGATAAGGTGTCAAGGATAGTGGCCCTCATCTCGGACTTGCTTGCTAAACACAAGGCATCACTGCGGGAACTGCAGGTGCTACATGGTCACCTCAATTTCGCTTGCAGGGTGGTCGCACCGGGCAGGGCAATTGCTCGGCGCTTGTGCGACGCCATGACAGGCTAATCCAGGCCCCACCATAGGGTGAGACTGACCCGGGGTATCAGGGCAGATATGCTTATCTGGCTCCAGTTCCTGAGGGAGTTCAATGGGGTGTCATTTTGGAGGTCCGACCTTCTGGCTTCACCTCGTTTCCAGATACAGTCCGATGCCTCTGGATCCCTGGGTTATGGGATGTACTTCAATGGGAAGTGGGCCTATGGTGGGTGGCCACCAGCCTGGTCGGGCACGGGTCGCCTGCGTGATCTTACGTATCTGGAATTTTTCCCCATCCTGGGGGCTTTGATGCTATGGGGTGAGGAGTGGGCCAACTCGGTGGTTCATTTCTGGTGTGACAATGCGGCCGTTGTCCACATTGTCAACTCACAGACTTCTAAATCACCCAGGGTCATGGACCTGGTGCACCAGTTTGTATTGCGCAGCCTGCGCCTCAATGTGCTGTTCAGGGCCAGGCATGTCCCGGGTGTCAATAATGATATCGCTGACGCTTTGTCCCGCCTGCAGATCTCCCGGTTCCGTGCCTTGGCCCCGGACGCGGAGGAATTTCCCTCGCCACTCCCGGACGAGATATGGACCCTTGGCAAGGAGAGGTGAAGCGGGCGATCGGCATGTCGCTAGCGCCACGCACACGTAAGGCGTATCACCACACATTCATTTCTTTCCGAGCATTCTGTGCCCAATTTCGGCTGCCAGACACCTGGCCGATCTCAGTGGCCCACATCCTTCGATTCATGGTTTACCTACATGCCCAGGGCCTCGCGCCTCGCACCATAGCATCCAGGCTGTCAGCGCTGGCTTTTATGGCCAAAGTAGGCGGTCATGCGGACAGTACCGCTGACTTCCGTGTGAGACACGTTTTGGAGGGGTGGGTGGGGAGCGTGGGCGTAGCCCGGACGACCGCCACCCAATTTCCCCAGGGGTTCTTACCCAACTGGCGCGGGGCTGGCATGACCTATGTTTTGATAGGTATGAGGCAGCCCTGTTTCATGCGGCTACAACGGTGGCCTTTTTTGGAGCGCTCCGCATCAGCGAGCTTGTGATACTGTCTAAGGCGGATGCAAGTCGTAGGGCACTGGAACTCGAAGATGTCTATGTTGGCAATGATTGGGCTCAGTTGAGGATACGCTCCTCTAAAACGGATCAGCACGGCGTAGGCAGTGGAGTAAGACTGCTACGGTGTTCTTTGGCAGACATCTGTCCGGTTGGTGCCCTACAGGAGTTCCTTGCACTGCGTGGCACGCACCATGGCCCGTTTTTCTGTCACCAAGATGGGTCTCCCCTTACTAAATTTCAATTTTGGAAGGTGACCAGCAAAGCGCTGGCCAGTGTTGGCCTCCCAGGGGCCCGTTACGGCACCCATTCATTCAGGATAGGGGCGGCTTCCACTGCGGCTGCTTTTGGGTACTCCGGGGCTGAAATACGCCGCATGGGGAGGTGGGGATCGCAATGTTTTCAGTTTTATGTCCGCCCTCTTTCACCGTGAGTACCAGTTGAGTCACCGCACCTTTTCTATTCCCCTTGTTTTTTCCTTGACAGACCCTGGGTGTCGTATTACAGCGGTGACAGTATGGCTGGTGGGCCATAGCTACGTGCACAGGGCAGCGCGTTATGCTGCGGCGACAGAGTGGGGACCCCGACTGGGACTGGGTGCATATGCAAGTCTCACATGGTATGGTAAGCCCGGGATGTTATGGCGGGAACTGTTGCCTTTCCTTTTCTCAGGCCGGAATGCTGACCCGCCTGACATTCTGATCATACACCTTGGGGGCAATGATTTAGGTCGGGTCACCGGCCTATCGCTGAAGCATGCGATTTGTGGCGACCTCGCCTACCTACATTACGTGTGGCCCGCCACAACCCTCGTTTGGTCAGACATGGTGCCACGGCATGCTTATAGGGGAGGGTTCGACCTCCAGGCCCTTGACCGTGCTAGACGCATGGTAAACAGGGCTGTTGCCCGGTTCCTTGTCGACAGGGGTTGGGGGCGGGTCAGTCGTCACCCCGCCATTAGTCTGCAAAATTATGAACTTTACGCAGGGGATGGGGTCCATCTGTCGCGAGGAGGTATGGACCTCCTGTTAGGTGATTGGCGAGCAGGGCTGTTGACCGAGCTGACAGTCTGGGGGGGGGGGGCGTCGAGCCTTTATTGAAGCCTCTCCGGGTGGCGGGTAGCACTGGTAAGGTAAACATTTATGACCCACAGGTATCCGGCAGGTTCGCAATTGACTGGACAACACTAGACAGGCATAAGTTGGTTAAACGTTGTCCGGTCAACGACGAACCAGGCGATGGGGTGATGGCTACAGCTAGACAGCATGCATCACCCCGTGATTTTACGGATACGCATCAGAGGGTGGGGTCATTAGTTAGATATTGACTACGGTCAACAATTTGTTTGTTGTCAACAAACAAATTGATACAAATAGATACATTGTAACAATTGCCGTCGGCAATTTTGGGTGGTACCTTACCAGTGTTACTTCGGCCTGCTTGCCTTAAGAATTATAATTGGTCAATTACCAATAGAAATTTATAATTCGGACTAGGGCATGAATCAATAAATGTGGCCCAATGCCGTTATCCACTTTCATCAGTGTCTGAGTCCTTTATTGGGGGGTGCGCCTGCAATGCAAGCGCGGCGCCAAAATGGCCACCGCGCTCTTTGCGCCCCCCCCCCCCCCCACCGGACGAAGGCATACGGGTAGTTAGGGGGCGTGGCCAGCACCCTTATAAAAGGGGTGGCCACGAGGAAGCCGAGCTGCCATTTTGCAAAGCGAAGGACCGGAGAAGTTTTTCCCCTCCACCCCCTCCCTAGTTAACAGTGTGATATTTTGGTGGCTTCGGGGCCGGGTGGGAATTTTTGGCTGGGACTCACAATTGGCTCTCGGGTCCTGGTTTTTTCGCCCATCCCACACTGTTGCTATGGTTTGATATAGGGGTTTCTGTTGCTGCTGTTTACTTTGGTCACATGGGCGGGTAGCACTGGTAAGGTAAACATTTATGACCCACAGGTATCCGGCAGGTTCGCAATTGACTGGACAACACTAGACAGGCATAAGTTGGTTAAACGTTGTCCGGTCAACGACGAACCAGGCGACGGGGTGATGGCTACAGCTAGACAGCATGCATCACCCCGTGATTTTACGGATACGCATCAGAGGGTGGGGTCATTAGTTAGATATTGACTACGGTCAACAATTTGTTTGTTGTCAACAAACAAATTGATACAAATAGATACATTGTAACAATTGCTGTCTGCAATTTTGGGTGGTACCTTACCAGTGTTACTTCGGCCTGCTTGCCTTAAGAATTATAATTGGTCAATTACCAATAGAAATTTATAATTCGGACTAGGGCATGAATCAATAAATGTGGCCCAATGCCGTTATCCACTTTCATCAGTGTCTGAGTCCTTTATTGGGGGTGCGCCTGCAAAGTGAGATGTTGTCTGGGAACCCCAGCAACTAAAGACTAGAAGGGTACATTTCAACAGGAACACCTCCAAATCTAACAAGACATAGAAATCATAACTCACACAATTCATGGCTGCAACCCGCCTCACGTGTGCCTGAGATGTCATTGAGTGGGCTGATAGACTAACCCATGCTCTCTTATTTTTGGGACAATCCATGGTGGATGGTGACCATGCTAGTGGAGGCCAAGAAATAATTTTTCCATGCCAATTGGATTTGACATTGGTACACTTTATAAGATTTTCCTGAGGAATACCAAACATATATGAGAGTCTTCCCATGCGATTTTTTATTTAAAAAAAAGTAGTTGTGTTAGTCTGTGATTCACGCATATTAAAAAACCACCACTGTAACACTTTTAAGATTAACTGTTAGCTTTTGATGTTAGCTTTCATGGATCTAGTCCACTTCGTCATGTCTGACAAAGTGGACTTGATCCATGAAAGTTAACATTAAAATATAACAGTTAGTCTTAAAGGTGCTACAGCATTTTTGTTTTGTTTTGATATTCCCATGTAATATTTAACTGGAAGCCTAAATCATTACAACTTACAAACCAAAGTTGAGGAGCAGAAAGAGAAAGCAAAGCATCAAAACTTGTGGCCATAGAATACATAAAGTGTTGGAAGACTGGCCTGCATTTTGGCAACTGCTTGGCCAGAATACCATGCTCCTACCAGGTGGCCTCAGAATACGAGAGAGAGACAAACAAACGAGTGATTGGGAGGCTCAAATTTTGCACCACCATTGAAAGACTCTGAATTCATTGCTGTAGCAGAAGCATGCAGAGAACTGCTGAGTCTAGAAAAGATTATAAAAGATCTTGCAATAAATGAAGAGATACTAATCAAGGTGATGGAAGACAACCGGAGCTGTATCAAACTGTCCCAGACCAAACACATCAGAATGAGATACTACTTGGTGCATTACCTGATTGGGGAGAAAAAGGAATATTCATATAATCTCCTCTCGCATTGCAGAGATGACAGTAGATATTCTAACAAACCTTCTACCAAGATATCATTTTGAGAACCATCAAAGGAGTTTGGGATTTGCGGATTTTTGTGCAAGCTTGAGAGGCAGTGTTGGGATAATAACAATCTTGCATGCACTAATGTTTGGTGTCAGCAGGAAGTGGCTTTACAGTCTAATGTGATTTTCCTTTGGCACTAACTTGACTAGTAGATTTGTTTTCCCACTCTGACATTGCAGGCGCACCCCCCCCAATAATGGACTCAGACACAAATGAAAGTGGATAACGGCATTGGGCCACATTTATTGATTCATGCCCTAGTCCGAATTATAAATTTCTATTGGTAAAACGACCAATCATAATTCTTAAGGCAAGCAGGCCGAAGTAACACTGGTAAGGTACCACCCAAAATTGCCAACGGCAATTGTTACAATGTATCTATTTGTATCAATTTGTTTGTTGACAACAAACAAATTGTTGACCGTAGTCAATATCTAACTAATGACCCCACCCTCTGACGTGTATCCGTAAAATCAGGGGGTGATTCCAGCTGTCTAGTGGTAACCATCACCCCCTCGCCTGGTTCGTCGTTGACCGGACAACGTTTAAACAACTTATGCCTATCTAGTGTTGTCCAGTCAATTGCGAACCTGCCGGATACCTGTGGGTCATAAATGTTTACCTTACCAGTGCTACCCGCCACCCGGAGAGGCTTCAATAAAGGCTCGACGCCCCCCCCCCCAAGACCGTCAGCTCGGTTGACAGGCCTGCTCGCCAATCACTCAGCAGGAGGTCCATACCTCCTCGCGACAGATGGACCCCATCCCCTGCATAAAGCCCATAATTTTGCAGACTAATGGCCGGATGAGGACTGACCCGCCCCCAGCCCTTGGTCGAAAGGAATCGGGCCACCGCCCTGTTCACCATGCGCCTAGCGCGGTCCAAAGCCTGAAGGTCAAGGCCTCCCCTATAAGCGTGCCATGGGACCATATCTGACCAAACAAGGGTTGTGGCGGGCCATACGTAATGTAAGTAGGCGAGGTCACTGCAAATCGCATGCTTCAGCGACAAGCCAGTGACCTGTCCCAAATCATTACCCCCAAGATGTATGATCAGGATGTCGGGCGGGTCAGCGTTCCTTGCCGAAAAGAGGAATGGCAAGAGCTCCCTCCACAACATACCGGGCTTACCGTACCATGTGAGACTTGCGTACGCACCGAGTCCCAGTCGGGGTCCCCAATCTGTCGCCGCAGCGTAACGCGCTGCCCTGTGCACATAGCTATGGCCCACCAGCCATACTGTCACCGGTGTGATACGACACCCTGGGTCTGTCAAGGAAAAAACAGGGAAGGAAGAAATATGTGGTGACTAAAAGTGGTACTCACGGTGGGAGTGGGCGAACATAAAACTGAAAACACTGAGATCCCCACCTCCCCATGCTGCGTATGTCAGCCCCGGAGTACCCATAAGCGGCCGCCGTAGAGGCCGCACCAATTCTAAATGAATGGGTGCCGTAGCGGGCCCCAGGGAGGCCCACGTTAGCCAGCGCCTTCCCAGTCACCTTCCAAAACTGAAATTTAGTGAGGGGAGACCCATCTTGGTGACAGAAAAACGGGCCATGGTGCGTGCCACGCAGTGCAAGGAACTCCTGTAGGGCACCAACCGGACAGATGTCTGCCAAGGAACATCGTAGCAGTCTTATTTATTTATTTATTTTATTTATTTATTCAATTTATATCCCGCCCACTCAACACAAGGCCGACTCTGGGCGGCTAACAACATAAAAAGTAACCCCAGGGCAACCCAAGGAGTTTACAGACAATATTAATAATCCTAAAAACAGTTAAAACAGTAAAAAAGTTAAGACTACCCACCCCCTAAAAAGCAGGGGCTGCAGGATCGAAAAGGCACCATGGGGAAGAGTTCCTCTACACCAACCACCCCATGGTGGTTACCCTTCCACCTGCACCCCACACTTGACCTGCCAGCCAGGTTTTAAGATCCCTTCTGAAAGGCAGCAACTCCGTCCGAAGACGTAATTCTGTTGGCAGGAGGTTCCAGAGGGCCGGTGCAGACACGGAGAAGGCTCTCCTCCTTGTGCCAGAGAGGCGAGCCCCTCTGGCTGATGGAACAATTAGAGAGCCCCTCCGGTCCGCTCTGGTTGGACGGACAGACGTCCTCAGGGCGATGCGGTCTCTTAGGTAACCTGGCCCACTACCATACAGGGCTTTAAAGGTCAAAACCAGCACCTTGAATTGCACCCGGAGACATACTGGCAACCAGTGCAGCTCCCGGAGCAGTGGCGAAGCATGAGCATAACGCCCACACCCCATCACCACCCGGGCAGCCGCATTTTGGACCAGCTGTAGCCTCCGAATGGTCGTCAAGGGCAGCCCCATGTAGAGCGCATTGCAATAGTCTAGTCTGGAGGTAACCAGAGCATGGGTGACCATGAGCAAGGAGTCCCGGTCCAGGAGTGGGCGCAACTGGCGAATCACCCGAAGTTGGGCGAAAGCCCTCCTGGTCACAGCCGCCACCTGTTCTTCTAGCAGTAGCCGTGAATCCAGGAGGACCCCCAAGTTGCGCACCGGGTCTGTCTGGGGCAAAATAGCCCCATCCAGAACCAACGATGGTAACTCCCGGATTAACGCAGGACCCCTTATCCATAGCCACTCAGTCTTGCTGGGATTCAGTTGTAGCCCGTTAGCCCCCATCCAGACCCCCACAGCTTCCAGGCATCTGGAAAGGACTTTGACGGCATCACTGGGGTCCCCATGGGCCGAGATGTACAACTGAGTGTCATCCGCGTACTGATGGTACCGCACCCCATGGGAACGAATGATCTCACCCAGCGGTTTCATGTAGATGTTAAATAGGAGAGGAGAGAGCACCGAGCCCTGAGGAACCCCCCATTTGAGGGGCCTAGGACTGGACCTCTCACTCTCCAACCACACCGACTGGGACCGACCCCTCAGAAATGAGGAAAACCAGGACCACACAGTACCCTGGATTCCCAAACCTCGGAGCCGTTCCAGAAGGATACCATGGTCAACGGTATCGAAAGCCGCTGAGAGGTCAAGAAGAGCAAGGACGGATGGATGACCACTGTCCCGCTCCCGCCAGAGATCATCCATCAGTGCGACCAATGCCGTCTCGGTACCATATCCAGGCCTGAATCCTGACTGAAAAGGGTCCAGATAATCCGCTTCATCCAGTACCCCCTGCAGCCGACACGCCACTGCCTTCTCCAACACCTTCCCTAAAAAGGGGAGGTTTGAGACAGGCCTATAGTTAGTTAGGACAGCTGGGTCGAGGGAAGATTTCTTCAGGAGGGGGCGCACCAAAGCATGTTTTAAAGGTGCAGGAAACACCCCCTCCCGCAATGATGCATTGATCACAGCCCCAACCCAGCCACCTGTCACTGCCTTGGAGGTTTTCACCAACCAGGTGGGACAGGGGTCCAAAGGGCAGGCAGTGGCGCGCACAGCTGCAAGGAGCCTGTCCACTTCATCAGGGGCAACTGGATCAAACCGGTCCCAGATGGCATGGCAAGACTGTGCTCCGGCTCCCTCCGGACTCTCCCCATCCACGCCAGGATTAAACCCAGAGCGAATCCGATCGATTTTCTCCACTAGATGGTCAGCAAAGTCCTCAGCCGACCCCTGCCAACCGGGCACCGGGGTCCCCCTACCAAGGAGAGACCCGGTAACCCGGAACAGGGTGGCTGGGCGATTATCAGCGGAGGCAATAAGGGTGGTGAAGTATTGTCGCCTCACCACCTCCATCGCCACTAGATAGGCCCTAATAGCGGCCCTAGCTAGTGTCCAATCGGAGTCTCTCCGGGTCTTCACCCAGCGGCGCTCTTGGCGTCTCTTACACCACTGCCTACGCCGTGCTGATCTGTTTTAGAGGAACGTATCCTCAACTGAGCCCAATCATTGCAAACATAGACATCTTCGAGTTCCAGTGCCCTACGACTTGCATCCGCCTTAGTCAGCATCACAAGCTCGCTGATGCGGAGCGCTCCAAAAAAGGCCACCGTTGTAGCCGCATGAAACAGGGCTGCCTCATACCTATTGAAACATAGGTCATGCCAGCCCCGTGCCAGTTGGGTAAGGACCCCCGGGGAAATTGGGTGGCGGTCGTCCAGGCTACGCCCACGTTCCCGCACCCACCCCTCCAAAACGTGTCTCACACGGAAATCAGCGGTACTGTCCGCATGACCTCCCACCTTGGCCATAAAAGCCAGTGCTGATAACCTAGATGCTATGGTGCGGGGTGCCAGGCCCTGGGCGTGCAGGTAAACCATGAAACGAAGGAGGTGGGCCACTGGGATCGGCCCGGAATCTGGCAGGCAAGATTGGGTACAAAAGTCTGAAAGGAAACCAACGCGTGGTGATACGCCTTACGCGTGCGTGGCGCCAGAGACATGCCGATCGCCCGGTTCACCTCTCCTTGCCAAAGGTCCATATCTCCTCCGGGAGTGGCGAGGGAAATTCCTCCGCATCCGGGGCCAAGGCACGGAACCGGGAGATCTGCAGGCGGGACAAAGCATCAGCAATATCATTATTCACCCCCGGGACATGCCTGGCCCTGAACAGTACAGTGAGGCGCAGGCTGCGCAAAACAAACTGGCGTACGAGGTCCATGACCCGGGGAGACTTAGAGGTCTGTGAGTTGAAAATGTGGACAACGGCCGCATTGTCACACCAGAAATGCACCACAGAGTTGGCCCACTCCTCACCCCATAGCATCAAGGCACCCAGAATGGGAAAAAATTCCAAATATGTGAGATCCCTCAGGCGACCCATGCCTGACCAGGCCGGTGGCCATCCACCATAGGCCCACTTCCCATTGAAGTACATCCCATAACCAAGGGATCCCGAGGCATCAGACTGAATCTGAAATTGAGGTGAAGCCAGGAGGTCGGACCTCCAAAATGAGACCCCATTAAACTCCCTCAGGAATTGGAGCCATATGTGCATATCTGCCCTGATGCCCCGTGTCAATCTCGTCCTATGATGGGGCCTGGATAAGCCTGTCATGGCGTCGCACAAGCGCCGGGCAAATGCCCTGCCAGGTGCGACCACCCTGCAAGCAAAATTAAGGTGTCCATGTAGCACCTGCAGTTCCCGAAGGGATGCCTTGTGCTTAGCCAGCAAGTCCGATATAAGGGCCACTATCCTTGACACCTTGTCTTCCGGCAACCTAGACGCCTGCGCTACCGTGTCAATCTCCACCCCCAGGAATACTAACTTATTAGACGGGCCTTCGGTCTTTTCGGGCGCTAAAGGGACACCGAGTTCCTCCATTAGCGTCTGAAATGTGTTGAGGAGACATGTGCACGTGTCCCAGCCCCGTTCACCCCCGAACAAAAAGTCATCCAGGTAATGGGCTACAGACCGAGACCCTGATCTACTGACAAATGCCCACTGCAGGAATGTACTGAAACGCTCGAAAGCCGAGCAGGATATGGAACAGCCGAATGGCATGGCTTTGTCAAAATAATATTCACCCCGGAATTTGAAACCCAGCAACTCAAAGTCACCCGGGTGCACCGGCAGGAGACGAAAAGCCGACTTAATGTCACACTTAGCTAACAGTGCACCTGGGCCACATGAGCGCACCATGCGCAATGCCTGGTCAAAGGATGTAAACCTGACAGAACAAAGGTTATCAGGGATAGCATCATTGACCGAATGACCGGCTGGGTAGGACAAGTGATGAATCAGGCGGAACTCGCCCGGGGACTTCTTGGGCACTAGTCCTAGAGGAGACACTTTAAGGTTGGGGAAAGGGGACGCGGGGAAAGGGCCAGCGACCCTGCCCGCAGCGATCTCCTTATTAATGCTGGCGGCAGCCACCTCCTCCCTTCCTCTAAGTGACAAAAGGTTGGGTGCGTCTTGCGGTGACCTATCCCCCGTGAAAGGAATACGGAAACCCAGTTGAAAACCCTGAAGGAGGTACACAGCGTCTGCTTTCTTCGGGTACAATGCGAGCCAACGCTCCAGCATGTCGACATTAATTGGGGAGGGGGCCTTTCGGTGAACCCGCTCCCTCCGTGGCAGTCCTACCTGCCCCTTGTCCGCCCCTTCCCCTGCCCCTGTATCCTCCCGGCCTGGGACAGGTGGAGGCAGCATGGGGGCCAGAACAAGAGGGGCACTCGTGCTTGTACTTGCAATTTTTTCTGTTGCAAGAACCATTGGACGAGAAGGTCCAGCACAGCAGGCGGGCTGGAACCCCCTGCCCCGCCACTTGGCGGGGAACCTGTACCGGGGCCGCTCGTTGGACCGCATGTCCACAATGGTACCTCTCCCCAGGCGCCGGGCGCGTGGGGGTCATATACAGAAGCCACAGCTTCTGGCAGGGCTCATCCCACCTCATCTCTGGGTGCAGTGGAATCCTCATGCGGAATTCTTCATCGTAAGCCAGCCACGACGGACCCGGGAAGTCAACCATAGCCCGGTAGATGTTGTCCAGAGACTGGATCATAGGGATGGCCAAATCCGGCCTGGCCCTGAGGTAAACAGCCATGTAAATCAGGTACGCTGGCAACCAATTTGCCCACGTGCGTGGCGGCTTACGACGACGTGCCTGCTCCTTATCCTTCTCGTCCAGCCCTTCCCTCTCTTCCTTGGTCGGCTCCCTATTAAGAAGGGAGAAGATATCTACATACTCGCCCCTCCAGATCTTTTCCTTGGTGGACTGGGCCAGATGGTCCCCCAGGGGCAAGGAATACCCTGCCGTTGGCAACGCCGACACCGGCACAGAGGGAACTGCGGGCAAAGCAAAGGGGGCCTGTACCAGCCCGGGGATCCCCAACACATTCCCCACCACATAGGGGGCGCCACTCGGACCCGGGCCTTGAGTCAGGGGTGAAGTCGCCGGGTGGGCCGGGGGCAATTGGACCGCCGGGCCATCCGTGCGAGGCCATGGCCATTGGAAAGCCCCCCCCCAGGGAAGTCAGTTGTGTGGGTGCACTAGCTTGAACTGCATACTCACCCGATGCACCCCCACGGGCCGCCCCCACCGGGGGTTCCGGCCCGCTGGGGGCGTCGGAGCTCACGACCGAAGCTGAGCTCGTCGACGGGGCCAGACCAGCACCGGACTGCTGCACCTGTTGAATGGGGAGCTGCGAGGCAGTGGCCGCCACCGGCCCGCGCGCCTCAGGCGGCTCAACCCGACCCGTCGCCGGCCGCTGTTCGGCAACCAAAGGGGGCACCTGGAATCCTAGAGGCACCCCTGTTTGATTGGCCCTCGCCAAGGATGCTTCAAGGGCCGCTACACGGGCCAGAAGGGCCTCCACGTTGACCAAGGCCCCAGCCCCAACAGGGGGCAAATGGGCAGCCGGCCCATAGGGCACAGATACCTGTCCAGGCCCCTGAGTCCCAGGGGCCAGATAAGGCCAAGAGCCCATGCTCGGCCCTTGGGGAGCCATGGGCACGCCCTGCAAAGGCAGGGAACCCAACCACCCCCCGTGGCTCGCTCCCCCCATGGGGAACTGCGCGCCCGTGCAAGCGGGCCCAGCCGCATGTACCATGGCGGGGGCAGTGGCCATCGTTTGCGGGCCAAGGGCCGAGGCCCCGTCCGGGGCAGCCTGCACGCACCGCGCATCGGGCCAAGGAGCCACCGATCCCATCCCACCGGTCCCGGTGGGGTCCGTTAAAGGTGGCTGCGGGGCGGGCGCAGTCGCGGTCCTCCGACCCGGCTGGCGCCTCCGCGCCGCTCGAGCCACGTTATCAGCTGCCTTTTTCTTAGAGGGCATAGCTGAGTTAGCTAGGAAGCCTGAGAAGAGAAAAAGATGCCTAAAAAGGCTTCCCCTGGAAGAATACGAGCGACGGAGGTAAGAGGGAAAAAACTTCTCCGCTCCGTCGCTTCGCCAAAATGGCAGCACGGCTGCCTCGTGGCCAGCCCTTTTATTAGGGTGCTGGCCACGCCCCTAACTACCCGGATGGCTTCGTCAGGTGGGGGGGGGCCGCAAAGAGCGCGGCGGCCATTTTGGCGCCACGCTTCCATTTGCAAAGCAGTGTGCTTCTATAATAGTTGCATTAGGGAAAGTAAATTACTTTCCTGGTTCTAAATGGTAAAAAATGTAGTTACCTTTTATGTCTTAGTTACTTTTAAAAGTCTAAATATTATGAGCTGCTGGCCTATTGTACAAAATGCACTCTTCAACTTTGCCCCTTGGTGTCTGTTTACTTTCTACAACTGAGGCCAGAGCAAAGCAAAAAAACAGAGTGCTTTGTTGTTGTTCAGTCGCACAGTCGGTTCCGACCCTTTGCGACCCTATGGACCATTGCACTCCAGGCGCCTCTGTCCTCCACCATCCCCCTCAGCCCTCCCAGCTCTGTGCCCATTGTGTCTACAATGCCATCTAGCCATCTCATCCTTGGCCTCCCCCTTCTTCTTTTGCCCTCCACCTTTCCCAACATCAATGCCTTCTCAAGTGAATCCTCCCTTCTCATTTGATGTCCAAAGTATTTTAGCTTCATCTTTACTATTTGACCTTCCAGTGAGCATTCAGGGTTAATTTCTTCTAAGATTGACCTATTTGTTCTCCTCACTGTCCAGGGGACTCTCAAAACCCTCCTCCAACACCACATTTCAAAGGCATCTATTCTTCTGCGTTCAGCCTTCCTAATTGTCCAGCTCTCACATCCGTACATTACTACTGGGAAGACCATTGCTTTGACTATTCTAATTTTTGTTTTCAGTGTGATGTCTCTGCTTTTCACTATGTTCCCCAGGTTTCTCATTGCTTGTCTCCCAAGAATCAGTCGCCTTTTTATTTCATGGCTACAATCCCCATCTGCAGTGATCTTTGATCCCAGAAAAGTAAAATCTGTCACTGCTTCTATTTCTTCCCCATCTATCTTCCATGAACTGATTGGGCCTGTTGCCATTATCTTGGTTTTCTTGATATTTAGTCTCAAGCCAGCTTTTGCACTCTCCTCCTTCAGCCCAATCAAGAGATTCTTTAGGTCTTCCTCACTTTCTGCCATTAGGGTGGTATCGTCTGCATATCTCAAATTATTGATGTTTCTCCCAGCGATTTTAATCCCATATTGTGATTCCTCCATCCCTGCACTGCGCATTATGTGCTCTGTGTATAGGTTGAATAGGCATGGTGACAAAATGCAGCCTTGTCTTACTCCTTTTCCTATTCCAAACCACTCTGTCATTCCATGTTCTGTCCTAACTGTTGCTTCTTGGTTCATGTACAGATTTCTCAGGAGGCATATGAGGTGCTCTGGTATTCCCATCTCTTTAATTACTTGCCACATCTTGTTGTGGTCCACACAGTCAAATGCCTTAGTGTAGTCAATAAAACAGAAATAAACTTGTTTCTGGTATTCCTTTGTTTTCTCCATGATCCAGCGTATGTTGGCAATGTGGTCTCTAGTCCCCCTGCCTCTTCTGAAACCTGCCTGCACCTCTGGTAATTCTCTTTCCACATGCTGCTGAAGTCTATCCTGTATTATCTTGACCATCACCTTACTGGCGTGTGGGATGAGCGCGATTGTTCGATAATTTGAACATTCTTTGGCATTGCCCTTTTTTGGGATTGGGACGTATACTGATCTTTTCCAATCCTGTGGCCATTGTTTTGTTTTCCAAATCTGTTGGCATATTGAATGCAGTAATTTGACGCCGTCATCTTTTAGCGCTTTAAAGAATTCAACTGGGATACCATCCTCTCCACTAGCTTTGTTGTTTGCAGTGCTTTTTAGGGCCTTTATGACTTCGCTCTCCAGGATGTCTGGCTCAGGTTCTACTTCTTCATCATTGTGATTGTCAGGAGTGTTGAGGTCCTTTTTCTAGAGTTCCTCTGTGTACTCTTTCCATCTTTTCTTAATCTCTTCTGCATCAGCTAGCTCCTTTCCTTCTTTGTCCCTTATCATGGTCATTTTTGCTTTAAATGTTCCCTTAATTTCCCCGATTTTTTTGAAAAGATCTCTGGTTCTGCCTCTTTTGTTGTTTTCCTCCATTTCTCTGCACTGTTCTTTTAGGTAGTTTTCCTTATCTCTCCTTGCTTTTCTTTGAAATTCTGTGTTCAAATGATTGTAGTTTTTCCTTTCTCCTTTGACTTTTGTGTTCCTTCTTTCCTCTGCTATTTTAAGAGCCTCATCAGACAACCACTTTGCTTTCTTACTCTTCTTTTCTTTTGGTATGGTTTTCTTTGCTGCTTCCTGCATGATGTCCCTCATCTCTGTCCATAATTCTTCTGGCACTCTATCTATTGAGTCTAAGCCATTGAATCTGTTCATCACCTCCACCGCGTATTCTTTAGGGATGCTGTCTACGTGATATCTTTCTGGTCTCCGTGTTTTCCTTATTTTCTTTAGTCTAAGCCTGAATTTTGCGATCAATAGGTTGTGATCTGAGCCACAGTCTGCTCCAGGTCTTGTTTTTGCTGACTGTATGGAGGTTCTCCATCTTTGGCTGCAGAGTATGTAGTCAATCTGGTTTCGGTGTTGGCCATCTGGTGATGTCCATGTGTAAAGTCGCCTCTTGTGTTGCTGGAAGAGAGTGTTTGCTATGACCAGTGCGTTCTCTTGGCAGAACTCTATCAATCTTTGCCCTGCTTCATTCTGTACTCCAAGACCAAATTTGCCTGTTATTCCCTCCACTTTTTGATTTCCTACTTTGGCATTCCAGTCTCCTAATATAATTTGGACATCATTTCTTGGTGTCTGTTCTATGAGGTGTTGTAAGTCCTCATAGAACTGGTCCATTGTGGCTTCATCTGCACCAGTGGTTGGTGCGTATATTTGGATCACAGTGACATTGAAAGGTTTGCCTTGAATTCTGACTGACATCATTCTGTCATTTTTGAGATTGTATCCCATTACTGCTTTTCTCACTCTTTTGTTGACAATTATGGCTACTCCATTTCTTCTAAGGTTTTCTTGCCCGCAGTAGTAGATATGATGGTTTCCAGAGCTGAATTCACCCATCCCTGTCCATTTTAGCTCACTGATGCCCAAGATGTCGATGCTTATTCTTTCCATCTCACTTTTTACCACTTCCAGTTTTCCTTGGTTCATTGATCTCACATTCCATGTCCCTATGCAGTATTGCTCCTTACAACATTGCATTTCCCCTCCCCCTTTCCTGTCCCTCCCCTTTCTCCCCTCTGTGGTGTTAAGCATCCTGTATCACCTAGCCTGCCCTTTTGTTTTGCCTTTTGTTTTGGTCAATAGGGTTCTCTTGGCAAGATTTTTGGCGTGGTTGCCGGTGTCTGCGCCATTTTTCTCTCCTCATACATTTTATCACAGTTTTTAAAAATTTAACACATTTAAGACAACATATTATCATGCATATTATCACACTTTAAAATACAGTCTCTATGTCAGTTTCTATGTTTAGTCAGTATAAAGTCTCTATGTCAGTTGCTATATTAGTTCTTCTACATTTGCATATCTGTTACTTATCCTTTGCCTGGAACTCTGGCTCTCCTCCTCCTCCTCACCCCCCCACCCCCCCTGGGGTTGGCTGCCCGGCGGCGACGGCGGCAGGCCCTTTTGCCGCTCGCCCGGCTCTCCTCCTCCTCCTCACCCCCCGGCTGGGGGTGGCTGTCCGCCGGTGGCGGCGGCGGCAGGCCCCTTAGCCGCTCGCCTGGCTCTCCTCCTCCTTCCTCACCCCCGGCTGGGGTGGCTGTCCGGCGGCGGCGGCGGCGGCAGGCCCCTTAGCCGCTCGCCCGGCTCTCCTCCTCCTTCCTCACCCCCGGCTGGGGTGGCTGTCCAGCGGCGGCGGCGGCGGCAGGCCCCTTAGCCGCTCGCCCGGCTCTCCTCCTCCTTCCTCACCCCCGGCTGGGGTGGCTGTCCGGCGGCGCCGGCGGCGGCAGGCCCCTTAGCCGCTCACCCGGCTCTCCTCCTCCTCCTTCCTCACCCCCGGCTGGGGTGGCTGTCCGCCGGCGGTGGCGGCGGCAGGCCCCTTAGCCGCTTGCCCGGCTCTCCTCCTCCTTCCTCACCCCCGGCTGGGGTGGCTGTCCGCCGGCGGCGGCAGGCCCCTTAGCCGCTCGCCCGGCTCTCCTCCTCCTTCCTCACCCCCGGCTGGGGTGGCTGTCCGGCGGCGGCGGCGGCGGCGGCGGCAGGCCCCTTAGCCGCTCGCCCGGCTCTCCTCCTCCTTCCTCACCCCCGGCTGGGGTGGCTGTCTGGCGGCGGCGGCGGCGGCAGGCCCCTTAGCCGCTCGCCCGGCTCTCCTCCTCCTTCCTCACCCCCGGCTGGGGTGGCTGTCCGGCGCCGGCGGCGGTGGCAGGCCCCTTAGCCTCTCGCTCTTACTATTTAGTGAGACTATTCCCCCACTATGTGAGAGCCTTGTCAAGGCACGGGGGGCTTGAGTGGTCTAACTTGGCAGTGTTGCCCATCACTTGTCAATGATGTTAGGCTGGGTCTAAAACTCACCAAAGCATCCTCTGTTGGTTCCCTTGGGCAAGGTGAAAGTGGGAGGCACACGTCATGTTCCGCCTAGTCGGTGGGTGACATGATATCCAAATGGCTAAAAATCTGCATGCAAATGGACTTGATTTTTCAGGTCCATTTGCATGTGTGGAATGTCGTCGTGGAGATGCCTACCGGTGTGTGGACTTCTCGCTGAATAACGACTCCAAGGTATCCAATGTACTGTATTTCCCTAAAATGATAAAAGGCATGAAAGAACTAAAACTATACTTTCTTAAGTTAGAATAATGTAATACCTTTGAAAATGAGACAAAAACTAATTATGAAGAACTATATTCTTCCAAGCACTCGCCCTGAGACAGTCCGCTAGAAGGAGAGAGAACACACAAATATTTAACATCGCTTTGGACTGCTCCACAAAATAAAGTAATAACAATTATTGCCTGGACATCAAATAAATTCTGCCACTGAGAGTACTGATTCTCTTCACATAGTTTCCTGGGAAATTGGCTCCACTTGCTTCACTAAATAATTAAAAAAAATTAATTATAGATTAAATACATCTACAAATGTTTTATTAATAATTGAAGTGCATTTGTATAAGATACTTTGAACATGTTGCATGCTTTTCCCCCTTTGCTAAAGTACTTGACGGTGGGCATATGTCTCTATACAGCTTGGTAATGGTGCTGTGAAAGTTGAAATGTACTGCAAAAGAGACAGGGAAAGCTCAAGCTTTTTTAAATTCATCTAGTTACCTCTCTGCTGGTGTTTTTCTGTAAGGGCATAAACCTTTTCCAGTCTTGCCTCTCCCCACTCTAACTAGCACTCTAAGAACAATGACTGCGACCAAAATACATGCCATGTTAAGTGCAGCTGCTTTGCCTTTAATTTGCCACAAAAGAAGGGTGCAGCAGCTGGATAATTCATAGGATCACAGTCAGAATGAAAATACTGTGTAACCTTTTATTCAGCTATGCTGTGTTTCTCATGAAAATCTCCTATCTGAGGCTGCTGTGTGCTTTGGAAAACAAATCCTCCCTAACTATTGGGAGTTATCTTTGAGGTGCCATTTATAGGCTACACTGTTGGACTATCAGGGGATGGTTTTTAGAGGAACTTGTGATGTTCTCTCTCTCTCTCTCTTCAGTTGATACCCAGGCCCCTAAAATGCTTATGCTGCCTGGGCCTCCAGCTAAAGTTATGGCTCAAGGTCAAGGGCAAGCATTCACAACGCCCCCCCCCCCCCCCGTCCTAGGCCTAATCCAGCCTGTGCATCTCATTAATCCGGCCCATGGAGGAGCATTGGAACGACCACAAAACAGAGTGATTATGTTCCCCAAAGCCTCCCACTGCCGGGAGAAATGGTGGAAACTGTGCAAAGCCGCAAAACTGACACAATCACCGCTGCCACCGATGATGATGATGAAAACATAAGCGCTGGGAGCAACCTGCCTCCAGCCCTGTTGTGTATGGAAACACGCCCCCACAGCTGCATGTCGGGGGCATCTCTGGCCTGCAAAAGTCTGGGAAATCCACATACTCAAAGATACAGTTGTTGTCCTTTTTGGTGTTGCTCCAGCACATCAAGAGCACAGGAGCCATTGCGAGGCAATGAATAAATATGAGGTGAGCTGAGAAGAAACTCATCCCAGGCACACTACAGTATTGAATGAATACACATGACTGTTTAAACAGCAGAAGCTTTTAAGACAATTTATCCCAGAATCTGAAATCACCCTGCTGCACCTCAGTGCCTTTAGTGTCTTGCACGGAAGACAAAGAAGGAGCCGCAGTGGGGGCTAAAACACAGGTTTATTTCATGATGGTCAGGATGAACATGTGGTAATGGCGGAGGTACAGCTCATTTTATACTACAGTAAATACATTTGAATAATGTTGCATGGTAGCTCATTGGCTGCTACCGGCGTGACGTCATTCTCCAGGTGATCCTCGCGCGGGAAAGGTTCCCGCGGCTGCCGGTGATTTGGGGAATGTGAACCATGTGAGCTGATCGCTCGCAGCTGCCCTCTATGGGCAGCTTACTCGCGTTCCTTAAATAGCTGTGTTACATTGTAATCGTTGTCAGGTTACATTCATACATTCTTAAAGTAATACTGTTACATACACAACACTCCTCCCCCCTAGGATGGGACGAAGTCCCTCAACCATTGTGGCTTCCCGCATGTGCGCTTGGGGCGTGCGGCTGCTTGGTTTAGCACAGGGGAACTAGGGGCTCCGAGTTCCGCAGAGTCTCGTCCTGCAATGGAAAGGGGGGACTCATTAGTCATTTGGTGGGGACTCTGCGACAACCTTGCATTGGGAGAAGGGAACGGAACATACAGTTGAGATGTGAACCCCTGCCTGTTGCTTGTGGTGCCTGGGAAACCCCCAGTACGAACCTCAGGACCGACGAGGAGACCCTTGTTGCCTCCCCCCGGTTCCTTTCGCCGGCAACCGGCGTGCTTGCGCCACCCCCTGCTGCCTGGCCCGGAGTTCTAGGGGATGAGGAGAGCGAATTTCCCCCTGCTGCCTGTCTCGGGGGGCTTGGAGATATGGTGTATTCTAAAGCAAAAGGCCTGGGGGGACTGGAGGTACCAGGGGCTGAACTGAAACCCCTCTTCTCGCTCGGACGGGTGGGGGACCACTCCGCGACACCCCCCTGATACGGTAATGTAAAGTCAAACTCATTCCACTCTTTCAAAGTATCCTCCTCCTCGGCTGAGAATCCAGGGTATGCATTTGTACCCGAGGATGCCGCCGTGTCTCCCCCTTGGGTTACGCGGGTGGGGGAGGACCCTAACGCTGATTCCCCTTCACCAGTGACTCGCCTTCTGAGTTGGTCGGCGTGCCTTCTCCAGAGGAGACCTGTACTAGTCTCGACCCTATAGGACACTGGCCCCGTATGTTCAATGATCGTCCCTGGGACCCACGTTGGCCCCGAGGCTGCGTAGTTCCTGCAGTGAACCGGGTCCCCTACCGAAAAACTTTTGGAACTCTCTACCACTATATTTCTCCCTTCATCCTCCACCCTGGTCGGATCCAACTGGTCAAACAGGGTTACCGGCTGCCTCCTCATGAGGAGTTCGGCCGGCGAAAGTCCTGAAGCTAGGGGGGTTGCCCTATAACAGATGAGGAACTGACACAGTTGGAGGTTCAACTCACCGGGACCCATGCGCCGCAGTGCGTCTTTCGTAGTGCGCACTTGGCGCTCTACCTGACTGTTTGTGGCGGGGTGAAACGGGGCAGCGGTAATGTGCCTGATGGCATTTCTCTCGATAAACGCCTTGAATTCCGCAGAAGTGAAGGTACTGGCGTTATCGCTAACAAGGATGTCTGGCAGGCCGAAGCAGCTGAACACCCTGCGCAAGTGTTTAATGGTTGCAGCAGATGAGGTGCTAGTCATGGGGATTACTTCCAGCCACTTGGAATAGGAGTCGACTATCAGCAGAAACATGGACCCGTGGAAAGGGCCAGCGAAGTCGACATGTATTCGGGACCATGGCCCGTGGGCCGTGTCCCATTCCCTATGGGGTAGCCGGGACTCCTCGGGCCGAGAGCTCTGGCAGCTCTCACACGTGCCCACTAGGTGTTCTATATCCGCGTCTATTTTGGGGCCACCAGAAGTAGCTCCTGGCCAGAGCCTTGGAGCGCACTATTCCCGGGTGGCTGGTATGCAGCAGTTTCAGCACCTTCGCCCTTAACTTCTCTGGGATGACTACCCGCTGGCCCCAGAGCAGGCAGGCCCTTTCAAGGGAAAGCTCTACTCTGCGCCTGAAAAATGACTTGAAATGCTCCTCGGGGGGAGTTGTGGGCCACCCCTTCCTAACCCAGGAACTAACTTGGGACAGGATTTTGTCGGCCGCCGTGGCTTTGGCGAGATCCGCCGGGACTATGGGGGGTGAGTCGAGGGACTCAATCAGCAGGACTTGGTGGTCCTGCTCTACCTCGCATGCGGGATCTCCTAAGCTAGGGAGGGGAGACCGGGACAGCGCGTCCGCATAGGAGATCTCCTTCCCTGGGCGATAGACCAGTTCATATTGGTAGGCGTTAAGGAAAATTGCCCAACGGAGCATCCTGGGGGATAGAATTTGTGGGGTGGTCTTGCCTGTAGTGAAGATCCCCAGGAGAGGCTTGTGATCAGTCACAACCGTAAACTCGCGGCCGTACAGGAAATCGTGGAACTTCTTTGTTCCCGCGATTATGGCCAGGGCCTCCCTATCAGTTTGCGCGTAATTGCGTTCCGCCTTTGAAAGGGACCTGGAGTAGTACGCAACCGGGGCTTCCCGCCCGCTCTCCAACACGTGTCACAGGACCGCCCCCACCCCCACTGGGGACGCATCACAGACTAGAACTACTGGTCTCCTCGGATCAAAATGGGTCAGGACAGCGTCCGAGGATAACAGCGCTTTGAGTTCCTTGAAAGCTTTCTCTTGCCTATCCCCCCACCGCCAAACCGCCTCTTTCTTTAGTAGCGCGTGCAGTGGCTCCGCAACGGATGCCTTCCTTGGCAAGAAGGAGTGGTAAAAATTTAGGAGCCCTGCAGCTCCGGTTTCGCAGTGGGACGAGGGGCGTTTTGCACAGCCACAACCTTGGACTCGGAGGGCTTGATGCCCTCCGGGGTTATCTTGAACCTGAGAAACTCAACCTCCCTCGCAAAAAATACACATTTGTCCCTTCTCAGTCGAAGTCCTGCTTTCTCGAATACTGAAAGGACCCTGTCTAGCCTCCTCGCTAGTTCTGATTCGCCCCCCGCTGTTATCAAAACATCGTCAAAATATGGGAGTACGCCTGGAAGCCCCTTTAAAAGGCGTTCCACAAGGGACTGGAAGATCCCGGGGGCCGAATTTACGCCGAACTGTAGGCGCATTACTTTAAATGCCCCCTTGTGCGTTACGATGATTTGCGCAGCGGCAGCAGCTGGGGTTACTGTGAGCTGCTGATACGCCTGCGCCAGGTCTAGCTTGGCGAAACACCTCCCCCCATGCAACGTGGCCAGTAAGTGGCTAACCACTGGCACCGGATATGCGTTTGGCCGAATGGCCTTGTTAATTGTACATTTGTAGTCAGCGCAAATCCTGACCTCCCCATTTGATTTTAAGGCCGTAACAATCGGAGTCTCCAACTCCGCTGAATCAACTGGAACCAAAATCCCCTGCCCCACCAATTTGTCCAGCTCCGCCTCAATCTTGTCCTTGAGGGCGAAAGGCACTCTTCTTGGCTTGAGACGTATGGGCCGGATTTCTGGGTCCAACTCAAAGGAGACTGGGGGCCCCTTGTACGTCCCGAGTCCCTTCTTGAAAACATCCGGGTGCGCATCGCACACGTCCCGCATTGGGTCAGTCTCTATGGCGTTAACGCCGGACAGTTCGATTCCCAGGGGAGCAAACCACTGAGTTCCCAAAAGGCAGCATCTCCCCCCCTTGAGAACCACTAAGGGCAGTTTCTCGGTGTAGTTTTTGAACTTCACTGTGAAATTCCCCACCCCCAACACTGGGATTCCATAGCCCTGCACGTCCCGTAAGTGTGACTTCATGGCACGCAGCTTGGGCCGCGCATTTGGGGGAATGCGCATGAATTGTTTTTGGGACAGGATGGAGTAGGACGACCCCGAGTCTACTTCCATCCTCACTGGAACCCCCTGTAACAGTACCTCTACAAAGAAACGCTGGTGCTCCAGGCCCACGCGGTTCACGCCTTCCGCGCCATCGTTGGCTGAGACCTTTCCGATGCCGGCCGCCTTTCGTTGGTGTGCTTGAGGGTGTCTCGCTGTGCCCTTGTCCTCGGTTCGCCCGTGCCTGCAGACTCTGGCGATGTGGCCCTTTCGGCCGCAGTTGTGGCACTCGGCCTTTCGGAATGGGCATCTTGTCCGGTCGTGAGATGCCCCACAGCTGTCGCAATGGCGGCCTTGTCGCTCGCTGGTCTGGTGCTTCTCCCCGCGTTTCTTTATCCTCTGGACGTCGTCATCCTCGCTGGAGCAGGAGTCCGCCGTCGTGGACGACTCCTTGGAGGTCGCTGGCGTGCCTGTGGGCGACCGGGGCGCTCGCCAGGCCGTCTTCGCCGACGTCCGCCGGGCCGCTTGCACGGGTGACTTGGCCCTCTCGGGTGCAGCCCCTCGGGACTTGAACACTCTGACCCCGCTCCTGGCCGCCTTGGCTGCTTGGGCTTCCCGCAGTACCTCGTTGAACGTGAGGCGATGGTCGCGGGTCATCAACTTCCTCTGGACCTCCTCGTCCCTCAGGCCACATAGCATGCGGTCTCGGAGGGCCGTGTCCAGGTCCTCCCATTGGCAGTTTACCGCTGCAAGCCTGAGGGCCGCCGCGTAGGCGGACACGGACTCCCCCGGACGCTGGTCCCGCCTGTGGAATGCGACCCTGGCCAGGAAAACCGAGACGGGAGGCTGGAAATGCTCACTCAGTAGCGCCAGGATGCGGTCGATGGGCACCACGTCCACCTTCCGGGGGGCCACCAGGTTCATCAGGATACGCAGCGTGGCCGGCCCCACCTGGGCCAGGAAGTGCGAGCGCATCTTTGCGGCGGCGGCGATGCCTGCAGCCTCCATCGCGTACCGAAACTGGCACTCGAACAGCTCCCATTGTTCTGGATCGCTGATATCAAATTGATGAGGCTTGACTTTGGAATACGCCATGGATCCCACCTTCGTCGCCAATTTAGTGTCTTGCACGGAAGACAAAGAAGGAGCCGCAGTGGGGGCTAAAACACAGGTTTATTTCATGATGGTCAGGATGAACATGTGGTAATGGCGGAGGTACAGCTCATTTTATACTGCAGTAAATACATTTGAATAATGTTGCACAGTAGCTCATTGGCTGCTACCGGCGTGACGTCATTCTGAGTCACGCCCATCTTCTCCAGGTGATCCTCACGCGGGAAAGGTTCCCGCGGCTGCCGGTGATTTGGGGAATGTGAACCATGTGAGCTGATCACTCGCAGCTGCCCTCTATGGGCAGCTTACTCACGTTCCTTAAACAGCTGTGTTACATTGTAATTGTTGTCAGGTTACATTCATATATTCTTAAAGTAATACTGTTACATACACAACAGTGCCACATATGCCCTTTTCAGTGATTTAGGTCTTCTTTAAAAAGTGGTCAGCCATTGTTCATGGCCTGGTTCACCCATGTTCACATGCTGTTATCCTTGGAAATCTAGTTTACATCTTGAGCAACAACTTGTGTTTCTTTAGATGTTGTGGAACTGCAATTCACATCATCCACTCATTGCTGACTAGGGCTCATGGGAGTTTCAATCCAACTATATCAAGTGGAGCCAATACATCACTCATTCCTGATTCAGGCTTGCATATTATTATAAAATAAAAATCTATCATAAGATCCACAATTGAAGACTGGTATAAAATTAAAAGTTCAAGACCTAACCAAGGACCTAAAAGAACTGTTAAGGTAACATCTAAGTATAGGCCAGTGATGGCGAATTCCCAGAAGCCCTGATCAGCAGGAGTGCTGACTTGGCCTTCTGGTAATTGAAGTTCAAGAACACCTGGAGTGCCAAGGTTCGCCTTCCCTGATATAGGCAGTTCCTAGTAAAGTTGTTTTTGTAGAGTTAGGAGGTTCAAGTTCAATAAATCCAAAATTTCCAAATATCTAGGGAGTCCTTTAAGTATTGGTATTATTATTGTTGTTGTTGTTGTTGATGATGATGATGACACAGATGACACAACAACAATTCCAAAATATTCCATTTGCTTTTGAGCAGGAAGAATGCACATTGTAATAGTAGTAACAAATGTGGCTACTCTTGTGGAGCCTGTGGCAACCAGCGTTTTAATTGGGCTCATTTTCTTCAGTGGCATGGCTGTGCCTTTCCGGGGGGGGGGGGGTGGGGGGGGGGGGGCTCCTATAAATACAGCCCTGCTGGTGTTATTTCATTTAATGGTTGCCTTTTTGATGCAGTGATCATTTCTCAAATGTGGATATGTTGCTTAAATGTTTCTTGGTGACAGAATGCAGTATTACTTTCTAATGCATCATAATAATAAAAGGGAACAAAACAAAGAAAGTCATTTGTTTTGTATAACTTGTGTCAGCTTGTGTAACAGTGACAAAAGACTCTGCCTTTTTCCTTTCCCTTTTTCCTTCTTTTTCAAGAGAAATAATTTTGGATCTCTTTCATATATTTCTACCCTTCTTGACTGAATACGAAGAATAATCTTGCTGATAATACAGAGGCAGTGAACACCAAACCATTAAATTGACAGTGTGATTTATCCCACTTCACATGGCTTTTATAAGCAGGACATATCAGCTCAGAGAGCCTTTCTTCTGCTTGGAAGAGTGATAAGGAATATATCTTTTAACAGCCCCACACCATCTCTCATTCTCCTCACTCTGAATCTCTTATCAGAGCAAAGGTGCAATTGGGATTCTGCTGTCTCCGGAGGTGATGGCAGCAATTCTGCTGTGCAGCAACATCACGCTTCCTCTAGCCTTGGAGAAAAAGCAGTGGCCGCCCAATTTGAAAGCAGCATATGCTTCAGAGAGATGCGTTATTCCACTCACAGCATGCACCATGGTCACATTAACAGAAGTAGTAATGAATTATACGACCTCATCCTGTGATGCCTTCTTTCTTCTTTTTAAAAAATTACTGTTGTGTCTTTTCCCTCACAACAGGTCTGTGAGGTAAAGTGGGACTGGCAGATTTACCACTTAGTAACTGCAGTGGCTCAAGTGGCTAAGTTGCTGGCTGGAAGGCGACAGGTCAGCAGTTTGAGACCCGAATACTGCTGGACGGAATGAGCTCCCGTCTTTGTCCGAGCTCCTGCCAGCCTAGCAGTTCGAAAGCAAGAAATTGCAAGTACTGTAGATAAATAGGGACCACTTCGGTGGGAAGGTAAAAAGTGTTCCATGCGCTCTGGTGTCTAGGCATGCCTGCCACACGACTACAGATATGTCTGCAGAAGCGGACAGCGCTGGCTCTTCAGCTTTGAAACAGAGATGAGCATTGAACCCTAGAGTTGGCTATGACTAGCTTTCGAGCAAGGGTGACCTTTACCTTTATTAGATTTCTTGACTCAGTGGGACTTGAACCTGGGACTATCACATTTCAGCCCAACCCTCTTGTCACCTATACCACGCCCAATCTCCATAAACTTTGACCAAAGCCTGCCCTCCACATCTTGCGAAAAACAGGCGCTAACAGGCCACCAGAAACCATCGGGGATTGGGAGCCCACTTCTTCCCTTCCCCTCCGTCAGTGTAATTTTGAGCAGTGGCAGAATCCTCTCCTCTCCGCGCAGCATCTTGACCTGAGCAATTGTACCTCCAGCTGCAAGTGGTAAACATGTTACAAAAGAACCTCCATGGTTTTGTCCTTTCTCTGTTCCCTTTTAAACAACAGCCCTATTCAGCCATTCAATAAAATAATTAGCTGTGAGCAGAGAAAGAAGGGTAATCCTGTCCCTCCCCTCACCCCATTCTAGGTCACATTCAAAGCTCAATCTGAAGAAGAACGCAGTCACTCTATGAGAGGTCTTTCAGAAGATGATTGTCAATCACATTGTTCTCCTCTTTAGGATTTAGCTATCTACCAAGAAGACCTAGGGTTGTAGGGGCAGTCTGCCTGAGCATAAATTAAAGACTTCATAATATAGTCCATCAATAGGAACTGCTGGATCATTCAGTGGTTTAGGTATTTGGCTGTAGAGCCAGAGGATGGGAGTTTGATTCCATACTGTGCCTCACAAGGACATAAGAACAGCCTTGCTGGAACAGGCCACAGAAGCCCATCCAGTCCAGCATTTCTGTCTCACACAGTGGCTCACCATTTGCTTCAGGGTATTATTCCCAAGCAGATGCCTTCAACTGCTTAGGATTCCCTGGAAATGGCATTGAGAGATATCCTGCCTACCTCTGCAACCTGGAGGCTGTCCTTAGGTATCCATAATTATAGCCATTGATTCCCTTGTCCTCCATGAACTTTTCTAATCCTTTCTAGCTGTCAAGACTGACCGCTGTCACCACTTCTTCTGGCAGGGAGTTCCATAGACCAGGGATCCTCTGGGTGAAAAAGTACTTTCTCTTATTTGTTTGAGAACTAGTACCCAAAAGTTTCGTGGAGTGCCCCCTAGTTCTAGTGTTGTGCAATAGGGAAAACAGTTTTTCCTTATCTACTTTGTCCACACCGTGCATGATTTTATAAACTTTTACAGGGACTGGACTCGATCCATAGTGTCCCTTCCAACTCTGTAGTTATGAGGATATTATTATACAGTCAAACCTTGCATAAAGAGAACCTCGCTTAGAGACTAACTCACTTAAAGAGCAGGATTTTCTCTGATTGGTCACCTCGCTTAACAACTAAAAACAACCCAAAACTTGCTTAACAACTAAATCAGGGTTCACAATCTCCCCCCCCCCTCCACCAGAAGTCACAATTGGTCACTTACAATGGTGTTTCACTTGGAGGAGGGAGGAGCCTAAGGTAGCTGGTTGGAGTGATTTCTGCCGTCTCCTTCTCCAGACAAAGAAAAAAGGTCCTATTTGGGTTAAAAGTACCATGGAACTTGCCAAAAGATAGCTACTGCAGTCCTTTGGATGATAAGGTACCATGGGAGGTGTTGAAGGTCCTGTTGGAAAGCTATTTGCTGATAAATCTTCAGTTGAAAAATACCGGAGAGAGAAGCGCTAAGAAGCAGAGGAGGCCTTTGGCTGCAAGGCTTTTTAAAGCAATAGACCTGCCATCTCCCTTTTGTTGCTGTGAGGACTTTCTTTTTCACCTCTTTGCCTCTGATACAATTTTTGGAGGAAAAGGCTTCATATAAGATTGGTTTGGAAAAGTTTACAGTTTATCCACTACAGCTGTTTCTTTTTGTTGCCGTCCTAATTTCAGAGGGAGGAACCGCCATATTGGGCGGAGCCGACAGAGCTGGCAGGAAGCCAGGTGCTTTATGTGATCAGATAAAGCTTTGTGGTTGTAAATTAAAATAAAACTGCAGTCTCTTAGTAGCTGGTGGGAAAATATTTATGGACTATTGATAGCTGGGTTCAGAAGGATCAAAGGGGAAAGAGGAGTATCAAGCAAAGGGGAGAGACCATTCAAAGGAGAAACAACGGGAGAAACCTTTGGGTTATGGAAGTGGAGGGGAAATAAGAGAAGAAAAGGATGCAGAATTGTCTGGTGCAAAGACAAAACCAAAAGCCAAAAAGTAAAAATAATATATAAATATAAATAGGCACAGGCAAGAAAGTGTTAACAATTTAGGAATATGAATACAAATAGCATAGGGACCAAAAGAATTAAAATAGAGGAGAAATAAGAGAAGGAGATGGGGAATAGTGAAAGGAGGAATTAAGACTAGAAGGGATAGGCTCTCCCTCCTCCTCCTCCCCCATTCCCTAAATGGGAGCGGCCGGGCAATATTTTGCCTGGCGGGGGGGGGGGAATGAGATTTTTGAGTGTTGCGTGTTGGTGGGTGGAGGGTTATATGTTATAGAAAAATAAAAACCAATAAAAAAACCAATGGTGTTTCACTTAAAGAGCAAACTCGCTTAAAGAGCAATCCCGTGGAACGCATTATGCTTTTTAAGTGAGGTACCACTGTATATTATTACTATAGATAACAAAAAAATGTAAACTACAAAATGTCAGTGTTCTATAAAAAAACAACAGGGCTTGCCACTTATTACACTTTAGAAATAAAACTCAAATGGAGGAGTAAAGTCATGGCTCTGCTGAAGAAATGTCACTCTAACACATCTGAACAGCCCAAAGCTCACTGTTACTTCTGGTCAAAATAAATGTGCAAGTCAGACATTATATTATAGTCCTTAACTGCCTGTGCTACATCTTGTCTCAGTGTTAGAACCATTACATTTCTTCTAGGTATGTCATTTCCAGAGTAGGACACTTTGTGACTGAAAATATTCCAGTCCAGTCTACTTTAGTTCACTGATACTAAGCAATGAAAAGTTTATTTGTTCCATTTCTTGCTTTACGGTTTCCAGTTGACTTTGATTCATACTTCTCATGTTCTATGTTCCAATTATGGTGTGATGTACAGCATTGTACTTTCCTTTCACTTCCATGCATGTCAGCCACTAGATGACCTTTCGGCTTAAATCTAGTTTCATCATTAACAGCAGAGCTGTTATACTTGTCCTCTGCTTTCCCCCAGTAGCTGATTGAGTTGCTTTCTAATCTTAAAATCTCACCTTCTAGCACTATCTCTTGTTTCCCTTTGGCTTGCCTCATTGTAGGGTTTTTATGGTAAGGATTGTTCAGCAGGGGTTTACCATTGCCACCTGCTGTGCAGTACTAGCAAAAGTTACCATTGAATGTCACCATTGTTACCTCCTCTGCCAATGCCACCTTCAACTGCTGCTGCTGTCCAGTAGCTGCCTTGAAGAGGGTGGAGGCATCTTAAGTCTGGCTTCTCAACTGCGACCATTCCACTTTAGATAACCTTGTTAGTTGTTTAGACTCATAATGGAGTCTTGCCACCTGAAGGTGTTGCTCTCGGCTTTGCTGACACACTCAACCCCTTTGCCACATTAAGATGTTCATCCAATGTTATGGGAAAGTCTCTGAAACCTACAGTCCTATACGTCATTCACTCATGTATTAACTGAACCCAGTGGCACATAAGCATTTATGCATGATTGTTGCACTTTTATTCAGTTCTAACAACCCCTTAAACCAAGGGTGCCCAAACTATGGCCCATGGGCCAAATTGCCACCAACACCGGAAGTGATGCAGACACTGGAAGTTGCAAAATCGCACCAAAATGCACCGAAACACTGTGAAAATGCAGCAAGAAATTCCAAAAATATGGTGGAAAATGTGCCGCCCTCACTCCCACAGCCATGGGAAGTGGTGGAGGTGGCAAAATGCCTGAAAATGTGCAGTGAATTCACCCACCACCACCACCGCTGCCAGGAGGAACCATGTGACCAGCCCACTCAGCTGTCTGAGGGGTGTGGTCAGGCCCCTGGCAGGAAATGTTTGATCACTCCTGCCTTAAACAATCACAGTTTGGGAACATGCCATAATTTCAGTTAAAACCTAAATACAGATGAGAAAAGGCTGCCGTTCCCCAATTCCAGAAGAATTTCTTCCATTTCAAGGATTTAAGGAACAGCAGCTGTGTGTCACTTACTCCACCCCTGGCCCCACCCTAATTTCTCCCTCAAATTGCAGTGCAAGAATAATACAGAATCCACCTCTCTCTCAGAGCTTCAGAGACCAACAAAGCCATATTTTCCTTTTAGTTGCAGAAGGCAAAAAACAATAAGGAACTCATCTGAGTCTATGGGGGATGTTAGAAGCAGCTTTAGCTGCTTGGAACCATTCCAGCTGGCCACCTCCCATGAGAATATTAAGAGAGATTCATGTCTAATTTGGTCCATTGCCCTCCATGGATGGTGAAGCCTGGCAAGGAAGAGCCTGTGTGGGCAGCCCGCCAGGATCATTAAAGTCTCATTTGAGTAGAGTAGGATGCTTCTCCTACCAAATACAGTGTTTGTGTGTGTGCACTTTGTCCATTTATGCAACATTATTGCATAAACTGGAAGCACTTTTCAGATTTGCTTCGCTGCTTCTTGAGGAGCAACATTTCCTCAGTTGTCCCCGATGCCTTTTAAAATGTCTGTAGTTGGTGGTTCTCAGCCTTTAGCTCTCCAGTTGTTTTGGATCTACCGTAAGCTGTCACAAACTCCAATCCACTGTGTCCATGGACAAAGATTTTCAAACTAGCTGGGAATCAAAGTCCATAATATTTTAAGGGTGTGGAGGCTAAGAATTACCACCATGAATTTACTGGGTCTTACTATGTTTTGTTTAAAAGCAGAGGACTGGACTCACAAACCCTAATGGTCCAGCTCTCACAACCATACATTATGACCGGGAATACCATTGCTTTGACTATGCAAATTTTTGTTTACAAGGTGATGTCTCTACTTCTAACTATGTTCCCCAGGTTTCTCACACCTTGTCTCCCAAGATTTCAGTCTTTCATGGCTGCAATCACCATCTGCAGTGATCTTTGATCCGCTTCAGGTCACTCCCGAGTGAGGGAAGCGGGATGGAATTATTATTATTATTATTATTATTATTATTATTATTATTATTATTATTATTATTATTATTATTATTATTATTATTATTATTATTATTATTATTATTATTATTATTATTATTATTATTATTATTAATCCTAAGCAAGTACAATCTGTTACTGTTTCTACTTACAGTATATAGTGCTCCACCTCAGGTACTTGATAGATCATATTTCCCTGTAAAATAGATGGGGAAGAAGTAGAAGCAGTAGCAGATTCTACAGATTTTGTGTGTGTGTGTGTGTAGACAGATAGATATAGATACGTATATATAGATATAGATATATATCTTTACCTATAAGGAAGGGATGTGACCATGTGTGTGCGGAATGCGTGTCCACACCCATGCAGCCTATCCTGTAATTCGCCATGCACACCTACCTTACTTCACTAACATCAGCGCTGTGAGGGTCTGGAGAACGAGAGTGGGTCCAGCGCCCCCCAAAAGCTACCAAAAAAACCTCCAAGTCCCAGCATCCTCCACGGCATGCCACAGCCAATCAGGCAGGATGGCCTGAGCATGGAGGAGGCGGGACCGCCAGCGCGTGAATGTTTGAGCCAGCTGCCACTTCGCACATGCGCGCACTACAGCTGAGGGCCATCCCTGTGTACCTGGGTGGACTGAGCCCAGTCTGAGCGGACGATCTGGCCTTTTACCCCTTCGAAAATTACAGCCCTTGGTCACTCTACCTGGTCGACAATGGGCGGACATTCTCCTCCGTCGCCTCCACCAGCCCTGCTCCCGCCGAGGCCTCCAGGCTCCAGTCCAGCATGCAGTCAGTTGCACCCCCAGCTGGGGGAGGGCAGCGCTGGTGTCGCGGTGGCGGCGGGGTTGGCCGCTGACCAAGTGCGGGCACTCTGTCTGTCAGCTCAACCCCGTGCTCACCCAGCCCGCCAGGGGGCCTGACTGACCATGGCCTGGGACGCAGCCTGGAGGCCTTGGCAGGAGCGCGGCTGCCACAAGCAGATACGGACTCCAAGGGCTGGGAACCAGGGGAAAATAAAAGGGCCCGGTCCTACACACACAATCAGCATCATGATCCATTTTCATTTGCTCAATGCCATGGAAGGTATGGAATGATACAGCTGCTGCCCTGTGTCCTTGTGACCAATTTAGGCCTACTTCTCTTGCGTGTCTGCTTTCTGTGCTTATCCATCAACTTTTCATTTTTCTTTGTACTTTTCCTCTGGGAGACAGAAGAAGCTCTTAACCTTCCCAGTTTCTAAGAGCAGAACTTTGTGTGCTTTGCTCTGGGACTCACTCCAATGTGAAAGAACAAGCACACAAAGTACACAGCGGAGAATGAAATAGATGTCTCTAGATTTTTATATGTGGATGTCTCTTTCTCTGTCTCCCAGCCTGTTTACAAAATGAGTTTGTTCAGGATCATCTCAGGAAGCTTTAATGTATTTGCCCTTCAGGTTGCCTTCAGCTGGTTTTTGCTACATAAGCAGAAAGGATAGATCTCTGAATACATGTGGCTATTTCTGGTGGCAGTGAAATAGTAAGATGAATGCATAAAGCTTTCCTTTTGTCCTTAAGTAAATTGAAACAGAATTTTGGGTCTTGGTAATAACAGCTTTGAAGTATGAGATGCGGACACAGAATCCGCCATCTTCTTCTCACAGAGAGCTGATTTGTTAAGGTGATTATCAAAATAAAGTAAAATATTTTTTCATAATTAAGAAAGAAAGAACTTGATAATTTTTAATTTTAAAAAATAACAGTGCATGGTAGAAAAAAGATTGACTAATTCTTCTTTCCAGGCACTAGGTTTTCAGTATTTTAGTCCAAGATTTGATCCATGTATACTCAGTAAGGCTAATGCTTATTTAAGGTTGCCACGACTCCCCTGCCCCATCTTTGACACTTTTAAAGCAGGCAAATATAATGACCCCGTCAAGGATGATGGAATTAAGGGAGAATTTTGTTTCCATTTTTTTTCTGGAATAATTTACCCAAATAGAAAGAATTGTAGGTATCAAAAATGGGACTCATGGAGGAAATGAGACTGGCAGATTTTTTCCAGTCCCTACACTCAAGTGATTTCTTTTTCAATCACTTCAAATGTTACCTTTAAAACTTCATAGAAATAATACTTGGAGGTGACGAAGGGATAATCATACACCATGCAAAGAGGTGTATGATTCTTGCCAATGTTTTCTTTTCCTTGTACAAAAGACAGCCAGAGAGACACGAGTCTGCAGTGCAACCTAGCAAGCTAGCTTCTTCTAAGCATCTTCTACCATCTAGCCAAGTGATAGCCAACCTTGGCACTCCAGCTGTTCTTGTACTTCAGTTCCCAGAGGCCCTAATCAGCAGGTGTACTGACTTGGGCTTCTGGGAATTGAAGTCCAAGAACAGCTGGAGTGCCAAGGTTGGCCATCACTGGTCTAGCCCTTCTTCATTTTCAAGTGCCGTATCCATTCCAAATATTGGCTATCATCATGGTGATAGTCTTCCTGTTCTTAACTTCTCGGAACAGGTCTGAGAACGTTCCACACCAGTCTCTCAGGTTCTTCAGCCACAAAATCCATCTATGTCCAGGGCCTGTCTTTCCAAGGATCTTCCCTTGCATAGTGAGTTCGAGTATTCTATACTTTATGTTGTTCCTCATGATATGGCCAAGGTATTGAGCTTTCTTTGCTTAAAGGTCTTAAACAGTTCTTGTTCTATATCCATCCGGTGCATCACTTCATTAGTCACATGGTCAACCTGCGATATCCTTAGCAGCCGTCTGTAGATTCACATTTCAAAAGCTTCTATTCTCTTTTCAGATGCTTTAGTCAATGTCCAAGTTTTTACTCCATATATATAGCAACACTGGGAATAAGTAACATCTCACTTTTTGGATCTTTGTAGCGAGAGTTAGATCTCTGCTGCATAACAAATGTTGTATTTTTATGAAGGTGGAGCTTGCTTTTTCTATTCACATTTTAATCTCTGCCACATTTTGATGTTCGGGAATTGAAGAGAAGCAGCCAGCATGAAGGGCCAAACACAACTTTATTGTAAGCAAACCGAACATGAACAGCAATGGTGCAACAGTTCCTTATATACACTGTACAATGGATACGTTTGGGCGGGAAACAATATGATTGGTTAGGAGAGGAGTGGAGTGGAGTGATTGTGGGGTTACTGGACCTGAGTTCAGTACCAAGAAGAAGACAAAATGGAGGATCACCCCGATCCCATAATAACAATTACACAATGTTACAGCAATAATTAAAGTTACATACACAACACTCATGATCCCACTTTTCATTTTAAATACTCCCTAAAAAGACAGTGCCCCCACCCCACCACTATTTTCAATTTCTTGTGTTCCTGCCTTTAGCTTGTCATGAGTTGGTGCTTGGCTTATGCCGGCAGCCATTGTTCTCCAGGGTTTTAGACATGGCTCTTTCTTGGATGAAAATTTTGGACTATCCTGAATCCCCTTAAAAACATTACACAACAGGGAAAGAGCCTTCACTCCAACAATGAGTAGTGGCAAGATTGATATTGTGGTTGAATAAAATGCAAGTAGATAAATAGGGACCACTTCGGTGGGAAGGTAACAGCGTTCCGTGCGCTCCGGTGTCTAGTCATGCCTGCCACATGACCACGGAAATGTCTGCAGAAGCAGACAGCGCTGGCTCTTCGGCTTAGAAACAGAGATGAGCACTGCACCCTAGAGTCGGATACGACTGGCTTTCGAGCAAGGGAAACTTTACCTTTACTAAAAAAAATGTCCCAAATAAACATGTGCACTGTAGATAAGATTTTCTTTGGACCTAACTGTGGCACTCCAGAGAGCAAGACCAACTGAGCTCAGCACATTTCAACCCTAATCTGCTTCAGTTTGGGTCTGAAACTGAGCCTCAATTCAAAAAATCACCTATTCAACTTACATGGAAGAAATGGGGGCAGAGCTGACAACAGGATGAAATTAGGCCATTTCCAAGTGGTCACAGCTTGACAAATGCTAGACTTCATAGACTTGGTGCTTCAAAGCTTTTAAATTTGAGGAAGGCTGGGGTTTTTTACTCCCTAAATTTTCACTCCCACATTTTCACAGATGTGTATAATATCCAGTTCTAATAGGAGTTTCTAAAATAGAGGAGGAAATTGATTCACCTACCTCTAACACACATACACCCCTTTGAAGCTTTATTTTAAAAGTACATATATTGTAGGAGTCACCAAATCTTTCTTCTTTGTTCATATCAGAGCATTGTACAATTAGACTATTTTTGAGCAGAAGTGGGCTATGGCAATGGCCTTTCTCTGGCCATTTATTAGATCTTTTGTATACATGGAGGGTCTTAAATTGAATGCATTGAACTGGTGTATTTATTGAATTTATCCAAATTCACAGAAAATGTCTTCTGTGTCCAAGTAGCCCAATTTTACTTGATTATTATTTGATCTTCCTACTTCACTTCAAAGTTTATTACGCGGCTTCAAGATGGCCCAGCCAAAATCTTGTTGTGATGGGTATTTCCTTTGGCCTTCATCCATTCAGCAAGCTGTGTTGTTTTTGCTCTCCATAGGTTTAGCCTAGCTTTTTCTGAGTTTATATTTAGAGCTTGAGAGATGTGTAGAAAACATTTCCTCAGTTTTAATCATCAACAAGGGGATTGGTGTCCATGAGGTGGATGAGTTTGGTGATATATTGTATATTATGTTAATTATTTGCCAGCACCTCCTGGAGGGGCAATGCCAGACAATTAATATGCTTTTTCTATGGGAGTAGGTTTCAGGCAGCCAGTAATAACCCTGTATGATTCATTAAGATCATCTATTTGTTTAGCATGTGCTGATCTATACCATATGTCACCAGTTACTGCTGTATTAGGGCCTGCTCTGCATGCAGTGGCTTTGCCTCCAGCTTACCTCTTGAGTTATAGCCACTCTATAGGGTGACATTGAGTGTTGGCTTACTCATTAATAGACTTTTGAGTCTTTTATTTATCATTTGCTTGTTTTATTTCCACACTCACCTTTTCTAGTGAGGAGACCCAAGGCAGCTCACATTTTTATTAAAACAAGTCAGACTAAAACTCAATAGATCACAAATTTTAAAAATAATTAAAAGGGTTATTTGAAAAGCTCAACATATAAAAGTTTTTAAAACACACTTTAAAGGAATATACTGTATGTCTGGCATCCAGGATTGACTTAGTCTTCCCCAACTTGATTATTAAACATCTACCTGAAAAGGCAGGTCTTTAACTGTCACTGAAAAGATAAAAGAGAGAGGGCCAAGCTAACCCCTAAGAGAGAGTATGCTACAACCTGCAAGAAGCCACAGAGAAGTTCTTATCAAACATGTCCTTATCAAACATGTCTGTGAGGGCAATGGAATCCTGGGGAGGGCCTCCTCTGAAGATCTTAGGGGGTGGAAATGTTCATGTGAGGGGATATGGTCGTTTTGATAGGCTTTTGTTGTTGTTCAGTCACACAATCAATTCTGACCCTTTGCAACCCCATGGACCATTGCCCACCAGCCACCTCTGTCCTCCACCATCCTCCTCAACCCATCCAGCTCTGTGCCCATTGAGTCTACAATACCATCTATTAATCTCATTTTCTGACACACCCTTCTTCTTTTGCCCTCCACCTTTCCCAGCATCAAGGCTTTCTCGAGAGAATCCTCTCTTCTCATTTGATGTCCAAAGTACTTCAGCTTCATTTTGATAGGCTATGCCAAGCTATATAGAGATTTATAGTCCATAACTATCATGGTGAACTGGGGCCAGAAACCTACTGGTAACCATTGCAGCTATTGTAACAAGGGAGTTATATGTTCCCTTTAACTGGCTCCAATCCATCTGCTATATTTTGAACTAGATGAAGTTTCTGAACTGTCTTTAAGAGCAGCACCATGTAGAGTGCATTACAGTATTTTAAGTGGGATGGAACAAAGCCATATGTCATTGTAACTAAATCAGACATATCAAGGAAAGCGTGCAGCTGACGCTGCAGCCTTAACTACGCAAACACTCTCCTTGTAAACACTGAAGCCTGGACATCAGGAGTATACTCCAGCTGCAGACCTGAGTTTTTCAGTGGGAGTATATACCCCATCCAGCACACGTTGCATCCCAATTCCCTCATCTGCCTTTAAACTAATCATGAGCACCTCTATCTTGTCTGGATTAAGTTTCAACTTGTTTGCCCTCACCCAGCTCACTACTAATAATAGACACCAATTTAGAATGTAAACAGTTTATCTCTGCAGAATTCAAATATCCACCTCCATAAAAGATACACGTACAGTAGAACCCCATATAACGAAAATAACTTGGTCTATGAGGCACTTCGTTATATGATTTTTCGTTATACAATGGATGCATCGTACAATGAAAATCCCTATGAGGAAAAAAAATCATACAATGAAAATCTCTATGGGAAAAATCGTGCAACAACAAAAAAAATCATTGTACGATTTTTCCCATAGGGATGCATTGCATCGTATAACGAAAATCTTAATTATACAGGGCATGATGGTTTTTTCAAATCCTCTTCGTTGTACAGTTTTTTCATTGTGCGATGCATTCATTACACGGGGTTCTACTATACAAGCACACACATAAAAGAACACCTTCTAAAGAAGAGTTGCAAAAGAAGTTTTTTGGTCAATAAAGATGTGATAGAGGGTAAGAAGAAACATTTGGGAAGCCCATCTACTAGAATTTTACAGGAAACTGACTGAGAAGAAACTCATGTGAGGCTTTGTCCCCACTAATATACTGATGCCTGGAGCATTGTTAAGCTACCACCTTAATTTCAGCTATGCATTGATCATAGGAGTCCTTGGGCAGCAAGCCTACTCTGGCAAGAAAAAGAGGCAACACATTCCATTTATTTTAGTTTATTTCTGAAGCTCATTGGTGCTGACAAGATCAAAGCTGGCTTGAGGAGAAAATCTTTGGGTGTGATTGGATGGCTGAAAAAGTACATGCCTGATCGCACCAAAAAGGGTCACTTTAACAGAAGCTATTGCCTTTAAAAAGACTCTTCTGTCTGCCAGGGAATTACTCCAGCCCAACCCTCGAAAGTAGAAGCCCTACAGTTGGATGACAAAGGTCTATCAGAGTTGGGCTAGAGCACATGGTCCCATGCACCATGTGATAGGCTTGCACCCTATCACACCACAAGCGCTCCAGATTGGGACCTACAGTTGAAACTCGGAAAATTAGAATATTGTGCAAATGTTCATTCATTTCACTTAAAAGGTGAAACAAATATATGAGATAGACTCACGACATGCAAAGTGAGATATGTTATGCCTTAATTTGTTATAATTGTGATGATCATGGCGTACAGCGTACATGAGATTATGTGATGATTATGGGGTACATGAGATTGGGGGTTGGGGTTTTCATAAGCTGTAAGCCATAAGCATCAATATTATAACAAAGTAAGGCTTGACATACCTCGCTTTGCATGTAATGAGTCTCTCATATATTTGTTTCACCTTTTAAGTTGCATTACTGAACTGAATGAACATTTGCATGATATTCTAATTTTCCGAGTTTCACCCGTATTTCTCCATGTGTTCACCTCCTTTGTTTTGTTTGAAACAAATTGCCTTCTAAAAAACCTCTGACCAGTGAGCGCAAAATGATCTACAAGACAAATGTATCTGTTTTTTAACTATGGTGGAGGAAATATTTTCTCTGTGAAATTCCTCATACAATGACACAGTCTACAAGGCATAATGGTTTCTCTTAACACCTTTTAAAATGACAGAAAAAAAGACATCTCATATTAAATGGTCCAGACGTAGTGAGAAAAGCAGATATAATATTTGATGTTACCTATGGGTCATTCAGCATGCTTCCTATTAGCTGACTGTCCATCAGAAAATGACCCTACTCTGCAAGCCTTCCTATACAAGATCCCAGCCTTTCCAGACAAAACAGTTTCTATAAATTATAAGATTAACATCTGGCTCTTTGCTACATTATTCATTGATTTTTAAATTATCATTTTCTCCAGGAAGGGAATGTGTTGTTGCGTTTTGATAGTCAGTGACAAGCAGTAGCTAATGCAGTATCACATGTCTGGAAGAATAAGGGGAAATCAATTAAATTAACTACTTGCTGCTTTTACTTCTGATTTAAAAAAATATCAAATGTGGCCTAATATTTCAGGTGTGAAAATAGAGAACTGAACTGCAAATGGTTATGTTATCTGTGTAATTCAGCTGCTACCTTTCTTTTTTTAAAAAAAATCTCTTGAAGTACTGTAACATTGATTCTCTGTCTGTATGGAAGGATATTTCATAATAGGTGTCTCAGTAAGAGAAAACCACTGGATTCCCACCCCCACCCCCATTGACATTTGGCAAAAAGTAAAATATTAGATGGGAAGCAAGAAACTCGAAAACCTGAAACCTATGTAGCTCCAGTTTCACAGGGATGTTTGAATCTATATTTGGAGGAGTATATAAAAATATAAAGCTAGATCCCTGCCAACCTAGCAGTTCGAAAGCAAGAAATTGCAAGTAGATAAATAGGGACCACTTCGGTGGGAAGGTAACAGTGTTCCGTGCGCTCTGGTGTCTAGTCATGCCTGCCACATGACCACAGAAACGTCTGCAGAAGCAGACAGCGTTGGCTCTTCAGCTTTGAAACAGAGATGAGCACTGAACTCTAGAGTCAGATATGACTGGCTTTCGAGCAAGGGAAATATTTACCTTGCACTAGGATATAAACCAGATACTGTTCATATTGTATAGCATTTTCCAAAGCAGTATCATAATGTTTTGTGTGGCATAAAAATTTCTCATAACCAAAAGAGAGTTTGTGAATTCTAGCTGATGCATCGCCCTAAACCTCTAGCTATTTCAGGCCAAGTCTTTTTGAAGATAGTGTTAGAGTAGGAATAGAGATTGCTCTCTGATGACCTGGGGGTGGCAGACATAGTCCCTGTGTCTCTGGAAGTTGCTTTTTCCTGGTGGAGAAGGATGTTCCTGTCCCCATGTTTGTGTTTAAGGAAGAGAAATTGTGTGTACTGAGCTTCCTCAAGCATTTCAGTTCACAAGGAGCATCCATCCTCTTTGGTACATTGCAACCGCGGCGCCAAAATGGCCGCCGCACTCTTTGCGCCCCCCCCCACCGGACTTGGACATCCGGGTAGTTAGGGTGTGTGGCCAGCACCCTTTAAAAGGGGTGGCCACGAGGCAGCCACGCTGCCATTTTGCAAAGCGACGGAGAGGAGAAGTTTTTCCCCAATCGCTCCGTCGCTCTCCCCTTTAGCCGGGAAGCCTTTTTTGGGCAGCGGTTTCTTCTTCGCTTCTTTCTTCGGCTTCCCAACGATTTGCGGCAATGCCTTCCAAAAAGAAGGCGATGGCGAACGCGGTTCGCACTTCCAGGAGGCGCCAGCCAGGTTGGAGGACCGCGACTGCGCCCCCTCAGCAGGCCCCCTTTCCGGGGGCGCCCACCGGGACCGGCGGGATGGGGTTGATTGCTCCCTGGCCTGAGGCTGGGCAGCCTCAGACCGGGCCTGCGGGGGATGCGGCCCCCGGCCCACAATTAGCAGCCACCGGCCCGGGCCTGGCGCATAGCCAGGCTGGGCCTTCGGGCCTTGGCATGCAGCTTCCAGCGGTGGGCTTTAACCAAGGGGGTTGGCTGGGTTCCCTTCCCTGGCAGGGCATGCCCCCGGCCCCTCCGGGGCCGGTGGTTGGGGCATGGCCATATGCGGGCCCCGGGGTCCAGAGACCTGGCCCGGCGCCAGTGACCGGTAGGCTGGCCGGCCCTTTGCCCCCCATCAGCGTTGGGGGCTATGTAAACGTTGATGCCCTACTGGCCCGCGTAGCGGCCCTCGAGGCATCTTTAGGGGTAGTTAACCCATCCGGGGCACCTTTTGGTTTACAGGTCAACTCAGCGCCTGCCGGTCCTCGGCAGGCGGCCGAAAGGGTTGAGCTGCCTGAGGCAAGTAGGTTGGCGCCAGCCGCGGCCTCGCAGCTCCCCACGCAGCAGATGTCGCCAGCGGGTAGTGGTCAGGCCCCATCTACGAGCTCGGTTGCGGTCGCGAGCTCCGACGCCCGCAGTGGGCCGGAACCCCCGGTGGGGGCGGCCCATGGGGGTGCAACTTGTGAGTATACGGTCCAAGCTAGTGCACCCACACCACAACCCACAACAGGGGGAGGTTTACAGTGGCCGTGGCCTCGCCTGGCTGGGACGGCGGGTCAGCCGCCACCGGCCCTTCAGGGAATGGCTCCAACACTCCAAGGCCCCTCTTGGGGCGGGGTACCCTGTCCTCCAGGGAACTTACTGGGGGTGGCGGGGCTGGTCCAGGCTCCTTTCATGGTGCCCAGCACTGTCAATGTTCCGGTGTCAGCCTTGCCGACAGCAGGTTATTCATTGCCCCTCGGGGATCACCTGGCCCAGGCCACCAAGGAAAAGATCTGGCGGGGGGAGTATGTGGACATTTTCTCCCTCTTGAATAGAGAACCCACCAAAGAGGAGAGGGAGGGGCAGGACGAGAAGGACAAGGAGCAGTCTCGTCGACGTAAGCCGCCACGCACGTGGGCCAACTGGTTACCCACGTACCTTATATACATGGCGGTGTACCTCAGGGCCCGGCTTGACCTGGCAATTCCGATGGTCCAGTATTTGGACAACATATACCGGGCGATGGTTGATTTCCCTGGCCCGTCGTGGTTGGCTTACGACGAGGAATTCCGTATGAGAGTGCCCCTACACCCGGAGATGAGGTGGGATGAGCCCTGCCAGAAGCTGTGGCTTCTGTACATGACCCCCACGCGCCCGGCGCCAGGGGAGAGGTACCATTGTGGACATGCGGTCCAGCGAGCTGCTCCAGCCCAGGCACCCCGGCAGGTGGCGGGGCAGGGGGTTCCAGCCCGCCTGCTGTGTTGGAGCTTCTCGGCCAATGGTGCGTGCAACAGGAAGCAGTGCCGATACAGGCACGAGTGTCCCTCTTGTGCTGGCCCCCATGCCGCCTCCGCGTGTCCTAGGGCAGGCGGACTGCGGGGCAGAGGTAGAGGTGGACAGGGAGCGGGCAGAACTGCCGCGGAGGGAGCTGGTCAAGCAAAAGGCCCCCTCCCCAATTAATGTGGACATGTTGGAGCGTTGGCTCACGATGTACCCGAGGAGGGCAGACACAGCTTACCTGCTTGAGGGTTTCCAGCAGGGGTTTCAGATTCCTTTCACAGGGGCCAGGTCCCCTCAGGATGCACCCAACCTGTTATCACTCAGGGGAAGGGAGGAGGTGGCTGCCATGAGCATTGCTAAGGAAGTTGCTGCTGGCAGGGTCGCTGGCCCTTTCCCTGTCCCACCATTTCCCAATCTCAAGGTTTCCCCGTTGGGGTTAGTGCCCAAGAAGTCACCGGGGGAGTTCCATTTGATACACCACTTGTCTTACCCGGCCGGCCGTTCGGTCAATGATGCTATCCCTGACGACCTTTGTTCGGTCAGGTATACATCTTTTGGCCAGGCCCTGCACATGGTGCGCTCATGTGGCCCGGGTGCACTACTGGCTAAGTGCAACATTAAGTCAGCGTTCTGTCTTCTGCCAGTGCACCCGGGCGACTTTGAGCTGCTGGGTTTCAAGTTCCGGGGTGAATTTTGTTTCGATAAAGCCATGCCTTTTGGCTGCTCCATTTCATCCTCAGCATTTGAGCGCTTTAGCACCTTCCTGCAATGGGCCTTTGTTCGCAGGTCAGGGTCCCGGTCTGTAGCCCACTACCTCGATGATTTCTTATTCGGGGGTGAACGGGGCTGGGACACGTGAACGCGTCTCCTAAATACATTTCAGACGCTAATGAAGGAACTCGGTGTCCCTTTAGCGCCCAAAAAGACCGAGGGCCCTTCAACCAAGCTCACATTTCTGGGGGTGGAGATTGACACGGTCATGCAAGCATCCAGGTTACCTGTTGATAAGGTTTCCCGGATCGTTGCACTCATTTTGGACTTGCTGGCAAAACGCAAGGTGTCCCTTCGGGAGCTCCAGGTGTTACATGGTCACCTCAATTTCGCTTGCAGGGTCGTCGCACCTGGCAGAGCATTTGCTCGACGCTTGTGCGACGCCATGACTGGCTTGGCCAGGCCCCACCACAGGGTCCGACTGAACAAGGGCATGAGGGCTGATATGCTCATCTGGCTTCAGTTCCTGAGGGAATTCAACGGGGTGTCCTTTTGGAGGTCCGACCTTTTGGTTTCCCCTCGTTTTCAGGTTCAGTCGGATGCATCAGGGTCCCTGGGTTATGGGATTTACTTTGAAGGGAAGTGGGCCTATGGCAGATGGCCGCCAGCCTGGTGGGACACGGATCGCTTGCACGATCTCACGTATCTGGAATTTTTTCCCATTCTGGGAGCTTTGATGCTATGGGGCGAGGAGTGGGCCAATTCGGTCGTCCATTTCTGGTGTGACAATGCGGCAGTTGTCCACATTGTCAATTCACAGACGTCAAAATCTCCCAGGGTTATGGAACTGGTTCGCCAGTTTGTGTTGCGCAGCCTACGCCTCAATGTGCTTTTTAGGGCCAGACATGTTCCAGGTATTAATAACGATATTGCTGACGCTTTGTCCCGCCTGCAGATCCCCCGGTTCCGTGCCTTGGCCCCAGACGCAGAGGAATTTCCCTCGCCGCTCCTGGACGAGATATGGATGCTTGGCAAGGAGAGGTGAACCGGGCGATCAGCATGTCGCTCGCCCCCCGCACGCGTAAGGCGTATAACCATGCATTCAGTTCATTCAGGGCCTTTTGTGCCCAATCACGGCTGCCTGAAAGTTGGCCCATCCCAGTGGCTCACGTCCTCCAATTTATGGTTTACTTACATGCCCAGGGCTTAGCCCCCCGCACCATAGCATCCAGGCTGTCAGCGCTGGCATTCATGGCCAAGGTGGGTGGTTTTGCTGACAGCACAAATGATTTTCGCATACGACATGTTTTGGAAGGGTGGGTGCGGGAACGTGGGCGCAGCCTGGACGACCGCCACCCTATTTCTCCAGGGGTACTTACCCACCTTGCACGGGGTTGGCATGACCTGTGTTTCGACAGGTATGAGGCAACCCTGTTTCACGTGGCTACTACGGTGGCCTTTTTTGGGGCGCTCCGCATCAGTGAGCTGGTGCTACTGTCTAAGGCGGATGCGAGTCGTAGGGCACTGGAACTCGAAGATGTCTATGTTTCCAATGATTGGGCTCAGCTGAGGATACGCTCCTCTAAGGTTGATCAGCACGGTGTAGGCAGTGGTGTAAAACTGCTACGATGTTCCATGGCAGACATCTGTCCGGTTGGTGCCCTACAGGAGTTCCTTGCACTACGTGCTACGCACCCTGGCCCATTTTTCTGTCACCAAGATGGGTCTCCCCTTACTAAATTTAAATTTTGGAAGGTGACCGGTAAGGCACTAGCCAGTGTGGGCCTCCCTGGGGCTCGTTACGGCACCCATTCATTTAGGATAGGGGCGGCTTCCACCGCAGCGGCGTTTGGGTACTCTGGGGCTGAAATATGCAACATGGGACGGTGGGGATCACGATGTTTTCAGTTGTATGTTCGCCCTCTTCAACAGTGAGTACCAGTTAAGTCACTGCCCTGTTTCCTTTTTTCCTTGACAGACCCTGGGTGTCGTCTTACACCGGTGACAGTATGGCTGGTGGGCCACAGCTATGTGCACAGGGTAGCGCAGTTTGCTGCGGCGACAGAGTGGGGACCCCGACTGGGACTGGGTGCATCCGCAAGTCTCAGGTGGTACGGTAAGCGCGGGATGTTATGGCGGGAACTGTTGCCATTCCTTTTCTCCATCAGGGATGCTGACCCGCCTGATGTCCTGATTATACACCTCGGGGGTAATGATTTGGGACAGGTCACGGGCCTATCGCTGAAGCATGCGATTTGTGGTGACCTGGCCTACTTGCATTATGTGTGGCCTGCCACAACCCTACTTTGGTCGGACATGATACCGCGGCACGCTTACAGGGGAGGGTTTAACCTCCAGGCCCTTGATCGGGCTCGGCGCTCGGTGAACAGGGCTATTGCCCGGTTCTTTATGGACAAGGGTTGGGGGCGCGTCATACGACACCCCACCATCAGTCTCCAAAATTATGAGCTTTACACAGGGGATGGGGTCCATCTGTCGCCGGGAGGTATGGACCTCTTGTTGGGAGATTGGCGAGCAGGCCTGTTGACCGAGCTGACGGTCTGAGGGGGGGGCGGTGAGCCTTTATTGAAGCCTCCCCGTGTGGCGGGTAGCACTGGTAAGGTAAACATTTATGACCCACAGGTATCCGGCAGGTTCGCAATTGACTGGACAACACTAGACAGGCATAAGTTGGTTAACGTTGTCCGGTCAACGATGAACCAGGCAATGGGGTGATGGCACGAGCTGGGCAGCATGCATCACCCCGTTATTTTACGGATACGCGTCAGAGGGTGGGGTCAGTAGTTAGATTATTGACTATGGTCAACAATTTGTTTGTTGTCAACAAACAAATTGATACAAATGGATACATTGTAACCAATTGCCGTTGGCAATTTTGGGTGGAACCTTACCAGTGTTACTTCGGCCTGCTTGCCTTAAGAATTATAATTGGTTGAATACCAATAGAAATTTATAATTCGGACTAGGGCATGAATCAATAAATGTGGCCCAATGCCGTTATCCACTTTTACCAGTGTCTGAGTCCTTTATTGGGGGGTGCGCCTGCAATGTGTTCATGGTAGAAGAAGAACGCAGGCCAGCTCCAGCAAAGGAATTAGATCTGTCTGACTTGTAAGGAGCAGCTTCAAGGCTTTCTCACTTCTCAGGCTTCTATACCTTCCAAACAAATGCAGGTGGTCTTTGAAACAGAGGACATTGTCACATAGGGTGCTGTCCTGCTCTGTAAAGTAAACTCACAGAAAACCTAGTCTGCGACCTAATTGAAAACTAGACCTTAGAAAGGTTAGCAGTTTGATCATGAGGACAATTCAATGTGCTGTTTATCACCTGTAAAGCATGAATCCAGGCTGCCTGGAGGACTGCATCTCCCTATACATGCATGACCATACTTTAAGATCTTCAGAAGATGCCTTTCCTTCTGTCCAATCTGCTGGGATAATAGCAATCTTGCATGCATCAACACTGGGTATCAGTAGGAGGGGACCTTTACCTTCTGTTTCAATTTTCCTTTGCCACAAACCTGACTGGTAAATTTAATTTCCTCCCTCTGGCATTTGAGACAAGCTCTTCCTGTTTGCTTTCTTGTTTCCATTGTTTTGTTGATAGCCCTCTCTTCTTACCCTGACCTCCAATTAATCTGGAGGCTATTTTTTCCTATTTTTCTTCTTCTAGCTGTAATTACAAATGATAACTGTAAGTAAAGATATCTGTTTTTCATACTTTAAATTCATCTAGAGCATTTTTATCATGCAAAGTGCTAATTTGTGGTGGGAAAAGAAACCAAAGGGTACACAGGGGCTGTGACTGAGCTGATCTCTCCATGCTTTTGTGTGGTTGCTGATGTTTTCTAACTCTTACTCTACTAAGAGGAATAACCAAATTTCCCCAAGGGAATCAACATCATGGGTGGCTTACAGTGTGAACGTCTCTGGAGCAGATGCAGCAGCGGCGTCCCGGCGGCTCTTCCCTCCAGCTGATGGTGGGGGCTAGGGGGTGGTGATGAGGCTTATGCTCTCCCCTGGCAGGGAGCTCAAAAAAAGCCTCCCGTGGCCCAGGAGGCTTGAAAAAAGATGCCAACGGCAACGCTGCTGAGCCGCCATGCCTCCCCACCTCCTCCACTGGTGGGGAGTTCAAAAGGAGCCTCCCGTGGCCCGGGATGCTCGAAAAAGACGCTGCCACATTGCTGTGCCCTCCTGCCACTCTGGGAGATGAGTTGGGGGGAGGGCTCTTGGACTGGCTGCTGTTGGCGTTTGTGTTGTATTTTTGTACTCTTCCTGTATTTATTGATGCTGTTTCATTGTAGTATTGATTCTATTTTTATTATGTATTAGTGTATGGTTTAATATGCTGTTGCTGCCTTGAGTCGGCTTCGGCCCGAGAAAGGCGGGGTATAAATTAAAATTGGATTGGATTGGATTGGAAAGAGTTGTTGACACTGTTTTAGAAATTAGGATTAAGCTGCCAGTTCTTTAACTGCAAGGCAACTCAATTATGAAATGGGAAAAGACAGTCTTATCTGAGACAAACTGTATCTCACTGTCACAAAGGCTTCTGAATGGCTATCTATTAACATGACTAATTAACATTTTAATTTCTAGAAGTTTATCTCCCCCCATTCCTTCTGAATTTTTTTTAATATGAATATTATGCAATTTTGATATTGTATTGTATTGTTTATTTATACCCCGCTTCTCTAGTGTAAAACACTACTCAAAGCGGCTTCCAATAGTAAGCAATATACAATAATAAGCAAAATACAATATACAAAAATAAAATACAATGCAAAACATAAGCAATACACAGCGAAACATAATAAAGATAAATACAGTACTAATGCTGTGGATATACAGTTCACACAGTATAATACAAAACAGTTATATAGTAAAATCAAAAATACTCAGTACATCAGTCTACCACACTAGGGACACCTAGCAGTCTCGATATCCCAAAGTCTCAGCTGCAAGCTATCAATGGGAATAACATCGGTGATGTCTCTTGTGCACCAACTGCAGGAAGGGCATCGGATATGCACGTATTTCCCAAGGCCGACCAGGCCAGAGAACGAGCCAAGGCAGTGTCAGCAGAGGCTGCATTGATGACAGTTCTTGTTGCCCTGCGGACCCCGGCTGAAGTGTCAGGCACACTCCAGCCTGGTCCAAGGCTCTGGCGGTGGCGGGGAAGCGGCTTTTGGGGCCATGGAAACGACCCCAGGTGCCACAGATGACTCTCCCCGCCTTCTCCTCCCTCGACCAAAATGCCAGGTGAACCTCCGCCCAGATCATGACGTGGGCGGCTCTGGCAGCGGCGGGGAAGCGGCTTTTGGGGCCATGGAAATGACCCCAGGTGCCACAGATGACTCATTGATATGCAATGTGTGCCACATTTTGGCACAAAGGGTCACATTTGTATTAGCACAATCAGGGTGTAACAGTCAAGCGAGAGGCTGGAAAACCCTCCCCCCACTTCCTATGTGCTATGCCATAGAAATCATACTCTCTGAATGATTATCTCAAGTTCTTTGTTGTGATATTAATTTGCTTTGTGTCCCAGCATAATATAGCACAATTAAAACAGCATACCTGTTTTATATGTATGAATATTTAATTAGTCTGCCATTTAAGGGATCATTGAGTTTGGTTACATGGCTTATTAGCTTCAATTGCATTATTATGTACTGCTCCAAGTGTTGCTCCCCTCATGACATTGTAATGACATGAAGTGATTCTGGTGATCAGGGGTAGATTAACCATTAAGCAAAATAAGCACATGCTTAGGGCATCAAGGGAAGGGGGCACCACATAAATTTTCCATAGCCAAATTTGCCATGGTCCATGGGCCATTTGGTGAAATACTGCAAATGGTGCAGCTGAACCAAAATCCACAAAAGGGGCCCACATTAAATGAAAAAAATACATAATTAATTAATTAGTTAATTAATTAATTTTATGTCATTAATTATTCTGGGTTTAAAGGTTTTTTTGTGGGGGAAATTCTGCTCAGGGAACACCCAAATGAGGCTCCTTTCATGTCCGCAAGAGCTGGGACAGAGATGGGAACTCAATCTGTCATACATTACCTGGGTCTCAAACTGCCAACTTACCAGCCTTGCAGCTAACAAGGCGAACTTCTTAATCACTGAGCCACTGTGGCCCCATATACCTGTACAATAATAACTAAATCTGGTAGGCCAAAGTGTTCTTGACTGCTGTCGAGTGGCAGTTAATTTCTTCTCTACAGTGCAGTTGCTCTACACCTTTTATTTCAGCCTCAAGCAGCTGGTGGAAAATTCTTAAAGGTTGTGTTGGAAATGAAAGCATCTTAAAATCCCTCTCTGATACCAGATGGGTGGCACACATGCTATGGCAACAGCAGCAATTTTGTAATCTTTCCTTAAAAATTTAGAAGCATTAGAATATATAGTTGAAGACCAATCACCAAAGGGAGATGCTAAAAGAGAAGCAAATAATATTGCAGATAAGATGCAAGAGCTAGAATTCGTGTCTATGTTGAATTTTTGGAATGAGAGTTTGCAGAATTTTCACAGAATAAGCCAAGTTCGACAAAATGAGGATGTGAACTTAAAAACCTCTGCAGATCTGTATCATTAGCTGACCGACTGCATGTCAGATGTAATATCATCCACTTACAATCTCTCTGTACCACAATGCAAATCTCCCATGACCCTATGACACTACTGCCCCTATGACCCATGACCCCATGACATCACCAACCATATTAAAAGACCCTAACTTTCCTGCCGACCATTCGCTTGCTGACCCTTGAGACCACCACTGACCCGCCATGTGGGCAGTGGAAATAAAGACTCTAAAATGCAATTGCTGACTCTGGAGTTATTGGACCGAACCATCAGAATCTCTCAGACAAAATGTTAGCAGAGGATGGATGTCCATAATTAACTCCAAAAAAAATCAAAATGACCAAAAGGAGGACCTAAACAAAAACGGTGGGGGCCAAGGCAAAGGAGGACCCGACACCCCCAAATCAGCGACTGAACAATCCGAACCGGTGGCAGAAGGTAACCCTGACCGGACCATCATGGAGATGGACCCAGATAGCTGGACAGAAGCCGTGACTGGAGGGACACCCACCAAAGGCATCGACCAGAGCAGCATGATCACAGTAGACATGCTGTTTAGGGCTATTGGTCGAGTGGGAGGAGGGACAATTTCCATGGCGGAGCTACTGGCCTTGATGCAAGAAGAAAGCAGATTCCCCATCACCAGCGTGGTAAGCTCAACCCCGGGAACCTCAATGGCGGGAATCCCTAGCACCATGCCGAGTTTGAATCCAGCCAAGATGGCTGATCAATCACAGTCAGCAGCCCTGGATTCAAACTCTAGGATGGGAAACCCAGATGGCCCTAGCAAGGGACAAGGCAACTGCTCAAATGAGAAAACAAGGCCCAAAGACAACCCGATTGCCCCGGCCACGCATAGAACGGACTCAGCCCCATGGCTACAAGGTACACCAAGTTCCCCAATGCCAAACTTGTGGGCGAACTGGGAACCACGGTGGGGGGAAGCGTGAGAGTCAACAAGTTCCCTACTACTGGACCCATGGGTGAATCCGGCCTTCCTCCCCCAGGAGCAGTGGCGATAGAGAAGCCCCCCAAGCTTGCAGCCAGCGTCCAGGGAGGACATAGCCAAAGCTGGGAACAATACGGCCACCTTTCCCGGGGGGTTGGAATTTCTCCCCCCAATAAGGCGCCATGAAGAGCACCACCCCAGGGGCACCCATCATGAGTGCAGCCTCTTCATAGAACCCAAGTACAGCGGGGAAACTGAACGCGGATGCAAAAGAGGTGACCTTGGGGACCCCCACCACAGCCACGACCCCAGAGATGCCCACCGCGACGCACATGCCTATGGGGAGAGACTGCTCACCCACCAGGATACGCACGCCACCGACGGACGAAGCAAGGGGGCCTACCGTGATCCACCACCGACCCAGCCAGAAGGGGATCCGGTGGACGATACTGTAGCTCCAGTCAGGCCCCAATCCCAGGCAGCACGACTCCAGTGAAGTGTTTCTCTGATTATGCAGCGATGGCCACTACAGCACCTCCACGAGCCATCGAACTCCATTGGCGAAGAAGCGGACCCTCCGACGAGGCCCCAACCCAGGCGAGCAGGATTCCAGAAGAAGAGGTCTTCTCTCCATGATGACCAGCACAGACTGAGGTTCATGTAGGCACAGACATTTCTTGAGGGCTCCACCTACTGGACAGAAGGAGAAAAAGAGAAAGAACAACCAACGAGCTCCCCTCTGGTGGGGAGGAGGAAGGACAAGCAACAGCAAATCAATTAATCCCTGGGAGACAGACGGGCTTCTTCTACAGGCAACAAGAAATAGAACAAGAGGACTTTTCAAAATTGACAGACTGTGTTCCTATTCCCTACTGTCAATTTCAACACAGACCAGGACACCAAAATACAAGATAAAGTACCAGCAACAACTCCAGCCAACAGAACATACTGCCAAGCAACTTTCCAGTGCTCTGTATGACTGGCAAGAACCTCATTGCCTAGGCTCAACAATTTCAAGTAATTTTGATGTGAGAGGACGCACAGTTCCTGATCCAAAACCCACCTAAGAAACCATGGACTTTGGAAATGGACAGATTACACCATAGGGTAGTCTGCCTGCTGTTAAGCTCCATTGACCCTGCCATCTATGGCAGTATTCCACATGGGTTAACCGTATCTGAAATCTGGGGGTGGTGTGTGATATGTTTTACTGTACAAACAGGAGCACGACCAGCTTGCTGTTGAGAGAGCTATATGTGTTCAAGCACAGGGAAGGGACCCCAATGAGAGAACACTTAATGAAATTAAACAACATGAGATCTGATCTGATAAGAAGGGGTGAGAACATTACAGAACAATCCTTAGTTAGCATCATTTATAACTCTCTCAACTCAAGCTGGGATTACTTCTTGACCCAATTAGACAATGTGAACAGCAACAATATTACCATCGATTTCATCACTAGGAAGCTCATATCCGAAGACAACCTCAGAAGGGAGAGGGCCCTCATGCACAGGGAAAGTAGACCAACCAAAAGAGTAAATTTCAACGAGCGAACAAGCTCGCCCCCAGGGTGTTACACATGTGGGTCCAGTAGACACCTTAGGAGGGACTGCCCTAGGTCCAACAAAGATAAAAGGGCCACAGACCACTCACGTTCACACAATAAGGCACATTGTGACAATGCACCGGTGCGGAGACATGAGTCACAGGATAGACACACACGCAGACATGGAAGTGACAGGGATAAGGATGACAGGCAATGGAGATTGCCTAGCCCTGGAAGAGAACTCAAGGCGCGGAGAGACAGGAAACCACAAATCAGACTCTGTAAACATGGTCAAGCACAACAATGCGGCCAGACACAACAAAACAGATGATCTCACAACTAACCACAGGCAGCGCTCGTTAATAGACTCCAGGGCCACCACTCACACATCCTGCTACAGGGAAATTTTCAGCCCATTCAAGGAAGACTACTTCAGAATCAAGGTTGCCAACCAAGAATTTACCAATGTAGCCAGAAGAGGCAACATATACATTCCCAGAATAGGGGTAGTCAGATATGTGCTTTATGTCCCCGGGATACCATACAACATGTTGGCCGCTATCAGGCTCTCTAAGGACCCAGGCCTGATGATAGCTTTTGAGGATGGGAAGGTATCCATCAAAAGAAGGGGAGAGAGAATAGGGAGTGTGGAGGTCATTGGGGACCTGCCATACTTCTTGGCCAAGGAAGAGACCAACAGTCAAACCACAATCGAACTGCTTGACGGCAATGATGGTGAAGGAACACAAGGGAGTGACCCAGATACCCCCGATGAACCTGGAGGTGCAGACTCAGAAGGGGTGGAGGACGACGTCCAGGGCATCATGGAAAATTAAGGGGCCACCAATACAAAGCAGAAAACACCCCGCATATCCATGGGAAAGCCCACTCATGATGAATGTGCACACCTACTACACAGAAAACTGGAGCACATAGGTTTCCCAATAGTAAAGAAAATGCTAGATTGCTCAGAAGGTCTAAAGGTCAAGAATTGCGAGAACTACCTGGAATGCTCTGCATGCAAAAGTTCCAAGTCAAAGGTCGACCAACGACCAAAAATGTCCATGAGAAAGTCCAACCACCCATTCCAACTTGTGCACCTTGACCTCATCGGGCCACTGAAGAGCTCCCTGGGTCAGAAGAGGTTCTTCCTGACAATAGTCGATGACTTCAGCAGATACGGATTCATTTATACCATCAAAAACAAAGATGAAACCTTCACCAAAATGCAAGGAATTCTACAAAAGGGTACAGACCCAACACAACACAAACATAAAGCAACTGATGATGGATCGAGGATCAGAATTCCTATCCAATGAATTCGAGGATTAGAGATCAAAAAGGGGATGTTGCACTTCAAGACCGCACCATTCTCCGCAATTCAAAATGGGGTTGCCGAACGAAGGAACGGGGTACTCCAAACCATGATCAGATGTGTGATCAAAGACGCAGTCCTGAGTTTCTCCTATTGGAGAGAAGCACTATTATACTCAAACTATACATTGAATAGATTGTGGTCCAGCGTGATAGGGAAGACATCCTATGAAGCCATGTACAACTGGAAACCAAAACTGTCCTACCTCCATGTTTTGGGGGTATTTGCTGATGTGCACATACCAAAACAGTTGTGAAATGGAGAAAGGATATCAAAGAAACTGAGGTTCCTAGGGTATGAACCAGGGTCAAAGGCCTACTGATTCCTGGACCACAACCTGAAAGTAGTGGTATCCAGGTCAGCCACTTTCCATGAGCACACCAATTGGAGCAGGATACATGTGAATGAAGTATTGACCATGGAGCGTACCCAAGATGAGATCAAGGCATCAGCCCCCACTTCAATGCCTGGTGGGCCGGAAGACACAATGCACGAACAGGCAGAGGAACGCCGATCAAACCAAGGCACAGTGGATGCAGAAGACACCAACACACCAAGCTCATCTGAGAGTCCGCCCATAAGGTCAACGAGGTCAACTAAGAACAGAACCCCTAGAATGCTAGAAGATTTTGTGATGGGCATAGACCTGAAATGCCCGCCAGTTACAATGACATGATCAAACTACCTCAAGAAGAGCAAGAAAAATGGAAAGCAGCCATGGTAAAGGAAATGGAAAGCCTCCAGGCCCTGAATGTGTACACCACCACACGGATCCCGGAAAATCAAAAGATGATAGGGACAAAATGGGTATTCAGAATCAAGCAACTAGAAGATAGCCAGAAATTGTACAAGGCCAGACTAGTAGCACAGGGTTTCTCCCAGAGATACCTGGATGACTACGACAACACATTTATTTATTATGTATTATTATTTCAATTTCTATACCACCCACTTGGCCAAGGCCAACTCATACTCCCTGACTGTAAAGGCAGAGAGTGTCAAGGCGGCCTTGGTGATGGCGTCAATCCTGGGAGAGCAGATATACCAATTCAATGTGCAAACTGCTTACCTGCATGTGCAACTAGACAAGGAAATATATGTCGGGGCACCACCTGGACTCGGATGCAAAAATGGGGAAACCTGGTTGCTCAACAAAAATCTATATGGACTCAAACAATCTGGTAAGAGGTGGTACGTATGTTTATCTGAAGCACGTGAGAGATTGGACTTCCACCAAGGACAGCAGGTGCGTATTTCTAAGAAAATCACAAGGAGAGGTGGAGAAGTTATTAGTTTATGTAGATGACCTACTGTACTTTGGAAAGAACAAATCCAGATGTGACGAGTTTGCTCAAGGCCTACGGAAACACTTCTCCCTGAAAAGTCTAGGGGAAATAAACATGTATCTGGGGGTGCAAATCTCCAGGATACAAAAAGGTTTTGCAATCTCTCAGAAACAAAAGATAGTTGAACTACTTGAAAAATACAACGTCGGGTGCCCACCCCTGTGGGATACCCATGCATACAGACTTTCTGAAGAACACTCATGATGAGGGGGAACCATTTGAAGACAACAATCTCTACAGGTCAACCATTGGATCACTGCTGTACATCGCCAACTGGACCAGGCCGGATATCATGTTAGTGGTGAATCTTCTTTCCAGACACTCGAACGACCCAAAGGTCCACCACTGGACTGCAGTCAAAAGACTACTGAGATACCTCAAAGGCACTGTGGACACAAGGTTGTTACTTACTCCTCAAAGGACTAATGAAATCAAGCTTTCATGCTACACAGATGCAGATTGGGCAGGTGATATAAAAACAAGGAAGAGCATGTCAGGTTACCTGATACTCCTGAACAACAGCCCCATATACTGGTGCACCGGGAAACAGAACCTGGTCTCTACATCCACTGCAGAAGCAGAATATGTTTGTGTGTCCAGTGCTGCAAATGACCTAATCTGGTTCAATGAGTTGATCTCTGCCATCTGGGGGAAGCCCAATCTCCCCATCACCATCCATGAGAACAACAAAGCAGCAATAGATATATCAAAGGCCAAATCTATAGGGAGAAGGTCCAGGCACATAGACAACAAACATTGACACGTGAGGGAACTATGAAGCAAGGGTTTCATAGACCTAGTTCACTGTGACACCAAAGATCAGGTTGCTGACATACTGACCAAACCACTCCCATTAGCCTAACATAATCATTTGTTCAAAAAACTATGCCTGAGTGAGTAAAGGAATGTCAATTGCTATATTCATTATGTGCTCAAACTGTATGATATAAGAAGGGGTTTTGTCAGATGTATTATCATCCATTTACGATCTCTCTGTACCACAATGCAATGCTCCCATGACCCTATGACACTACTGCCCCTATGACCCATGACCATATGACATCATTAACCTTATTAAAGGACCCTAACCTTCCTACCAACCATTCGCTTGCTGACCCTTGAGACCACCACTGACCCGCCATGTGGGCAGTGGAAATAAAGACTCTAAAATGCAATTGCTGACTCTGGAGTTATTGGATCGAACCATCAGAATCTCTCTGACACTGCACTTCACGAGATGAATTTGAAAGATATGAAGCAACTACAAAGGAAATGCTATCAGATGTTGATTATAAGGCAGCTACAACTTGAAAACGTATCAGAAAGAAGGTACCCAAATGATGGAGATGCACCAGAAGTATATCTGAATGCCAGAGATAAATTTCATATCACCATCTTTTACAAAATTGTTGACAACTTTATAAATTAATCGTGGAAGACAATATTCAATGTGCCTTTCCAAATGTAGAAATTGGCTTTCGTATATTTTTAACATTAATGGTCACAAATTGCTCAGCTGAGCATTCATTTTCTCAGCTAAAGTACAGTATATTAAAAATCCCATCATCACAATAACTATGGAACAAGGCAGGCTGGATACCTTATCTTTACTAAGTATACCTGTATAAGCAGATGTGTTACATAAGATTAGTTTTGAGGATCTAATCAAAGACTTTGCAATTTTAAAAGTTAGGAGAAAACTTTTCAAATATAAATACAGTGGAACTATACAGAAACAAACATTGTTTTCCATCTTACTGTAAGTTTTGTTTAATTTCGAGAAATGTTTATTTTATGGTTTATTATTGTTTATATTTTGAATTACATATATATGAGGAACCAAACTCTTTTAAGTGCTTAGGGCCTCTAAAGGTCTTAATCTGGCATTGCCGGTGATCTTAGGAAATGTGATGCAGGCTAGTTTGTTGGGATAGAGCCCCACCTCAGGCTCAAGCTGATCTCACCAGCTCACCCCGCCTGTGCTCTTCTCAGACTCCATGTCAATATAAGTGAGGAAAAAAGCAGTGGAAAGAGGGGCATAATAGCAAAAGGGAACATTTCTATTGTAGGGTAAGGTGTATTTGTTTGTCTGCTTGTGTGGAAGCCTACATCTGTGTGTGGGGATAGGTTTGCTTGCCTACCTGGTTGCAAGTACTGAATATGTTGTCCCCTGGTTCTGTGGGCTGCTATGGCTTCTGACAAACCACAACAGACATCAGTTGTGTTGTGTTCTAAAGCATGTGCCTTTAAACAATGTATCTATCCATGTGTATCCAATGTAACCTTTTCCATGTGTAACATTGTAACCTCAGCTGCATCACTATAACCCTAATAGGACGCGAGCTAGTGACCACTAGATGGCAATAGTGAGCGTCCAAGCTCATTGGTCCAAGACTCACCTAAGAGCAACAGCGCGGGAAGATTCCCGCCACCACCTTCACCTGGACAAGAGGGGCGTGACCTGAAATGAGGTCACGCGGGCAGTAGCCAATAGACTGTCAAGGAGCCACATCCAAATGTATAGCCACTGTATATATTGAGCTGTTCGTCCGCCATTGCCACATGTTCCCTCTGACCAGCATGTAATAAAGTTGTGTTAAGCCAGCTCTTCGGCTGTCCTGGTGTCTTTGGTCCCATACACTAAATTGGCGACGAAGGTGGGATGATGGCTGCCCACGGGACCAAGACATACGCCGGTTTCGACATCACGAAACTGCAAGACTGGGAACTTTTCGAAATGGCCTTCCAAGGCGCGCTGGTGGAGTCCGAGGTGACGGACGAGGCAAAGAAGAGAATGCTCGGGCACGACGCCAAGAGGGTATTGATTGACCTCATCGCACCCAAAAAGGCGGCTGAGTTCAAGGCGAAAGAGCTCCTGAAGGTGTTGCGAGACCATTTCCGGCCCTCGGTAGCGATGTTTCCCGCTCAGAGCGCGTTTTGGAGGCGAGTCCAAGCGCCTGGTGAGTCGGTTGCCGCCTTCGTAGCGGCCCTGCGTCTGGCTGCCGGCCCATGCAAGTGGGAGAACTTGGAAGTCACCCTCAGGGACTGCGTGCTATGCGGCCTGAAGGATGCCGAAATCCAGCGCACGCTGATGAATCAGGAGCCGCCCCCCACATTGCAGGAGGTCCTGAAAGCGGCACAGGCCGCAGAAGCCACGAAGGCCGGGGTACAGGAGCTCCAGGACTGGCGTCCGAAGGCCGACAAAACAGAGGGTTCGGTGCACGCAACCCGGCAAATTTCGAAATCGTCCGCCGAAAACAGCGATGACGAGGACGTCCGGAGGGTCCGGAAGGAGGGCCGGCGCTGCGACGGCTGCGGAGCGGCTCACGACCGCGCCAGGTGTCCTTTCAGAAAAGCCGAGTGCCACAACTGTGGACGACGCGGGCACATCGCCAAAGTATGCAGACAACGGCGCAAGGACCGGGGAAGCTCGCCCGGCCGCGCGGCGAGGCCAGACCGCTCGATGAGAATCAAGGATGGCGCCCAGCCCACGAGGAAGCAGGACGGCGTGGGCCGCATCTCCGATGACAGTGACGACGACGCTCCAGTTTTCAGCATGTCCTTGGGACACCCCCGCTACTTTGTTGAGGTACTGGTGCAAGGGGCCCCTGTTAGGATGGAGATTGACTCTGGCTCCTCATATTCCATCATTTCCCAGAGGGAGTTTTTGAGAATTGCCCCCCACGTACGGCCCAAGCTCAAAGCGTTGAGGTCCACGCTTCGGGACGTACAAGGGAACAGTATCCCGGTGTTGGGGGTTGGGAAATTCCAGGTCCAGTATAAGCGGCACGCCGCAGAACTCCCCCTAGTCGTTCTTAAGGGGGGAAATTGCAGCCTCCTCGGGACTCAATGGTTTCAGCCCCTGGGTTTATTCATTGGGGGGGTGCACGCCGTTGGGACTGATCCAATACAGAGGGTGTGCGACGCGCACCCTGAAGTCTTCAAAAAGGGACTTGGGAAATTCAATGGACCCCCAGTAACTTTCGACCTGGACCCGGAGGTCCGCCCAATAAGACTCAAACCGCGCAGAGTGCCTTTTGCACTAAAGGACAAAATAGAGGCGGAACTGGACAAATTAGTGGGCCAGGGGATTCTTGTTCCTGTTGATTCTGCGGAGTGGGAAACTCCAATTGTCATGGCACTGAAGGCCAATGGGGAGGTTCGCATTTGCGCCGATTATAAGTGCACCATTAATAAGGCAATCCGCCCTAATGCGTATCCGGTGCCGGTGGTCAGCCATTTGCTAGCCAGGTTACATGGGGGAAAGTGTTTCGCTAAGCTCGACCTGGCTCAGGCCTATCAGCAACTCATGGTAACCCCTGCCGCAGCTGCTGCACAGACCATAGTCACGCATAAGGGGGCGTTCCAGGTGACGCGCCTCCAATTCGGCGTGAACTCGGCGCCTGGAATCTTCCAGTCGCTCGTGGAACGCCTCCTCAAAGGGCTGGACGGCATTTTGCCATATTTTGATGATGTTTTGATAACGGGGGGGAGTGAGGCTGAGTTGGCTGAAAGGCTAAACAAGGTCTTGGAGGCATTCGAACATGCGGGGTTGAGGTTGCGAAAAGACAAATGCGTTTTCTTCGCGAAGGAGGTTGAGTTCTTAGGGTTCCAAGTAACACCCGAGGGGATAAAACCGTCCAAATCCAAGGTGGCTGCCATCAAGAAAGCCCCTCGCCCCACCTCCAAGCCCGAGTTGCAGTCGTTCCTAGGGCTCTTAAATTTCTACCACTCCTTCCTTCTGCGGAAGGCTGCGGTGGCTGAGCCGCTTCACAAGTTGCTCAAGAAAGATGCGGCATGGAAGTGGGGCGATGACCAGGAGAGGGCATTTACGGAATTGAAACAACTCTTGGCGTCTGACGCCATTCTGACCCATTTCGACCCCAAATGGCCGGTGGTACTGATCTGTGATGCATCCCCTGTGGGGGTGGGGGCAGTGTTATGCCACGTGTTGGAAAACGGGAGGGAGGCCCCAATAGCGTTTTACTCCAGGTCCCTGTCCCAAGCGGAGAGGAATTACGCCCAGACAGACAGGGAAGCGCTGGCGATAATTGCAGGGACCAAAAATTTCACGATTTTCTTTATGGCCGCCCTTTCACCATCGTGACTGACCACAAGCCCCTGCTAGGCATTTTTACCGCAGATAAGCCCACGCCACAAATCCTGTCCCCGAGGATGCTCAGATGGGCCATTTTTCTCAACGCCTACCAGCACGCGTTGGTGTACCGGCCCGGGAAAGACATTAGCCATGCGGACGCTCTGTCGAGGTCCCCCCTCCCCCAGGAGCACAACCACGTGGGCGGGGAGGGTCCCATACACTAAAAGTTGCTACCAAGAAGGCAGTTGCAAAATTAAAGGCATAGTCCATTCAAAAGGTTAGTAGGTTTTAGATTCTGGACAGATGAGCTACGATGCAGGTTTTCTTGGACCTGGTGTGTCACAGTTCATCCCTCAGTTCTGAGTACTGCTCTGGTACTTTGCTTTGCTGGCATTGGTTCTACTTTGAGAGGCTGGTTTTGGGGCCACAAATTTTCCAGATAGGACAGTTGTAGCTTGAGTCCAGTGCTAATAAGTCATTGAGCCATTAATAAACAATCTGACAGTCTCTGTGTCTGAACACTGTGTACTTCAGTCAATGCTGAGAGATGTTACTACTTCTTTAAAGTGGGGGAACCCAATTCTTGTGGTACCTGAACCACTTGACCAAGTCCCATCTGCCAGGGAGGCACATCTCACTGGGACCAGGAGGAGAGCCTTCTCGGTATCTGCTCCGGCCCTATGGAACCTCCTGCCACTTGAACTGTGCCTCCAGGCAGAGTTGCTCCCCTTCAGGAAGGCCTTAAAATGTGGCTATGCCAGCAGGTGTGGGGTACATCTGGTACCACAATCCAGCCCTGCTGGCTTATTTTTTAAGGGGATTGGGGTGATTTTATGGACATTTTTAGATAGTTTTATAGTATTTAGTTTTAATTAGTATTGGGTATAGGTTTTAACTGATGTTGTGAGCCGCCTTGGGTCACTTAGGTGAAAAAGGTGGTTATATAAATCCAATAGATAGATAGATAAAATTTATCTACCAAGTAATTTGCCACCAGTGGAAGGAAATACTTTTTTTAAAAATGCATGCTTATTACCTTCCTCTTCCCTTCCTCCTCCTCCTCCTCCTCCTCCTTTTTCTTCTTCTATGTCTAGGCCAGACGTGAAATTGCCAAAATGAAGCCACCTTTTGCTGAGTTCATTCTGTAGTTCCTTTTGCCCGACCTAATATGAGAAAGATTAGCTGATACAAGGGGGCCGTTTCCCAGGGTATGCCTGGTTGTGGTTCAAAAATAACACAATATTTGAGGAGGCTCTTTCACTGAAATAACTGAACAGGCAACAGAAAAAGAAGCCCACAAGAGGGAGAATGGGGCATGAGCTGAAGGGAAGGGGATAAAAGCAACTGGCTGCTGAAGATGACTGTGAGATGACACAGCCAGCCCAAAATGTTTTGATGGCTGAGGCATAGCACCAAATGGCACTACCAGCTCCATTTACAAAAGTCAAGGTGTGTAACAATACTAAAAGTCAAGCAGGTTATTTTGGCACATGAAGCAGAGAATCCGACAAGCCACTCTCCCTGGTACTCAAATTACAACAATAATAAACCAGTTGATTGACAGTCGGAAGTGATTTTATTACATGCCACATGTGCCGCCCAAGGCCTCTCCTTCACCTCGCTTCATGGCTGATCCACTACTGTGAGAAGGTATGAACTGTATGAGGGGAAGACATAGAGTACGCCCAATCCCCAAAGACAGAGTGAGAAAAGAAGAAACTGCTAAGGCTTGTCCTGTTGCTCCTTTAACCAGGCTTGGGTTTTATTTTTCTGTATGGTCTGTATGATTCTGTAACTCTCTCTACAAAGATCCGAGTAGTGAGATGTTACATATTCCGAGTGTTGCTATATGGAGTCGAAGCTAGGACACTGACTAAAGCATCTGAAAAGAAAACTGAAGCTTTTGAAATGTGGATCTACAGACGGCTGCTAAGGATATCACAGGTTGACCATGTAACTAACGTAGAAGTATTGCGCTGGATGGATAAAGAACAAGAACTGTGTAAAACCATTAAGCAAAGAAAGCTCCAATACCTTGGCCATATCTTGAGTAACAACATAAAGTATAGAATCCTCCAACTCGCTCTGCAATGAAAGCTCCCTGGGAGGAGAGGCCCCGGACATAGATGGACTTTGTATCTTAAAAAGCTTGAGAGACTGGTGTGGCATGTACTCAGAAGAACTGACCCAAGAAGCTAAGAACAAGAAGATTTTCACCATGATGATAGGCAATATTTAGAAGGGATACCTTCCAAATATTACATCATATAGAGATAACACCAGTGCCATGGTCAGATCACTATCTGGTCTCTCTTGACTTTCGGGGAGCGATGCGTCACCGTAGGGAGGCTGGACCCACTAAATTGGTCCAACCCCGGTGTCTTATGGACTCTGAGAGATTTCATACGGAGCTGGGACACTTTCCTCCAGACAGGCTGCATGATTCAACTGAGACCTTGGTTGCCCTCTGGGAAAAGGAGGTGGCATCAGTCTTGGATAGAATCGCGCCAGTGCGGCCTCTCCCTTCTCGCAGACCACATTGCTCTCCCTGGTATACTGATGCGTTGAGGGAGTTGAAGCGGGTTAGGAGACACCTTGAGCGCCGTTGGGTGAAGACCCGGTGTGAATGCGACCAAACACGAGTTAGAGCTTCTATTAAAGCCTACCGTGGCGATGAGGGTGGTGAAGCGCCAGTACTTCACCTCCCTCATTGCCTCTGCTGATAATCGTTCAGTGGCCCTGTTCCGGGTTACCAGGTCCCTTCTGGGTAAGGGGGGGCAGGGATCAGCTGACGATTTTGCTGACCATCTTGCAGAGAAAGTTGCTCGCATCCATGTGGGGTTTAATCCTGACGTGGAAATTGATCGCCTGGGGTGGGCTGGAGCGGAGTCTAGCAATGTTATCTGGGATCGGTTTGATCCCGTTGCCCCTGATGAAGTGGACAGGCTCCTTGGAGCTGTGCGTGATACCACTTGCTTACTTGACCACTGCCACGTCCTGGCCGGTTAGAGCTGCCAAGGCAGTTGGGTCAGTGCGATGGTGAATGCCTCTTTGCGGGAGGGGGTGGTTCCAGCAGTTTTCAAACATGCGCTGGTTCGCCCCCTCCTGAAGAAGCCATCGCTTGACCTTACTGTTATTTCTAATTTCAGACCTATCTCCAACCTTCCCTTTGTGGGGAAGGTGTTGGAAAAAGCAGTGGCTCGGCAGGTCCAGAGGGTTCTGGATGATACGGATTATCTGGACCCATTTCAGTCAGGATTCAGGCCCGGTTATGGTACCGAGACGGCATTGGTCGCACTCTTGGATGATCTTTGGTGGGAGCGGGATGGAGGCAACCCCTCTGTCCTGGCTCTTCTTGACCTCTCAGCAGCTTTCGATACCATCGACCACGGTATCCTTCTGGGCTGGCTCCGAGGATTGGGGGCCCAGGGCACGGTGTTGTCTTGGTTTCCCTCATTTCTGGTGGGCCGGACTCAGTCGGTGTCTTTAGAGAGTGGGTTTTCCAGCCCTAGGTTGCTCCCATGTGGGGTGCCTCAGGGCTCGGTACTCTTGCCTCTATTGTTTAATATCTACATGAAACCGCTGGGTGAGATCATTCGTTCCCATGGGGTGAGGTATCATCAGTATGCAGATGATACCCAGCTGTACATCTCAGCTCGTGGGGACCCAAGTGATGCAGTTGAAGTCCTGACCAGGTGTCTGGAGGCTGTTCAGGTCTGGATGGGGGATAGCGGGCTCCAGCTGAATCCTGGCAAGACTGATTGGCTTTGGGTGCGGGGTCCTGTGTTATCCCGGGAGTTACCATCTTTGGTCGTGGCTGGGACATCTTTGCCACAGTCAGATCCGGTGCGCAGTTTGGGGGTCCTGGACTCGCGGCTACTGCTCGAAGAGCAGGTGGCAGCCGTGGCTAGGAGGGCCTTTGCACAGCTTCGTGTCATTTACCAACTGTGCCCAACTCCTTGCTCATGGTCACTCATGCTCTGGTCACCTCCAGATTGGATTATTGTAATGCGCTCTACATGGGGCTGCCCTTGGTAACCATTCGGAGGCTTCAGCTGGTCCAGAATGCAGCTGCCCGGGTCGTGATGGGATGCAGGCGTTATGCTCGCGCCTCACCACTTCTCCGGGAGCTGCACTGGTTGCCGGTGTGCCTCCGGGTGCAATTCAAGGTGCTGGTTTTGACCTTTAAAGCCCTTCATGGCATTGGACCAGGTTACTTAAGAGACTGCGTCACCACAAGGAATTCAGCCCATCCTACTAGGGCAGACAGGAGGGGTTCACTGGTGGTCCCATCAGTGAAAGAAGTACATCTTATTGGGACCCGGAAAAGAGCCTTTTCCGTGTCTGCCCCAGCCCTGTGGAACCTCTTACCACCTGATTTGCGTCTCCAGACGGATCTACTCCCCTTTAGAAAGAGGCTGAAGACATGGCTCTTTCAGCAAGTTTGGGGCACGCTTGACTCTACCAGTCAGGCCCGGTGGCTGATTTAGCCTATGTGAGGGGCTGCCCCCCAGGCTTGGCTATTCTGTTTTAACAGGGCTAGGGTGGGGGTGGGTTGTTTTTTAATGACGATTTGTTTGTGTTTTAATGCTGGTTTTAATTGGGGTGTTAGGTTTGTTTTTAGTTATTGTCATTTAATTGTTTTTATTGTAATTTTTATTATATTGTTAGCCACCCTGAGTGGTGTACTCACCAGGAGGGCGGGATATAAATGTCCAAAAATAAATAAATAAATAAAATAGATACAGCACTTGAAGAAGAATGCGGGCTTCACATAGGAAATAAAAGTGAATCTGTGTTTTCCATTGTCTCTTCCTCCCCCACCTCATTTCTCCCCCTTCTATGCAGTCTATTAATCCAGGAATGGGAACTTCCTTTGCCCTCTCCCAGACAAAAATGGCTTGCCAGATCTTGTTTGCACCATTCAGAAAGCATCCTGTGTGTGACTGACTTCTGCGCAGGCAAAGGAATTGGACATCTTCCCACCCTGCACTGCAGCCTCACTCACTGGATGGAGGAGTTTGCTGTGACATCTAATCTCACATCTGTTTCCATCATCTGTTGACAGGAAGGTTTGCTAGGCAAACAACATTAAGTCATAAGGAAAGCAAATAAGTAATAAGAGAGCTAAAGTTTTCAAGCCCAATAGTAGGAGGAGTTTGCTATGACTGATAAAAGAACCATACCTTTGTGTCTTGTCTACAATGCATTATTATTTAGTAAAGTAATCCCATGCCATCAAGTTGATTCCAGCCTGTGACAATTTGGTTACTACAAAAGAAGCAACTTTGACCAATATTATAAAATAAGCAAGAAAGACTTTTAAGTTAAACATCTTCCTAGATCGGAGTTAAGTGGCAATGGAGGACATTATCTCTATTAAAGTGACAAATATAGTCAGGAAACACAATTTTTAGCATTTTGGGGAGAAGCTGAAATGACCACAATGAAGCAACGTAATACTTATTTTCCACATTCTGTAACTAACATCACTGGGGGACTTCAGGAGGTACAACTTGCTCGTGTGAGCTTTTACTTTCACATTACCTAAGCAGCAGGGGAGTAGGGTCACAGCAGGAGTTCCCCCATACATTTGCTGCTGATGGAGGAAGAGCAGCAAACCTTTCAGATAAAAGGAAATTTTTCTTTTGTATTGTCAAGTAGTTCATTTATGGGATTTTTCTGCCACAATTTCAGATTTCAGAAAACTTATCTTTTTTTACTGCAACCCCAGAGGCCATGTTTGCTAGGGAATTCTTGGCATTGCAGTCTATGGAACTGCACTGCTAAGCTCTGCCGAAGATCTCATCACGGTCACTGGCTGGTGGGGTTAAAAGAAGATTAAACAAAGCCATGGGAAACAAGGCTATCAATGACTATTAATCTCAACAGCTACATGGCTTCTCCAAGGTTGGGGCTGTTTGCTGCATGGGAAACAACAGGGAGAGAAGGCTACTGCTTTCCCCTTTTGCTTGTGCAGACTGGTCAACCACTGTGGGGGGAAAGATGTTAGTTGACAAGGAGCAGCATTTTTCTGGCATCTTTATGATCTTACAACAACGTTTTAGGGCCGGCTAGCTTTAATTTTCCAATAAATTGAAGGGCTGTGTCAGAAAGGCAACGTTTTATTTAAGATCACCTGATGAGCAGGGCAGGGGCAGCCCTCCCATCGGGCAGATTGGGGCAAGCACCTCAGGTAACAGATGTTGAATAACATGAACAAGCAACACATGTTATTCCATTTAAATCCTATGAGGACTTCTTCCCCTCACTAGCAGAAAATACAACAACAAATGACTTGCTGGCTCTAATTTGCATCTCAGGTAGCTGTCTCCCTCTGCCTACCGTAATAGTAGTGCCAGGTCTGATCGATTCTGTTTTCCATTTGCCCTTGGATGAATGCTTGGGGGGTTGACATTAAACCTTAAAGAGCAAAGCTAAGAGATGAAAGCTTCTCATAAAACTACTAGAAGTTGCACTTGTCATTTAATTACCCAATTGCTCAGTATCTTTTCTTTTTCAATAGGCACATTTTTCCCATTTGAGGGGGCTATATACTTCCTTTGTGCAGGTGACCTACCAAGAGCTGTTGCTTCTAAAATTATAGGATATCCCTACCCCTCTCACATTTTCCTCATCCTCTGGTATGTCTTATGACGGTGTCTTCTTTTTAAAAAGTTCCCATTCTTCTTAAACCATATAGAATTCAACATCAAAGTTTATATCCAGCTGTGCTTGTTATTGCTTTCCTGTCCTCAGATCCAAATCTGTCACCAAATACATCTTTGACTTCTTACTTTTTCTTCTTCTTTTCAACATTCTTTTGAAGTGTAAGTGCTTCTGTCTTCCCACCCCCTAACCTGCTTTATCTGGGGCTGAAAGTCTGCTTTCCCTAAAACCTCAAAGTAGACCTCCATTTCTTTTGTTATTCCAGAGAGCTTTGTCACATTAGTCTCAGTGGGATATTTCTGGGGTGCTTCTGAACAGAGCTGGGCAACTCAATAGGCTACCATTGACACTGGTTACCCCCTCAGTCTCTTGTTTTTCAAGGGCTTCTCATGCCTTCTTGGTGGTATTGGGGGGGAGAAAATTTTTAATGTTTTTGGCACTCATAGAAATAATTGTTCAGACTCAGAAGTGACCTCCACTCACTTCCAGTTTTGAACAAAAATATTCCCCTTTGGGTCTAAAAAGATAAGACATTGCATAATTATTCCATGTGTCCTCTAAAGTGTCCAATGAGCTTATTCTTTAAATAAAGTAAGAGTGAGGGGCACAGAAAGTCAAAGATACAGGGGGCACATTGATGAGCCAACTGAAAGATACAGTTTACCTTTTGCATAGTCCTCCTATACAATATATTAAATGCAATTTCACTACATATTCAGAATGTCCATGGTCCTCTGTTTCAACCAGCATGTGCATCAAGCATATTAAAATTAGCATTTTCTTCACAACCTTTCTCTTTGGTGCTTTCTAATCCTGCGTCACCATCACTATGGCTGAAATCCAGTAGTAAGCCCGTTGAATCAGTGGGGATTTGGGGACTCAACTCCTTTGCAAGCCCCATTGATTAATGGGCCTACTCTAGTTGCAACTTACCACTGGATTGTATCCTATCTGTACCAATAAGGTTTTAATATTATGTATTCCATTTACCCTAACCCTAACCCTAACCCTAACCCTAACCCTAACCCTAACCCTAACCCTAACCCTAACCCTAACCCTAACCCTAACCCTAACCCTAACCCTAACCCTAACCCTAACCCTAACCCTAACCCTAACCCTAACCCTAACCCTAACCCTAACCCTAACCCTAACCCTTTTACACAAAACTTTCATTTGGACTCATCATAGAGACAAGTACCATAGAAGCAGTTCTACACAGAGATAGCACTTTAGTAAAACTGGATAACATGTGTCTGTTAGTTCTCATCTCCACCTGTCCTAAGCTATTTGGTAAGAAAAGTGGGATAAAAATTCAATAAATAAATAAATAGAACAAATTATTCCATACTAAAATCTAGACTTAACTAAAACCAGATATTAGCTGTGTTAATTTAGATTTTAAATGGTAGGGATTAGTTCAAATCTATCTTAATTGACCCTAAAGAGGACCTTTGAACATGTGTACAGTTATCCATAATTGCACATGCTCCAAGGCAATGAATAATGAATAATGAAGGAATTGTCCATTAGTTAAAATGGAACAGAAAGACTGTAGTCCTGAAAATTCTTATATTCTCCCAAATTCTCTAATGATAGGGGCAAGTTAAATTTGCATCTTCTGTTACAGTCATTTACCATGTATTTCCTGTTTCTAGATCATAATATTTTATTTTTGCATTTGATGTTTGACATTGATATGTAGCTTGAGTATGGGATACATTATAATATTTGATAGCCAATAAAGTAAGAGTATGTATTTTTGACAGTATTTGATAGATGACAGTGCCTCCGGTATTTAATTGTTCGCTATTGTTAACTGGCAGTTGACATGTAATGCAGTTGACAACTTATGAGATTTCATACTTGAAGCTTATCCAAATTACAAGATGCTGAGAAGCTTTCAGCATTTTAATTTTGAGTGAAAATGTCAGATCTGTAACTTTAATAAATTCGGATTTTTCACACCGTATTGAAAATTTTGCCAGACTCTTATCTTAGTGTTTCTTCAGCTATATATAAATAGCTAGGAGACTGCAGACAGAACTCACTTTTGGGACAAAATTATTGCCTGTATTAAAGATGACACAATGCAGAGCATTTCCAAATCAGATTGTTTCATTAGTAAACATATCTCTGCAATGAACCATCCCCACTAGACTAAGCCTGGGCCGTTTGAACTTTGCCAGAGGATGTTGGACTACAACTCCAATCATCCAGAGCCAGTACAGCCAAACAGAGGAGTGATGAGAGTTGCAATTCAGCACCATTGTGTGTGTGTGTGTGTGTGTGTGTGTGTGTGTGTGTGTGTGTGTGTGTGTGTGTGTGTGTGTGTGTGTGTGTGTGTGTGTGTGTGTGTGTTACCTATAATTTAGAAAACTGATGTTAAAGCTTGGCCTCCAGGTTTGGGGGCTTCCAGAAGTCCAGGCAAGCATGGGAGGTGGTCAGGGAGTCTGGAAGGTGAAGTCTAGGGGGCGAATAGGCCAAGCCTAAATTTGAGAAATGTTGGTTCAGAGAGTATCTCTCTGACTCTACATTAAAGTCCCGCAGCGCACATACAGCTTGATCTATCCTGCCATCTTTATGTGTGGGAATGACAGGATCTATGATTCTTCCTGAAAGGTAGATATAGACATATGTAGAAGTCTCTAGAGAATAAGTTATAGCCGTGAAGACAAGGAAGAAAAGTCTAATATTTTTTTCCCAGAGAAATTGCTGCCATCTTGTGGGAAAAGCCCATTGTTACAAGCAGGTCTTTTCTCCGTTATTTAATCCTGGCCAAATTCACAGTGTGCGGCTGCAAAGATGAGCTGGTCTCCACTGACGTCATTCTTTCTTAGGTCTGTGAGGAGAGGCAGCTTTACAAAAACCCTTCAATGCTATAGAGGGATGACTGAGTAATGCCTTTTGCCTTCTGCTGCTCCCTTAAGATCTTGAAGTGTTTTGCCCGCCAAGCATTTTACAAGTACATTAGGGCCCCTCCTGTAGTATTTGTGCAGCGTGAGGCAGGTTGTGGAAGAGAATGCAAATGCATCTTGCAGCTGGAGTACATTTTACAATTGTTTTACAAATGGATTTAACATGTAAACACCCTGAGAAGAACAAGTGGGTGAGAGACTAGCCCTTATTCCCTGAACGTAGCTGGGAGAAATTATTCTTTCGGATTACAGTTCCCAGAATGACCAACTCCCCTGACCAACTCCCCTGGATATACATGCAAACAAGTTGTTCTGTTTGCCTGACAGCAATTTGGGGTAGATGAGCACAGAGTGTTGGAAATATAAGAATTGCTCAGCAGGATCTAGCTTCTGAGGCACTATTCTTTAAAAGGGAACAGTTAAAGTAAACAGTTCAATGGCCCACCAAATGCATCTAGTTATTATAGCTACATCCCTCCCAAAAATAATAATAATAGAGCTCTTTAATGTCCTTGTGGTTATAAAATAACTAAAATAAATGGAGGCCATACATGTAGCTAATAAATTAAATTGTCAAGCCCACAAACAGGACATGAGCGACAGCATCATTCCACTCATGTTCTCTAGCAGGCGGCCTTCTGACACTGGAGGCATTACAAAGCCTTCATCCCTGTAATCCACTGATAGTTTTAACCTCTGTGAAATGTGTCCCCTCCGCCCACCCAACCACCCATGAACCCTGGTTTTATATCATGTTTGTCTTGGACTTTACAGAAAGGGACATGATTTGCCCCAGGGAAGTACTGACTAACAACAGTGGAAGGAGGAGACCATCATCACCATTTCTCATGTATGGTGCTGTATGGTCAGCTTAATCCAAATGACCTACCTAATTTTAAAATATATATACAGGTTTTATTGCTGTAGCTACCTGCAAAACAGTCCCTTTTACTAAACAGTGTTATTATTAAAACAGAAGGCAGATGGTATCCCGATAGAGAAATGCATGCCAAGAAAGCATTTCAGAAAGAAAGAAAATTTCAGAAAGAAAGAAAGAAAACCACGTGGTCCATGTACACAATTTGAAAAGAAGCATGGGCTACTAATACCTTTATTGGACCACTATATTCTCAAACTAGGTAAAAGATTTCAAGTCTTGGCGAATATAAGCTTTCAAACTTGATTAAACAAAAGAGCCTGACACATACATTTAGCTATTATTCTGGGGACTCTTCTGTTCCTTCTGCTCACACACATCCCGCTTTGAGTTTGATGGGGATCAAGGTTGACTCAGCCTTCCAAAATGAGTACCCAGTTTATCGAGGGGCAAAATGCTAACTGCCTTTTGAACTGCCCAGAAGTGCTCTCATTGCTATAGGGTAGTATATAAGAATAATTGCTAATTCTTGTTGCAGATGCCCAGCCTGATGGAAAAGTCTTGCAGGACTTGAAAGCTAGTGCTGGTTTGTGAGCTTTTAGTGGTCTAATAAAAGTATCACTCACCCTTGGTTTTGGATTTTATCTATAATGAATTTCCAACCTAATGGCTGGTGCCTATGTCAGACATTACAATGTTGGCACTTGTTCACACCATGTATTTTTTAGTATGGGCAGAGCTCCCAAATTACATATGCATACTGTTTATTGAAGAAGTGGCATCTTATAAACACTGTGTGTGAATATGAACCAGCCTGCCAGAAGGCCAGCTCCCATTTCCCCCACATTTTCTCTTTTGGTCCAGTACTATGTCACACTTATGTAAATACTTTATATCCTGTACTCAGCACCAAGGTGTGTTTGATTTTAATCAAATCTATTTAAATCTATTCAGTGAGATTAGATTTAAATAATGATTTTCTACATAAAGATTCATAAAGGCTAAAATGTTCCATTTTCATTTACTATTTGCCTCGATCCTCCTTACATTTAGATCATACCTGTCAAGTTTTGGATTTGGAAATAAGGGAAATTTCCCAGCAAATACAGGATACTTGACAGCTATGCTTATCCTTTGCTGCCCTCCAATGGTGGCAATAGGGCATTGCAGTCTAATCAATACAGGATGATGGCAGGGAAGAGGGTAAAATAAGGGGTTTTCCCGGCCAATACGGGATACTTGACAGCTATGATTTAGATTCTTGTGTAGATCCATTCCACTCCCAACAATATTCTATTCATTTTTCTAATCTTAGCACTTAAAAGGAAAGGGGTTGTTTCTGTGTAGATAAAATTGCAAAGGAAAAATTGAATTAAGGTATTTTTCTCAACTCTGAACATTTAATTTTACAACATTTTTGCTGGGAAGAAGCATGTGATCTCTGCAGACACAAATACTGTACACTGCTTAGAGAGCTGTAAAACCAGGCTTCTGTGATAATATCTTCTAAACAGAAAAATTGCCCAATAATCGTACATAAACTTCTGGAAGGGAATGACATTGTAAATGGATTAATGAAATTTATTTAACAAAAAAATATATAGACCTTGCATGAATATACAGCCTCATGCTACATAATTAAAAATGAATCCTTATTTCATGATGAATAACTTTTGCGCTGCAATAGATCTTTAACAGAAAACTATCTTTAGATAGATTTTCCCCCACAAAAGCATTTTATTTTATTTTTTAAAAAAATTAAAATTTAAAAATCTGATTTAAATTTTAAAAAATCTGATATAAATAAAACAAATTGGTTGAAATTTTAAAAACTGATATTTTGGTTGGCTTTTTAGAAAATCATTGATTTTTTTAATCCACCCTGCTCAGTACTGTTCTCCTGTTTATAGAAGGGCTGTCATTCCAATGATTCCTTCCCTGCACCCAACCATTCTCTTCCTCCAGAGGCCAAACAAGCTATGGAGCAGGGGTCCTCAAACTACAGACTGTGGGCCGGATTGTGCCTGTGGTATCAAAAATCCCAGCCCTTGCGGCCACCACCGCTTGTGCCTCAATCCTTGTCCCCTCCACTTGGCTTGGCATGTTCCTGCCAGTGCTCCATAGCAAGGTGGATGTTGTAAGAAGCTGCTGTCGGAAGGGCTGGGTGAGTGAGGCAGGCAGGCATGTGTACAGCAGCTCCTTACAGCATCTGTCCTGCTATGAAGTGCCAGCAGGGACACGCCAAGCCAAGCGGAGGGGACAAGGATTGAGGCAGCAGAGGAGGAGGCAGTGGAGGCGGCAGAGGTGGTGGCGTAGTCTGGCCCCTGAACAGTCTAAGGGACTGTGACCTGGCCCCTGGCTTTAAAGGTTTGAGGACCCCTGCTCTGGGGAACACTCTGAAATAGCATGGGAAAGAGGAAGGGCTAAAGAGGATGGGGTACAGGAGATAAAAAAATCACTGTTGGATGAAACCAACATTTGATGAACCTAGCCAGGCACACACCTTCTCTAAAGGCGTGGTTTCCAATCTATGGATCACCAGATATTGTTGTACCACAATTCCAAGATCTTGTTTGTCACTGGCTATGCTTGTTCTGGTTTCTTGGCGGTGAATTATGCAAACATCTGGCCCAGGGACAGGACTCAATGTTCATTTGCACCAGGAGAGCACAATTTGTGGTCTTCCAAATATTTTTATTCCTTTGCTCAGTACCAGTAATTCTATTTATTTGTCTGTTTTATCTTATTTTCTGTTGGAATAAGAGACAGTCATGATTCACTGTGCTCTCAAAAATAGCTGGTTGAAAAACCACAGACATACTATATTAGAAATTTAATCAGGTAGAAATGTAATCATTTAGAAAGTTGTTCTGCAGAGGAATTGTGGCAAGCATATGCTTTTAGAACAAGCCAATGCACATGACCTCACTGAGAGGTGTTTGAGAAAGCTGAAAAGTTTCTAAGGCATTCATCAACCACCCACCCCAGTAAGGGCTAGGCTCTGCTTAGAACTGTCGATAAAGGTCTTTATCAGTCTGTCTGTCTATCTAAACTATTTGCATTTTGTTTTATTTAATTTCTGTGCTGCCTTTCCCAGAAAACTAGGACTCAGTGTGGCTCATAAGATTTTTAAAAATAGCGACACAGAAATAAAAACAATAAATATAACCTCGTCATAATTAAGCCAATTGCCATCTTAATGCAAAAAAGAAGCTATTTTAAAAAATCATCAATTTTATAAATTCATCCCACTCACCCCATCCTCCACATCTAAAGAACTGGGCAGAGTCTGCCAGGAAAAAAGTTATTTGCCTGCTATCTGAAGGACAACAGAGACGGTGGGTAACATAGCACCTTTTGGAGAGAAGTTTCACAACTTGGAAACAAACACTGAGGAAGCCCTTTCACACTTCAAGGGGTGCAGTATGAAGGCAGCCCAGCTGACTCTGTTTTCAACCTTCCTTTACTGCAAACCTCCCCCCCCCCACCTCCATTTAACTAAAGGCATCTCTGATGTTGGCAGGACTACGAGAAAGGTCTCCACAAAGATGATGAAACTTAGGCAGAGTCATATAATAAAATGTAGTTTTTCAACACAAGGTGAACTTTCTGATTTCAAAGCATTCCTCACCCCACCTCATTCCACCTATACCTCTCTCTCTCTCTCTGAATCCACTTTGGGTTTTAGTCTGAATTTTAAAGGCACCATCCAAGGTATTGAATTTAGTTGCAGCTCAGCACCCTGGATAGCTCCAGTAAAGTTAAGACCAAAATCCAGAGTAGATTCTTCAATACACCAATATTAGAGTCATAGGCCTTCACTAGTACTAGTCACTACCATAATATTTTGTGTATCTAATGAAGTGGGCAGCAATCCACCAGAATGTATGTCATGATATGCTTGTTAGATTTTAAGGTGCTATAAGGGTGGTAAGCAGTATGGGGTGGTGGATTTGGCCATGGTAACTCACTAGGGTGTGTGGGGGTGGAGGAGGTGACACTGGTAAAACTATTGCTTACGTATCTCAACCTACCGAGAGAACTCTATTAAGATTGCCATAATTCGAATGCACTTGACAACACATAACAACATCACCAGGGTTTTGTTCTTTTTATCACACTAGATGAACACAGCCATTCCTCTGGGAATACTTTAAAATGTTTGAAACTGATTTTAAAGCTCTGCATCGTATAAATACAGGCGTCAGTTCACTACCGCCAATAATTATATATTTTCCCCCCACGTAACTGATTACACCATGTAACTGAAAATGAATACTCACCAACTGCAAAAATAACCAAGAATCCAATGAAAATAATGTTTTCTAATGGTGTAGCACCATCTATTGGAAATTCTGACATCATAAGGATACCAAAATGCATTTAAGCCTCATTTCTCAAAAGGATATTTTGGTCTGAAGACAAAAAGGTCAGTTTCTCATGTTACAGAATCAGCCCAGGTTCACAGACTAACCATTGTTTGCAACATGGGTTACGTGAGTCCCATTGCCTAATCAACTCCTATAGCACAGCAGACAAAAGAGCATTGGCAACAATATGAGGGTTTTTTAAAAAAATATACATCTTAATATTGTTTATTTCCATTTTTAAGTCACCTTGAGAAGAGAAGTATGGTATAAAAATTGTAAATAAATAAATAACAACAATTCTACCCTTTTAATTTGTAGAAAAATACTTAGTGAGCAGAAACAAGGGCATAAGCAAGAGCAGAAAAATTTGTTGTTATATGCCTTAAAGTTGGAATTTACTTATAGCAACCCTAATAAGGCTATAATGTAGATGTGTGTGACCTCCTAGAGACAAATGCACAAAATATCTAGCCTGCCAATTCCTTGCAGGCATCAAACTTCAAGGATAAAAAATTATAGACCTGTTATACGTTATGGCAAGGAAAGGCTAAGGTAATACAGAAAACATAAAGCATCAGGGAAATCTCAAAGCAATTGAGGATTTTGATGCTTGCTCAAACGATGGGGAAATGTCCAATCTGTCAACGCCAAATCAAAATCAAGGCTCCCTTCAGCAGCTGTTTGCTTCAAATAAAAAAATAGTGCCAGAGAGTCTATTGGCACCTTAAAGTCTAAGATGTTTTATTTAGCAGAAGGCCTTTCTTCTAGTGCAGCTCACGTTCAGTTCATTGTGCAAAAGTGATTCAGGCTTTTTACAACCACCAGAAGAAAATTAAAGGCAAAAAAATAAATTAATTAATAAGTGTATGTCCTCAGTTTGTTTCTAATTTATGGCTATCCTCTCCATGGTTTCTTAATAATAAAGTACTCAGAAGTGATTGACCATTCCCTTCTTCTGGGGATGCTTGGAACTGTGCAGCTTACTCAAGACCACACAGGCTGGATCTTTTCCTGGGAATCATAGTGAGGTATCAAACTCCTGAGTTTGTGCTCCAATCCACTACTGCTGCTGCTGTGTCTAGGCCAGATGTGAAACTTCCAAAATGAAGGCACCTCCTGGTGAGTTCATTCTGCAGTTCCCTCCGCCTGGCCTAGTGTGAGAAAGATTAGCCAGCAACACAAGGTTGCTGTTACCAGGGTATGCCCCATTTGGTTAAAAAATACCACAATCTTCGATCCATTGAGCTGTCCAGACAGTGAATACATGAAATAAAGGTACATATAGTGGTGGGATTCAGCAGGTTCGCCCCAGTTCACTAGAACCGGTAGCAGAAATTCTGGCTGGCCCCACCCATCCAAGTTTTGAAATAAAGTACTATATTTTCTGGCGTATAAGACTACTTTTTAACCCAGAAAAATCTGTGCCAAAGTCGGGGGTCGTCTTATAGGACAGGTACTTAACTGCAGCTGACAAGTATATTCCAAACTATATTTTAACTGGAAAAGTTGGGGGTCGTCTTATACGCCCAGTCGTCTTATACGCCAGAAAATACGGTAATCCTAATTTGGGTGCAACACAGGGCTTTTCCCCTGGCAACGCCCACCATATCACACCCACAGTGTGATAGTAAAAAAAATTGGAGCCCACCACTGGGTACATATACAAGATATAGTAAAATGCTAGTTACACTTTTTCTCCTGCTATAAATAAATATTTATCTGATCTGATTAAATTATTGTTATTACAACTGTTTTAGCAGCATATATTAACTCTGAAAGGAATAAAAACTCTCCTCTCTATGGCTGATAGAACAATAGTCTTAAATTGACCATTAAAATCTTTCTTGACCTTTACTAGCTGCAAAGGAATTCAGAGGCTCCATTTACTTGAAAACCACTTAAGGCCTGATGGATAAACAATAGCCAATGATGGAGAAAACTTCCCAGGAGATGAAATAAAATGTTGGTACAATTTATTAAAATGAGTTAACCCAAGTGTGGTAGTAGCCTGTTGAGTAACATCAATTAAGCGTCTTGCAATTTCCAAATGAGTACTTATGTGACCCCTTATAATAAAAAGGCCACTAGAATAACAGTTCTAATACCAATTAGAAATGGCTCAACAAATTATCTAGAAGGTGGTTTTGGCCATATTTTAGGATCATAACTATGAGTATACAGTAAAACTGTTGGAAATTATTTTTATCTCGGAAGACTGCTTTCTGGACTAAAATTCCCCCTAAGCCAGGGGTTCTAAACGTTTTTCAGTCACAGGCTGGACTACACCCCCTCAGTCAGCTGAGCAGGCCGGACTGGTGCTGTAAAATGCATCCACGGCTGGAGCGAGGCCGGGGGCCGGATTATTTGGTGCTGTGGACCGAATCTGGCCCATGGGCCATAGGTTGCTAACCCGTGTCCTAAGCAAAAGGCTGCCTCCACATGAACAACTGCCTAGAGCAGGAGTTCTCGACCTTCTAAAGCTGGGGGCTTCCTCAGACAGCTTCAGGGACCGGACAGCCATTTTGCCCTTCCTCCACCACATGGCACTTCCTGGTGTGGTGGAGGTGGTGGTGGGCCACATGAAATGGTGCCGCGGGCCACAGGTTGAGAATTCCTGGCCTAGAGCAGATGTTCCGAAACTACAGCCCATGGACCGGATCCAGCCTTCAATGCCAAATCATCCGACCCATACCACCCTTGCCAGTCCCAGAAGTGAAAGTAAAACATGCCCACGCATGAACAAAATGCTGCCATAAATACACCCATGTTTACGACAGCCGTGGGTGCATTTACGGCAGCATTTTGCGCATGCACAAGTGTGTTTTACTTCTGCTTCCAATGGGAGAAACCACATGGCCAGCCCACACCTCAAAAAGTTTGGGCACCCCTGGCCTAGAGGATACAGACCTCCTAGAACATATGCTGTTCTGATCCAGAATAGTTATATTGAAGCCCCAAATAGGGCAAGTAGGGCAAGTAGGTTGATCCTGTAACGTTCAAAACTAGGCCCTACCAGCTTGGCACCTGATCCATGTACATAACAAAAATGGCATATGCTATTAGATTTCAGACAAGTGGACCAAGCTTTAGAGTATCTAAATGTCACACTAGATACTTACAGGAATTTACTTTTTTCCCCACTTGCTATCAGTAGCTCTGCCTTTTGTTCCCAAACAACATCATTATAGTTTCGGAATAATTACTTTCAGGAAGTCCTTGGCACTATGTGATCTAAGAGTTTTCAACAGTCTATGCAGACCAAACTACATCTATAAAAGAAAAGCACTATGATTGACATAGAATAAGATAGAAATGACCCCAATTTTTTAGCTGAAGAAAAAGAGATGCCACAATTCAGAAGACAGGGACAATATTATTGATGTACAAAATAAACAAGAGGTAATAAGCACTCCTGCTGCATTTCATTATTGACAGCGGTGAATGCCAAGAGACAATCCTATGCTGTGACCCTAAGACATATACCGGACAAATGATGGAGCCCCTAAATTCTTCTTGACAACCTAAAATCTAAGTTCAGGAAAGTCAATTTATGTCAAAAGCATGGCTGGGAAATTGTTGTGTATGTAACTTTAAAAGTGCTTAAAACAGTTTGTAATTATTATTGCGGGATCGGGGTGATCCTCCATTTTGTCTTCTTCATGGTACTAAGTTATCGTGGGACATGCTTTCCCACCATTACTAACGAGACGCATGAAGTCTCCCCAGTCTCTGGACACCCCACAATCACCCCACTTCTCTCCCAACCAATCCTGTTGCTTCCCACATGAATGTATCCATTGTATATTGTATATAAGGCGCAGCTGCGCCATTGCTGTTCATGTTCAGTTTGCTTACAATAAAGTTATGTTTGGCCCCTGTTAGGCTGGCTGCTTCTCTTCAATTTCCGAACATCAAAGAAATGAAATGGGGAGCTGATCAAAAATCTATAAAAGCAGTCGAGTTTTTTACTGAGAGTTTTTGATGTAGGCAGATTGATTGCACTCGGAGGCAGCAGGAGGGCCAAACACTTCTTTATTGCAGCATGGTCAATCTGTAATGAGGTTACACTGGGAGATGCAGCTCCATTTATCATGCATTTGAATTCCCCGCCACAATACCCATTTGTTGACGTCACTGTATTCCTGAACATGATTTCCCATTGTGTTGTATTCCCGACCATAAACACCCTGATTACCTATTGTGTTGTATTCCTGACCATGAACACCTGGAGCATACCTGACAAGTTTTGGATTCGGAAATAAGGGAAATTCCCCGGCAAATACAGGATAATTGACAGAAGGGAAACCTCCCCACAAATACAGGGTACTTGACAGGGGGGTTTTCTAGCAAATACAGGATACTTGACAGGGGGGAAATCTCCTGGCAAATACAGGATACTTGACGGGGGAAATTTCCCGGCAAATACAGGAAAATTGACAGGGGGAAATTTCCCGGCAAATACAGGATACTTGACAGGGGGAAATTTCCCGGCAAATACAGGATACTTGACAGAGGGAAATTTCCCGGCAAATACAGGATACTTGACAGGGGGAAAATTTCCCGGCAAATACAGGATACTTGACAGGGGGAATTTCCTGGCAAATACAGGATACTTGACGGGGGAAATTTCCCAGCAAATACAGGATAATTGACAAGGGGAAATTTCCCGGAAAATACAGGATACTTGACCGGGGAAATTTCCTGGCAAATACAGGATACTTAACGGGGAAAATTTCCCGGCAAATACAGGATACTTGACAGGGGGGAAATTTCCCAGAAAATACAGGATACTTGACAGGGGGACATTTCCCAGCAAATACAGAATACTTGACAAGGGGGTAATTTCCCAGCAAACACAGGATACTTGACAGAGGGGAAATTTCCAGACAAATACAGAATACTTGACGGGGGGAAATTTCCCAGCAAATACAGGATACTTGACAAGGGGGTAATTTCCCGGCAAATACAGGATACTTGACGGGGGGGAATTTCCAGACAAATACAGGATACTTGATAGAAGGAAAATTTCCCGGCAAATGCAAGATACTTGACAGAAGGGAAATTTCCTGGCAAATACAGGATACTTGATGGGGGGAATTTCCCAGCAAATACAGGATACTTGACAGGGGGAAATTTCCCGGCAAATACAGGATACTTGACAGGGGGAATTTCCCAGGAAATACAGGATACTTGACAGGGGGGAAATTTCCAGGAAAATACAGAATACTTGACGTGGGAAAATTTCCCGGCAAATACAGAATACTTGACGGGGGGAAATTACCCGGCAAATACAGGATACTTGACAGAGGGCAAATTTCCCGTCAAATACAGGATACTTGACGGGGGGAAATTACCCGGCAAATAGAGGATACTTGACGGGGGGAAATTTCCCGGCAAATACTGGATACTTGACAGGGGGAAATTTCCCGGCAAATACAGGATACTTGACAGGGGGAAATTTCCCGGCAAATACAAGATACTTGACAGGGGGAATTTCCCAGCAAATACAGGATACTTGACAGGGGGAAATTTTCTGGCAAATACAGGCTACTTGACGGGGAAAATTTCCCGGCAAATACAGGATACTTGACAGGGGGGAAATTTCCCAGAAAATACAGGATACTTGACGGGGGGACATTTCCCAGTAAATACAGAATACTTGACAAGGGGGTAATTTCCCAGCAAACACAGGATACTTGACAGAGGGGAAATTTCCAGACAAATACAGGATACTTGACGGAGGGAAATTTCCCAGCAAATACAGGATACTTGACAAGGGGGTAATTTCCCGGCAAATACAGGATACTTGACGGGGGGAATTTCCAGACAAATACAGGATACTTGATAGAAGGAAAATTTCCCGGCAAATGCAAGATACTTGACAGAAGGGAAATTTCCCGGCAAATGCAAGATACTTGACAGGGGGAAAATTTCTCGGCAAATACAGGATACTTGACAGGGGGAAATTTCCCGGCAAATACAGGATACTTGACAGGGGAAAAATTTCCCGGCAAATACAGGATACTTGACAGGGGGAATTTCCTGGCAAATACAGGATACTTGACGGGGGGAAATTTCCGGGCAAATACAGGATACTTGACAGGGGGAAATTTCCCAACAAATACAGGATACTTGACAGGGGGGAAATTTCCCAGAAAATACAGGATACTTGACGGGGGGAAATTTCCCAGCAAATACAGGATACTTGACAGGGGAGAAAATTTCCCGGCAAATACAGGATACTTGACAGGGGGGAAATTTGCTGGCAAATACAGGCAATTTGACGTGGGGAAATTTCCCAGCAAATACAGAATACTTGACAAGGGGGTAATTTCCCGCCAAATACAGGATACTTGACAGAGGGGAAATTTCCAGACAAATACAGGATACTTGATGGGGGGAAATTTCCGGCAAATACAGGATACTTGACAGAGGGGAAATTTCCAGACAAATACAGGATACTTGACAGAAGGGAAATTTCCCGGCAAATGCAAGATACTTGACAGAAGGGAAATTTCCCGGCAAATACAGGATACTTGACAGGGGGGAAATTTGCTGGCAAATACAGGCAATTTGACGTGGGGAAATTTCCCAGCAAATACAGGATAATTGACAAGGGGAAATTTCCCGGAAAATACAGGATACTTGACCGGGGAAATTTCCTGGCAAATACAGGATACTTAACGGGGAAAATTTCCCGGCAAATACAGGATACTTGACAGGGGGGAAATTTCCCAGAAAATACAGGATACTTGACGGGGGAACATTTCCCAGGAAATACAGAATACTTGACAAGGGGGTAATTTCCCAGCAAACACAGGATACTTGACAGAGGGGAAATTTCCAGACAAATACAGGATACTTGACGGGGGGAAATTTCCCAGCAAATACAGGATACTTGACAAGGGGGTAATTTCCCGGCAAATACAGGATACTTGACGGGGGGAGAATTTCCAGACAAATACAGGATACTTGATAGAAGGAAAATTTCCCGGCAAATGCAAGATACTTGACAGAAGGGAAATTTCCCGGCAAATGCAAGATACTTGACAGAAGGGAAATTTCCTGGCAAATACAGGATACTTGATGGGGGGAATTTCCCAGCAAATACAGGATACTTGACGGGGGGAAATTTCCCGGCAAATACAGGATACTTGACAGAGGGGAATTTCCCAGGAAATACAGGATACTTGACAGGGGGGAAATTTCCAGGAAAATACAGAATACTTGACGTGGGAAAATTTCCCGGCAAATACAGAATACTTGACGGGGGGAAATTACCCGGCAAATACAGGATACTTGACAGAGGGCAAATTTCCCGGCAAATACAGGATACTTGATGGGCGAAATTACCCGGCAAATACAGGATACTTGACAGGGGGGAAATTTCCCGGCAAATACAGGATACTTGACGGGGGAAAATTTCCCGGCAAATACAGAATACTTGACAGGGGGAAAATTTCCCGGCAAATACAGGATACTTGACAGGGGGAATTTCCTGGCAAATACAGGATACTTGACGGGGGGAAATTTCCCGGCAAATACAGGATACTTGACAAGGGGAAATTTCCCGGAAAATACAGGATACTTGACCGGGGAAATTTCCCGGCAAATACAGGATACTTGATGGGGGAAAATTTCCCGGCAAATACAGGATACTTGACAGGGGGAAATTTCCTGACAAATACAGGATACTTGACGGGGGGAAATTTCCTGGCAAATACAGGATACTTGACAGGGGGAAATTTCCCAGCAAATACAGGATACTTGACGGGGGTAATTTCCCGGCAAATACAGGATACTTGATGGGGGGAAATTTCCCAGCAAATACAGGATACTTGACAGGGGGGAAATTTCCCGGCAAATACAGGATACTTGACAGAGTGGAAATTTCCTGGCAAATACAGGATACTTGACGGGGGAAATTCCCCGGCAAATACAGGATACCTGATGGGGGGAATTTCCCGGCAAATACAGGATACTTGACAGGGGGGAAATTTCCCGTCAAATACAGGATACTTGATGGGGGGAAATTTCCTGGCAAATACAGGATACTTGACAGAGGGCAAATTTCCCCGCAAATACAGGGTACTTGACGCAGGGAATTTCCCGGCAAATACAGGTTACTTGAGGGGGGAAATTTCCCGGCAAATACAGGATACTTGACGGGGGGAAATTTCCTGGCAAATACAGGATGCTTGACAGGGGGGGATTTCCCGGCAAATACAGGATACTTGACAGGGTGTGAATTATCCAGCAAATACAGGATACTTGACAGGAGGAAATTTCCCGGCAAATACAGGATACCTGACGGGGGAAACTTTCCCGGCAAATACCGCATACTTGACAGTGGGAACTTTCCCAACAAATATAGGATACTTGACAGAGGGGAAAATTCCCAGGAAATACAGGATACTTGACAGAGGGGAAATTTCCCGGCAAATACAGGATACTTGACAGAAGGGAAATTTCCCGGCAAATACAGGATACTTGACAGAACGGAAATTTCCTGGCAAATACAGGATACTTGACAGTTGGACCATTAGGAAAGCTGAGTGCAGAAAAATAGATGCCTTTGAAATGTGGTGTTAGAACTAGGTCAATCCTAGAAGAAATCAACCATGACTGCTCATTAACGGCCAAATAGTAAAGATGACGCTAAAGTACTTTGGACATCAAATGAGAAGAGAGGGTTCACTTGAGAAAGCCTTGATGCTGGGAAAGGTGGAGGACAAAAGAAGGGGATGGCCAAAAATAAGATGGCTAGATGGTATTGTAAATGCAATGGGGACAAAGCTGTGCGGGCCAAAGAACCCTTTCCCCATCTTCTTGGGGAAGTTTTGTTTTGCTTTCTTTCTTGTTTACTCAGTGGTTTAAGTGACTAAGATGCTGACTGGGAGGCAGAAGGTCAGCAGTTCGATTCCCAAGTACTGCAGGACGGAATGAGCTCCCATCTTTGTCCCAGTTCCGGCCATCCTAGCAGTTTGAATGCAAGAATTTGCAAGTAGATAAATAGGGACCACTTTGGTGGGAAGGTAACAGTGTTCCATGCGCTCTGGTGTCTAGTCATACCTGCCACATGACCACGGAAATGTCTGCAGACTCAGACAATGCTGGCTCTTTGGCTTTGAAACAGACATGAGCACTGAACCTTAGAGTCGGATACGACTGGCTTTCGAGCAAGGGAAAGCTTTACCTTTCTCATATTTAATTATTATTTTTCCTGGGAAGCAAAGAAAGTGCAGAATAGTAAACCAGCCCCCTAGGATTACTCTCTCTCTCTCTCTACCCCCACTGATTTGTCCCCCATCTCTCTCTCCCTCACTGATTTGCCCCCCCTCTCTCTCCCCACACACACTGATTTGCCCCCTCTCTCCCCCCCACTGATTTGACCCCCCTCTCTCTCCCCCCACAGATTTACCCCTCTCTCTCCCCCCCAATGGTTTGCCCCCTCTCTCTCCCACTGATTTGTCCCCTCTCTCTTCCCTCCCCACTGATTTGCCCCCTCTCTCTCCCCCCACTGATTTGTCCCTCTCTCCCCCCCCCCCACTGATTTGCCCCTGCATATATGAAATATATCGTGCACCTAGAGTAGACTCAGCAGCAGCAAAAACAAAGATTCCCCATGACCATGTGGCTGGCAGGGAAGGGAAACAGAAACTACAAAAAGTCCCCACCACCTTCTCTCTCTCTCTCTCCCTTTCCACAAGCGAAAAGCCACAAACATCGACCTCTGGTGGCTGGAAAAACATACTGCAGCTCCAGTCAGGATTTTTTAATAAAAAAATAAGGGGAAATAAGGGGAAATTAATAAAACAGGATGGGGGCAGGAAGAGGGGTAAAAATAAGGGGTTTTCCTGGGGAAAACAGGATAGTTGGCAGGTATGACCTGGAGGAAGGGAGTTCCCTGCACTAGCTATTAACTCGGTGATTGGAGCCGCATGCGCTTGGCTCCTTTAGCTGTTATCTCCTTCCGTTGCTGCCTGCTGAATTCCGTGTGGAACTAGCTGCTTGCATACACAATATCCCTCCCCCCTAGGATGGGATGAATTCCCTTGGACATTGTGGGGGCTGGCGGTTTCGCTGTGGCCGGCTCGATGGCTCTGCGACGCTCCCTCGGGAAAACTGAAGGGTCCCATCGAATCCTGGCAGGGGAAAGGATGGGGTATCCCTAGTTTGGGGAGGATGAGGGGACCGTTGAGAGAACTCAAAGCCCCGCTGCTCTCTGGGACGAGTAGAGGAACACTCAGGAAAACTCCCCCCATCCTGAAACAAAAAATCAAACTGGGGGTCCGCTTCCTCGGGCTGAAAGGCTGACTCCAGTGATTCCGTGCAGCCTGTAATGCTCAATCCTGTATCCCACCCTTGGGTTAAGCGGGTGGGGGGCAACCCTAATGTTGCACCTTCTCTATCACTCCTTTCAGTGGGTTCCTCTGGATCAAATCCCCTTGTGGCTCCCGTGACCCTTCTCCTAAGTTGGTCAGCGTGTCTGCGCCACAGTAACCCCGATTCTGTCATGACTTTGTATGAAACAGGTCCGGTTTGCTCTACTACCTCCCCAGGCACCCACGTTGGTCCTGAACTCACATAGTTCCTGCAATAAACCGGGTCACCTCTCCCAAACACCTTTTCCTGCTCTACTGACACATTTGTACCCCTATCCTCCACCCTAGAAGGATCTAGGGAGTTGAGCAACGTTGGGATTCTCCTCCGCATCAGGAGTTCCGAGGGGGATTGCCCCGAGGCTAGTGGGGTGACCCTGTAGCTTATGAGGAATTGGCAGAGCTGAAGCTCCAGGTCCCCCGGACCCATTCTCCTTAACGCCTCCTTTGTGGTGCGGACCATGCGCTCCACTTGGCTGCTTGTGGCCGGGTGGCTCGTATGGAGCAAATGGAGCACCTTGGCTCGCAGGACCTCGGGAATTACTACTCTTTGGCCTCAGAGGAGACATCCTCTCTTGAGCGACAGCTCGAAGTGCTTCCTGAAGAACGGATCGAGTTCTTCAGAAGGAGACATTAAGGGCCAGCCCTTTTAACCCATGCCAATGCTTGGGACAAAACCCTGTCTTTGGCGGTTGCCTTGGCGATATCCGCAGGCACAATTGGGGGCGATTCGAGTGATTCAATGAGCAGCACCTGGTGCTCTTGCTCATCCTCGCACTCAGGCTCTCCCAGCTCTGGTAGGAGACCTGGAAAGTGCATCCGCATGTGCGATGTCTTTCCCTGGGTGATGCACCAGCGTGAGCTGGTGTGCGTATAGGAAGATCGCCCACCTTAGCATTCTAGGGGACAATATCTGTGGGGTGGGCTTGGTCGTTACAAAGATACCTAGGAAGGGCTTGTGATCCGTGACAATGGTGAACTCCCTCCTGTACAGGAAGTAATGGAATTTCTTTGCCCCTGCGATGATCGCGAGGGCCTCCCTGTCTGTCTGGGCATAATTGCGCTCTGCTTTCAAGAGGGATCTCAAATAGAATGCAATTGGTGCCTCCCTCCCATTCTCTAACGCATGGCATAAGACAGCCCTGACCCCCACTGGTGAAGCATCACATACTAACACTAAGGGTTTCTTGGGGTCGAAGTGAGTTAGAATCGCCTTGGAAGAGAGAAGCCTCTTCAACTCACTGAACGCTAGTTCCTGAGCCTCCCCCCACCACCACACTGTGTCCTTTTTCAGTAGGCGGTGCAGCGGCTCTGCCACAGATGCCTTCCGTGGGAGGAAGGAGTGGTAGAAATTCAGGAGCCCCAAGAATGACTGCAGCTCTGCCTTAGTAGCTGGAGTGGGGGCGTCCTGAACGGCCGCAACCCTTTGATTTGGATGGTTTTACCCCATCAGAGGTGATCCGAAACCCCAGGAACTCTACCTCATTTGCGTAAAAAATTCACTTGTCCCTTCTCAGGCATAACCCAGCCCTCTCAAATATGGACAGAACCCGGTCCAACCTTTGTGCTAGCTCTGACTCTCCCCCCAGCAGTTATCAATACATCGTCGAAGTATGGCAAAACCCCGGGGAGTCCCTTAAGTAGGCGTTCCACAAGCACCTGAAAAATACCGGTAGCTGAATTCACCCCGAACTGGAGGCGTGTCACTTTAAAGGCACCCTTGTGCGTCACTATCGTCTGGGCAGCTGGGGCCGCAGGTGTGACTGTTAACTGCTGGTAAGCCTGTGCTAGGTCCAGCTTCGTGAAACACCTCCCCCCATGTAACTTGGCCAGCAAGTGGCTAACTACCAGCACCGGGTAGGCATTGGGGCGGATTGCCTTATTGATAGTACACTTGTAATCAGCACAAATCCTAACTTCCCCGTTAGACTTCATGGCCGTTACAATCGGAGTCTCCCACTCCGCAGAGTCTACTGGTACCAAAATCCCCTGACCCACCAGTTTGTCCAACTCCGCCTCTATTTTGTCCTTTAGTGCAAAAAGCACTCGGCACGGCTTGAGGCGCACGGGGCGGACGGAAGGGTCCATATCAAAGTCCACAGGAGGCCCTTTATACTCCCCAAGTCCTTTCCTGAAGACTGCCGGGTGTGCATTACACACATCTTGGATGGGGTCGCCTTGGACGGCGTTGATTCCAGTCAATGCAATTCCCAGCGGTTCAAACCACTGGGTCCTCAAAAGGCAACTGTACCCCCCTTAAGGACTACTATGGGCAACTTCCTGGTGAAGTTTTTAAACTGTACGGTGAAGTCCCCCACCCCCAGGACTGGGATGTAGCTTCCCTGGACATCCCTCAAGTTCGTTCGGAGGGCTCTAAGTTTGGGGCGGTCCTTAGGGGTATGCACAGAAACTCGGTCTGTGAGATAATGGAGTAGGCAGTCCCTGAGTCCACCTCCATCTTTACCTGGACCCCCTGCAATAGTACTTTAACAAAAAAAGGGTGAGCTGGTCTGACACATGTCTCACCACTGTGTCCTCCACGTGCACCTTCCCCATGCTCTGGTCCTTCGGCGGCTGGTCCGGTCAGGGTCTCGCCGTTGTCTGCACACCTTGGCGATGTGGCCCAAATGCCCGCAGTTGTGGCACTCAGCTTTACTGAAGGGGCACTTCCTCCGGTCGTGTGTGCCCCCGCACCCATCGCAGCATCTGCTTGCTTCGGCAGTGTCTCTCCAGCTCCTCTCGGAAGGTCGTTTCCTCACCTTCTGGACCTCGGGTTCACTTTCACTCTCACTAAGGTCGGATGAGGACGCCGCGGCAGCTGCCGCGGCTCTCAACTCTCGCTCCCTGCAAGGCAAGCATCTGTGGGCCTGCACAAAGGACGACGGATTCTCTGAGGCGCCGGTTCTCGCCCGACATGCCCGCACCCTGTCTTTTACCGCCTCTGCAGCCTGGGCAGCTCTGAGGACCTGCTCAAAGGTGATGTCCTCATCCCGGGCCAACAGTCTCTGCTGGGCCTCCTCGTCCCGCATGCCGAGGAGGAGGCGGTCTCGCAGTGCCTCGCTCAGGTGGGTGCCCCAACAGCAAGGGACTGCCGCCAGTCTCAGCGTGGCAACGTAGTCTGGCACGCTCTCTCTGGCCTGCTGGTCGCACCAGTGGAAGGCCAGCCGTGTCGGGAACATGGACACCTTCGACTGGAAGTGTGCCTGCAGCGCGCGTTCAGGATCTTGCCGAGGGGGACCGACCTTAGGCCCCTCGGCATCAGGAGGTTTCTCGCCAGCTCCAGGGTCAGCAACCCGCACTGAGCCAGGAGGCAGGCTTGTCTCTGAGCCTCGTCTTCGATTCCATCGGCATCCATGGTGTACAGGAACTGCTCCCCGTACAGGTCCCAGGACTCCGGCTTTAAGGTGTCGAACGGTGCGAGGGTTACTCTGTGGGAAGCCATTATCCCATCCTCGTCTCTAATTTGATGTAGGCAGATTGATTGCACTCGGAGGCAGCAGGAGGGCCAAACACGTCTTTAGTGCAGCATGGTCAATCTGTACATGAGGTTACACTGGGAGACGCAGCTCCTTTTATAATGCATTTGAATTCCCCGCTATAATACCCATTGGTTGACGTCACTGTATTCCTGCCCATGATTTCTTTGTGTTGTATTCCCGACCATGAACACCCTGATTACCTATTGTGTTGTATTCCTGACCATGAACACCTGGAGGCAGGAAGTTCCCCACGCTAGCTATTAACTGGGTGATTGGAGCCGCATGGGCTTGGCTCCTTTAGCTGTTATCTCCTTCCATTGCTGCCTGCTGAATTCCGTGTAGAACTAGCTGCTTGCATACACAATAGAGTTTCAGGAGAAAGCAATGGTCAACAGTTTTACTTGCTCTTCAGATGGAACAATCTACCCAGCTTTTCAATGTCTCCAAGAGGGAAAGCTTACTGACAACACCCAGAAGTGTTACAGGTCAACTGTTCTTGGAGTAGCATTTAGAGCCGTGATAGCGAGCTTGGCACTCCAGATATTCTTGGACTTCAATTCCCAGAAGCCCCCATGAATCCGCACAAATGGGTTTACTGCGATTCATCCGGCCCATGCCGCCCTTGTCGCTCCTGGAAGCGGAAGTAAAATGCACCTGTACGTGTGGATTCAGGGGGGCTTGGGCTTCTGGGAATTGAAGTCCAAGAACATCTCGAGTGCCAAGGTTAACTATCACGGATTTAGAGTGCTCTTTCAAGCTCCTGATTTTTTTTTTCTGAGAGTGCAACATTCTAACTCCCCCTCCACAATCCTTTGAGGACCCCCATCAGGGGGGCTCTACTTTTTAAGATCTTTTTTTTAATTTAAAAAAAACTGTGTCCCAAGCACCTCCAGATGTCATTTTAATAGAGGCAACAGCCTTGGAGTGAGATAAAGTGTAAATGTTGTTTGCTGTGGCTTTGATTGGAAATCAAAGGGAAAAGGGAACTAAATATTTCCCCCCTCATTGCCAGTCCAGCACTATAATGGGTTGGCGTGTGTGTGTGTGTGTGTGTGTGTGGGGGGGGGAATAGTTACACTTTCCCTCCTGCTATAAAGAAGGGAAAGTGTAATATTTGCCCCCATGTTGAAGTGGCCTCTCAACTGACCTGAAAATGAATAAACCCAGACTGTCCTGTAAGGGGTAGTAGCATGGACATTTTTATGTGATCTCATTACTAGCGACTAAAGGCCACTACATTTGAAGCAGTGGGCAGTAGTCCATAAAAGCATATGCCAAATAACCTTTGTTTGTCTTTATATTGCCACAGAACTCTTTACTGGATTTGCTGCAACAGAGTAGGGGCAGAAACATACATTACAGATACTGTAGCTTGTAGTTAGGTAAGGGAAATCCTGAAGGGCTGATTATGTCATAGCTTCTCTCACCTCTCAAAATTTGCGGATTATCTTGCTTTGTCTTGGGAGAGGCCTTCATGACTGAAGCACTGAAATATCTTTGAACTCAAGTTTCTCCAGTAAGGAAAATAAAATGTCTGAATGATGGCACTCTATCACTGATATGCTATTAATTCTAATGACATTCTAATGTGTATGATGTCCTTTTCTGCCATTAAAAGGCTACACTGCTGATAATCCCAGAAGAAAAGGTGACATTGTTATCTGACTTGGTGACGAACAAAAGGGAATAAAACAAAAATAAAGTCACTGCATCAAACGGATGATGTTTCCAACAACTTTCAGTTTTGGACCCCTTGCAGAATTCAATATACAGCTGGCATTAGGCTTAGAATCAAAGGAAGATTCCCAAACAAAACTGTTGAAAAACAACTCATCAAGTGGTTGAACTCTGTTTACTGTAGTACAAGTAGAGACACATAGTTTTATCACACTGCATGTGTTAATCAGTTTTCCATCACCAGAATATCATTGCTAGCACCAACAACAGTTCTGTGGGAAATTGATAAATTGTCACTGTCTGTATTTTGTGCCTGTCAGTTCCCTTTGACATAGCTGTTTACAGTTGGAGACACACACCATCGGCATCATGGCTAACACCTGAATGTTTTGCATAGCTGATAAGACAGTAGTAGTCCATGAAAGTTCATCTGTTAGCCTTCACAGTAAGCCTTGAATTTTCCCACGAGGACTGCACTTGAGTGAGGGTTCCATCTTCCAGAATGGCCTGTAGGCAGAAAGAACTTAAGAAAAGGGCCATACAGTGGAACCTCACACAACAATTGCCCCGTATAGCAACGAAATAGCATAACAATTAGGTTGGGGGGGGAGGCATCCTGCGTAATAATTTTTTCATTGAAAAATCGTACAATTTTTCAGTGGGAAAAACCACTTAGCGAAAAAAAATTGTTGTACAATGCAGCCCATAGGGAAAATCACTATACGATGCATGCATTGTATAGCAATTGTTTCATACAACAACGAGCACCGTATAACGGATTTAAATCGTTGTATGAGCACCACTGTATATTACTTTTTCTACTAGTTATAGAATTGCCTGATGATTTATCATGTGCGGCATCTACCTTTCCAATGCATGTGTAGGCTTTAAAAAAGCCTACACATAAAAAAGAGGAAGGAAGGAAGACCCAAGGTGCCTCTCATCTTTTAGAGAAACACCAAAATGCCCTCAGCCAACATCTACAAATGGTATCCTGCAGAGGATGGGGAACCATGAAATATTCCCTGCAGGAAGGGTTTTGTATGTAATGACCACAAGACTTGACATAGCTACCGCTGTACGGATACTGAGCAGAAAAAGTTAGTTCACTAACACAGGATTACTGGACACCTATCAAAAGAGTAGATACACCACTAGCCAGCACAAACCAAAAACTTGTTGTAGGGTACACAGATGAAGACTGGGGAGTTGACAGCACAGACTGTATGTCCACCAGAGGGTTCCTATTGAGTTATGGTGATAGGCCTATCCCACGGGCTACTCAAAAACAAGATATCACAGTGGAAGCATACAATGGCTAGAGAAGCTGCCGAAAGACTTCAGAATGAAGAGATGCAAATTCAGATGATGGAAAACAACCAGAGTTGTATCAAACTGTCACAGAGTAAAAAGATGAATGTGCATATAGAACACAGCGTCATGCAGTACTACCTGACACATTAGCTTACTGAGAAAGGGACCATCCACGTGATCTACTGTCCCATTGTAGAGAGATGACAGCAGATTCTGACAAGGCCTCTACCAAAAGATTACTCTGAAAACCTGTGAAATAAAATAGGGCTTGAGGGTTATTGCAAGAAAGCTTGGGAAAGGGTGTTGGTACAATGCCAATCTTGCATGAAATATCACCGGATATCAGTGGGAAGGGCCTTATACAGCCCTAATGTGATTGTCCTTTGCCACTAACGTGACTGGTAATTGTTCCTTCCCCACCTCTAGCACTAAGGCAAGCACCAGCCCCCTTTTCCTGTTTATTTTGATTTCTTCCACTGTTTTATTAATAGTTCTTATTTTTCTGATCTCCAACCAAACAAGCATGGAGGTTCCCTCTACATGCTGCAGACCCAATTTTTCTCTTTATTCTTCTGACTGTAACTATACATGGCAACTGTAAGTAAAGATATTTCTACTTTAAATGCTTCTAGAGTCCTTTTATGATACAAAGTCCTAATCTGTAAAGAAGCAAAAGGGGTGAGCAGAGGCTGAGATTGATCTAATCTTCCCATGCTTCTGGGCTATTGTTGTTATTCCTGCCTTATACTCTTCTATCTAAAGGGAATACAGCACTGTAGTGGCTTAGTAGTTAAAATGCTAAGCTTGGAGACTGGAAGGTCGGGTTTAGATACCAGAGTGCTGCACGACGGATCTTGGGGACGTGAAAGGGGCCTCATTCGGGCATCCCCTGAGCAGAGTTTCTCCAGCAAAAATCCTTTCAACCCAGAGTAATTTCTAACACAAGATGAGAGTTTTCTCCAATAGTCAAAAGCCCCCAGACAGCATAGCGTAAGGAAAGAAATGTGAGAAACTCTAGCCTAAAACATCTGGAAACAGGCCTCCTTCGCTGGACCTCCTTTGCTGGACCATGAAGGAGATGAGAGGGCCAGCAGCTGTGTCAAGGCAGGGAGGGGTGGTTACAAAAGACCTTCCAACCACCCCCTTTCCCAAAGGCCTCCTTCGCTGGACCAGGCAGACGGCTTCAAGAATTGCAGCCCAACTCCAGCCATGGAGAACAGACACTGCCTTTCCTCCCAGCCGCTCCGGTGGGAAGGAATTGGTCACAGCCAGGGAAGCCTTGGCGGATTGATGGACTGGCACATTGCCGCCCCCCTCCTTCACCTCTTGTGGGGTTAGGGAGGAGAGAGGGAGGTGGTGCCAGCAGTGAGGGCCCTTACCCCCCCCCTTTTTGAGTAACTGTAGGGGTTGGTGGGGTGGGAAGGGAATGGGATTGGGTTTGGGGAGGGTTGGCCGGCACCCCCCACCTCTGATAAGGGGCTCTTTGAAATGCCCCAAGGAGGGTAGGGGGAGTGTGGGGGTGTTTGGTGTATGGGAACCAAGACACAGGACACAGCCTCGGGCTGGGTTAACTCAGGTTTATTTCATGGTGGACAGAGGGAACATGAGGTAATGGCGGATCAATAGCTCTTTATATACAGTAGTAATACATTTGAACGTGGTTCCACGATAGCCCATTGGCTACTGTCTGCGTGACGTCATTGCTGGTCACGCCCTTCTTGTCCAGGTGTAGGTGGTGGCGGGAAACTTCCCGCGCTGTGGCTCTTTGATGAGTTTGGACCAAGAGAGCTTGGACGCTCGCTGCTGCCAGCTGGTGGTCATTAGCTCGCGTCCTATTACAGGGTTTATAGTGATACAACTGAAGGTTACATTGTTACCCGTAGGCAAGGTTACATTGGTTAAGATACATTGTTATCCCATGTAGGAGGTTACACCATTGAACACAACAGGGTGGGTTCTGGGTCTGGAGGGGAGAGAGGGTGGGAGAAATGGTCTTGTCAGCTGGGTAGGAGGGGTAGCACTCCATCTGAGATGGGTGGGGAGGTTCTCAGGGCAAATTGGGGTTGTGACGGGCATGGGACGATATGGCGGGAACCGAGGGGCAGGCCGCACTCGGGGAACACGGGACCGATGGTTGGTATCTGTCTCTCATTCCAGTCCCCCAGGTACATCTCTGGGTCCTGAGCAGCTGATCCAGGGTGACCCCACCCTTAGGCTGCTGCTGATGAATGCCAGGTCGATCTGCAACAAGCCCCCCCCCCCTAATTCAAGACTCTATTCGGGAGGGGCGGGCCAATCTGGCATGCATCACCGAAACCTGGCTGAGACCAGAGGATGGTGTACCTCTGTCAGAAATGTGTCCAGCCGGCTTCGGTATCTGGCACCAGCCAAGGGATGAGGGAAGGGGCGGTGCCGTCGCCATTGTAGCCAGGGAGTCCTTGGGAGTCACCAGGGCCACTGCTCTACAAGTCCTGGGTTGTGAGGCCCTGCTCCTGCGGATGGGCCCTAAGGGTCAGTTGGAAGTCTTACTTCTGTACCTGCCTCCTTGCAGGGTAAGAGATTCCCTGCCTGAGCTCCTCGAGGCCATCTCAGCGTTGGCGTTGGAGTTCCCTAGGCTGATGGTTCTGGGGGACTTCAATTTGCCTTCACTGGGGACTGGTTCAGAGGTTGTACAGGAGTTCATGGCCTCCATGGCAGCCATGGACCTGACTCAGGTAATTCATGGCCCGACCAGGGGCAGTGGTCACACACCAGACCTAGTTTTTTTGTCGGAGCGGTGGCAGAGTGATCTGAGACTACAGAAATTAGAAACTATACCTGTGCCATGGTCAGATCACTATCTGGTGACTCTGGACTTCCTGGGGGCGGCGGGTCACCGCAGGGAGGCGTGGCCTATTAAATTGGCCCGCCCCCGACGACTGGTGGATTCTGACGAATTCCAGAGGGAACTGGGGGATTTTCCTCTGGATCGGCTACACGATTCATCCGAGGCACTCGTTGACCTGTGGTACAGGATGAATATGGCTGCCTTGGATGAAATCGCACCACTACGGCCTCTCCGAGCCCGTGGGGTTCGATCTTCCCCGTGGTTCACAGAAGAACTGCGGGAGCTTAAACGGGCAAAGAGATGCTGAGAGCGCCGCTGGGTGAAGACCCGGAGTGATTCCGACTGGACACTGGCTAGGGCTGCTATTAAGACCTACCTGGTGGCGATGGGGGTGGTGAAGCAACAATACTTCACCGCCCTCATTGCTTCCGCGGATAATCGCCCAGCCGCTCTGTTCCAGGTTACCAGGTCTCTCCTTGGCCGGGAGGGGCCGGTGCCTGGTTGGCAGGGTTCGGCTGAGGTTTTTGCAGACTATCTGGTGAAGAAAATCGCTCGGATTCGCTCGGGGTTTGATCCTGGCGTGGATGGGGAGGGTCCAGAGGGGATCAGAGCTCAGTCTGGCAGTGTTATCTGGGATCGGTTCGATCCAGTTGTCCCTGAGGAAGTGGACAGGCTTCTTACAGCTGTTCGCACCACCTCCTGCCCTTTGGATCCCTGTCCCACTTGGTTGGTGAAAGCCTCCAAGGGGGTGACGGGAGGCTGGGTCGGGGCTATAATAAATGCTTCATTGCGGGAGGGGGTGTTTCCTGCACCTTTAAAACATGCTCTGGTGCACCCCCTCCTGAAGAAACAATCTCTCGACCCAGCAGTTCCAGCTAATTATAGGCCGGTCTCCAACCTCCCTTTCTTAGGGAAGGTACTGGAGAAGGTGGTGATGCGGCAGTTGCAGGGGGTCCTGGATGAAGCGGATTATCTGGACCCCTATCAATCGGGTTTCAGGCCTGGATATGGTACTGAGACTGCATTGGTCGCACTGGTTGATGACCTCTTGCAGGAGCGGGACGGGGGTCATCCATCTGTCCTGGCTCTTCTGGATCTCTCAGCGGCCTTCTGGAACGGCTCAAAGGTTTGGGGATCCAGGGCACTGTGCTGTCCTGGTTTTCCTCATTTCTGGAGGGTTGTACCCAGTCGGTGTGGTTGGAGAGTAAGAGGTCCAGCGCTAGGCCCCTACAGTATGGGGTGCCTCAGGGCTCGGTGCTCTCTCCTCTCCTATTTAACATCTACATGAAGCCGTTGGGCGAGGTTATCCGTTCCCATGGGGTAAGGTATCATCAGTATGCTGATGATACCCAGTTATATATCTTGGCCCATGGGGACCCCAGTGATGCAGTCAATGTCCTATCCAGATGTCTGGAGGCGGTTGGGGTCTGGATGGGGGACAACGGGCTACAATTGAATCCCTCCAAGACTGAGTGGCTTTGGATGGGGGGTCCCGCGTTATCCAGGGAGCTGCCAACTTTGGTCTTGGATGGGGCTGCTTTGCCCCAGACAGACCCGGTACGCAACTTAGGGGTCCTCCTGGATTTGGGGCTGCTACTAGCAGATCAGGTGGCGGCTGTGGCCAAGAGGGCTTTCTCACAGCTTCGCGTCATCCATCAGTTGCGTTCGCTCCTGGACCGGGACTCCCTGCTCATGGTCACACATGCTCTGGTCACCTCCAGGCTAGATTATTGCAATGCGCTCTACATGGGGCTGCCCTTGTCAACCATTCGGAGGCTGCAGTTGGTCCAGAATGCGGCAGCCCGGGTGGTGATGGCGCACGGGCATTATGCTCGTGCCTCACCATTACTTCGGGAGCTGTACTGGCTACCAGTTTGCCTCCGGGTGCAGTTCAAGGTGCTGGTTTTGACCTTTAAAGCCCTTCATGGTAGTGGGCCAGGATACCTTAGAGACCGCATCGTCCCAAGAGTGTCCGCCCGTCCAACCAGAGCGGATCGGAGGGGCTCCCTGATTGTTCCATCTGCCAGAGGGGCTCGTCTCTCTGGCACACGAAGGAGGGCCTTTTCCGTGTCCGCACCGGCCTTGTGGAACCTCCTGCCTGTAGAGTTGCGGGAGCAGGTGGAGCTGCTACCTTTCAGAAAATACCTAAAAACCTGGTTGGCAGGGCAGGTGTGGGGCCCAGATGGAAGAGTGGCCCCTGCCTGTTGGCTTATAAATTAAGCCCCCGTTTCTTTTAATTGTCTTTTTTTTGATGTGGGTTTATGTGGGTTTTAAGAGGAATGGAGTAGGTGGGTGGGTATGTTGGGTTTTAATTGGTTGTACTGTTTTATGTGTGTTTTAACTTGTTGTGAGCCGCCCAGAGTCGGGTTTACCTGATTGGGCAGCATATAAATTTGAATATAAAAATAAATAAAAAATAAAAATAAAATCTGGAGGTGCATGTGTCTTTGTCTCTGCTATTAACTATTTACATAACATGTCAAATATTTATAATTGTGTACATTGTTAATCTAAAGGAAATCATTTCTAGTTTTAGAATCAGCAGGTGTCCATTAAAATTTAAAATAATAGAACATATAGTTACAGAAGGATATCTTCCACAGAGGATCATAGTGAATGAAAAATCAGAAGAGACCTTTTCAGGAGAGACACATGTCTCTATTTTTATTTTTGAAAGCTTGGAGACATGACAGAGCAGAAAAGTTTATGTAGGTTTTAGAAACACAGCTTATTATGCCATGTAGGAAATGCTTTGCTGGTATTGACCTCAGTGAAGTCAAATTGCTGCTTCTTATAGTAAAATGATTTGAAGCCCCATGAGAGCAGGGAAAAGAAGGGGCATTTCATGCAATCTGCAGCAAGAAAATAATTTTGCAGACAAATAATTCCTTTCTCTTTCTAAGCTTGCTTTCCATAGATGGTTTCCATGTACAGTACCATAATATCCCGGACTTGCTTTTCTGACAGAAAATGCAGGGGGCAGCATTTCTGTGCATATACTACCTGCTGCTTCATGAGCAAAATGTTTTACAGTCATAGCATTCAAGGAGATAAGTGTTACATTTCCTCCTGTGAGATAGTTGTTAAAACAGTTATTGCTGTTGTAAGACCACTGAATTGTGACAATTTTAACAACATCCCACCATGTTCAAATGAAAATGCTAATTAGCAGCATAGCATGAACACCCAAACAGGAGTTGCCTGAGAAAACAGTTCCTTCCAATAGCATACAGCTAGGTAATTATTTTACTCTTCCAGGCTTACATTCCTGCTGCTTTCTTATGAGATTGTCAGCTTTTTGAGCCAAGTTTTATTGCCTCACCTGCTTAGCAGGTTGTAAAATATGAAGGCACATTGGCAACCACCTTTACTATTGAATTCAAGGTAGGAAATATAAAAGCCACTACCTGTATTATTTTTTCAGTCATTTTTACAGCCTAGTGTTTTGCAACCTTTACCCTTAGGGAGTTTTGAGATTCTCACATCACAAATGGGAACATGAAGCCTGAACACATTCTTGAATGGCTGCATTATACTCAAAGGGAGCAAACTCTAACAAACACAGGGGTTGACTACACTGACATCTAAATCATTTTGATTTGGATTTGAAGTGAACCACTTCAAAGCCTCCTTTGGCTTGAAAATTGTTGCTGGTGTTAAATAATCCAGAGCAACTTTAATGCAAATGAACTCACTGTACACTTTCTTCTCTGTCCTTGTTAATGCCCTCTTCCTCGGCTTTCCCCAGTGAAGGGAAATATTTATTTAGTTTTCTTCCCCAAACAGCAGGGATGTGTGTGTTAAATACTGTATATAAAAATGCATAACCCAAATGCAATGCTCCTTGTCTGCTCTAATCAGTCCTGGTTGCTTTTTGCCTTTTTAAAGGTTTTTCTACAGGTGCCTTAATACTAATTTGAAATAAATCATATACAAAGCATTGGGATGGGGTGATGTGTGCATTGTAGAGGGAAACAGCTAAACATAACTGTCCTGTAGAAACAGCCGGTGTGGTCTATGCAAAAAGTAATCCCAGGAAGTTATTGTGAGATGAACACACAAAAAGTTCCCTTGGCACTGCAGTGGCAAGGTGATCTATCACTAGAGTAGATAATGCTACCAGCAGCAACAGGTTAAAATTAACTTTGGGGTTGAAGCAAGTTCACAAGTCAGTGTTCCCACAGCCACAGAGAACACATCCTACTCAAGAGGCTACCCTTCAGTGCCACTCAGCACATGGCCTCATTGCTTTTCTTCAACACAAGCGGTCACAGATGTGTAAAACAAATGTATTCACTTTATGTCCCAAGCAGCAGACAAAAAATTAATTAGAAGAAAAAATCCCAGGCTACTTCCTACTGAGCTTTATGATGTGTAAACAATGGAAAATACTCATCAAACCTTGCCAATTCTGGAGCAATTTCCATAATATTTGGCAGTGTGATTGCCCTCATAGTCCCTTTTAAGCGGAACAACTATGCATAGGATGGCATTGCATAGGCTCAACCTTTTTAAGCCAGGGGCTGGACGGCCATTTTGCCCTTCCTCCACCACATGGCAGTTCCTGGTGTGGTGAAAGCAGTGGAGGGGGGTGGTGGCACCTGAATGGTGCTGCGGGCTGCATCCGGCCCATGGGCCGCAGGTTGGGAATCCCTGGCATAGACATTTACTTGAGAAAGGAGGAAACAATTTAATTCAGCAGAATTTATTTCCAGGTAAGTACAGTATGACATTTGTGAATCCATAAATCCATTAATAAAGGTCAAAGTCTCTCTTGCTTGAAAGCCAGCTGTATCTGACTCTAGGGTACGGTGCTCAACTCCGTTTACAGCCAGAGGCAGTCCTGTCTGTTTCTGCATGTGGCTGTTACCTTCCCACTGAAGTGGTCCTATTTATCTATTCTTCTTGCAATTTCTTGCTTTCTAACTGCTAGGTTGGCAGGACAGAGACAGAAGCTCACTCTGTTATGCAGCACTTGGGTCTTGAACTGCTGTCCTGCCGACCTTTCAGGCTCAGCATCTTAACCCCTAAATCTATGAATAGGAATTCATAAATTATTCAAGCTCTGAAATAAACCTTTGAAGCAGACCAGTTACACAGGAAGTTAGATACAGTATTTCATTTGGCGTTTAAACACGTAGCCTTCGTTTCTTCTCCAGAGTTGTTACACGTCCACTAGGTTACCTGCCTTCAAAATCAATATTCCTATACAACAGGAGTGCCTAAACTATGGCCTGGGGGCCAGATCCGGCCCCTGATGCCAATTCATCCAGCCCGCAAAGCCCTCGTCGCTCCTGGAAGTGGAAGCAAAACGCACCGTACATACACGTTTTACTTCCGCTTCCAGGAGCAACGAGGGCTTCGTGGGCCAGATGAATTGGAATCAGGGGCCAGATCCGGCCCCCAGGCCATAGTGACCTGCTCCTTGAACCACATGACCGGCCCCCGGCCTGAAAAGTTTGGGCACTCCTGCTACACAATCTCCCAACGACTAGATGTTTTGCTGTGTCTCAAGTTTGTACACGTTTAAAAGCGGTGATTACAAGAAAATCCCAAAAGTCCAATACTGCTTAGTTGGTATTTTGGTCTCCGGTGGAGAAAACAATGGCTAGATTTCTGCCTGCAACCTGCAAAACATAAAAGAAGCATCAAAGAAACTGCCCACTCGCCTGGGTGGGCGGCGAATAAATAAAAAAAATAAATTAAATTGATTAATTAAATATTTTTAAAATCCTTTGACAGGGTGAAGACCCGGTTGACTGTCCTCTGCCTTTTGCAGGGTGTTTCCCGCCAAAAAAAACTCGCCCTGCCCCAGAACTAGTCCTAATCAGACTTCTATTCTGATTTTAAAAATTTTAAATAAATAAATAAATAAATAAATATTCTGGCTGGGCAATTGTTGTAAGTATTGGCCCGCAGCCTCCTGGGAGTTGTAGGCATTCACGAAGAGAAGCCGGAGGGACCGCCGGGAAATGTAGTCCGCCCGTGGCGGCGCAGAGAATGCTGGGAATTGTAGTTTGGCCGAGTTAAAACTCATGACGGATGACGTCTCTGAGTACCCGCTACTCTGCCCGTTAACGTTCGGTCAGCAAAAACCCTAAGGAAGAATAGGATCCAATCAGCACTCTGCCTTTCACGGAAGTCCTGCCTTCCCGTCTCCTCGCTCATTGGACCGACGAGCGGACGGAAGTGTCGTAGTCCCAGTGCGGAAGGGAGGGCGCTCTGAGTGTGAGGCTGCAATGGCGGAGTTCGGGAGCTGGAGGTAAGTGGAGGTAAGCCCCCCTTCCTCCTTGGCGTTCTTCCGCCAGAACTTGGGCGCGTCTCCATGGTGACGGGAAGCGGGGCGTCGGTTGGCCCGTATTGGGGGGGGGCGCTTACTCGCGCCTTTCCCCCGCTCGGCCTTAACCGTCCGGCCCTGCCAGGTGGAGAGCCTTTCCTACCTCTCTTCCTTCTTGGTTGCTTCAGCCTCATTCTACCTGCCGGCTTCCTCCCCCCCCCCACCTTCTTCGTGACACGGGTGTGTTAAATACACACATGAACGCGATCCGGGGGGCAAAAGCTTTACAGCAGAGGTGGCCAAACTTTTCGGGCCATGGGCCAGTCACGTGGTTAATGGGAAGCTGTCACTATGACCTGTGGGCCGGATCTGCCCCACCCCCCGACGCCAATTCCTCCGCCTCGCGAAGCCCTCGTTGCTTCCGGGACCAATGAGGGCTTTGTGGGCCGGATGAATTGGTGTCAGGGGCCGGATCCGGCCCACGGGCCGTAGTTTAGGCACCCCTGCTTTAAATGCCTGGCAGATTGACGGCTTGTCTTCCGTGCCGTTTCCTTGGCGCATCGTCCCTGCCTCCTTTTTCTGAGCATTTTTCAGTTGAGGAATAAATAGCTTTGAGATGTTTGCATTGAAATGTGGACCGGATCTCTTACTCACCTTTGCAACACAATTACTGGGAGAGTATGGACTGCAACGTTGGTTTTACACAAAAAACAGGCGTGGTCTAAACAGTTTCCCAGCCCAACCTGAAGTTCTGGCAATATGAATAAGAGATACTGTGTATCTTCCAGAATTTTTGGGCTCCAATTCTCGGAATTCTCAAAAAAAAAATCTTCGCAGAATTGTGGCGTTCTAGATCACAAACCTGCACCTTCAGATATCTCTTTTTTCACTCATGTAAATTGGGGCCTAACAAGAAAGCTGCATCAGTGCTTTCTAGGTGTCACAGTTCTTCAGGAGATGCCCCCAGTAGAGCCTCAAGGGCAGCAGGAGTTTGGCACCGAGGAAGCATTGTGGCAGAAAGTAGTGAAGGCATAAGATGTAGCCTCCGAAGACAAGCTTTCTCTGAGTGCAGGTTTGCGGACCTCACATAACGATGTTGCTTGGTGACTCAAGTAGCGTCGTTATGCAGAAAACGTCGCTATGCAGTTTCCTATGGGAGATCTCCCGCAGAACGTCAAAAAACCATCGTTATTCGAATAACAACGTTTTTTGTCATGCGGGAGATCACGTGGGGGGCGTCGGTTAATCAAAAATGACGCTATTCGAACGCGTCGTTAGTCGGGGGTTCACTGTATCAACGTTTTGCCTGGGGAATAATGGTAGTTGAAGTCCAAATGTTTTATCCATAGAATGGCCTAGCTGAACTGATGTGGATTTGGAGAATAATCAGAATTACTGTTACAGTACTATAACTTTCTGTGAGCCACTAGTTAAATAACCAAGAATATTTGTTTGGGTTCTGATCTGAGAAACCTCGGACAAAGTGTTAATCCTACTTTAAGCAAAGCGAAATTTGCTAGCAGGTGGCTGATTTGGTTCTAGAATATCGTTCTTGCTTTTAAGAATTTCATATAGTTTCTGCTTCTTTAAAAATACATTCACAGATGAACTGTTCTTGGTGGAAGAAAAACGAAGATTTCCCAGCTTTATTTCTGTAGAGATATCATACTCATTCTAATCCTGAAATATATTGAGAAGAAAACAATGAAGAGTGGGGTAGCACAAGTTAATGTAAGTAGTATTTGTAATAATCATAGTAGTGGTTAAAGAAAGGGATGCTTCTGTGGCTCTGAGATTTTGGTTCTTGGGCGGGACATATTTATGTTGTTTTCCTTGGACTGGAGTTTCTCTTCCTTTTTAGAAGTGGTTGGAGTGGAAAGGAATTGAATGATAAAGGGAGAAAGAGAAGCAACCATCCACTAACGTTTCCAGGTTCCTAATACAGAAAGTGTTTATTGATGGAAAGGCTTGTGTGTCCTGAGGACCAGGAACTCTTTCTCTACAAGCAGTGAGTGCTTGTTTGAAAGCCAAAAAACCAGCAGGACAAGGGCAGCTACTCGATTCCCAAATACTGCATGACGTAGTCCCAGCCCCTGCCCACCTAGTAGTTCAAAAACAAGAAATTACAAGTAGATAAATAGGTACCACTTCGGTGGGAAGGTAAACAGCATTCTGTGCACTCTGGTGTTGAGGCATGCCTGCTACGTGTCCATGGAAAATGTTTGCAGATGCAGACAGCGCTGGCTCTTTGTCTATAAACAGAAATAAGCACTGAACCCTAGAGTCGGATCTGACTGGCTTTCAAGCACGGACAACGACCTTTACAGTTACTAGCATTGGAAAGTAAGGGTGGCAGTCTTTGGCCTTGAGATCTTTTTGCCTGCAAAAGAAGCATTTTGTTGAACACCATGGCCGTTTGCCCAAAAGGAGCACATACTCATGTATTCATTTTGTTGAACATACCATGGTGTAGACATTGCCTCCTACATTGCTATGTAGCTCTGGATATAAATTTGTCTCATAGGAAGTAGTAACTTATAAAGGAGTGCAAGATGGGAACAAAAATCCAAGTGTTTTTGCTTATAATAGAGCTTCGTCATCTCTTGTATAACTTTTGTACTTACAGTCAGGTTCCAGCTATGAAAAGAGGAATGCATCCAGTCCTCGCCACAGGCATTCTTCTCCAGAAGACAGGTAAAATGCCTTTTTAAATTGTCATGTAGTGTTGCAGTTGTGCCTTTTTAGTTGATAAGAGATATGTATTTTATAACAATTACTTAATGCTCTCTACATGGGGCTTCCCTTGTTCCCGATGCGGAGGCTTCAATGGGTGCAAAATTCAGCAGCCAGGCTGATTATGGTCAGCCTTGTTTTGGATTTGTTATTTGATTTGGGATGCACACTTAAGCAAGTACTACCCACCTTTTCAGTTTTAAAATTTTTAAATGTTACATATTAAATGAATATTGGCATGAGGGAGGCCTCCAGCATTGTGCCACCCACATGTAAAGATATCATGATATGTGAATTAGTTGTTATTTTTCAAAGAAAGTTACTGACCAAGTTTTGCCTTCATTTTTAATATAGGTATGCAGAGCGTGAAAGATCTTGGTCACCACAAGGCAGAGGCTATTCAGATCACAGCAGAGCTGATCGGGAGCATTCAGGGAGGGGACGTTACGATGACAAATACACAGATTCCAGGTGAATATTGAGAGCAGAAGAAAGTAATGTTCACTGTTTAGCCTTTAACAAGGTTGATTATTTTTAATTTTGTTTCTCTTTAAAAATAAGTATAGTAGAGACTAATGTCTGCTCTTGTTTATCTATTGTGTTTATATTTTCTTTTTTCAGTAATTAAATCCTTCAATTTATGGATTTTTCATACCTTTAGGGGAAGAGAGAGACAAGAAAGAGAGAGGGAATATGATCGAGTAAGGTACAGGAGATCCCCTACACCCGACAGGAAAAATGCATCGGAGAAGTCAGCACTACAGAGCACGGTTCCTCATGATGAGCCACCTCCCAAGAAGAAGAAAGAAGATCTCGATCCAATTCTTACCCGCACTGGGGGTGCGTACATTCCTCCTGCAAAGCTTCGGATGATGCAAGCACAAATCACTGATAAGAACAGGTGTGTAAGATGTAAACACTGTGTTCAGAAACTTGAATTTTTAAAGTATTAAACCCAGATACTTTGTGGAGCTTGGGGTACCTTGAAGCTCTCATCTTAATTGGAAGACATGGAATTGGGATTCCAGGAGAGGGTAGGTTCAAATTGTTGACTGGCAAGGGAGCAATCCTGTAGTTCTAGCATTACTAGTGCTTGGAATTGGAAATTTAAAAAGCAGTTCATTTAACATTGGTACAGTAAAACCCCAACTTATGTACACCTTGAGCTACGTAACATTCAACTTATGTAATGATTATGTGCTAACACCATGTCCCGATTTACGTAAATATTCCGATTTACGTAACGCATTTTCCTATGGGTTTGCTTCGAGTTACATAAAAAATCATTTTTATGAGTTTGCTTCGATTTATGTAAAAATTCATTTCCCTATGGGTTTGCTTCAATTTACGTAAAAAACCGATTTACGTAAAGGCCTATGGAATGGACTTTTTACGTAAGACAGGGTTTTACTGTAATTGGAAGTGGAGAAATGAGTGATTGTTGCTTATGCTAGGAGGCATGGAATCCAGTTTTTACTATCCGTAACTATTTCATTAAACTGTTAGTTTTTTTAATGAACAATGAGAGTTACACAGAATAACATGTTTAATTCTCATTGTTGCTAACTAGAGGTTATTGTTGAATTCTTGAAAACTGCAAGTTCTCTAGTGCTTAAGGTGCCTTCTGTGCCAAGCATTTTGTCAGTGCTTTAGCATGAAGATCTTTCAGTCTGTTGGCTTGAGATGGCATGATTTGTATGTAAAGAATGTCTCAAAATGTGGGATCTAGCGACTATTCATTCAAGTTTTAGTTTGTTTTTCCTGTCCACGTGTAAGATGTTCATTCACTTCCATGGACTTTATTGTCTGGATTGAAAAGGGTGAATAGCAGTGATGTCTTTATTGCAGTTGGAGGATACAAATCCACTGCAATAGTGAAATGCAGCAATTTGCAGCTAGAAAAATCAGCTGGTGAATAAGGGTTAGGAAACTCTTAACCAGAAATATTTTGGGAGCCTCTGAGCACTTGCAGAGGTGTGTGTGCTTGGTTGTTGTTGAATAGTTGCGTCCTGTATCTCCTCACTCACATAGAATCAAGAAGCATAGGCCGCAAATATAATTGCTAGAGTACAAATTTTTCAGGGGGCAGGATTCCCAGTTCAACACTTGCCATCTTCAGTTTCTAACATACAGTTTTAAAGTACATACTACTTTATAGGCACCTTGAGCAAAGGGGGTGGGATATTAACACATAATTTATTATATATTATTGTTTCTGAGTTCTGGTAGTGACAGCCTCAGATTAACTTGTTAAGCTATGTAGTGGTGGGGAGATGATGGAAAGGCACATAATTACTAAGTTATTTTCAAACTCTGGAAAGGGCTAATGGCAGAGAAATCCTAACCTGCTTCCCTATCATGGGTCTCTAAACATTGGTGGACTGTAACCTCTCAGAATCTGGCAGAATTTCTGGCTTCTGGAAGTTGAAATGCTGGGGGAAAATATAATGGGAGACCAAAGCTACCCTTCCAATTCCCGGTGCTGGTAATAATTTTTCACAAACGACAGATTGCAGTTCAGTTTTTTAAAGATGAAATTTATTGACAGTGAGATTGCCTGGTGGAGTTAAGAACTTGGACGTAAAGTAGAAAATTGCAGGTCAGTCAACTTTTATGTATTGCACATAAAGAACATACCTGAAGATCTGCATTTGTATACTGTACTAAGTATTAAGCTGATTAACTGGTAAGATTTCTAATGAGTTTGACTTTTAACTTTTTGTAATATTTTGAAAACAGCTTAGCATATCAAAGGATGAGTTGGGAAGCACTGAAAAAATCCATCAATGGCCTTATCAATAAGGTGAACGTTTCAAATATTGAGAATATTATCCACGAACTCCTTCAAGAAAATATTGTAAGAGGAAGGTAAGCATAAAGATTATACAATGAAATCTGCTCATCTTATAATCATAGAATACGTTTCCAGCCATTAGAAATATTTAATAATATGTTGGATCATAGAATGGCATAATTATAGGTGAAACTCGGAAAATTAGAATATCGTGCAAATGTTCGTTCAGTTCAGTAATGCAACTTAAAAGGTGAAACAAATATATGAGATAGACTCGTTACATGCAAAGCAAGATAATTCAAGCCTTACTTTGTTATAATATTGATGCTTATGGCTTACAGCTTATGAAAACCCCAAACCCCCAATCTCATGTACCCCATAATCATCACATAATTTCATGTACGCTTTACGCCATGATCATCACAATCATAACGAATTAAGGCATGACAACTTTCGCTTTGCATGTAGTGAGTCTTTCTCATATATTTGTTTCACCTTTTAAGTGAAATGAATGGACATTTGCATGATATTCTAATTTTCCGAGTTTCACCTGTAGAATTTGGTGGATCTGCGTGTGAATGTGAACATGGGTAAAATTAATGCAGAGTTGCAACCAGGCCTTCCAAAGCAAAGATACCAAGCAGTTAGTGCAGGGGTTGCCAACCTTTTAAAGTCAGGGGCCAGGTCTTGCTCCCTCAGACAGTTGAGGGGACCAGACTGGTGGTCCTCCCGCTGTTTACGGCTGCCATAAATGCATCCGTTGCTGTCGGAAATTGTTTACAGCCTTAAACGAGCCTGATGCTGATTGTCGCGGCAGCTGGAGCAAGAGTATGAGCCGGTTGGTTTGGTGGCATGGGCCAGATTCAGTCCATGGGCCATAGGTTGCCTACCCCTGAGTTAAGGTATTACCAGTTGCTGTGTATGGATGTGAAAGCTGGATAGTGGAAGAAAGCCAGCAAGCATAACATTTATTTATTTGAAATGTAGGGTGTGAGGAGAGCTTTACAGGTATCATGGGCTACCAGCAAAACAAATCAAATAAAATGCTAGGTTTATTTATTATACTGTATCTTTATACTGCCCCTTAATGAACAGGCATGTTGTGTTACTACAATGACAGACAACAATTAAACATATTCATAATCAACATAACAAAACCGTGACTTTAAAAAGTGACTAATATCCTTTGCTAAATAAAGATACATTAAAATTGACCCCAATCTAATAGCCTAATCACCTAATCCTCAAGTGTTATGGCAAACACAGTAAACAAATACCATGGGGTTTTCAGATTTTTAGCTCAAACACTGTCTTAAGGAGTTTCGTTTTTAACATCTTTCTGAAGGTAAGAAGAGATGGTGCTTGGTGAATTGCCATTGGTAGCTGCTACTACAAATAAGGGCGCCAAAGCAGAAAAGGCCAACTTTCTAGTTGTGAATCTTCTGGCGTCTCTTAGCACTGGGACTTTCAGTAACATTTGTTGTGAGGCGCAGAGTGGGAGGGATAAATTGCTTCAAATAGAGACATTCCATTAGATAACGAAGTCCTAAGCCACTTAGAGCTTTATTGAATTGAGAATAGAAGCTGACAGATGGTATGATTGAATCTACTAACGTCTGGATCTACTGAAGCTTCCATACTATTTTCAAGGGCAGCCCTACATAAAGAACATTACAGTAATCTAGTAAGATTACCAAAGCATATACAGTAATACCCTGGTTAACGTGTGCACTGCACAATGTTAAAACCAGATAATGTCAGGAAATTTGAGTGAAATTTTTGCACCGCACAACGTTAAGCTAACTGCGATGCAAATGTTTTCCTCAAATTTCCTGACATTGAACTCCGGATCACTAACGGGCTTAACGATCCGGGGGGGGGGGGAGGTTCTGAAGAGAGGCTGGGAAAAGGGTCCCCAGCCTCTTCAGAAACATTCCCACCTCTACCCCCCGGCCTGGATCGCTAAGCCCCTCAGCGATCCAGGCGGAGGTTTCTGAAGAGAGACTGGGAAAGTTTCCCCAGCTTCTCTTCAGAAACGCACACCCACCCCTGGATTGTTAAGGGGCTTAGCGAACCAGGCCGGGGGTGTGTGTGGTGGTGTTCTGAAGAGAGGCTGGGAAAAGGGTCCCCTGCCTCTCTTCAGAAACATCCCCCTCACCCGATCACTAAGCCCCTTAGCAACCCAGACGGAGGTTTCTTTAATGTAGAAGGTTAGTGGTTGTACTTGTGTTTGATTTAAAAGCAAAACCAAACTTTTTAACATTTTCTCCAGTGGTTCTGTTGTAGAACCAGGTTTTCACGTTATCCGGAGTATTACTGTACTACTGTTTTTAATGTTACAGCATAATCGAAATAGATCAAATCTGACGAAGTGGACTTGATCCACGAAAGCTCATATTTAAATACAGGAGTTAGTCTTTAAGATGCCACAACTTTTTTTGTCAGTTTGTTTTGTTTACTCTGATAAGCACAAAGTAAGCCTTAACACTCCCAAGAAACAAAACAAAAATGGGTAAACTGAGGCTCAGGCAATTTGGGCACATACTAAGAAAACAATTTGTAAAGTAGAAAAGGCAGTAAGACTGGGAAAACTTGGAGGGAACTAGAAGGGAGGTTTGAACATGGGTTGCAGAATTCAAGTGGGAGGATCCTGCAGCTCTCTCCCATGTTTCTTAAAATTTCTCCCAAGAGCTCAGGAATTCTTTGAATCAATTTTGTTGGTACCTCAGAGAGTTGTTGAGGGGTATGGAAGGGAAATATTTAGGCTACATTGCTTTGAATTTGTGTATATTCCCTGTTTTATGTTCTCTGGGTTGATAGGTTGGAATCTGCTAGATCATTTTACAGTAGATTCAGTAACTGTGTCCAATTCCCAATAGGTAATTTACTGTAATTCGTTAAAATTACTCAAATATTACCCAATTGGTAATGACCTCAATGTAGTTTGTGGCGGTGGAATCAGAAAACAATCTGCAGAATCATAAATTCAGAAACAAGTAAGTCAACCACAATGGAATCAAACATGAAAATATTGCTACAGTATATTAGATATGAATGCTTAGCAGAAGCAGCAAAATGACTCACAACAATGTCATCTAATGCTGCAAAATGAAGAGGGTGCAGGGCAGCCAAAAGTGGAATCTTTTTCTGTAGCAAGGTTGTGAACTGTTCTTTGAACAAATTCCTCAGTCTAAGACTTCTCTATTTTTAAGCATTTATCATTTGTGCCCAGCTCCAGTTAATGGATCTTGGGGGTCAGTAGACGTGCCAAGCCTGGAGTTGACATGTCCATTTTCTAGAATCCCTCTGTTGATGTTTACAGGCAGTGATAATTGAGTGAAAAAAAAGACTTGAGGCCCAGAATGTTGTATTTGTTCCTGTAGAGTAACATTTGGCCATTTGCTAGCCTCATTGGCTACTGCATATAGCTACTGCAGTGGCTCAAGTCGCTAAGACGCTGACTGGGAAGCGGAAGGTCAGCAGTTCGATTCCCGAGTACTGCAGGACGGAAATGAGCTCCCGTCTTCATCCTAGCTCCTGCCAACCTAGCAGTTCGAAAGCAAGAAATTGCAAGTAGATAAATAGGGACCACTTCGGTGGGAAGGTAACAGCATTCCGTGCGCTCTGGTGTCTAGTCATGCCTGCCACATGACCACGGAAACGTCTGCAGAAGCAGACAGCGCTGGCTCTTCGGCTTAGAAACAGAGATGAGCACTGCACCCTAGAGTCGGATACGACTGGCTTTCGAGCAAGGGAAACCTTTACCTTTACCTAGCCTCATTTTTGTAAATCATTAGTTCTCAGGGAACATGGCTGTTCTGTCACAGAGTTACTGCTTCTCTAATAATGAATAAGCAGTGACATAAGATGAACTACTAATCCAAAAATATCATTTTTTGACATGCTTCCTAAGTACATTAATTAAGACCTGCTTTGTCAGCAAACATCCTGTTGCAGGATCTAAGTATCTAAGATTTCAGTGTCATCATGAAAATAGCTTTGTGGATAAATTAAGAAACAAATTATTTGTTGTATTTATTTGCTTCATCTTTAAAATTCACACTTGACGGGCTTTCTGATTGCATAGTACTGTTGAGCGTTTTTGTGGCATGACTAGCTGTGCCATTTTTGTAATGGATCTATGTAGCAATATTACTATTTTTTCTTTAACGTAGAAGGTCAGTGGTTGTTCTTGTGTTTGATTTAAAAGCAAAACCAAACTGTTTTAAACATATTTTCTCCAGTGGCTCAGAATGTATTTTTTAAAAATGAAGTAGTTTTTGCCAAAAATCTAATATTTTAAATAGAAACATTAATATACCTTTGATAGATGAGATACCATATGAAGTAATTTAGAAATACTTTCCACTAGGTTTTATTTAAAGCCTGGCCAGATTAGCATGCTCTGGTAATAGAGTAGACCATGCTGCCAGTGACTTAATGCCATGTGTCAAGCAGTGATTAACCTGACAACCTGAGGACTTGGGTGCCGAAGTCCACAGGGAAGGGTGATGGTCCCCAAGTGGATTAAATCCCACTTGAATCCATCTTGATGGAGGGCAGCAGCTTCAACAATACTGGCCTGGGGTTGATGAGCACTTGGTGTGCCAAAAGGGCTCAGGACCAGAAAGTGACTCCCTGAACTGGATCAATGGTACGGTGGTCATGCTGCGATGCAGAAGGCAGATGGAAGGGCACTGCATTATATTCTCAGGAAAGTTCATGGTTGATAGCCATGAGGCTTGCCAATATTCAGATCCGGATACAGCAGCAGCAGCAGAAGCAGAAGGTTTTATTTATTTGTTATTTGAAACAAAAACCAACATATATAACCATCCTCTCCTATCATTCCTTGAATCCTCTAACCTTTACTCAGGTCCTCCTCCAACACAATCAATGATAAGTCTTCCTCTGCTCCTCCCGGTTGCCCTCCCCCTGCGGCCCCATCTTCATCTGCTCCTTCATACTCTCTTCTTATTGTTCCCAAATCCAGCAGCTCTTTCCTTAGAGCAATCCACTCATTTGAACCCGCCTTAACCAAATCCAGCAAGGTCATATATTCCAATGGATCCGTCCCCACATCAATCACCTGCAATTTTTTTCATAAAAAAATCTTAACTGCTGTGGAAATCGCCAATTGTATTTTATCCCTTTTTTCATCAACAATTTTGTTATAGGTTTCATCTTGTACCTCCATCCACGTTCCTTAATAGAGATGTCATTGTATACCTCCACATCAATCCCATCAATCTTCAGCACGCCAGAACCAGCCTCTTTTTAAAATGCCATTACCTTCAACTTATCTCCCCAATTTGCAAATTTAACCAACACATTTCTTTGAACAACTTTCCCCCTTCTCGGCCCTACTCTGAAAGCACTTACAATATCTTCATTAACAAAACCCTTCCCCATTTTCAAATTATTTAACCAATCAACAATTCTATCCCTCTAATTGTCTGGCGTTCTTTCCGTCATATGACGTATCACTATATTTTGTTTTCTCATTAATTCTTCCATGGCATCTATCCTCTTTTCTTGCTCATCTACTTTCAACTTATTCTCCTTCACCTCTTCCTGTGCCCCTTTGATTTTATTTATTTATTTATTTATTGTTTAGATTTCTATACCGCTTTACTCCCCGAAAAGGGAACTCGATTTCCCCTTGCATCGTTTTCAAATCATTTTGCATCAACTTAACATTTCCCTCTATTTTTTGTAGGCTTAAATCAACTTTTTTAGAATAATCCGTAACCATTGTAGCCAATTTATCTTGTTTTTTCAAAATCTCATTTTTATCTTTAACTCTTGCTTCTTCCATCCTTTCAAATTTCTGAAACAACTTGCCAAATTCCACCATTATTTGAGTCTGATCATATGGTTCGGGCGATGATGATGATGATGGTGGTGGTGGTGGAAGGGCTTCAGCCGCTGCTGCTTTATCTTTTTTCTTTGGTTTCACCACCAGTTCCTCTTCTCTTGCCTTTCCCCTTGTGCTCTTATCCATTGTGTCTGCAAATGAAGGAATCAAGGTCGCAAAAGTCTTATCTCAATCAGACACCTCTCCTTAAAACAGGTCCAAAATTCCACTGCCACAATGCTCCTTTCTTCTACTGAGGAACCAGATCCAAGGAAAGAAAAACAGTCACGACTTCTTCAAATGTTTTGTATATCCATCAAGGCCCAATTTCAATTGAAAAAACCAGTCGAAAGTCCCAACAACTGTATATCCAAATAAGCCAATGAAGAGAGGAGAAAAAGAGGCACAAAAATAGGTCCCAAACAATCCAGCGCTGGAGAGAGAAAAAATAAAAATTGTATAATCCTCAGTGAACCAGGAGAAACAGTATTTGTAATCCTCAGTGAAGCAAGAACAGCATTCAGAAAAACCTCATAAATGTAATGTGAAGCAGTCCAATCGTAAACTTGTATCCTTTCACAGCCCCAGGCAAAAAGGTAACAAAAGAAATGACGTAACTGTACCCAACCACTTGTAATCTGCTCCACACCAGGCTAAGTTAGAAGAGAGTTAAGAGGAAAACAAACCAACGGAGAGGATGCAAGGTCGTCAAAATCCAAAAATTATATTCCAGAAACAAAGCTCAGTAACAAACCATGTCCGACTGTGCCAGTCCCTTTCCACAGTTACAGTGTCTCCTTTACTTTCGAGCCAGCAATGGCGATCCGGGTGGCTTTTCCAATCTCAAACTAATTCACGTGCCCACCTCCACTCTTAAGAAGATCCATCCAATTCAATCTATCTCTTAAGTCCCAACACATTTATCTCCTTTTAATTTCATTATTGTTCTCTCCAGGCTCCGTTTTGCTCTGCGATCTTCGCCACCCAGTCTGCTTTCTTCCCCCTCTTTTAACTTTCGTTTTTAACTATCTCCGCCATTATTCCTTCTTCCCCGTTCTCAGGCTTTCCCAATCTCAGCAATCTGCATTTACTTACAGTTCTCTGACACAGGCACAAGGGGGTCTCCTCACCGCTACCACTGCTCCAAGATTTTATTATTATTCTTTATTTTATTGCGATATTCTTCTGGATCCACTGTTATCCCGGATCTTTCCCGAGGGCTATGCTCCCGTCCGAAGCCAAAATGGCTCACTCGGCTTTCGCTGCGCCTCGCCTACCGCTTGTTTCTCGGACTTCGAGCCCACTCCGCACCTCGTTTCGATCCAAAAGACCTCAGGCATCCAGATTCATCTCACATGGACAGCAAGTCAGTTTAGAAAATTCACTTTCTTTCCACTTTTCAGTGCGAGCCGAGGGAAAATACACCCTACTCCCAACTCATTTTAGCCACGCCCCCCGCCATGAGGCTTGCCAATATTTAGATTCGGATACAGCAGCAGAAGAAGAAGGTTTTATTTGTTACTCCTGTTAGGCTTGTATACAAGGATATGTGCGTGTATTGTGGTTTGTTTGTTTTTAAGCAAACAGCAAAGGTTTGTAGATTATTGCTTTCTGAAACACACTGGTAGTTTAATCTGCCTGTTTGTGTTAATGTCTGAGCACTTGATGACTGCTGTATAGACCCATAGCAAGAGGATAGTGGAGCAGCAAAAGAGATGGAAAGCAAAATGTTCTTAGTGAGTATTACCTAATATCATTGGCAGTTCTGAGGTGATGGAATAAATATCCTAAACAGTGCTGTATAGAGGTACCCCTGTACTCAGGGTAGTTTGTTCAAACTGTTGGAATATCTGTTACCATATTTTTTTAAAACATGAGTTGTGCCCAAGCCTAGGTGTCCACTCTCCAGTTCTCCAGAAGTGGCACATGAAAAATATATGAGTAGTGGGGGTGGGGGTGGCTATATTTGATACAAAAAAGGGGGCAACCCCTACTGTTGGGCAATGGTATCTTTCGTTAAAAAAGTCTCTCTTTCATGAAATGCATCTATCCAGTTTTTATTCTCTAAAACCAGAGCTGGATCCATCTCATAGCTGTCAAGTATCCCATATTGGCCAGGAAACTCCCGTATTTTACCCTCTTTCCCACCGTCCTCCTGTATTAGTTAGAATGCAATGCCCTAATGCTGCCACTGGAGGGCTGCACAGGATAAGCGTAGCTGTCAAGCATCCCGTTTTGGCCGGGAAATTTCCCTTATTTTCAAATCCAAAACTTGACAGGTATGATTCATCTGGATTCCATAGCTCTTTGTAGGTTTTCGGATGGAAGGCCAGTTGCAAAGAAGAAGAGTAGGGGAATGAGTGACTCTCAGCCATATTATACCCGCTAGAATCTGGATACAACAACCTGAAGACCTAATCCTCCTACCCTCCCGAGAAAGAGCTTGAAAAGGCCTGCATTCTCACAGAGATTTCAAGATGCCTGTTTTTCTCATTTACAGGGGATTACTTGCGAGATCAATTTTGCAAGCCCAGAGTGCTTCGCCAATCTTCACTCATGTTTATGCAGCTGTTGTAGCCATCATAAATTCTAAATTTCCAAATATTGGAGAACTGATTCTCAAGAGACTCATTTTAAATTTTCGTAAAGGATACAGAAGAAATGATAAGGTATGTTAAGAAGCTACCATGCAAAGTGACAGGCTAAGATTTGTTGAGCTTTCCTGCTTTTATCTTGGCAGAAATGCCATTCTACTCATTGCAATCCCCCCTCCCCTGCCTTTAAAGTATTCAGAAACTGTATATAAATTCTTAAGGGAACACAGATTATGGGCTTTTGAAGCCAAACGGTAAAACATCTAGCTGCCCTCATATTGTTGTTGTTCAGTCGCACAGTCGATTCCGACCCTTTGTGACCCCATGGACCATTTTCCTCTAGGCACCTCTGTCCTCCACCATTCTCCTCAGCCCACCAAGCTCTGTGCCCATTGTGTCCACAATACCATCTATCCATCTCATCTTTGGATGCCCCCTTATTCTCTTGCCCTCAACCTTTCCTAGTATCAAGGCCTTCTCAAGTGAGTCCTCCCTTCTCATTTGATGTCCAAAGTACTTTAGCTTCATCTTCACTACTTGTCCCTCCTATGAACAGTCAGGATTGATTTCTTCCAGTATTTACCTCTTTGTTCTCTTTGCTGTCCAAGGGACTCTCAGGACTCTCCTCCAACACCACATCTCAAAGGTATCTATTCTTCTGCGCTCAGCCTTCCTAATGGTCCAGCTCTCACACCCATACATTACCACTGGGAATACCATTGCTTTGACTATGCGAATTTTTGTTTTCAAGGTGATGTCTCTGCTTTTCACTATATTCCCCAGGTTTCTCATAGCTTGTCTCCCCATAACCAATAGTCTTTCTATTTCATGGCTACAGTTGCCATCTGCAGTGATCTTAGATCCCAGGAAAGTAAAATCTGTCACTGCTTCTACTTCTTCCCCATCTATTTTCCAGGGACTGATCGGACCTGTTGCCATTATCTTGGTTTTCTTGATACTGAGTCTCAAGCCAGATGGTATTCCCATCTCTTTAATTACTTGCCACATTTTGTTGTGGTCCACACAGTCAAAAGCCTTGGTGTAGTCGATAAAACAAAAGTAGACTTGTTTCTGGTATTCTTTTGTTTCTCCATGATCCAACGTATGTTGGCAATGTGGACTCTAGTCCCCCTGCCTCGTCTGAAACCAGCCTGCACCTCTGGTAGTTCTCTCTCCACGTGCTGCTGAAGTCTATCCTGTATTATCTTGAGCATCACCTTGCTAGCATGTGGGATGAGCGCAATTGTTCGGTAATTTGAGCATTCTTTGGCATTGCCTTTTTTTGGGATTAGAACGTACACTGATCTTTTCCAATCCTGTAGCCACTGTTTTGTTTTCCAAATTTGCTGGCATATTGAATGCAGTATTTTGATTCCATCATCTTAGGGCTTTGAAAAATTCAACTGGGATACCATCATTTCCACTAGCTTTGTTGTTTGCAGTGCTTTTTAGGGCCTTTCTGACTTCACTCTCCAGAATATCTGGTTCAAGTTCAAATTTCTCATTATTGTTATTAACAGGAGTGTTGAGGTCCTTTTTGTAGAGTTCCTCTGTGTACTCTTGCCATCTTTTTTGATCTCTTCTGCTTCAGCTAACTCCTTTCCATCTTTGTCCCTTATCATGGTCATTTTTGCTTTAAATGTTCCCTTGATTTCCCCAATTTTTTTGAAAAGATCTCTAGTCCTGCCTCTTTTGTTGTTTTCCTTCATTTCTTTGCACTGTTCATTCAGGTAGTTTTCCTTATCTCTCCTTGCTTTCCTTTGAAATTCTGTATTCAGGTGGTTGTATTTTTTCCTTTCTCCTTGGACTTTTGCATTCCTTCTTTCCTCTGCTCTTTTAAGGGCCTCATCAGACAACCACTTTGCTTTCTTACCTTTCTTTTCTTTTGGTATGGTTTCTCTTGCTGCCTCCTGCATGATGTCCCGCGTCTCTGTCCATAATTCTTCTGGTACTCTGTCTATCAGGTACAGGACATTAAATCTGTTCATGACCTCCACCGTGTATTCTTTAGGGATGTTGTGTAGGTCATATCTGTCTGGTCTAATTGTTTTCCCCATTTTCTTTAGTCTAAGCCTGAATTTTGCGATCAGTAGGTTGTGATCTGAGCCACAGTCTGCTCCAGGTCTTGATTTTGCTGACTGAATGGAGGTTCTCCATCTTTGACTGCAGAGTATGTAATCAATCTGATTTCGATGCTGGCCATCTGGTGATGTCCATGTGAAAAGCCGTCTCTTGTGTTGCTGGAAGAGGGTGTTTGTTATGACTAGTGCATTCTCTTGGCAGAACTCTATCAATTTTGACTCTGCATGTGCTCTTAAGCAGAGCTGCTGCTGAGGAGAGCCAAACAAAGGAAGTGAGCACTGGTAAGTTTTGCAGTTGGAGTAGAGCTGCTTTAGAGGCCTCTACTAATTTAAATTGATAATTGAAACTGCTGAGAGCCACCTCTGTTCAAACAGAGGAAGCAGTTTGAAGCTTCCAGAAGCAGGGGGCAGGGCCACACCAGGCCCTTCCCTGAACTGTGACTCATAGGGGCGGAGCCACACTAGCCTTTAAAAGCTCTGAGCTCTTTCAGGGTCAGCCATTTTGACTCTGCATGTGCTCTTAAGCAGAGCTGCTGCTGAGGAGAGCCAAACAAAGGAAGTGAGCACTGGTAAGTTTTGCAGTTGGAGTAGAGCTGCTTTAGAGGCCTCTACTAATTTAAATTGATAATTGAAACTGCTGAGAGCCACCTCTGTTCAAACAGAGGAAGCAGTTTGAAGCTTCCAGAAGCAGGGGGCAGGGCCACACCAGGCCCTTCCCTGAACTGTGACTCATAGGGGCGGAGCCGCACTAGCCTTTAAAAGCTCTGAGCTCTTTCAGGGTCAGCCATTTTGACTCTGCATGTGCTCTTAAGCAGAGCTGCTGCTGAGGAGAGCCAAACAAAGGAAGTGAGCACTGGTAAGTTTTGCAGTTGGAGTAGAGCTGCTTTAGAGGCCTCTACTAATTTAAATTGATAATTGAAACTGCTGAGAGCCACCTCTGTTCAAACAGAGGAAGCAGTTTGAAGCTTCCAGAAGCAGGGGGCAGGGCCACACCAGGCCCTTCCCTGAACTGTGACTCATAGGGGCGGAGCCGCACTAGCCTTTAAAAGCTCTGAGCTCTTTCAGGGTCAGCCATTTTGACTCTGCATGTGCTCTTAAGCAGAGCTGCTGCTGAGGAGAGCCAAACAAAGGAAGTGAGCACTGGTAAGTTTTGCAGTTGGAGTAGAGCTGCTTTAGAGGCCTCTACTAATTTAAATTGATAATTGAAACTGCTGAGAGCCACCTCTGTTCAAACAGAGGAAGCAGTTTGAAGCTTCCAGAAGCAGGGGGCAGGGCCACACCAGGCCCTTCCCTGAACTGTGACTCATAGGGGCGGAGCCGCACTAGCCTTTAAAAGCTCTGAGCTCTTTCAGGGTCAGCCATTTTGACTCTGCATGTGCTCTTAAGCAGAGCTGCTGCTGAGGAGAGCCAAACAAAGGAAGTGAGCACTGGTAAGTTTTGCAGTTGGAGTAGAGCTGCTTTAGAGGCCTCTACTAATTTAAATTGATAATTGAAACTGCTGAGAGCCACCTCTGTTCAAACAGAGGAAGCAGTTTGAAGCTTCCAGAAGCAGGGGGCAGGGCCACACCAGGCCCTTCCCTGAACTGTGACTCATAGGGGCGGAGCCGCACTAGCCTTTAAAAGCTCTGAGCTCTTTCAGGGTCAGCCATTTTGACTCTGCATGTGCTCTTAAGCAGAGCTGCTGCTGAGGAGAGCCAAACAAAGGAAGTGAGCACTGGTAAGTTTTGCAGTTGGAGTAGAGCTGCTTTAGAGGCCTCTACTAATTTAAATTGATAATTGAAACTGCTGAGAGCCACCTCTGTTCAAACAGAGGAAGCAGTTTGAAGCTTCCAGAAGCAGGGGGCAGGGCCACACCAGGCCCTTCCCTGAACTGTGACTCATAGGGGCGGAGCCGCACTAGCCTTTAAAAGCTCTGAGCTCTTTCAGGGTCAGCCATTTTGACTCTGCATGTGCTCTTAAGCAGAGCTGCTGCTGAGGAGAGCCAAACAAAGGAAGTGAGCACTGGTAAGTTTTGCAGTTGGAGTAGAGCTGCTTTAGAGGCCTCTACTAATTTAAATTGATAATTGAAACTGCTGAGAGCCACCTCTGTTCAAACAGAGGAAGCAGTTTGAAGCTTCCAGAAGCAGGGGGCAGGGCCACACCAGGCCCTTCCCTGAACTGTGACTCATAGGGGCGGAGCCGCACTAGCCTTTAAAAGCTCTGAGCTCTTTCAGGGTCAGCCATTTTGACTCTGCATGTGCTCTTAAGCAGAGCTGCTGCTGAGGAGAGCCAAACAAAGGAAGTGAGCACTGGTAAGTTTTGCAGTTGGAGTAGAGCTGCTTTAGAGGCCCGCGCGCCTAACGGCGCGCGAGATTACAAACTAGTAACAAAGGAACAGTATAGTCTTACTAGGTAGAAAGGTAGTAAACGTGTACATTTTTGAGGCCCAGAATATTGCACTTGTTAAAATGGATTCTGAGGGAACAGCTGTAGTTACCTGCAATTCTTGTGCCATGTTTGTGTTCTTGCCAAAGCATATGGAGAACTACACTTGCAGCAAGTGCAAGCTGGTTGCACTACTAGAAGAGAAGGTCCAGCAGCTAGAGGCCCGCATATTTAACCACCAACAAATTAAGGAGCTTGAGCTGTTCTTGGACAGAGCGGAGCAGACTATGCTGGACAAAGAAGTGACAGGGCACAGTTCTGAGGGAGAAGGCCCTTCACTAACTCAGGAGGGAGATGGTTGGAGGAATGTGACTCAAAGGAGGAGAAGAGTAGGGGATCACTCTGAGAGTCTGAAATTACAGAATAAATTTGAGGCTCTTTCCCTTATCACACCTGATGAGGAACACACAGAGGAACAACTGGTTCCACCTGATGATCTCTCCTTCATCACACTTAATGAGATCCAGGAAGATGAACAACAGGAACAAACTGAGGTTCTCTCCCTTAATATGGTTGATGAGGTGCATGTAGATGAACAGATTGCAGGAGAGAGGCTCCTTGTACTAGGCGATTCAATAATTAGAAATACAGAGAAATGGATTTGTGATGCACATGATAACCGTATGGTGACTTGCCTGCCAGGTGCAAAAGTTGCAGACATCACAAGAAATCTAGATAGATTGTTAGAGAGAACTGGGAACGAGCCAGTTGTCATGGTACACGTTGGTACTAATGATGTTGGGAAGGCCAAGCGGTCTGTCCTGGAAGCCAAATTTAGGTTGTTAGGAAGAAGATTGAAGTCCCGGACTTCCAAGGTAGCATTTTCAGAAGTGCTGCCTGTCCCTCGCGCAGGACCTACCAGGCAGGCAGAGCTCAGAAGCCTCAATGCGTGGATGAGGCGGTGGTGTCGAGAGGAGGGCTTCAGATTTGTCAGGAACTGGAGAACATTTTGGGACAAGCCAAATCTGTTCAGGAGGGATGGGTTGCATTTAAACCATGATGGGACCAGATTGCTGGCACTCAACATCAAAAAGGCTGCAGAGCAGCTTTTAAACTGATAACTGGGGAAAAGCCGACAGGAGCTGGGCAGCATCCGGTTCGGGAAAGTGTGTACTTGAGTAGTGAGGAGGATGCAAAAATTACTGAGCAGAGCAAGGAGCTAGTCACCAGCACTCTAGCAGAAGGATGCAAGAGGCAGTCTAACAATGCAACTGGACTCAAAAGACTGTATCAGGAAAGCATATATAAATGCTTGTATACAAATGCCAGAAGCCTCCGTAACAAAATAGGGGAGCTGGAATACTTAGCAATAGATAAAAATATTGATATTATTGGTATCACTGAAACCTGGTGGACGGATGATAACCAATGGGATACAGTTATCCCAGGCTACAAACTGTACAGGAAGGATAGGAAGGGGCAAACAGGAGGTGGTGTAGCCTTGTATGTCAAAGAAGTGATAAAATCGTATGAATTGGAATATCTAGGTGATTTGGAGTCACCATTAGAAGCTCTGTGGGTAAGAGTACCAGGCCACAAGGATGGTCTAACAGTAGGCATATAGTATCGGCCTCCGACCCAAACTCTTGAGGGAGACTGGCAGTTGGAGAATGTTGTAAAGGAGGCATCCAGGAAGGGAAGCCTGGTTATAATGGGGGACTTCAATTACCCTCACATAGACTGGGTGAACTGTTGTTCAGCACATGATAAAGAGATAAAGTTCCTAGATATGCTCAATGATTGTTCCCTGGGACAGATGGTTGAAGACCCAACTAGAGGTACAAGAATCCTTGACTTGATTCTGAGTAATACTCAGGATCTGGTGCAAGATGTTAATGTGACTGATCCAATAGGGAACAGTGACCACAACTCAATTATGTTTAACTTGATCATAGACCGCAAGTCACTGATAAAATCTAACACAGAGACCTTAAATTTTCAAAAAGGAAATTTCCCAAAGATGAGGAAACTAGTAAAAAAGAAACTGAAAGGGAAAATTGAGAGAGTCCAAACACTCCAAGAGGCATGGAGGCTGTTTACAAAAACAATAACAGAGGCTCAATTGGAATGCATACCCAAAAGGAAAAAGGGCACTGCCAGGTCCAAGAGGACTCCGATGTGGCTTACAGGAGCTGTTCGGGAAGTGATCAAGAGCAAGAAAAGCTCATTTAGAAGATGGAAGGCTTGTCCAAATGAGGACAGCAGGCAGAAACATAAATTCTGGCAGAACAAATGCAAGGCAACAATCAGGAAAGCAAAGCAAGACTTTGAGGAGCGTATAGCTAAAAATACTCAGAGAAATAACAAAGACTTCTTTAAGTACATTAGAAGTAAGAACCCAACTAGGAAGGCCATTGGACCATTAGATGACAATGGAAGGCAAGGGGTTATTAAAGAGGAAACAGAGATTGCAGAGAGACTCAATGAATTCTTTGCTTCAGTATTCACTGAAGAAGACAGAGACCACATGCCCAAAACAGAGCCTATCTTCATAGGGAGGGAAACCGAAGAATTAAGCAAGATAGAAATAACCAGGGAGGAGGTCCTTGCATGTCTTGTTAAGCTAAACACTAACAAATCCCCAGGACCAGATGGCATCCATCCACGAGTTCTCAGGGAACTTAAAGATGAAATTGCTGATCTCCTAGCCAAAATATATAATCTTTCCCTCAAATCAGGCTTTGTGCCTGATGACTGGAAGGTAGCGAATGTAACACCAATTTTCAAAAAAGGATCCAGGGGTGATCCAGGAAATTACCGGCCTGTCAGTTTGACATGTGTCCCAGGTAAAGTGATGGAAACCATCCTAAAAGATAGAATTAATAGGCACATAGAAGAGAAGGCGCTGCTAAAGGAGAGCCAACATGGCTTTTGCAAGGGCAAATCATGCCTCACTAATCTGTTGGAATTTTTTGAGAGTGTCAACAAGCATGTGGATAAGGGGGATCCAGTTGACATTGTTTATCTGGACTTTCAGAAGGCTTTTGACAAGGTCCCACACCAAAGGCTCTTGAATAAACTTACCAGTCATGGAATAAAGGGACAGGTCTTGTCCTGGATCAGCAACTGGCTAAGGGACAGGAAACAGAGGGTAGCACTAAATGGACACTTCTCCAAGTGGAGGGAAGTAAAGAGTGGGGTCCCCCAAGGTTCAGTACTGGGACCCCTGCTTTTCAACCTCTTCATAAATGATCTAGAGGTAGGAGTAAAAAGCAAGGTAGCCAAATTTGCTGACGACACTAAATTATACAGGGTAGTGAAAACTGTGAGAGATTGTGAAGAGCTCCAGAGGGATCTCTTGACACTGGGGGAGTGGGCAAAACAGTGGCAAATGAGCTTCAACATCAGTAAGTGCAGAGTGATGCATGTTGGGGCAAAAAACCCCAATTACATTTATAAACTGATGGGGTCTGAACTCTCTGCGACAAACCAGGAAAGGGACCTTGGTGTCCTGGTGGACAGCTCAATGAAGGTGTCAACCCAGTGTGCCTCAGCAGTGCAAAAAGCAAACTCAATGTTAGGGATCATTAGGAAGGGTATAGAAAATAAGTCAGCAAGTGTCATTTTGCCTCTTTATAAATCTATGGTGAGGCCCCATCTGGAATATTGTGTACAGTTCTGGTCGCCATACCTCCAGAAGGATATTATGGAGTTGGAGAAAGTACAGAGGAGGGCAACCAGAATGATTAGGGGACTGGAACACCTTCCTTACCATCTGAGGCTGCAACGGTTGGGCCTTTTCACTCTTGAACGACGGCGTCTAAGAGGTGACCTGATTGAAGTTTATAAAATCATGCACGGTGTGGACAAAGTAGATAAGGAAAAACTGTTTTCCCTATCGCACAACACTAGAACTAGGGGACACTCCATGAAACTTTTGGGTACTACTTCTCAAACAAATAAGAGAAAGTACTTTTTCACCCAGAGGATTACTGGTCTATGGAACTCCCTGCCAGAAGAAGTGGTGACAGCTGTCAGTCTTGACAGCTTTAAGAAAGGATTAGACAAGTTCATGGAGGACAAGGCTATCAATGGCTATAATTATGGCTACCTAAGGACAACCTCCGGGTTGGAGAGATAGGCAGGATATCTCTCAATGCCATTTCCAGGGAATCCTAAGCAGGTGAAGGCATCTGCTTGGGAATACCCTGAAGGAAATGGTGAGCCACTGTGTGAGACAGAATGCTGGACTGGATGGGCTGTGGCCTGTTCCAGCAAGGCTGTTCTTATGTTCTTATGTAATCTTTGCCCTGCTTCATTCTGTGTTCCAAGACCAAACTTGCCTGTTATTCCATTTACTTTTTGATTTCCTACTTTGGCATTCCAATCTCCTAAGATAATGTGGACATCATTTCTTGGTGTCTGTTCTATGACGTGTTGTAGGTCCTCATAGAACTGGTCAACTGTGGCTTCATCTGAACTAGTGGTTGGTGCATAGACTTGGATTACAGTGATATTGAAAGGTTTGCCTTGTATTCTGACTGACATCATTCTATCATTTTTAATATTATATCCCATTACTGCTTTTCTCACTCTTTTGTTGACAATTATGGCTACTCCGTTTTTTCTGAGGTTTTCTTGCCCACAGTAGTAGATATGATGGTTTCCAGAGCTGAATTCACCCATCCCTGTCCATTTTAACTCACTGATGCCCAAGATGTCAATGCTTATTCTTTCCATCTCATTTTTTACCACTTCCATTTTTCCTTGATTCATAGACCTCACATTCCATTTCCCTATGCAGTATTGTTCCCTGCAACACTGTATTTCTCCTCCCCCTTTCGTATCCCTCCCCCTTTTCAGATCTGCTGTGCTGAGCATCCCCTTGTTTTGCCTTTTGTTTTGGTCCATAGGGTTCTCTTGGCAAACTTTGTGGCGTGCCTTGCCAGTCTCTACGCCAGTCTTTTCCCATCACACATGTTATCACAGTTTAAACAGTTTTAAAACAAAGTATTACCATGCACAATATCACAGTTTATCACATAGTATCAAAGTAAAAGATGAACTAATTAATGAAGGGAAATAAAGAAAGAAAAAAAGAAAAAGTCCACTATATCAAGTCTCTTTGTAAGTCAGTTTCTTGTACATTCACTATGTCAGTTGCTATAAGCCATCTATGTTTAGTCAATTATATTATTTCAGTTCGATTACTTATCCTTTGCATGCATGCAGCAGCTCTTGCCTCCCTTTGGCCGCATGGAGTTGGTCAAAGGCGCCAGCTCGGGCCTCGCTGTGATGGTGGTTGTGGATGGTATCTCCTGGGGTTGGTCGGGGGTCTCCTGAGGGGTCCTTCTCTCTGGCCCCAGGTCTTTGGATGGGGAGGGAAGGGCAAGATCCTTTACTCACCTTCCCCCTAGGAAGGGGCAGGATCTTTTACTCATCACCCCCTGGCCTCTCTGGATGGCAACTAGCAGCAGAGTTGGCTTCTGTCTTTCTCCTGATGGCTTTTCCTTCTCTAGGCCCAGGTCTTTGGAAGGGGGGGGGGGCAGGATCTTTTACTCACCACCCCCGGCCTCTCTGGATGGCAACTAGCAGCAGAGTTGGCTTCTGTCTTTCTCCTGATGGCTTTTCCTTCTCTCTAGGCCCAGGTCTTTGGATGGGGGGGGGAGGGGCAGGATATTTTACTCACCTGGCCTCTCTGGATGGCAACTAGCAGCAGAGTTGGCTTCTGTCTTTCTCCTGATGCCTTTTGCTTCTCTCTAGGCAAAAAACTACATAAAAAATTTGTAAACCAGGACAGCATTTCCATAGGATTTGCCGTTGTAAACCGAAGCAAACTTAAATCGAGGCAGTTGTAAACCAGCGTTTACTGTATTTGGAAGCATGGGCATCTTTATTTTATTTGATGAAATTATAAATCTACTCGGTTTTAAAAGTGGAGCAGCAAACCCCTCTAGATTTTGGTTAAGTTATTTATGTTTTTTGAGACACAGTGTATGAAAAAGATTAAAATCTAACAAACAGGAAGAAATATATATACCTTTGTGTTTTTGTTTTCCAGCAACTTTGCCTGACAGCTTCCAAGTTTGTTGCACATCTAATGAATCAGAATGTGGTAAGACAGTTTGTAATACTAATAGCATGTATGTAACAATTCAGTTCTTGATGCTAAAGCACATCTAGTGCTTTAAAATATTCAAAAGTGAGGTTTTGCAGCTGACTTGTCATCTACTTCACCAAGTGGACACCTACAGGCACACTTACAATGATAAGAGCTGTACCTTGCAGAACTCTAGGCAGAATCTGGTCATAAAAGACTGAAGTGTCATGCTTCAAGCAAATGCCACATAGACTCAGGTTGTTTGGTAGAAAGTGCAGTTTTTATTGACTGAATGAGGAGCACCAATACTTGCAGAATCCATGTCTCAAGGGTATCAACTCAGTTAACGTTTTTGTCCGCTAGCGTCACAGACTTCAGTTGTGTTTTTCAAACTCAGTGATTTTTTTCTTGTTTGTTTACATGTCTTGGTTCCCTACTCTAATGTGCTTGCAGAGAAGAGTATAAATGTATTTTGTTCTGATCTTGTAAGTTGTAGCTCTTACAGCTATTTATTATTTAAAACAGAAACAGCTCTAATAAATTCAACACTTAGAAGCAACTAAAATGATTGTAGTCTTGAGCAGAATGGGCAAATGGAGGTGGCCTCTTAATCTCAGCTGCAAGTTTGCCATTCTGGCTTCATAATTTCAAGGGCTGTCCTCTTGCTGTGGGTTTCAGCTCCATACATGTCACTTTCTTAAGGGGTAAAATATACTTTAACCCAGGGGTGCCCAAACTACGGCCCGTGGTCCAGATTGCCGCCAATGCTGGAAGTGGTCCGGCATCACTGGAAGTGCCAAAATCAGCATGTTTTCGCACCAAAATGCAGCAAAAATATGCCAAATAAATTAAAGATGGCGCAAAAATGCTCCCCCAATGTTCCTTCCTTCAAGGGAAGCATTGGAGGAGGGGGAAATGCACATAAACATGATGCGATTTAACATGGTGCCACCGGGAGGAACCACATGACCACCACACACAGTCTTCCTCTGCATATAGAGTTGCTAACACCAGTGCTGTTGGCCTTTAAGGCTCACCTCAGGCTAGAGGTCATCTTTGTCTAGAGAGGTAATACAGATATGCCCAGTAGGGCCTGACTTTGAACTACCAATTATTTCACTTAAATGCTCTTGAAACATGCCTGAACAAGAGAGTTGGAAGGGTTAGGAACCAACATTCACAGCTGCTCTTAGTGTATTTGAGTTAGTTGCATTAGAGTTATACTATGTTTTTATCAACCACTTCAAGGGTTTATTACAAATGCATACTGTTGGAGAAATTTGACTTGTAACAGAAGTATTTATACTGTTCTTTCCTGGAAGGCCCATGAGGTTTTATGTTTGGAAATGCTCACATTACTTCTGGAGAGACCAACAGATGACAGTATTGAAGTATCCATTGGGTTCCTAAAGGATTGTGGCCTCAAGTTGACTGAAGTGTCTCCTAGAGGTGTTAATGGTATGTATATACTACACAGAGATTTCTTTCCTAATACCTGTGTTTTAGGTAATTTAACTTTATCCTATTTTCATTTTTGAACTACAGCCATCTTTGACCGACTTCGTCACGTTCTGCATGAATCTGAAACTGACAAACGTGTTCAGTACATGATAGAAGTTATGTTTGCTGTGCGTAAAGATGGGTTCAAAGATCATCCAGTAATTCCAGATGGGCTGGATCTTGTTGAAGAGGAGGATCAGTTCACCCATATGCTGCCTTTGGAAGATGACTATAATCCAGAGGATGTTCTTAGTAAGTACTAGCTATTTTGCCCGGGGAGGAAGGCCAGGCTTGCCACGGCTTCAGCGGGGTAGCAGGGAGGAGGGGGAGCCCCTCTTTTCTCCAAAGCTGAGGCAACAGCTAGTGAGTGGAAAAAGGCGTGCGATGCGGCCACTGCCGTTTTTCCGCACGCGCCGGCTGTCCCGCCTCCTCTGCGCCACATGTCCTCTTGCCTGAGGCGTGCCGCAGCGCAGAGTACGCTGGGTAGCGTAATTTTTTATTGTTTTCCCATTCGTGGGGCATTGGCCCCACTCTCGGTTCCCGGACCCTTGCGACGACACTGTCCGGGAGGTAAGGTAAGTGTGGCTGGCTCGTTACGGGATGGACTAGACGTGTGCGGACACGCATTCTGGACACGCAAGGCCCAACCCATTCTTATAGGTATAGATGATGAAATGAGCTTTGCATTCTGTTGTCATTTCTTTCTGGCTCTGCTTCAGTGTTGGTAATTTTCTGTTCTCTTTCTGTAAAGACGTGTTCAAGATGGACCCTAATTTTGTGGAGAATGAAGAGAAGTACAAAACTCTGAAAAAAGGTATGCAAGTAAAGTTTATTTTTGTTTTGTGCAGCAGTTCTCCCTTTAAAAAACCTACAATAAATCTGTAACTATTTTGTGCCAATTTTTTCACAGTGGAACCCCGTATAACGAAAAAATCGTACAGCGCAGAAAATTTGAAAAAACCATAGCAAAAAATTGGGAGAATAATTTGAAGTTAGAAGTTAATATCTGGTATAAGGAGATTTGGGAAATTGCCCTGAATGAAAAACTTACATGTGAATTGAATTTTAAAACAGGAATAACTAAAGAAAATAGATTCTGGGATATTTGGATATCTTTCTTGGTGCATACATTGAAAAATAATAGAGGGAACACACCAGCACATGACACATTGAGTTTCTGGAGAAAACAAGATGGTTAGAAAAAAGCGGTGAATTTGGGACAATGTACATAGCACATGGTTGATATTATTTCTATAGATTTTACTTTATATTAGTAATAACTAAGAATAAGAAAGCTAATAATCATAATAAAATGAAAAAGGGAAGAAAATGAATAGGATAAATTTATAAAAGGGGGAATTGAAATGTATGATGAAGATGGAAAAATGAAAAGATATATCTGATGTTAGACGAAGCCTATGTTATTTTGTTTTTCTTTTTTTCTCCTTTAGTATGCTTTATGTATGTATTTTTCTTACTTTTTCACACTCGATATTTTTGTTATTTTGTAATTTTTAAAATTTCAATTGAATTTTTTAAAAAAGAAAACAAAAAACCATTGTGCCCCGTATAACGAAAAATTTTGTTATATGATGCAATGCATTTCTATGGAGGGAAATCGTACAACAATTTTTTTTTTTCGTTGTTTGATTTTCCCCATAGAGATTTTCGTTGTATGACTTTTCCCATAGGGGTTTTCGTTGTATGATGCATGCATCATATAATGAAAAAATCGTATAACAAAGTGTCTCGTAGAACAAATTATTTTCTTTATATGGGGTTCTGCTGTACTTATAGTCCAAAACAGGTGACTTGAACATTTCTTTAGTTTACACAAGTAAGGCAGAAAGTAATCTTGATTTTTATTTTGGTCAAAAATTTGGAAACATACTTTGCTGATCAAGCATTTGTTGCATCTTCCAGTCTAAAAGAAATCCCACCCTTCTCAGGACCAAATTCATAGCTTTATGTGTGTTTGTCAGATGTCCTGGACTTTAACTGGGAATAGTATGGTCCTGTGCATGTAGGCTAAGAAGTAGGGCCCTCTTGAGTTGTGTGGCTATAATTATGGCTACCTAAGGACAACCTCCGGGTTGGAGAGATAGGCAGGATATCTCTCAATGCCATTTCCAGGGAATCCTAAGCAGGTGAAGGCATCTGCTTGGGAATAACCTGAAGGAAATGGTGAGCCACTGTGTGAGACAGAATGCTGGACTGGATGGGCTGTGGCCTGTTCCAGCAAGGCTGTTCTTATGTTCTTATGTTCTAGATGTTGCTTCCAAATAAATAAGAATAGGATTGCAGCCTAAAGAATGTCACTCTCGTTTTGGTTCCAAAACATTCTCTTCCCAATTTGGAGACAATCTAACCGGAAACAAAGAGGGTCTTAATGATTTTCTTGAACTCTCTTCTTGTAGAAATTCTTGACGAAGGTGACAGTGGCTCAGAATCTGGGGAAGGTGCTGGAAGTAGTGAAGAAGAAGAAGAAGATGAAGAAGCAGAGGATAATGAGGGTGATGAGGATGAAGAAGGTAAGAAGACAATTGGAGATGTGGCATTGGAGTGTTGCTGGACAATAAAATTACTTGTTTTATGCTACAATGTATTGTTCCCTTGGTTTAGACATTACATGATTGATGAGTGCTTTTATGTTAGGCTGGAACTAAAATTCCTGACTTGGTTGGATTCAAGGCTAAATGAAGCATATGAATAATATATACTAAGCTGCCCTTGCTTTCTTGAGCAAGGGTATTTCATGCATTCTGCATGGGTAAAATATATCAATGACTTGTGATTGCTTACATTTTGGCCTTAACACTACTTCATTGGGTGTCCAATGAGATTTTTAATTCCCCCCCCCCCCAAAAAAAAAGGCTTTTGTGCCATGTCACAGTCTGCTTGTGAAAAACAGTACAAAACTATTTTGCCATTAGATTTGTGGATATGATGTTCAAGAAATACAATTCTAGCTCTGTGGGCAGTTAAGATTTATTTATTTATTGTTAGATTTAAAGGGTGGGGGGGAAATCCAGGTATTTTTCCTTCGAGCTCAGTATTAATGAACACTGACCTGTTTGTCTCATTGAGTCTGAGTTTTATGTACTGTATTCAGTTTCCTTTCCTGCTGAATTGAGTACAATTGCAATAACCATTTTTATAAAATACTGTACAGTAAAACCCCAACTTACAAATACCCCGAGTTAGATAAAATTTGACTTACATAATGATTTTGTGCTAAAACCATGTCCCAATTTACACGATTCCCTATGGGTTTGCTTCGAGTTACATAAAGTTTCTTTTTCATATGGGTTTGCTTCGAGTTACAGTGCACCCCCGAATAACGACAAAGTTTGGTTCCCCAAGTCGTGTCGTTATTTGGATTTAGACCTTGTGCTGGTGGAATTTTTTCCTCCCATTTTCGGGTCCCCACCACCCCTGGGAGGCTCGGAGGCGATCAAAGCTGTTTCCGACTCCACCAGACCTTTTCCGATGCTTCTCCAAGCAGAAACCCCTTCGTATGCTGCAGGTTTCTGCTTGTAGCAGCATTGGAAAAGGTCTGTGGGGTTTGGAAACAGCTTGGATCGCCTCCCCAGCCTCCCAGAGTTGGCAGGGGTGGTGGAGACCCGAAAATGGGTGGAAAAAATCCGATCCACGCCTCTGCCCACCCCTATGACGCGATCTCCTACCTTTCAAAGCTAGAAAATCGCTGGGGGGGGGGGGGCTGTTTCTGGCTCTCTGCCTCTTCAGCAGTGTGTGGGAGGCTTGGAGGACCTGCACTATTCCTGCCTTCCTAGGTCCTTTCTGTGCCGTGCAACAGCTGATAATAGTTGTGGCCACTATTTTGAAATAAAAAAAACAAAATGGCAGCCACAACTATAATCAGCTGTTGCGCGGCACAGGGAGCACCTAGGAAGGCAGGAATAGTGCAGACTAGGTCTTCTAAGCCTCCCACACACTGCTGGGGAGACGGAACCGGAAACAGGGGGACACACACACACACACACCCCTGCGATTTTCCAGTTTGGAAGGTAGGAGATGAAATACGGCCCCTCGAATAACAACGCTATATCAATTGAGAGATGACTGACGCAAAAACGCATCGTTAGTCAAAAACAATGCTAATCGAATGCGTCGTTATTTGGGGGTCTACTGTACGTTAAAAAAATTCCTATGGGTTTGCTTCGATTTAAGCAAAAGCCTACGGAACTGACTTTTTTCGTAAGTAGGATTTTTACTGTACTATACTACACTTTGCTTCTTTTTTATGCTGTGACTGAAACCTGTTGTTTAGCTTAGTAAGTTGCACTAGAGAAGACCTGTTGAATTAGTGGGAATATTCCCACTAATGGGAATATTGGTGAGCCCATGCCTCTGTAAGTTCCATTGATTAAAATAGTCCTATCCTTGTAGCAGCTTGTTGGGCAAAACAACTGAACAGCTAAACAACAGGATTTTAGCTTCAGTCTGTATCATACCTGTCAAGCACGGCTCCAGACAATACGGGACCTGCGCAGAACGGTTCTGCACAGGTCCGTTCTACTCATGCGTAGAAGCCTACGCATGCGTAGAACGGACCTGCGCAAACCTGTTCTGTGCAGGTCGCTTCTACACATGCGTAGAAGGGACCTGCGCAGAAGGGATGTGCAGTAACTACTTTCCCCCTCCACCAATTATGGGATGGCGGTGGCTCCGGGCAGGAAATGAAGAAAAGCGGCACTAAATTATGGGAAATCCCGGCCAATATGGGATACCTGACAGGTATGGTCTATGATCACAATTCTGCCAAAATCAGTTGTTTTTAAAATTCTATTTGTTTTGCTGGAAGATTTAAGGCTGTGTTTAAACTATTCCTCTTGCAACCAAGATTGAAAAACTGAAGCTTGGCCTACATGATGTCTGTTATGAAAACCTCACAAGCTTTGGCATGAGGCATATTCCATTGAGACTACAGTGGTACCTCACTTAAAGAGCATAATGCGTTCCATAGAATTGTTCTTTAAGAGAGTTTGCTCTTTAAGCGAAACACCATTGTAAGTGACCAGTTGTGACTTCTGGCGGCGGGGGGGGGGGGGGGATTGCGAACCCCGGTTTAGTTGTTAAGTGAGTTTTTGGTTGGTTTTAGTTGTTAAGCGAGGTGACCATTCCGAGAAAATTCTGCTCTTTAAGCGAGTTAGTCTCTAATTAAGGCGCTCTTTATGTGAGGTTTTACTGTACATTGACATCAAAGACATTTGCATTCTATGAATATAAAAACTTGATTTTTCTATAAGCAAATATTGTTCCAAGTATGTTTCTAAGTATATTTGACAAATGAAAGCATCAAAACTTATTTTATTGGTCAGCAATTGGTAGAGATAGGTTTGTTTTTGAACATGCTGCATCATTGAGATAGATCCTGAATATTTGCAAGGTCTTTCGGAAGCTGCTGTTTTTTTCAGCAGTACTCCTGGGAAAGTAAAATAGACTTCTTACTCCAAATAGAAAATAGAAATTAAAAAATGGTAATTACAGAACCCTGTCATCACTTGCATTACTCATATGGGAATTCTGAAGGCCACTCCCATAAAAAGTAGGGCATTGACTTATTTTAGAGCAGTTGGTTTAGGTCTTGGTTCCAAGTGTGACTAGCTCGGTGTGAAGTGCTGCCTATCTCTGATCCCTTGGATTTGTAGGAGTAGAGGAACATGTGGCACACATATACACACATCAGCAGATGTTTATTATTTTCAGTGTGGAACTAGAACTGCCCAAACAAATCCTGATTAATGCAGCAAACTGTGCAAACATTAGAGCTTTATAGAAGTTGATTTCCCTTTTCAAATAAAGCACATAGTTATTTTGGGCAGCAGTGTGTTGCTTGAAGTTTTTGTCAGTTTTTCTTCTGAGAACACAACTGCAAAGCTAGCTATGCAATGGAAGTTTTGCTTCCATAGAAGTGAGCAAAGAGTAGTTGAAGCATTAGTTATGCTGATTATCTATGAAGGAGCAATTGCGTTTCATTGTGCTATAAGTTTTACATTCTTTTTGTACCTTTAGTTGAAACTATAAATATTGACTTGTATGTGTGTGTTAGCAGAAAGCACTTCTGTGTACACAACAAGGGCACCTGGATTTCACCTAGCCCTCTTTATCAGTTGTTGCCATCTGTGCCATATTACATAGTTGCCCATTTTTCAGGAGCAGATCTGCAGGGACTTTGAGGGTCTGTAGGGTGGATTCAGCAAGACTCAGGAATCCCCTTTGCCCCAGCAAAGCCACCCATGGATGTGAATTATTGTGGTTATTTCTTTTGTGTACAGTTTATTCATTTATGAGGTGATGTATATTAAATAGCAATATTTGTAATGCCTTGGAATAATCCTTTCATTCTGAATGCTGTATTCTTTGTTTTTACTCTACCAGGGCAAAAGCTAACTATCCATGATAAAACAGAAGTGAACTTGGTTTCCTTCCGGCGAACCATCTACCTTGCAATTCAATCAAGGTATCATTCTCAGTTCTGTATGGGGTGTCCTTAAACTAGGACTGCAAATGTTTTTCTGGCTAGCACTTTCAGTGTGGGTGGACTGAATTCTGGTTTTAGAACTCTTATGTCTAAACTTTAGGAGGAGGATATGCTCCAAGCCTTTAGAAATGCTGTTAAAAAGAAAATAAATCTCTAGGGCAGGGGTGGGGAGAATTTGAACTTTCAGATGTTTTTAATTAGAACCTGTAATTTTTTATCTTTGCTTTGGGGCATCCTAAATTGAAGTCCAAAACCTTTAGAAAGCCAAATGTTCCCTCAACTCTAGATTGGGGGAAAGATGTGTAAAATAATAATTTTAAAAGGTACACATAGCAGTGTAAGAGAGAGAGATGATATGTAACAGAAAATTAAGGAAGTTTGCATGGGTTTAGAAACTTTGTTAATTAACTGGGTGTTTTTATTGTCTTACTTTATATTGCATGCTAATATTTTGTGTGGGAGGACATTCTGAAACATTTCCTATGCCCATAATGTTCTCATCTGTTTAGCCATTAGACGGGGTACATTTCTGTTTAGCATGATGTTGTAGCAATAATGACTCAACATGGGAGTCATCTTGTTTTCAGTCTGTCTGAAAAATCTATTGGTTTTGGACAATGTTCATAATAATAAATCTGAACTGGCTAAAACAGAATTGTTTTTCAGCAAAGAAATTAAGTTTCTGTTACATTCTCTATGCTTTTTGAGAAAAAAGAGGGAAAGAAATGCTGTAGTAGATTCAAGTTAACTTTATGCCGCCAGGTGTTATAAGAAAGCTGTAGAGATTGCGCAGGATAGTACGCACCCCGGAAATGATCTCTTTCAGCTTCTGCCTTCTAGAAGAAGGTATAGGGTCATAAATATCAGGACCAGCTGCTTGAGAAATAGTTTCTACCCAAAAGCGGTTCTGCCTTTGAATACAGCGAAATGCAGTTTATGAGGGAACTTCTGTATTTTAGTTTTTAGAGTTTTAGAGCTTTTCAGGAGTTAAATGTGTATATGTGGGGTGGGAGTATGTTGATAATTTTGTACAGTTGTATTTTGTTAAGTTTTGTAAAGTCGATATGTAGATTTTCAATCTTGTTCTGTACAGGACAATGACAATAAAGATTTATCATATCGTATTGATTTATGCACTTCTTTTTAAATGAACTGCTTGCAGTTGTGCCCACATCTGCTTGTAATAATAATAATTGCATGTCAGAAATTATTCTGGGTTGAAAGGATTTTTGCTGGAGAAACTCCACTCAGGGGACACCTGAATGAGGCTCCTTTCATGACCCCAAGATCTTTTCTCATTGAAATGGTTCCTATTTATCTACTTGCAATTTCTTGCTTTCGAGCTGCTAGGTTGGCAGGAGCTGGGACAGAGACGGGTGCTCAAACCATCATGGAGTACCCGCGTCTTGAACTGCTGACTTGCCGGGCTTCCGGTTAACAAGGAACAGTCTCCTTGATGTATGCCAGATAAGTGGAACTGTGAAGTAGGGGGCTGTGGAGAGATGGTGTGGAGCTTCTTGTACTCTTCAAAGGGATTTTTTATGTCTAAAACTTGAGAATGTAGTTAACTTAATTAGCCTTTGTATGTCAGAGCAGCTCACATTTCGGAGTGCTTTTTCTTCTTTTTAAGCAAAGTCTCTTTCAGGCCCATAGAATTTCATCAATCTGACACACAAGTTAGCATTGTCAGTACAGAAATGTTTTAATTGTTATGGTAGCAGTTCTACTCTGAATACACTTCTTTTCCCTCTTTCCAGTTTAGACTTTGAAGAATGTGCTCACAAGTTGCTGAAGATGGATTTTCCTGACTGCCAAACGGTAATTCTCCCTTGTCTTGCTTTTCCGTTCCTGGAAGAAACATCTCTCCCCCCCCCCCCCCCATTCATGAATCGACACAGTTAAACATTTTACATAACTTAGTGGCCAAATCAGCTTTATTGCAAACCAGCTATCTTGTGAAAGAATACTGTATACCAGTATTTCTGGTATACATTAAAACCCCGAGTTATGAAAAAATCGTTTCCATAGCCTCTTTCGTAAGTCGGTTTGTTTGTTTTTTGTAACTCAAGACATCCCCATAGGGGGAGCTGCGGAGTGAACTGGAGCCCAAGAGGACAAGCAGAACGGCTTCGTAGCCGATCTGCTCTTCCTCTTGGGCTCCAATTCAACCCCGCAGCTCATTTCCAGCCAGACCGGAGGGCTGGGACAGTGTTGCGTAGGTCAACTGAAGCCCAAGAGGAAAAGCGGAACGGCTTCGTAGCTGATCTGCTCTTCCTCTTGGGCTCCAATTCAACCCCGCAGCTCATTTCCAGCCAGACTGGAGGGCTGGGACTGTGTTGCGTAGGTCAACTGAAGCCCAAGAGGAAGAGAGGAACAGCTTCGTAGCTGATCTGCTCTTCCTCTTGGGCTTGTAGCCCTGGGGTCCGCAACTTTTTTTGTAGCTCAGAGCCTTTGCTGCGACTGAAAAAGTCGGGGGGACTTTTCCGGCTGCAGCAAATGATCTGACCTACGCAGAATGGCAGGGAATGAGAGGATCTTTCCCCCTGATCCTGGCGGACACGGCGTAACCGGCGGACAGGGCAGCGGCAGAAACAGCCACGAAGACATCATAAAAAATGTCCCCATAGCTGTTTCTGCTGCTGCCTCTGCCAAGTTCTCCAGGGCCTGGGGGAAAGATCCCCTCAGTCTGCAACTTTTTGCATAGCTCAGAGCCTTTGCTGCGGCCGGAAAAGTCGGGGGGACTTTTCTGGCTGCAGCAAAGGCTCTGAGCTATGCAGAATGGCGGGGACTGAGATGATCTTCCCCCCGACCCTGGCGGACACGGCAGAACTGGTGGACGGGGCAGCGGCAGAAACAGCTACAGGGACATTTTTTATGATGTCCCTGTGGCTGTTTCTGCTGTTGCCGCTGCCCTGCCCGCTAGTTCTGCCGTGTCCGCCAGGGTTGGGGGGAAAGATCCTCTCGGTCCCTGCCATTCTGCAAAGCCCAGAGCTTTTGCTGTGGCCAGAAAAGTCCCCCCGACTTTTCTGGCCGCAGCAAAGGCTCTGAGCTACAAAAAAAGTTACGAACTGAGGGGATCTTTTCCCCTGACCCAGGCGGACCCGGCAGACCTGGCGGACAGGGCAGAGGCAGTGGCAGAAACAGCTACGGGAAAAATTTTTATGATGTCCCCGTAACTGTTCCTGCCGCTGCCCCGTCCACCGATTCTGTTGGGTCCGCCAGGGTTGGAGGGAAAGATCCTTTCGGTCCCCACCATTCTGGAAAGCCCAGAGTCTTTGCTGTGGCCGGAAAAATCGGGGGGAATTTTTTGGCCGCAGCAAAGGCTCTGAGCTATGCAAAATGGCGAGGACCAAGGGGATCTCCCCCCCCCTCCCTTCCACTGCCTCAACCACCGCCAAAGTAAGTGATTTTTTAAAGATTTTCTGCAAGGTGGATTTTTAGTGCTCAAAATGGTGGCACCACCCTTTTCAGCACTAAAAAAAAATATCGATTTTTAGAAACCAAAATGGGGGCAGCGCCATTTTGATCTGTAAAAATCTAAACAAAACCCCTTTTGTAAATCAGGTATTTGCGTAAATCAGAATAGCGATTTACGCAAATAACCCTTTCGTAACTCAAGTTTTTTGTAACTCGAGTCATTCATAAATCGGGGTTTTACTGTAGTCCTATTTTTAATACATAGCATAAGTGCAACAGGAGTTAATGTTGTTTTTTGCTCTTACTCGTAACATGCCCTCAAAACAAAATGCTGAAAGATGGTGTTGCATTGTTCTGCAGGTAAAAATGTTTGTTTTGCTGAAATGCCTTTGAATATCAGATGAAAAATACTGAGACTGAAGCATTAGAGTTCTGAGATGAAAGAAACATTTTCCCAAAGCTGCCCTGAGTATGTTACTTTGCTGGCACTGCTAAAATGTCTCACAGTAGTCAGCTCACCTGCAATGAGTTATGATGAACTCCAGAACTTGTTTACAATTTTCCCTTGGAACATACACATGTTTTCTCTTTCTTTTCCTAGTAGGCTAAAGGAGGTATGCTTGTATGTGAACCAGTACCTCTCAAAGAGCCTTAGGGTCTACAGTGGAACCTCGTATAACAAATGCATCATACAACGAAAAAATACAACGAAGAGAATTTGGGGGGAAGTTGCATCGTACAACAAAAATCTCTATAGGATGCATCACACATTGAATATTTTTCTTTGTATGGTTTTTCCCAGAGAGATTTTTGTTGTACAATTTTCCCTATAGAGATTTTCATTGTACGATGCATCCCATAGGGATTTCCATTGTGCGATGCATGCATCATACAACAACAACAAAAATTGTATAACAAAGTGCCTTGTGGAACGAATCATTTTTGTTATACGAGGTTCCATTGTATTTGTGTGCTTGTAAGGGGGAAGACTTGTATACGGACTTCATGGTCATTGTGAATCAATGACTGAACTCCAGTAGTAAGACCCAACTAGAGTAGGCCCATTGAATCAATGGGGATTTGGTAAATCAACAGCTCTGTAAATTCCTTTGAATCAGTGGCCCTACTCTAGGTCTACCTTACTAAGGGATTTCTGCCAGTAGCTCACAATTTCGTGCTAATGTAACCTACCTCAGACCTTTAAACTTCCTCAGTTAACCTCCAGAGTAACTGGGTAGAGAAGAGTAAAAGCATCTACTTCTTGTTTTTTACTGATCGTGTTTGTTATTTTGTTAATAAAAGACAAATTGTGATTGGTTTAAGTTGTTCTTTATAGAAGAATAGCACTGAAGTATACGATCCTGGATTATCAATAGATTATTAAATTGACCACACTTTCTTCTTGCCAGATACAACATAAAACTATAGGTAGTGAAGGATTGGAAAGGATCCTTTCTGTGAGAAGGGGGAGCATATGGCCCTAAATCTCATGCTTGCTTATTTGCAAACAACTCAAAATAACAGTTGATTTAACACTTGCCCTTGCATTTGAGAAAATATTGTTTCCTTCACTTGACCATTGATCTGGCTTCTTCCTGTGTACTGTACTGTGATGTCATTTTAGCCAAGCACTTCCCCTTCTTTCTGGTGCTTGTTTACAGAGTCATGATTTAACATTATGTCCATAAGAGCAGTCAGATTCATTACGAGTTGGGTATGTAAGATAATGAACATCTCTTCTCTTTGTGGATGAATGAGTTTGAACAAGAGAGGGTGTCTTGAGCACAGCCTTTATAGCTCTATATTATAGTTTCCTGAATAAAGACAACGGTCATGAAATGATTGCATGTATGTACCTGCTGCAATACTAAAATGGGATTGTGATAAAAGAGACTGATGGACTTGTACAGTAGACCCTTGCATAGCGACGTTACTTGGTTCTCCAAGTAGTGTTGCTAAGTGTTTTTTGTTGTTATGCGGGTTTCTACGGAGTTTCCTGCATAACGACATTTTTTAGAGTTGTTGTCCGGATAATGACGGTTATTTTTAGTGTCATTGTCCGGACAACGACACTAAAAACGTTGTTATGCGGGGGAACACGTGGTGTGTAATGACGCGTTGTTAAGCGAAAATGATGCTATCCGAACACATTGTTATGTGAGGGTTGACTGTATATAAAATGGACATTCCTTTTTCTTATCTCTCTCTCACACACACACACACACACACACACACACACACACACACACACACACACACACACACACACACACACACACACACACACACACACACACACACACACACACACACGTTTAATAGTAAAAGCACAAGTCTTTGGAGTGTGAGCTCTCTAGTGTGGGCCAAACTACACTTCCCATCATTCCTCAGCATTCGCTGTGCTGGATCGAATCAAAAGACATTTTAGTCCAACCTGAAATAATTTTAAATAATCCCATTGTATTGTTACTCTTGATTTAATAAATTCAGAAGTCCTTTCTTTACTGAATTGCTAGGATTATGGACATTATTTGCTGTTAGAAGGAAGTTTTGTTCTGATTAGTCTAAAGTAAAATAGGCAAATACTATTTTGGGCCATTTTAACAGAAATATAGTTTCCAAAACCTGTGAGGTACTACTAGTTCCCCTTCTATTCAGCACTAGTCAGACCATATCTAGAGTACTATGTCCTGTTCTAGACACCAACTTTAAGAAAGATGCTAACAAACTGGAACCAATTTAGATGAGGTCAACAAGGATGATCAGAGGACTGGGGAAAAAACTCTTATGAGGAAAAACTGAAAGAATTCACCATGTTTAGTCTTGGGGGAAAAGGGGCTGTGGTGGCTCAGTGGTTAAGAAGTTTGCCTTGTTAGCTGGAAGGCTGGCAAGTCAGCAGTTGGAGACCTGGGTACTGCATGACAGATTGAGCACCCGTCTCTGTCCTAGCTCTTGGGGACACTCCCTGAGTGGAGTTTCTTCTGCAAAAATCCTTTCAACCCAAAAATTATTAGCCTTGAAAAAAGGAGAGAGAGAGAGGGTCTGATAGCTCTTATCAAATACTTGAAAGATAGTCATAAATAGGAACTGGATATGTTCTCAATCATCTGAGAGTGCAGGACACATAATAATGGGCTGAAACTACAGGAAGCCAGATATAGGCTGAATACTGTATCGGGAAAAGCTCACCTGTATGACAATGGACCAATGACTTCGGAAGATGATGAGTGCTCCAATGCTGGAGGCATTCAAGAGTAAATTGGTCAGCTATCACTCTGATCTGCTTTGATTTGGTTTCCTGCATTGAGCAGGGGGTTGGACTTGATGGCCTCAGAGGCCCCATCCAATTTAATTCTATGATTCTTCATAGAAAATTAGGTTATGAACAAAGAAGATGTAATAAAGTGAATAGAATACTGTATTATAAAGAAAAAGTCAATAGAAATAAGTGAATCCCATGAGGTAGTAAGTTAGTGCCTGCATGCTTTGCTAGGTAGTCAAATACTGTTTGACATTACCTCCTCCTAATCTGAAGAACATCCTTGAAGGTTAGCAAGAATGAAGAGTGACCTGATGGAAAAATACCTCAGGGTTCAACTTACCCAGCAAAAAAAATAAGGTGGCTGTGCCTTCAGATAAAAAAATAATTGAGTAGAGAAAATTTAAAAATGGCAAATCGCCGTAGTTGCAAAACATCCTGTACTTTCTGTTCTTGCTTCTGATCTAGTAATTTCATTTCCACCCAACTTGTATCCTGTCATTAAAAGCTCTGCTCAGTTCTTGCAAACTCGAAGTGCATGGTTTCCTTTATATGCAGGTTATAAATGACTATAAATTCCTAGCACAAACAACAATGATTTACAAGAATAAAATATGTAAATTATAAAAAGCCACTCATTTAAAACAGATTAAAATGAGTTTTTTTCTTTCATGTACTGATCAGACTCTGGACTGCCAAAATGAAGCCACTTTCTTTGCTTTGTCATTGCCCAAATGAGTTAAAAGTATGTGATTGAAGTAAAATGTACTGCCTGCTATAACTCATTTCTTACCAGACCATCCAATTACCAAAAGTTTGCTTCAAAGAAAGATTTTTATTTGCTAATAGACAAACAACAGGGATGGAGCTAATCTAGTCTTGGATGGGAGAACTCCATAGTCTGCGCACAGCCGCTGAAATGTCCTCTCCTGTGTCTACACAAGACATGCCTGAAGGCATTGAAACAAGGAAAAGGATTTGGAATATCTCAACTACTGATTAATCCTTCAGATAGTCAATAGAAGCTGTATACAGTTTTTAGGTTACAATTATAATTTTATAGATCACTTTGTCTTGGGCCCATAAATGGACTAGTAACTTGTGAAGCTGTTGTTACGAGGTAGTTTTGTGATCCCTTTAACTAGTTGGTCAGCATTCTGGCTACAGCATTTTGAACCCACCAAGGTTTCAAAACATTCTTCAAAGGCAACTTCATGCAGAGTGTGTTAACGGTAATCCATGAAGAATGTGACTGATACATATCATGAATGGTATTTATGACTTGCGTCATCCTAGCTGAGTCAGAGATTATCAGATATTATGGGTGCAGCTGGTACACGCACTTTAGCAGTGAAAATGTAGTTCTGGGCACTGGAAGATATGGTCACTTAAAATGAGGGATGAATCCAGAAGCAAACTCAATCTGCAAGCCTTAGTTTTCAGGGGAAATGTAACTACAGTATATCCAACAAAAGTTAACTCCCTGTTTTCTAGTCTGCCCTTTGAAAAAGGGTGAGCATCTCCAAACAGAACCCTCAAGAGATAGCTTAATTGATTCCCTACTTTGCCTCCTTAACAGGAGTTGGACTCAATGATCCATCGAATCCCTTCCAGCTCTGCAGTTCCAAGATCATGGTGGTGGTGGTGAACCTATAACACGTGTGCCAGAGGGGACACTTAGAGCCTTCTCTGGGCACATGCGCCATCACCCCAGCACAAAATTCACCCCTCTATCCAGCAGCCCAGGACGCTGCAGTGGCTCAATTGACTAAGATGCTGACTGGGAAGCGGAAGGTCAGCAGTTCGATTCCCGAGTACTGCAGGACGGAAATGAGCTCCCGTCTTCGTCCCAGCTCCTGCCAACCTAGCAGTTCAAAAGCAAGAAATTGCAAGTAGATAAATAGGGACCACTTCGGTGGGAAGGTAACAGCGTTCCGTGCGCTCCGGTGTCTAGTCATGCCTGCCACATGACCACAGAAACGTCTGCAGAAGCAGACAGTGCTAGCTCTTCGGCTTAGAAACAGAGATGAGCACTACACCCTAGAGTCGGATACGACTGGCTTTCGAGCAAGGGAAACCTTTACCTTTACCCAGCAGCCCAGTGGGAGCACTTCCTCCCACCCCTAGCACAGAGTTTGTCCCACCCCTCTGCCCTGCTGCCCAATGGGAACACTTCTTCCCTCCCCCCAGCACAGAGTTCATCCCACCCCTCTGTGGCACAGACGGCAGCCTGTTTGGGCACTCGGGTCTCTAAAAGGTTCTCCATCACTGTTATATAGGCATGGGTAATCTTGCATTAGTATTAATAATGAATATTAAAATTTGTGGTGTAATCAAAATATGTGTTGCCATTTGTGGTTTAAGAGGGGTCACAGTTAATGTTTCGTCATTTCTGTTCTGGTCGTCGTGGAGGGAGGACGTGCTGGTGAGTTGTCTGGTTTTCTTCTGGGGGTTTTCTTTGTTTTGTTTTTGTGGTGGTAGGCTGGGAGATGTTTATGTTTGTTCTTTTTTGTTTTGGTTGAGTTTTAGGTTTGTTTAATTGGTTTGGTTATTTCTGATTTTGTTTAATTTTTCTTATTTTGTTGTTGTTTATTTGTGTAATTAGTTGTTTGTTTGTGTAATTTTTGGGTTTTTTCGTGTTGTAGTTAGGTGTTTTGTATGTGGTTTTGTGTTATTGTGGATGTTTTTGTTTGTGTATTTTGTGGTTTATTTTTTTGTTTATTAATGGGTTTTTTAATCGTTGATTTTTTTGTTTTATTATTTTTTAATAATTTTGGTGTTTGTTTTTGGTGGTTTAGCTTGAAGAACGGGCTGCCTGTGGGTTTCTCTTTTCCCCATTGCTGCTTTGAATTTTGGTTTAGATGCAGCAAGAGGGGAAAGGAGGGAGGAGGCAGTCAGCCCGTTCTTCTCCTGGGAAGGTTCGTTAGGTAGGTCGGAGGAGAAGGAGGAGGCAGAGAAGAGTTTTCTCTGTCTAACGATGGTTCTCTCCTCTCTGTCTCCTTTTTCTCCCAGTTTACCTAACCGGAGATCGGCAGGCAGCGATCCGTAAGGGGTGGGGCTCTTCCTTGCAGATTGCTGGCTGTTGCTTTTGTATTCAGAAGTACAAAGGCATCAGCCAGTCATCCGCCAGGAAGGGTGCTTCCCCTAACGAACTGCTGGCTGTTTTGGGGGTTTTTTCCCCCACACCGGCTCAACTTTGCTTGAGGCTGGTGGTGGTCTCGCCGTGTCTTTGGCGGGGAGGAAAGAGAGTGCCTCTTCTTCCCGCTGCTCCAGGAAAGAAGGACGGCGGGGGTTTTGCGGTGGCGTTTTGTGGCTTTTTGTTTTGCGTGGCTGTGAGGCGCTGAGTCTGCCTGCTGGGGACTTGCGCTTCCGTTGCATTTTGTAAGTTTATTTTTTGCGCACCGGCTCTCTCAGCGTTCTGCGCGCCCATGGCGCGCAAGACGCTGGGACTTGTAGTTTTGCGTTTGTGGTTTGCTTTCGTGCAGCAGTTTTTTTCCTGCGCCTCGATTTCAACTGGCCGCGCCGCGTTTCCCAACGTTCTTTTTGCTTGTGCCTCTCAGCCTGATTGGCTGTGGCGCGGCGCAGCACAAAGAACGTTGGGAATTGAAGTTCTTTTTCTTTGTTTGCGTTTGTGGGGCTCTTGCCCCACTGGCGCATTTCTCAACCCGTCAGTTACCTCCATACCGGGTTCGGGCGACTGCAGGAGGCTCGGTACAGGATATTGTGGATGGCTGCGGGAGCCTTTGTCAAATTCCAAAGGTTAATGCTTGGATTTATAGGTATAGATACTTTAAGGAAGTACCCTGAAGCATATAAACACCAGCCCCAACAGCATACAAAAAAGTCTATTCATTTGTTTTGAGACTTTAAGAACATAAGAACAGCCTTGCGGGAACAGGCCACAGCCCATCCAGTCCAGCATTCTGTCTCACACAGTGGCTCACCATTTTCTCCAGGGTATTCCCAAGGAGATGCCTTCACCTGCTTAGGATTCCCTGGAAATGGCATTGAGAGATATCCTTCCTATCTCTCCACCCCAGAGGTTGTCCTTAGGTATCCATAATTATAGCCATTAATACCCTTGTACTCCATGAACTTGTCTAATACTTTCTTAAAGCTGTCAAGACTGACAGCTGTCACCACTTCTTCTGGCAGGGAGTTCCACAGACCAGTAATCCTCTGGGTGAAAAAGTACTTTCTCTTGTTTGTTTGAGAAGTAGTACCCAAAGGTTTCATGGATTGCCCCCTAGTTCTAGTGTTGTGCGATAGGGAAAACAGTTTTTCCTCATCTACTTTGTCCACACTGTGCATGATTTTATAAACTTCAATCAGGTCACCTCTTAGACGCTGTCGTTCAAGAGTGAAGAGGCCCAACTGTTGCAGTCTCAGATGGTAAGGAAGGTGTTCCACTCCCCTAATCATTCTGGTTGCCCTCCTCTGCACTTTTTCCAACTCCATAATATCCTTCTGGAGGTATGGCGACCAGAACTGTACACAGTATTCCAGATGGGGCCTCACCATAGATTTATAAAGAGGCAAAATGACACCTGCTGATTTATTTTCTATACCCTTCCTAATGATCCCTAGCATTGAGTTTGCTTTTTTCACTGCTGAGGCACACTGGGTTGACACCCTCATTGAGCTGTCCACCAGGATACCAAGGTCCCTTTCCTGGTTTGTCGCAGAGAGTTCAGACCCTATCAGTTTATAAATGTAATTGGGTTTTTTTTGCCCCAACGTGCATCACTCTGCACTTACTAGTGTTGAAGCTCATTTGCCACTGTTTTGCCCACTCCCCCAGTGTCAAGAGATCCCTCTGGAACTCCTCACAATCTCTCACAGTTTTCACTACCCTGTATAATTTAGTGTCGACAACAAATTTGGCTACCTTGCTATTTACTCCTACTTCTAGATCATTTATGAAGAAGTTGAAAAGCAGGGGTCCCAGTACTGAACCTTGGGGGACCCCACTCTTTACTTCCCTCCACTTGGAGAAGTGTCCATTTAGTGCTACCCTGTTTCCTATCCCTTAGCCAGTTGCTGATCCAGGACAAGACCTGTCCCTTTATTCCATGACTGGTAAGTTTATTCAAGAGCCTTTGGTGCGGAACCTTGTCAAAAGCCTTCTGAAAGTCCAGATAAACAATGTCAACTGGATCCCTCCTATCCACATGCTTGTTGACACTCAAAAAATTCCAACAGATTAGTGAGGTATGATTTGCCCTTGCAAAAGCCATGTTGGCTCTCCTTTAGCAGTGCCTTCTCTTTGTGCCTATTAATTCTCTTTTAGGTTGATTTCCATCACTTTACCTGGAACACATGTCAAACTGACCGGTTGGTAATTTTCCTGGATCATGTTACTGTCTTTGTTAGAGATGCAGTGTTAATGGGTCAATGTGATATATTGAGCATTCAGTTGGATGTATGAGATTTGTCCTACTTGTCCTCAGCTCACCATAGAAACATAGAAACTTGTACCAAGTTCAAATCTGGTGCTTTGAAAATCTCAGCTCTTTTCTTCACATTTCCCCACCTTTTTTTTGTTAAAGTAAGTTTCAGAAGTGAGCTTGACAAAATATAAGCAGTGGTCTTGTGAAATCTAGAAAGCCAGAATTAGGTTTTGATTCAGGGTGCAAAAATCTCAGTCTTAGTTTTTTTGCGTTCCTCAGAATCTCACCTGCATTTTCTTTGTCATCCTTGTTTTACATTGGGTTGCAAGGCTTAGTTTTTCTTTCTACTTGGACATACATTACATTTTGGCACGCTTTCTAAAGGATACATCTAAACACATTTTTAATACTTGTTTTCATTGACCCATAAATACATTTGTGTACATTTTCCAGGTATACACATGTGTAGTTTTTTGTATTTACTGGCATGGAATTTGAAAAGAAACCAAGTCTTTTGTTTATGGCTTCCTGTCAGTGATGGGATGATAAGTCTAACTAGGCAGCATTGCCCATCTCTTGTCAATGATGTTAGGCCAGGACTAAAACTTACCAAATGTCCTCCATTGGATCCCTTGGGCAAGATGAAAGCGGAGGGCACAAATCATGGTCAACTGGTGATGTGATATCCAAATGGCTAAAAAAAGCATGCAAATGGACTTGATTTCTCAAGTCCATTTGCATGTGCAGAATGTTGTTGCGGAGACATCTGTCAATGCATAGACTCCTTGCTGAATAGCGACTCCAAGGTAAGATATTTATATAAGATCAAGAAGGCATACATAGTTCTTATCTTCCCCACAACCTTGTGGTGTAGACCAGGCTGATAGAATATGCGTGACTGTCACTTGAACAAGGAAAAAAGAGAACGAAAAGGCATGCAGATCTTTTACATAATTCAAAATACAGTATGGCCAAGGTCATCTTGTGAGTTTAGTGGCTCAGTAGGGTAAAACACCTGGATCTCCCATTCTGTCTTGGTCCCATTGAGCCATGCATCATAAATCCGTTCAACTGTTCTTACTGGCTCTAGAATTTGCTTTATCACAGCATGTTTGTTTTTAATGCATACTGCTCACAAACATGCTAGTGACTTCATAAAACCTAAATAGGATTAGACAAGAGTTTTGCAAGTGAAGTGAAAGACAAATTAAATCTTTAAAGCTGTGTTTTGTCACCACAACAACTGTGTGACTTCTAGTACATAATTTGTTTAAAATAATTGAAAACATTGTAATGTTTAATCTGGAAAACAGATGCTTTGAGTCTAATGTCTGCTTGGTTGTTGTTGGGGTTTGTTTGTTTTTGTATAAGCTACCAAGAATTTCTTTCTTTTTTAAAAAAAATCAACATAACAAAAGAAAATAATCAAATTACATACATAAAACATACTAAAAACAAATAATAATAGTAATGATAAAACAGCATAAAGCAATTCACATCAAACATATCTTTCCATTTTCATCTTTTTCATAAATTTCAATTATTTTGAACACTTACATCATTTTTCATAAGTTTCATAAACTTTCATTTACCATCCAATTTTAAAACTCAGTCATCGTGTATACTGAGTTAATTAACATCATCTTCTCTAAAATGATTACTATTACAAAAACAAAACAAAATCTAAAGAAAATAATATCACCCTTGTGTTATGTATAATATGTCCCAAAATTCACTACTTATTTTTAACCATTTTATTCCTTCCAAAAACTCATTGTGTCCCAAGAGAGTCTTCCATAGGCAAATTTGTTTTCCTGCGCATGGTTACTGAGAATGCACTTTTAGGAAATCATTGTAAAATTTAATTAATATGTTAGTAGATATAATTATTTTAGCCTATGGAGAATATTATACAATTGCTACTGCAGCTAAGAGGGCAAAAAGTGATTTGTTCTGCAAGTCAAGCTGGCTTCATTAGTAACAGCATCAGCACTTTGCCTATTTTTATTGTACGTAAACTGGCAACTGCAACATTATTGTAATAAAACACAGTAAAAAGTGACTTTGCGTAGTGGACTGTAAGCTAATGCAGTGTAGTGGGAAAGAAATCTGTTAAGACACTTACAGTTAACCCTCCAATTTCTTCTAGAATATTTTCTTGTAGGTGTGTTTAGAATCCTAGAGGTGGGGTGGGGGACCTCAAAGGCTCATTGATCTTGTTGTAACATAAGAATGTCAGTAGTCACTTGAGTTCTGCCGCGCGTTGTGATGAAAGAAATGTTTTGCAAAGGATTGTATAAAAACAAGAAAAGTAAAACGACTAGGTTGTAATCCTTTTTAGATGAACAATATTTCATCCTAGAAAACCTATTAGAATAATTCTGTACTTTGTAGCCCTTGTGCATGTTAAGTTTGTTGGCTTGAGTATATTGTGTTTTTACCTGTGTGCTTTTAATGGGCTATACAAAAATGCATACAGTATTTGTGACTTTCAGTTTCCAAAATAGACTGTTACATTAAAGGAGTTCATTTTATTCTAGTGTAGGAATTGTTTTTTTTTCAGTGACGTCAAACCATCTTTTTCTGTCTAATAGAAAGAACTGTGCAACATGATACTCGATTGTTGTGCTCAGCAGAGAACATACGAGAAATTCTTTGGTTTACTGGCTGGGGTAAGTTGCTGTCTTCATAAATGACACCAGTACACACATCTCTCTTTCACTATCCATTGTAAAAAGTACTTTTAACATCATTTAACCTTGCATCTACGACTGAGCCACTGTAGTTCAACTCTTATCTTCAGAAAGCATTTTTTTGGGGAAATGTTAGTTTGGCCCAATGTACAGTAAAACCTCTATATACGATTTTTCCCATTCCACAAGGTTATTTGTATGCCAAAAAAAGTGTTAAAAACACATTGGATTACCAGAAGAGGCCTCTAGATGTCACCGTATTTTTTGTATGTTGATTTTTCCTATTAAAAATTTGTATGTCGATTTTTTTAAGCCAGGAATTCTAATTGTATGTCAAATTTTTTGTAAGCTGAACCGTTTGTATGTCGGGGTTCCACTGTACATGGGTTTCAATCTGATGCGTTTTATGCAAGGAGAGGCATTTTCAAAGTATTTCCAAATGTTATCTGGAAGTCTGCCCTGGGGTTGTTGGTACATCCTGCAGAAATATGGGGGGGGGGGGGAGCTGAAGGGGAGAGGGAGATCAACAAAATCGTTGACAATTGAATCAGAGGTGCCCCAAGGACAAAAAACATTTCTTTATTCACTGAAGAATTCAATGAAAATGTGACAGATTTTCCTTTATTTTTATTATTCACATATCCGATTCAACATACAAAATCAAAACAATCATGTGCATGAAAAGGAAGCATTTCTGAACACTTACAGAGACATTGATAACCTTCCCATTCATCTGCATTTCCCAGTGTTCTCTGTAGTTTTCTGTCCCAGGCAGTGGGGTACCTACCCTTTTTTTCCTATACAAAATAATAAATTCATATTTTGAAAGCAAGCCCATTACAGTGTGAATATTGCTTGTCCATTTCGTCCTGGTGCCTTTTGGTATACATGTATGTTATCTTTCTTACTGTATTATTCATTTCCAGCGTTTTTGTATGTTGAAAAAAGAATACATGGAATCATTTGAAGCGATTTTCAAAGAACAATATGATACTATCCACCGCTTGGAAACTAACAAGTTGAGGAATGTTGCTAAAATGTTTGCTCACCTTCTGTACACAGATTCTCTTCCGTGGAGTGTAAGTAGACAAGGTGTCTAGTCTTGCATTGTGTATTTGGTTTCTGTAAAATCTGAATACTTTTGGTTTCTGTTCTGAAGTAGTTAATATGTAGTTTGAATCAGCTGAACTTTATATCATGGGCTTGAATGCCCTTTTTTTGGGGGGGGGCACTGACAGGAATGGTGAGAGCAGACAGCTTCATTTTAGAATAAAGAAAGTTTGGCTAAAGTTTTTATTTGGCAATGAAACTGAAAGTGGATGAAGGCGCAAACGGTATAGAACTCAACTGAAAAGAAGAACCGTTTGAAATAGTGACTGGCTTAAAGAAGAATGAAGCCGTAATGTATGAGCAAAAGTCTTTATAAAAATATATTTCCAAAAGCGTAACAACTGAATTAATTCCTCTGTGGGTAAATGTAAATAATTCACTGTTTCTTTCACAGGTAGATATGAATAATTCACTAATATAGTAATATTTTCTTTCAAATAATTCACTGTTTCTTTCATAGTTAGATATGAATGATTCACTGAAATAGCAATATTTTCTTTCAAAGTCGATACCAGTTATTTCGACTTTTCGACACAACTGGAAAGGGATTTTAAAGAATATGTTAACCGCTTATTTGGAACATAAATATCTTTGGTTTCCCAGCAGAATTGGCAAACTGAACATGAATGACACTTATAATGTCCTGTTGGAAATGGTTTATCCTCAATAATAGTCCTGGCAGTATGGTCGGAACGTACAAGAATGTTATTGATAGATTTCGACCTTCTAAAGCCAATCATCGGTTTTTTATTACACCCGGGAAGGTCCTTAACCAAATGCCAGTGTTTGTAAATAATGTTCTTAATTTGATTGGCTGCTGGTGTAAACTCAAAAGAACACCTGATCAAATTACCCCCTCCACGCTGTTTCCTATCAAGCAATTGTTTTCTGGGTGTGTCCCTTACTCTCTGAAGAGCTGAATTGACTACGTGTGTGGGATAACCTCTATTTTTGAGTTTTGTTTGAATGACTAAGGCGGATTTATTGAAGTCTGCGGAAGCCGTGGAGTTTCTCTTGGCATGGGCAAAAAGTCCAAAAGGGATATTATTCCTGACAAAGGCTGGGTGATAAGAAGAGTACTCTAGGTACGGGTTCCTATCTGTTGGTTTCCTATATTGGTTTCCTATACAACTTAACCGCTACTCTTCTAGACTCTGAAATGTAGACCTCTACATCCAAAAATGGGATGGAAGAGGTATCAAAGTGAGGAGTAAATCGTAAATTGTTGTCAATGGAATTAATCCATTATACAAAATCACTGACAATGTCCTGAGAATCAAGAATAAAAAATAAATCATCTATAAATCTGCCATAATATATTACGTGAGGCAGAAAAGGATTGGAGGAATGATACATGTGTTGGCTTTCAAAGTTGTTCAAATACATGTTGGCAACTGAGGGGGCCAGGGGGCTCCCCATGGCCACACCCTTTACCTGAATGTAAAAAGATTTTTCGAATCTAAAGTAATTATGTTCGAATATTATGTCCAATAGATCCATTAAGAAATGTGTTGGTGGAAGTTGAGAGGCTCTGGTATCTAACTTGTCCTGAACTATAGTTCTTGCCTCCTCAAGGGGAATGTTGGTGTACAGCACTTCCACATCAAGTGTGAGGAGCACCCCTGCCTTAGTAACCTCCAAACCCTCAACCTGAGAAATAAAGTGTGTTGTGTCTTTAATGAATGAGGGGGTTTGCCTCGCATATACATTGATAAAGGAGTCTAAATATTTAGCAATGGGCTCAAGGGCGGAATTTACCCCGGAGACAATTGGTCTTGCGGGGGTGTTCTTTTGAGTTTTCACCAGCAGCCAATCAAATTAAGAACATTATTTACAAACACTGGCATTTGGTTAAGGACCTTCCCGGGTGTAATGAAAAACCGATGATTGGCTTTAGAAGGTCGAAATCTATCAGTAACATTCTTGTACGTTCCGACCACACTGCCAGGACTATTATTGAGGATAAACCATTTCCAACAGGACATTATAAGTGTCATTCATGTTCAGTTTGCCAATTCTGCTGGGAAACCAAAGATATTTATGTTCCAAATAAGCGGTTAACATATTCTTTAAAATCCCTTTCCAGTTGTGCCAGCAAATGCGTGATTTACATGTGGGAATGCCCCTGTCAGATGCGTTATGTGGGACTCACCGGTCGGCCACTCAGACAGCGGATTTCGGAACATAGGTCTAAAATTAGACACCAGGTGACAGAAGCTCCATTGGTCTCTCACTATATGGAAAAGTGCCACTCAGATAGGGACTTCCGTTTTGTAGTGTTAGAGATGGTTCGACCAAAATTATTCGAAAGATGTGATATCAACAAAAGATTAAGACAACGGGAAGCATTTTTTATTCACTTCTTTGATACCATGTATCCAAAAGGATTAAATCAGGAGCATGATTTGGCGGCGTTTCTATAGAATTTACCAGGGAGTAAGTTTGTACGACTCTAGCAGCTGGCTTCGGGTGTGTATAGCAATTGGTTACACGTGAGTCAGTTTTCATCTAGCATAAAGGCAGCTGCCCCTCACACATCATTAACGTCCATATGCACATAATAGCTTGAGCGGAGGCAAGGACGCGGTTTCAAGAGACTCTTTTACATATTGGTAAGCTTGTGCCTTTTGACTTTCTTACATTTACAATAATGTTATATATCTCTGAGAACTCATGTGCAACAGTAGTTTCCATTTTTAGACATGCTAATTATCATGTTTGTATATAATTTTTATGTGCAGATCTTCCTGAAGAAGAATACAATAATTCGAAAAGTCGAAATAACTTGTATCGACTTTGAAAGAAAATATTGCTATTTCGGTGAATCATTCATATATACCTGTGAAAGAAACAGTGAATTATTTGAAAGAAAATATTACTATATTAGTGAATTATTCATATCTACCTGTGAAAGAAACAGTGAATTATTTACATTTACCCACAGAGGAATTAATTCAGTTGTTACGCTTTTGGAAATATATATTTTATAAAGACTTTTGCTCATACATTACGGCTTCATTCTTCCTTAAGCCACAGTCACTATTTCAAACGGTTCTTCTTTTCAAATGAAACTGAAAGTGTCAGGGTAGCTGCTGGATTATGTAGCGCCTGCATGAAGTTGGCACAATTCAAACAAGAAAAATACGGTAGGGGTCACAAAGAGTAAATGGGATTAATTTAATTGCTTTTAAATGTTGCCATTAACTTACTATTTCTTCCACTGATAGGTCCTTGAATGCATAACACTAAGTGAAGAAACTACTACCTCCTCGAGTAGAATTTTTGTTAAAATATTTTTCCAAGAGCTTAGTGAATATATGGGACTTCCTAACCTTAATGCAAGGTTGAAGGATGAGTAAGTAGAAATTTCAAATCATAAACTCATCTTGCAGTGTCTTTCCTTTTAGGGTTCCTATTTATAAAGTATTAGAACTGCAGAGCTGAAAGAGACCCTGTCAATCATCAAGTCCAGCCCCTATCAAGGATATGCAATAGGGGAATCGAACTCCCAAACTCGGGCTCTGCAACCAGATACCTAAACTACTCGGCTATCTAGCAGTCGAATTTGCTGTTAGACATAACTGCGAAGTATTTCCAATGCCTCTGATGTGTTGAATGGAACATCTTGCAAGTGCATGGGAAGTGGTGCAGGAGGAAGGATAAATCTGTAAAAATACTATAATCTTTCCCTTATTAAAAACCTCTCCTGGACAATAATTATAATAATAGGATCCTTAAAACTGCAGTGCTGGAAGGAACCCTATGGCCCAGCCTTTGACAATCTTACCTGTGAAAGCAAGGATCCAGTACATTGAGATTTTTTGATGGCACGTTTGCAGTCTCATGTTATGTCACCATGTTGAGGCATTCCTTGCTGTGCAAGTAGAAACGTCTTCCATGTGAATACAGTAAAACCCCAACTTACGTATGTATGCCTCAAGTTATGTAAAATTCGACTTACATAAGAATTTTTTTCTAAAATGGTGTCCCGATTTATGTAAATGTCCCAATTTACATACAGTAATACCTCATACAAAGTCCGCTTCATACAACATCGCCTAATTCCTTGAAAAAGTTGCCTCATACAAAGTCGCTGCGACTTTGTATGAGGCATTGGGTTTTTTCCCCAGGTTGGTTTGTCCCCTAAAATCAGGGTTGTTTGACATGTTTTTGTAATGCATTTAGCCTTTAGACAATGATTTCTTAAAGTTCTGTCAGTTTCCTGTCTGTTTCCTTGACTGTGCTGTTACAGTACAATGTATCTCTATGGAAACGACGTTGTATGAGGCATCGTGGCAAGGATTTGGACATTGTATGAGGCATCACAGCTAGGATTCTGCATGCCTCATACAAAGTCCAAATCCGTATAAAGTCCAAACTTGTGGAACCAAGTTTGGACGTTGTATGAGGTATCACTGTAATGCGATTTCTTATGGGTTTGCTTCAATTTACGTAAATATTCATTTTTCCTATGGGCTTGCGATTTACGTAAAACACCAATTTACGTAAAAGGCTGTGGAACAGACTTTTTACATACATTGGGGTTTTACTGTATATTTGATTTGATACTTATATAAAACTTCTGCCTGAGCTATAAGACACTATTTTAGTCAGCTGAAAGATTTTTAGTTAACTAATCTAACCAATTTTACCTGACATTTCCAAAAGATGTCAGGTTCGTATTGGTTTGCGAGGTTTCATAAATAGAGGGTGGTGAAAATGATAATATCAACTTGGAGTTAGTCATTTCTTTATCATTGCTTGTCCTTGAGTTTCAAATGTACATGTTCATCAGAGAAATGGCAATAGTCATCTATATCTATAAAACAGGTGTGGGTTTGTATGTGCTCGAAAGGCTCCCACACCCCTGGGGACTAATTCCACTGAAGTTTGGCACATATGTACCTTTGGCTGGTGAGATCAACACTGTGGGGGTCACAAGCCCCATGGGGGCATATGCCCCCCAAATTGGGACGCAATTGATCTATACAATGTGTGTGTTTCCCAGTGATGTAATTGAGCTGATGTCATAGTCCCAGGTAGTTTGAGATTGTGACATCATCTAACTAGCTCAGCTGTAGCCCTTTGAGGTCAGCTGTAGTTTTCACAGTAGGTGGAAGGCAAATGGGGGGCCTGGTCGGGCCGGCACAGTGGTAGCGATGGAGACCCTTGAGAGCCACAGAGGAGGCCGGGGCCCCTCCGGAAATGGCTCCCAGGTGCCCGAGTGGGCGTCCCTCTGAGCTCTGGAGCCGCGGAGGCTGCGGCCATGGTGGGCGAAGCCAAGGAGGGAGGGAGGGTCTGAGGGCTCCTCAACAGCTGCGTGCCGCTCTCTCGCCAGGTGGCCAGATACATGTATGGGAAGGATAAGGGCGGTAAGTGGCCATCGATGGAGAAGCGGGATGGATGAGGGAAGAGAGAGAGATGGAGGAAGGGAAGCAGGAGTGACCCACATACACCCAACGAGGTTTCCAAGAGGGAAAGGCTGGCCTAAGTTAAGGAAATGAAAACCCGAGCAAAGCTGGGTATTCAGCTAGTATATATGTAAACCACCTGGGATCTCTTGACCATCCCCTACCCTACCTATCCCACACAGCCCCAGCCTATTTGCAGGTGATTTTAACAGTCATATACTTTGGGACTATAAAGCGAATGACAGTAACAGAGAAAAGATCATTGACTGGATGGAAACCAGAAATCTCAAACTTATGTATGATGCCAAAGATAAGGCCTCCTTTTCCTCCACTCAATGGAACAAAGACTACATCCTGGATCTCTGCTTCATAACTCATTCACAACCCCCTTTGAGTAGTGTACGCCAGACAGTACTTAACAACTTCCCTCACAGTCAGCATAGACTAATAATTCTTCAGACTGGACTGTCTGTGCCCATTGTACGCTCTCATCCAAAACCAAGGTGGAATTTTTAAAAAGCCAAATGGGATGAATTTAATAAGCAAGTTGACTCCAACATACAATGGATAAAACCTATTTACAGCAATTACAGCAGATTTATTGGAGTACTAAAAGATACAGTAAAATGATGCATCCCAAGAGGCTACCGTAAGCAGTATGTTCCTGGCTGGAATGAAGACAGTGAAAGGCTCTTCAAAGAATCTGAAGCTAAAGGCAATCCTGAGACAGCCTCTGTCCTTTTGCTCTCCTTGGATGAAAATAGAAAGACAATCTGGCAAGAAACTGTAGAATCCCTAGATTTCTTGCATTCCAGCAGGAACGCCTGGAGCCTCATCAGGAAATTGGACACAGCTAACAGTAATATCAGATCTAAGTCAAGCACCAGCTTGGATGATATGGCCAAGCATATGATTTCTGCATCAAAGATCTCAGTTGAAAAACATTGTAGACAGCAGGTAAAGCATACCCTGAAGGAAAAGAAACTTACATCTTGCCAATCTATCAAATACTCTTCCTCATTTGAAACACAAGAAACCAAGCAGGCCATGCTAGGATTAAAATTTGGAAAGGCAGCAGGCGCTGATGGCATATATCCAGAGTTCCTTCTTCATCTTGGCCCAGCAGCTACTAAATGATTTCCTAACTTTTTCTCAAACATCTTAGAGAGACAGGCAGGCAATTTACCTCCTCTTTTTAAGAAAACCCAAATCATAGCAGTGCTACAGCCAAAGCAAGGATCCAGCAAAAGTGGAGAGCTACAGGCCTATCGCTCTTCTCAGCGTTACTATGAAGCTCCTTGAAAGGCTCATATGCAACAGAATATTTCAGACAGTCAACCAGCATATCCCAATTGAGCACGCAGGATTAAGACCCGGAAGAGGCTGTGATGAGCAGGTCATTGCATTAGTCACCCATATTGAAAGCAGATTCAAGAATAAGATGGTGAGCACAGGTGTCTTCCTAGACCTAACAGTTGCCTATGACACCGTGTGGTGAGACAAAATTCCTCCTTAAATTCATCAGTATCATCCCTTATCTAAAACTTATTACATTACATTGCCTCCCTGAGTGGTGTTTCTCACCAGGAGGGCAGGGTATAAATTTATATAATAAATAAATAAACAAACAAGCTGAGCAACAGACATTTCTACATATTTTCAGATTACTCTAAGAGAAGAGTATCCACGATAAATGGTGGTCTTCCCCAGGGTTCTGTGTTGGCTCCTACTGTTTAACTTGTACACACACGACCTCCCAAATACTACATTTAGGAAATTTATCTATGCAGATAATATAGCATTGGTTGCTCAACACCAAGGCTTCACTGGAACTGAATCAGTGCTTTCATCAGACTTAAAAATCTTGGACATTTATCTCCGTCAGAATAATCTTAGACCAAACCCTCAGACAACTACTGAGTCAGCTTTTCATTTGCAGAACAGAAATGTGAGGTATAAACCAGCTGTATCATTCAGAGGAGAAAATCTCCAATATTGCAGTAACCCCAAGTACTGTACTTGGGAGTCTCCCTAGATAGGTCTTTGACCTATAAATGCCACCTCTCCAATGTGGCAGCAAAGATTAAAACCAGAAACAATATCCTACAGAAGCTAGCAGGCACTTCTTGGGCTGCCATCGCTCAAATTCTTAGATCCACCACCCTAGCATCATCATATTCTGTCCCTGAATACTGTTGTTCATCTTTGCTTAATAGTGTACACACAGGACTAATAGACATACAGCTGAATCAGTCAATGTGTATCATCACAGGCTGTATTGGCTCCCCGTCTTGAGCCATATTCTGCCGCCATCACGAAGATCACTGGCATTATTAAACCTATGGATAAAAATAGTAAACAATCCTCTCCTTCCAATCCATGCCAATATAACTGCCCCCTCAGCCCAATGATTAGATACCCTGCTTGGCACACTGCAGTCAACCTACAGAATAATCATTTTAATATCTTAGATGCCTGGATTGAACTCTGGCAGCATCTGTTTCTGATTCCCCATCATCACATAATCTAGAATCCCTGCAAATGGCCAACTGAATTTTCCCTTCCAAGATGGCAGTCGAGGAAGCTGAACAGAGTGAAGACTGGCTGTGGTAGATGTGAAGCCACTCTGTTCACATGGGGATGGAAGTCCTCTCCCCAATGTGACTGTGGAGAAAAAGACCAAACCATGGACCACAATGTGCATTTGGAGGCACATTGGAGGGCTTGCATAGTGCTACAGATGAAGCTGTTCAACTGGCTTTCAAACCTGGACATTGAACTCTAGCTAGGAACTTGAGATGGACAATTTGTGCTTACTGTATACAGTGATACCTCATACAACGTCCAAACTTGTTTCCACAAGTTTGGACTTTATACGGATTTGGACTTTGTATGAGGCATGCAAAATCCTAGCCGCGATGCCTCATACAACGTCCAAATCCTTGCCGCGATGCCTCGTCGAACATCGTTTCCATAGAGATACATTGTACTGTAACAGTACAGACTTCAGGGCAAAATCAAGGAAACAGACAGGAAACTGACAGAACTATAAGAAATCATTGTCTAAAGGCTAAAAACATTTCAAAAACATGTAAAACAACCCTGATTGTCCAAGAACCTGAAGAATGTTGCAAAAATCCCAGGAATGCTTCTAAAAATTATGACAAAAAAATCCAAAGTCACGCTCAAAACCACTCCTAAACACTCTTCGCCTCGTGCAAAGTGCACAAAAGCAATGCACACATGTGTCCTGCCTTTTATACTGCCCAGGCACACTGCAACCTGGTAAAAACCTCAATGCCTCATACAAAGTTGCAGCAACTTTGTATGAGGCAACTTTTTTCAAGGAATTAGGCGATGTTGTATGAATCCGATGTTGTATGAAGCGGACTTGTATGAGGTATTACTGTATGTCAACATTAATGTAGACAACTGAAGTTCATCATACGATAAATAAAGAGAAATGCCCTGGACAAAATATTCTGTATTTCTGTGATGAAGCATCCTGAGGGCAGCACAACTATAAAAATGAGAAACGTCTCGTAAAACTTAACTAACGCAAGTGAAAACCTAACATAAACCCTAACTTGGCCCTGCCTTCCCAGACCAGACTCCAAATACCAGCCTAAAAGAGAGCCATAGATTTTTATCTACCATCATTACTTGAGTGCTGTCTAGATTTTTGGCTTATATTTGCAACCAGACAGTGAATAAGCACTGACATAGCAGGAGCTTGTACTAGCCTCATCTTTAATTAAACCATAATGTTTGGCATTTACCACTGATTGCATGTTAAACAAATAGCAGCAAAAGATCCTTTTTAAATCCTGGGAATTACATCAATAGGATAAAACTATTTGCAGTTTTCCAGTTTCATAAACCATGTCCATTTATGTATTTATTGAAGAAATTGATTTTCTTAATATTTTGCCCAAACAAAAATTCTTTAAGTTTAAGTCATCAGCTCCTAAATTTTTAATGGTGTATTTGCCATTTTAGCATCTCCTGTAGATCACAGTAAGATTTTGATGTGCATAATCTGAGATATAATTTTTATGTTTGCTTTTTAATAGGACATTGCAACCATTCTTTGAAGGATTGTTACCTCGGGATAATCCAAGAAATACTAGATTTGCTATCAATTTCTTCACTTCAATTGGTCTTGGTGGACTGACGTAAGAAAGTATAATTTTATATACTTTATATATAGAGTATGACTGTTGGGATTCTGGCATAAGGCCAATCGGAATAACTATCACTGATTGTGCTCTATGTGAGATTGACGCAAGCACATTCGCCTGCTTCCCCCTGTCTCCTTCATTCCTAAGTAGCCTCACTAGAGCATGAAATATCACTTAAGGCCTAGGCAATTCAGTACTTACAGACTCAAATCATGAGGTCAGTATCCCAGGATAGACATTGGGGGCTTCAGTTCATATACTCTATTCAAAAACCTATTTGTAGAGACTTGAGGATGTTGGAACTGTGTGCTTAGCCACTTCATGTCACATTGAGCAGTTCAGAGATCAGAATCATCCAAGCCTGGCCACATGTTGTTATTACACCCTGTATCCCGGTAAACGTGAAACAGGGGTAAAACAATGAAGATAGGAACTGATCCGGTGACCCCTTCCTATTAGTATTGAAGGTCTCCCCACCCTCAAAAATCAATCTGAAATTTGGTTCATAGCAGAGAGCATATAAAACATGTCTTTTACAAAAGTAATTGAATTTTTCATATTGATTGTCTGGTTTATTGTTTGTGTTTAGAGATGAGCTACGTGAACACCTGAAAAATGCACCAAAAATGATAATGACACAGAAACAAGATGTGGAATCTTCGGATTCATCTTCAGAGTCATCTGGTTCAGATGATGATAGCAGCAGCAGCAGCAGCAGCACTTCAGGATCCTCTACTGGATCGTCATCTGACAGTCAACACAGCAGTGACTCTGGTATGAAGTTTCATCTGTCATTTTTTGTTCTGTATTTACTGTCCGTAGCCTGAGGCAGTTACTCCAAGGGAAAAATAATGGTGGGCTAATCATTCATGTGTGGCTTTTTATGTTTTTCATATTTTGCAGTGGACTCTTTCAATAATATTTTGCCAACCTAAAACATGTAACCCTTTCAGGGGTATTTGTACAGTCCAAAGTAGTGCCAAAATAGCTCATTAATCTAGGCAATTTCACAATTTTACCTTATGCCTGTGTGATTTGACTGTATTTGGTGACTGGTTTATCCTGCTCTGTTCTGTTGGGTTTGTTCCCCAGTAAATACATTTTAGGATTGTAGTCTGGACAAATTTGTTTGGGTTAGATAGATTGAGAGCATTCCATTTTGTGATGCATGCACATAGTCAGGGCTGTATCCGTATATCAGTTGGGGGTTAGAGTGACTTTATTCATTCACATTGCTGGTGTGAAAATAAATTATTCTAAGGGTTGTTGTTTCTTTCCCACTTCTTTTGTTAGTTCAGCATAAACTGTAGCTCTTTTGTGCAGTATTAGGATGTTTTCAGGTGCAGGGAATATTTATGTTAGTACATATAATTAATTAATTCATTTTAATGCCGCTTATGTTTTGTTTTGCTCTGCTTTACCAAGATTCTGTTGCTGACATTTTATGATTTTTTTCATGCTATAATCAGAATGAGTAATTTTCTCACATTAGTTAATAGTTAATGCAAGATATAAAGAACATTAGTAATTGATAAGTAGTGCCTGGCTAGTCCATGCTTAAGTATGCAAGTGCTGACTCGTGAGAGCAGCTGACAGCCCAGCTTGAGCTTGTGCATTTAAGAAGCATGCTGGTTCAAAATAAATGTAATTTGTTGATTATTTTAAGATCACAATTTTTCTGATTCTCAATTATACTACAGATTTAAAATGTCTAAAAAGCTCACTATATATATATTAATAAATATGCTTTATATCGCTGATACTACAAATCCAATACATCAGTAACACTAAAGCACTATAAAGAAAAACATAATGGAGCAGGGTCAGGAAAGTGGCATTTCAGCAAAGAGCCAAATGGCTTTGCAGGGACAGGTGCAGCTAGAGGGGGACCAGGGAGGTAAGTCCCTGGTGACAAATTAACAGAGTCTGCTAGTCAGCATGTACCTCATTTTTCTCATACTGTATTGAGTTGTTTTTTACATCATGTTTTAATATTTTTGTCCCTTTCCCATGGAAGTCACGGTGGAGAGGAGCTAAAAGATTCAGTATTGAGATGTTTCAATAGTACTCAGTTCTTGCTTTCTGTCTGTCTTTCTTCTACAAACAGAAATTCTGCTAAAATGATTATGTGCACCAGTGCTTAATAAAGCTTGATATGAGAGAGTCAGCTTCTGACTCTGTTTTATCAAGAGACCTTTGAGGTTAGGTTGGAACTGAGTATTCAAACTGTACTCTTTCATTATGATGTCATCTTACAATAGTTGAAGGCATCACATTTTGTCTGAGTGCTCTACAAATTTCTGCTTGTTTCGCCTCTTCCACACCCCCATTGTGGAGATATGAGTCTACCCAGTTGATCTCTTCAACAGATACATTATAATGGAAAGATACTGAAACATCAGTATTAGTTTGGACCATATTGAGGAGCTGTTTTATAAAACCTGCTTATCATTCTGTTGTTCTTTTGTTACATGCTGCCAGCTGCTTTTGATTTAGGCAACACTGGATTAATAATCTGAAATGGCATGTCATTAGCAGTCCAGTTCAGGTGTCGCAAACTAACTTAAAGGGGAATGCTAGATTTTTGTTTTTTTTTAAAATAATTTATGAAAGGTTGGGGGGAATGTCTAGTACAAAAGATTCATGTTAAGGTAAAGACCGCATGGCTCTCCACTGAAATCTGGTGTCTCCAAGCCGTAATTTAGTCACCAATGCATTGACAATATGTTTCCAAATAACTGCCTTATTAGTGGGCACTGTCACATGAGGTAATTAAAAAAAAGAAAAAAATAGCTAAGTCTAAAATTAGCCTATGAGACAAAGGAAGATATGAAAGCTTCTATCCAAGAGGAAATAAGAGTTAAAATAACCCATTACGTTATCCCAATTAATGAATCAACTATTGTCAATTTTATGGGCCATGAACAATCATTTTCTAGCAAGTTAGTGTATTTTTTTCAGATAAAAACATACCAATGTTAATGTTAAGAAAGTAGTCAAATATACTTGGGAATTTTTGAGATGCATGAAAGTGGTAGAAGTCAGTTTAACACTTGGAACTTGTCTTCATGATTTGCCTTCCTCTGTTGAAAAAGTTGCTTATCCTTGATGAATAGGATTACATTTCTATTCCATGAATGAAGCATTTTTTCTGTTCTACAGTATTTTTGAAACCTGGAAGTTTAGTAGTTAAATGTGGCAAGAGTAACTACTGTGCAAGTTAAATGGATTTTAATGTCGGTCATTTAAAACAGCATAGTACTGTCCTCTGAAGAAAATGATAGCGTGAATTATGTTGAATAATGTTAGAGAAAAACAGTGTTACGTGGATTTTTGTTGTTTTCAGCATCATTTCCAAAACAGAGAGCAAGCTAAATATTTCTACAGTAAAACCCCGTACAACTAAGGGTTCTTACAATGGACAAAAATCATACTACGAAATGAAATCAAGGAAAAATTGTGCTTCGTAGTACGATTTTTTCCCCATACAGCGAAAGGTTGTTTCCAGTGCTTACCTTGGCGGCGTCAGGGGAGTCATACACTTTTTTCAGCTGCATTTGCAGCCTCAATGGCAGCGGTGGGGTGGGAGAGCATTTTCGTTTTCTTTGCGGCCCAAAAAAGTGCTGATATAGCCTCTTCCGGTTTTGCGGACTCATTTCCAGTTCTTTGTTTTGGCCCTCCAAGGCCTCCCTTAGGAGAGTATTTTTAGGCCTTTTTTTTAAATTTTAGGCACATTTTTGGCATCAAAAATTGCTGAAATTATATAAAAAATGTGCCTAATATTTTTTTAAAATGTGCCTAAAATGCTCTCCTAAGGTGCCCCCCCCAATCCAAGGGAGGCCTTGGAAGGCCAAAACCAACAACTGAAAATGAGTCCACAAAACCGTAAGTGGCTATATCAGCACTTTTTCGGGCCGAAAAGAAAGCAAAAATGCTCTCCTAAGCACACACCCCCCCCCCCCCCGCCACCCATCCAAAGAATCCACAAAATTATATCAGCACCTTTTCTGGCCGAAAAGAAAGCAAAAATGCTCTCCCACCCCACCAACGCCATTACGGCTGCAAATGCAGCTGAAAAAAGTGCATTATTCTGCCAGCGCCCCTGCAGCGTTTCAGCACTCCGCGTTTGGGTGGCAAGGTAGATAGATGTTTTTAACGTTTTAATGTGTGCTGTAGGGGTTTGGAGATTTTTTCCTTATTATTATTTTTTTTTTTAGGTCCGGAACGAAAGTTTGGAAAATGTGCTTCGTACTATGAAAAATTTGTAGAACGAAAGGTCCCATGGAACGCATTTAATTCATTCTACGGGTACTACTGTACTAGGTTTTTCAGTGAAGAGGGTGAAACAAATGTGTATCTATCATCCTTTCCTCAAGCTCTGTGACCAGAAAAACACTTGAGACTATAGGATGTTGTTAAAGTAGTTGTAATCCTGTTGTTTGCATGGATGAAAAAAATCTTACCACCTGAGCAGAAAGCACTGGTGTGTGTGGAGTTGCTGATCTTTGTACTTTCTCTGTGTTGCATTCTATTTTTACCGTCAGGAATTTTGAGGGCCTTCAAAGCAACTTGTGAAGGGAGGTAACAGTTCTCTCTTGATGTGGGACATTTGAATCCAAGCTGATATATTTTGACATATGAATTAAGGACAATACATATGTTAACTTAAAAGCTATATGCCGTGTTTTTGATCTTTCAGATATGAAAAGGAAGAAATTGCAAAAGAAGAAGACTTCAAACAAAGTTACCAAAAGAAAACAAGGAAGTAAAAGGAAAGAGTTCGAAAAGCCAAAACAGAGGAAAGAGCCTGAGAGGGAAAATGGTGGTGAGCGAAACTCAGGAAGAAATGCTGAGAGAAACTCAAGAGACTTAAATTTGAGAGATGAAGTGCCACAGAAAGTTTGTTATGATGAACATTATTCCAGTGATAAGAACAGCTACCGGAGTGGAAGGGATAGGAATCATGAAAGAAATATATCCTTGGATGGCAAAACTAGCCACTCCAGACAGAAAAGGGCAGAAAGAAGGAATTCTTTTTCTGATGAAGAAGGGAGGGACAAACACTGGACTAAAGATGGTGAACTCCATAGACAAAGAAGGAAAAGATCAAAATCCAGAGAAAGACCCCGTAACTATCCCAGTCCCCAGGAGGATAAAGAACAAAGTCAATATGCGGACCAAGTTAAAGAGTCCAGGAAGGAGGAGGGCAGGCGAAAACACAGGGGGAATTCTCCGCATAGGCGTAAATGATTCTGGTAGAGAGCTTTTGAAATGCTCCCTTGTGGTGAGAACTGTATTTTTATAACATATTGAACACTTTTGTACAAAGTACCTCTTAATATGTGGAACCTGTAATGTTTTTAGTACCCCTCATCTTTCTATGATAATTGTTAATGGTTAAAGCTTTCTGCTATGCTAATGCATTAGAGCCCTTTGATTCCCAGAAAATTGAAATCAAGTTTATTTTGTCAATAAAAAAGTGAGCATTTGTTTTACTGAAGTGTTAGTGTTTTGGGAAAAAAATCTTTGTACATTTTATTTATGTACTTTTAAAAGACTAAACATTCCTGTTCTCTATCTTTAGGTGATTTCAGGTTTCTATTTAGTTGTTGAAAGGTTTCACTTCAAAAATAACATATCAGGATCATTGCATATGGCAGAATTCTAAAAATATTCACAATGGCAGTTGCATTTGGTTTGGATGGGTTTGTTCTTCTTCTTCTTTAGCTTACTTTAAAAATGTGGGAACTACTGCTTGTATTAGACAATTATACAATATTTTCCATACCTTGTGAGTCCCCACTTGCCTAGTTTAGTTGGCTGGGGGATAAGGTTGAAGGATCAACTGTTTTGAGATTTAGTATCTTCAGCACTTGGAAAAATAAGCACCAGCCACATAAACTCTGGTAAGAATTTGTTCATGAACAAAAATTTTGCTCTCAGTTGAAAACAGTTGTAAATAATAAACTAAGCCAAGCTGTTATAAATATTGCTAAATATTCCTTTTCTGTTTTAACAGACCAAAAAAAAGGGAATTAATGGATACATTTGTTTTAAAATGTTAATGGATTTGAAGAGTTTTATGAAGATGGCATGTGTAATATAGTCTTCTTCCCCTATCAGCTCTAGCTGATAATTTAAATTTTGTGTTCACTACCTGATACCTTTCAGTGTTTTTTGCTTTCTTGTGTTGGGTGCTTTCTAACTTAAGGTTAGAAGTCTCTTATTATTACTATTATTATTATTTAAATGACATTATTAATTGGATTTGGTTGAATTCTTCAACTATTGTATTAAAATCAGTATTCTGAAAAGTGATAAAGTACCTTGTTTTGGCAACTAGCCATTTAAATAGTTATTTCTCGATAATAGTTATTTTTCGATAATCTTTAGATAATGGTTCCATAGATAAAGGTGGATGGTCTATTTTGGCTGAGCACCGTAAACAGTAACACAAAGTGAGGTCAGCTTAGAAGGAGAGGACTTTGCCAAGATTGGTTGACTTCAGTCAGATGTGAAAGTTAATTTTCCTAAAAGGAACTTTTCTGCCCAGAATTTACCTTTTGCTTCTCAAATGTTAGATACTTGCAGCTTCCCTTGTAAACATGTAGCCTTATACAGTAAAACCCTGGGTTACGGATGCCTCAGGTAACGGAAAACTTGACTTACGGAAGGAAATTCTGAGGAAATGGTGTCCCAGTTTATGGAAAAAACTTGCCATACAGAAAGGTTTTTTGGGTGTTCTGGCGTTTCCCAGAGAAGCATGAGGGTGTTCAGAACATTTCCACTCCACATTTTTGAAAATTTTCATTGCTTTTTGGCTCTGGCAGAACTCTCCCAGCAACCAGGAAGTGCTAGAGATCAGCTGTTAGGTGGGGACTTTTCCTGCATTTACCAGGGCTGAACCCTAGATGACGCTGATGGAAATGTGGCAAATATGCCTTGATTTTTTTTAAAAAATCAGCCCCTAAAAAATCAGCTCACTAAAAAGCCCAAAAAAACTTTTTTTTTTCCTGTTCCAAACTTTCTAAAGAGCACTTTGGAATTTTTCACTGTGTTTTTGCCACTTTAGAAAGAGTTTGGAACAGAAAAAAATACTTCTTTTTTTGTTCTTTTCTAACCTCTAGAATTTTTGATGCATTCCTATGGGAAATTGTGTTTCACTTTACAGAAAAATCGCTTTACAGGAAAGTCCCAGAACGGATTAATTCCGTAATCCGGAGTTTCACTGTATAGTGTGTTGTTTTTGCAAAACTCTTTGGATGGAGCTCTTTCATGTTTCAATTTTTGTAATTGCTTCCTCTCCCTCTAAAAAGAACATATTTTATATTAGTGAATGAGGATTTAAACCAGTGGTTCCCAACATGAGGCCCATGCCCCACAGAGGGACTTCAATTCCCAAAAGCCTAAGTCAGTATGTTGACTGATCAGTGCTTTGGGGAATTGACTTAGGCTTCTGGGAATTGAAGTCCACTTTGCTTAATTCAGAGTCCAACAGGCAGAACAGTTATTAGTACAGGGGTGCCCAAACTATGGCCCACAGGCCAGAACTGGCCCCTGATGCCAATTCATCCGGCCCGTGCCACACTCGTCGCTCCTGGAAGCAGAAGTAAAATGCGCCCATGCGGTGTTTTGCTTCCAGAAGTTACGAGGGTGGTGCGGGCCAGATGAATTGGCATCGGGGGCCAGATCTGGCCCATGAGCCATAGTTTGGGCATCCCTCGTTTAAGAGAAGATGATAGCTTAAAATCTATCTCATTCTGTTGCAAGGCACGTTTTACTTCCACTTCTGGTGGGAGGAACCACATGATCGGCCCGCTGAACCATGTGACCGACCCGCAGCCTGAAAAGTTTGGGCACCCCTGTATTAGTAGATGACAGGACTATTTGGTTGTTCACCTAACTTCCGATCAGTATTCCCTACACAATCTGATATCCCAGTTAATGCAAAGAGGACAGAGGGACAGTATATAAATGCAATCTATCAGTTAGTATTTATATAATAAGGTGCAGACAGTTTCAAGTGTTGTAAATATTTTATAAAAGTTGTGGCACTTTAGACTGATGGATTTAGAAGCAGTTGCTGGGGTATTTTGTGGTAGTCCCACACACCAAATACTTTCTGGGACCAAAACGTACACCCTCAAATATAAAATGGTGCAAGTAGCATCTCATGGGGGGTGGGGTACACAAATATGGACTCCAGAATCTGAGTTTATTGGTAGAAATAATCTTGCTGCATCTTAAAGTGTCTTAGGCCATTCCTTAATAATTTTCATTTTTAAGCCAGGAAGAATGCATTATGTTCATAATTTTAATTGGCTAGGATCCAACATCATAGTTGGCCTACTTGTGTAAAGAGATTGATGACATGAGCTGACCTCCTCTTCTCATGCGTTGGTCTTGCTAAGGTGTAAGAATGCCTGAATAGAATTTATGAAGATCCAGCAATTGGTACAAGAATTTGAGTGGGTTTTTTTTTTTGTTCTTTCAACTCTATTTTTCTTTCTCTGACATGTCTTCAATGTAGATTGTAAGCTTGAGGGCACAGGTCTGTTTTTAATATTGATATGGCACTTAGCAAGATATAAATGATAAGAAATGATAGCTAGTTTCCAAAGTAATTTAGCTTGCATTTCCCCATTTAATCAATCTGGAGGAAAATGTTACTGAAACAATTAAGAAAGAAATCAGTGTCAGCAAATAGGATTAAGAGATGTTTAATGTTCTCACAAAAGTGTTTGGGGGGGAATCCCAATTGCCTTCTGAAAGCATCGTTTTCAAACAAAAAATCAAAATGGAGAAATTTGTCGGGAATTTTGGTTGCATGAAGGTGCCTTCTTCAAAAAAACCGGGTGGTGGTGGTGGTTCCATGGAATTTTTCTCAGTTGCTTTTGCTTTTTTACAGCTTTGAATTTTATTTTATGTATTTTTTATTTTGTTTTCTCTTCTATTCGAAATGTACTTGACTTTCAATCGGTATTATATTAACAGTTTGGTGAAGCCATGATTTTAATGTTTAATACTGCAAATACATAGGAGGCTATGTGATTTAGCTCTCAATGCATTAGTAGTCTTCAGACTCTTGTTATTCACCTTCACTTCTCTTATATTGCACTGTAAACGTGCTAGGATTTCAAAGTTAGTTAATTTTTGGAATTTAATGTAAAGTTATATCACTGTGACACGATTGGTAGATTTCTTGCCTACATATACTGTATAGCATTTCAGATTTTTGCCCTGCTTTGACTGCTAGAAAATCCTTTCAGTCATCTATAAATAGCTACTTGTTCACGGTAGTTTAAAAAAATGAGAACATAAAGTTATCCATTTGTAGTGGAAGAATACAGGCATGTATCACTGCCAAGATAGTAAGTAAAGGTTTATCTTGCTTGAAAGCCAGTTGTAACTGACTCTAGTGTTTGGTGCTCATCTCTGTTTATAGCCAAACAGCCAGTGCTGTCTGCATCTGCAGATATTTCCGTGGGAATGTGGCAGGCATGCCTCAACACAGAATGCTGTTTACCTTCCCACCGAAGTGGTACCTGTTTATCTACTTGCAATTTCTTGCTTTCGAACTGCTTGGCTAGCAGGGGCTGGGACAGAGACAGGAGCTCACTCCATCATGCAGTACCCGGGTCTTGAACCCCTTTGAGTTCAACATCTTAACCATTTGAGTCACTGCAGTGGCAGTCTCTATATATCAGTGATGGCGAATCTTGACACTCCAGGTGTTCTTGAACTTCAATTCTCAGACACCCTGATTAGGAGGAGTGCTGACTTGGGCTTCTGGTAATTGAAGTCCAAGAACACCTGGAGTGCCAAGGTTGGCCATCACTGGTATATATCCACTTTCAGATCTTTAAGCACCTTCTGTGCTGTGATCTCGGTGATGATGGCACCTTTCCTGAGTTGTAAGTGATGCAGCAGTCTCGCTCTATCACTTCCTCTGTCATGTCCAAATAAACATAGTACAAGTTTCTCTCTGATTTTGAGCAGGTCTCCACAGAATTATTCGCACGACTGATGGTGGAAAATACTAGTCCCACATCTCAGTACCATGGTGTAAGAAAAGTAAAATTCCTGTAGTTCAAAATGCACTATACTGTACAATAATTTAATTAAAACATATTGGCCAGTTTGTGGCTCCTAGAGCAATATAACTGATCTGATTTCAAATTTTTCTATTTTAGTTAAAAATGATAGTAAGCTTCGTTTTTTTAAAAAAAAAAATAGCAGAATTCAACACCTTCATCAAATCACCTCTTAGGCTTTCTTTAAATTGGCTCATCATGTTGATTCTTGTTGTCACAAATTGACTCACCATGTTGCTGTCAGCCAGCTTTCTTGGCATATGTGGGCAACTACACACAAGAATTAGCTATATTCATTTTACTGGTAGAAGTGTACCTTCAGTCTAATTAAATGAACACATTCTTACACATTTTATTTCATTTCAAGTTTTATTTGTATCCTGCCTTTCTCTACCCAATGGGTGACTCAAGGCGGCCAACAACAAACAAAATATACAATGAAATACAAAAAGCAATACCAACAGAGCAATACAAAAATAAATACGGCATAAATAATACATAATATACAGTGCAAACATAATAAAAATACTGCAATACATAATAAGCATAATATCATATAATATCCAAATACAAAATACAGAATACAATAAAAATGTAGTTACAAGGTTACATAATCACAAATCCATATGGCTGCAAAAAGTCGGTGCCGGTGCTTCCACACCCCCAACACGTCGGGGGAAGGAGCTCTGCACCTCAGCCACAGCTGCAACAGAGACCAAGTCCCCCATGTCCCCTGGAAAATGGCGCAGGTGCTTCCACCACCACCCGTCAATTCGGGGGAAGGAGCTCCGTGCCTCGGCCATGGCAGTGGAGGCGGCTGCGACAGTCTAGTTGGTCCCCAGGGGGGCAGCAGCTGCAGAGCACCGTCGAATATCATCATGACGGCACGAACTCCAGCCGCCGGTGGCTTAACTCCCCTACTGGACCAAAGAGGGGATTGGTCCCGGGAACAGCAACAGCAGTGGAGCACCGGTGGTGGGGACTCATACCCCTTCAGCTGGCCGCAGGTCGAACCCACGCTCACTTTACACATATTGTAAAGTGTTGGCCAAAATCCTATTTGTTATGCCTACCAGTGTAATCCTACTGGTCTAACATCCAGTGACAAACTGCCACAAGTTAAGAAATTAGTGAAAACATTTACCATTTTACATTGAATCACACAACTAATGTAAGCAGGTAATTCCTACACTGACTCCTCATCTTGCCATTAAAATTTACTCTGATAACAGGAGAAATAACATGGGATTTTAACCACTATTTGGAAGTTGATTCATTGATTTCAATTACTTTTTTAACTTGCAAACCTTTACATATGATTACATCCTCAGCCTAATTTATCTTAAACATTTACCTCAAGTAGATATTTGTGTATGAACTTTAAGATGTTTGCTGTTCACTATTACATTAGAAATGATGATGGACTTTATGTTTTGTACATAATAAAGTATTTCAATTGCGTTGTGTGACACCCAATGGGGTAAAAGGAAGCAAAGAAGAAGAAGTGGAAACTGTGAAAGAGAATAATTTGCAACTTTTGTTTTAGGGTGGGAAACTGCAGCAAGGGAAAATCTAGTCCTCCTGGAATCCCTGTGATTTTCCACCACCGCAAATCACATCCTAAACGATTTAAGTACTGCTGCAAAGGCTCAGTTAACACCATCAAGAGATATAACTTAAAATACACTGGTATTTTTGGTTCCAGCCTTTTGCTCTGTCTAATACTGGAATGTGCATCCTGAGAACTCTGAAATTGCATTTCACCAAAGTATATTCCCCAGATTTAATTTTTATCTTAAAAATTACTTTGAGGATACAGTGGAACCCTGTATAATGAATGCTTCGTATAACGAAAAATCCGTACAACAAAGCATTTTTGCGCTATTGCCGATGCACCTTATAACAAAAAAAATGTTCGTTATACGAATCGTTATTGGCAATATTCCGTACAAAAAAAATTCCGTTGTACGGGTTATCACCAATAGTGATTCATATAATGAACATTTTCTTTTTGTTATACATTGCACGCCCATAGAGATCCGTATAATGAAAAATAGTATAGTGAAGAGCTCCACGGATCAGAGCTTTTTCATTTTACAGGGTTCTACTGTATTAGATATTTACTTTTCATATTTATAACGATAAAGATTGTTGTATTTCACTTTGCATACACAGGGTCCCTGTAGAAACAATTATTCTTTCATGATGTGATACCCATGTTAATCACAACAGCGGAATAGGGAGTTGTGCTGTTTGTGTAGTGTTGAAACACTTGGAAATACTGTACACTTGAGAATAAGTCCCACTGAACTCAATGGGGCTTCTTCTGAACAGACGTGTATATAAATCACACTACTTTTCTGAAGCATTAGCTGTGAACACTGCATTTCTCTCTCAGTGGAATCCTGCCGTCTGGTATTTTTGCTTGCTGTCCAGGAGTAATTAGCAGCTAAGGTTAATTGGGGATGCATATACATGTCAAGATAGTGTTTAGTGTTCAGTGTATCCCTGGCAGTTGCTACATTCTGCAATCTGCCTCTCTCTCATTACCAGTGTGGTAGAGGTAATGATTGGTTTGGGGAGAAAGGGCAGAAAATTATAACTAAAATTTACTTCATTTCCCTGGACTGTATAATCTAAATCGCTCTCAATTTCACACTATTTATAGCTGATCTATTTTCATAATTGCAGTGCTTGTAGTTTTGTGTAAAAACACGTACATAGAGATATTTGAAGGGCGCTCTATGTTGTGCTGAGGTTGAAGCAGACATTTTCTAAGTCAGATGTAGTCATTGCTAATTTATACAATCATGGAATTGCCTTTTGGAAGGAAAAGATTAATGTCTATTTTAACTTTAGTCAGAACTTTCAAAATCACTTGTTCCCTTTTTTTGCTCTTAATTTTTAAAATGAGAGGTGCCGGGATTGGAGACCTTAACCTACTAATCCCAGATAAAGGGAGGCTACTGCCGTTACTTAATGGTTAGAGCTGGCCTATATACTTGCTTTGATTGCTTCACTAACTAAAAACCTGTTTAATTTAATGGATGAAATAGGATGTTCCAGCTCTTTCCTTGCATCCATGCCATTGTTCCATCTGTTACAGAAGGCACTGCCATAGGGTGAGCCTCAGTGGCTTGTCCTCGGGGCCAGCCTAATCATTAGGCAGAGTGAGGCAGCTCCTTATGTAACAGGATTTCGGATTCCATGTTGTATTTTTAGTGCTAGAGAAGAGGTGTGTGCGTGCACATGTTTGTGTGTAAGATGCCTCTTCCATATAGCTTCTGTTCCCCACAGAAAGGACATCCAGAAGGCTTTCTACTGCAACTATTAATCCTTCTCATGGAAGTCACATTTGATAGGGTTTACAGCAGCTGATTTCCACAAATGTCATAGGAATGAAAGGTAGCCATGTACTTAGAAGACTTAAATTATTCACTCCCTGACTATTCTAACCGTTCAGAAACAAGCTTACTTTGTTTTGCGTAGTCTCTTTCTATATTCTGCTAAAGCATGGTGTGGAATATGTGACCTTCCAAATGACATTAGACACTTGAGAATCCTGCTTCTCGTCACCACTCAGCCATGAAATCCACTGCATGACTATGGGTCAATCACTCTTCCTCAGCTTCATCATCGTGCTTTGAATTGAATTGTAGGAAACATTACAATCTAACTAATAAATACTTTTGTAAAAATAATGTAAATCCTGGAAAGTTTGGTGGATACTGTGTTAATGATTCAAGAATGAGACCACAGTGGTGACACAAGTTCCCTTTCATTTCTAAATTTCACTTGGTTCCATCTGATTTAATGTAGAGTTTATGCTTTTTCTTTATAAGATTTCCTGATGTACATCAGTTGATGAAAATTGGTAGAGTCTCTACAAGTCTGCTGAGGCCTAAGGGTTTTAAGAAAACAGCTAAGACAACAGAAGAGAATAAGGCTGACATTGGTTCCTAGTTCCTTTTTTTAAAGCACAGCTCAGTAATTCAACTGAATAAAGACATTTTAGGTGCAACCAAGTTATTTTATGTTATCCACTCCCCACACACTTGGGAAAAAGGGCAGTAGATGATTAGGTAAATACGTGTGGTGCCTCTCATTGGTGATGTTTACATGAAAATGTGACATAGCCACCCATGTCCTTTGTATGACAGTCAAAGAGGATGGCCAAACGATGACGAAATCCACAAGATCAAGAAAAAACCGTGTGAGGCGACTAAATATTCAATTGTAATGTTCTATTTTAATGTCCATTTATCATTATTTTGGACATTAAAATAGAACTTTGTATGACAGTGGCAATAATTGGGGTAATGAACCAGGAAAGGTTACATTTACAGGTACTATGTCAAGTGCCAACACAGGAGAGGCCTTTGACATGGATGGGCAACATTTAAATTGAAATGAAAGGTTTGGAAAACAATAGACATGGTGATGATAGCCCTTATATTTTTCATTATTTTGTGGTAAGGGAATAGCCAAATAACTTACTTGTTTTAGGAAATTTTTATGCTTTCCTCTTTATGTCCATTTCCATAATGATTTATGGAACTGTACAAATATAGGTAAATAATAAACAAGGTATTAAAGCATTTGGTGGCTACTCACCTCTAAGAGTTCTTGCATGGGATGAATTATCCAAATCCATTTTCACTTGTCTTCAGGTATGGTTGTAGCATGAAAATATTTTTGATCACCTTGGTGGGCCATTTAGGCTAAAAACTGTGTTTCTGTCAGTCCTGCTAGACGTCAGTACCTTACATAGCACTATCAATCATGGCATTTTTCTAGGACGTCTATGGGTTGAGACTTGAAGGAATTGTCTTGCAATGGCATTTGTCCTTACTGGAGGAGCAAAATCAGATGGTGGTCCTGAGGGACTCCTGTTCAGATCCCTTGCTGTCAGCCTATGGGGATCTCTCAAGAGCTCTGTCCTGTCACCAACACTGTTTATCAATAAAACCCAAGAGAAAATGTTCAGTATTCGAGGTTTCGATGCTTCCAACACACTTGGAACCTTTCTCTCTCCTTGCTATCTAAACCCAATGTCTATTTTGTTTTTGTTTTTTTATATAACAATTGTTATTAAAAATTTCTTGACATATAAATACAACCAAGGTATTATTACATTATATTAGTGCAAAAAAAAAACAGACACAAACAGACAAACAAACAAAACAAAAAATAATCACCCACTCCCACCCACCTCTGTGCTATACAAATTTTGTGCACCAATTAACCTGTTTTTTCCGACCCATTGCTCAAGTTCCTTCCCAAAACTTAAGTTCTTCCTGTGTGGGTTTAACCCCATCCTCCCTTGTCAAGCCAAATCTAATATAGGGGTTCCAAATTTCCCAAAAGGTATTCCTTTTCTTCTCTCCCTTTTATTTTTGTTTCATTTCTGACGTCCACTTATTGTTTATTGCTAACCGCCATACTTGCTTATGCCATCTCTATATTTATAACAAATTGGTTTTAGACTATTTTAAGCCAGCATCTGAAGCCAGTAATGGACTGAATGAGGGAAAACAAAGTTCAGGTTTAATCCTGATAAAACAGAGGTGTTCCTGGTCAGTTAAAAGAAAGATAAGAGAATAGGGTTTAAACCTGTGTTGGATGGAGTTACAGTCCCCCTGAAAACTCAAGCTTGGGTTCACTTCCAGATTCATCCCGGAGCCTGAATGTTCAGGTCTTTCCCCTGGGAAGGAGTTTGTTTGGACAGTTAACCAGTGCCTTCAGCTGTGACTGTTCTGTTTGTCTGACTTGATTATGGGAAGAGATATCTTAATGGTCTCCTGCTTGGATCATTCTACTTCCTTTTATATTGGGGCTATATATGGAAAATATTCCAAAACATAACAGATCTCAAATGTTGCAGCCAAACTAATAACCAGAATCAGTTACAGGAAGAATCATAATTCCTTCTTATAACAGCTTCGCTTCTTCCATGTCACTTCTCAGAGAAGTGACCATGTACAGGGCAACTGGCTATTGAAGAATATACGTAACTGCACAAAAATTAGTTTAGTAATTCATCTATATATTATGAATTTTGAATGAACAGAGAGGGATGAAGGCTCAGCTGATGAGGACACATTTGCCTTTCCACCTTTGTTCAAGTTTGATTTGATGCCTGTTAAATGTTTTATTTGAATGATAATTTATCAGGAGCCATAAACTGTGCATTATTATAAAAAGATCTCAACTGGGCCAATATTCAGTTGAAATTAGCCTTCATGTATATGTATTATTTGTACATGTCTCACAACTGAAAAGTTGAAAATTATGTCCTAAGTGTTGTCACTGGGAAACACTCAAACATAATTTTAAAGGGTATTTTATATAAAATCAACCTCCTGCATAGAAGTGGTTGCTCTTCCTATGAGCCAACAAACTGTACAAAGGAAATCACTGAATCAGCATAATATAGGGTTAGCATATATTATCAGTGTAAGATATGCCTCTAACTATTCTTCTCCTTCGTATAGTTTGTGAATCCCCACTCATGGGGTTATGCGCCTGCGCAGAACGGAGATCGGAGGCTTGAAAAGCTATTGGTCTAAAGTTTTGGCGGTAAGACCGCCCACCGTACCGCCCACCCTGAGGCGCCCGCGCGCCATTTTACCTCAGTTCTCTTCTTTCCGCTGTAGCAGCAGGACGATCGTCGAGAGCTTCTCAATTTTTATCGCCCTTCTGAGCTAGTTTCTACAATTTTTGTCGGCAATCTTGTCCCACGGGCAGGATTGCCACCCCGGCGCTGTTTCTTCTCTCGAGTGGACTCAGTAGCCAGTTTTTTCGCTGCGATCACCGTCTCCCCCCTCAAGGGGGTGGCGGCTGGTCCGCCCTTCGGGGTATCCGCTTCCAGAAGCTCCCACTGGAAGAATTTTTTCCGCGGTTGATGGCTGCAGCTTTTAAGCAGTGCACGGCGTGCCTTAAGAAGTTCCCGGCTTCCGACGGCCACAGCCTGTGCCTCTTTTGTTTGGGAGAGTCGCATCAGAGCCAGTCCTGCCCGCATTGCAAAAAGTTTACGCGCCTCACGGTGCAGAACCGTAGCAATCGGCTCAAGGCTCATCTGATGGAGCTCGCTCTGGCTCCCGCCGCGTCCGCCTCCACGTCTGCCGCTGCTTCCCAGCCGCCGCCGGCTTCTTCCTCCACGCTTCCGATTAGGAAGAAGAAGAAGAAGGACAAGAACGGTGAGAAGAGGCGCAAACATGGGTCGGAGAAGAGACGGTCGCTTCCTCCAACCCCACGCACGCACGCCTCTCCCGGGCCTTCGCCTCCGTTCTCGACTGCCCGATGTCCTTCTCCTGGGTCCTCCATCTGGGGAGGACGGTCGTCTTCCGGATCACCTGATAAAGGACGCAGGGCTGGGGCTCCAGCTCGCCCATTTCAGGTGCTCCCCTCTCCTCCTCGGGGAAGAAACCGTTCGCCCATGAGGCAGGCCTCCGTCTCCCCAAGGCCCAGGACGCCGACAGACGACGCGGTCATCACCGTTCCGACGACCGTTTCGCCGACGCCGCTACCAGCCACCGTTTCGACGGCCACCGTTTCGTCGGCTACCGTGGCTCCACCATCAGCAGACTCGGACGTATCCCAGATGGCGCTCGTCAGAGAGATGTTCCAGGTCATGGCGTCCTTTGCGACCAAGTTCCAGACCTCCCTGCCTGCGGCCTCTGCGGCTCCGGTTCCGACCACCGCAAGCCCCGGGCATGCCGGCCCTGCCGTGGCCCCACCGACCTCCCGTGGGTCGAGTGTCCACTCCGCCGGCCCACCCAAACCGTCATGGTGTGGTCCGGACGTTGATGCGGTGGACTCCCATCCCGCCGGCCCGCCCAGGCCGTACTGGCGCGGTCCCGACGTGGATGAAAGAGTTCCTCCCTCGTCCTCCGATGAGTCCAGCTCGTCGTCGGAGGAGGACGAGGGAGACGTCGACGCCGAGCGCACGCCGGAGCAGAACATCGGCGCGGTAGGCCCACCGCGTGGTGAGGACCAACGCTCGCTGACCGCCATGCTCACAAGGCTGGGCACCGCACTCAACCTCAAGGTGGATCAACCGCCGCTGGAGGGTGAGGATCAGATGACTGCGAAGCTCGACAGGCGTGCTGTACGGCCGGTCCACATAACCATGCTCCCCTCCATGATGACTTCGGCGAGGGCGACGTGGAGAAAACCATTGGCGGCGCACTCCGTTTCGTCCAGGCTCGACAGCATGTACCGAGTCCTGGACGAGAACGTCGAGTTCTTGCAGGCACACCCCCTGCCGAATTCCCTGGTGGTCAAGGCCTTCCAGCATCGGACGGCCACCAGCGGATTCCCGGTCCCGTCGACGCCGGAGGGGAAGAAACTGGATGCGGTGGGACGTAAGTTCTACGCCACCGGCTCCCTATTCTTCCGTGCCCCCAACTACTCGGCCGCCATGGGCCTGTATCAATCTCACCTATGGGAGCAGGTGAAGATTGAGACGGCGAAACTGCCCGCCGACGCCCAGAAGCGGATCGACGCGCTGGCCACCGAGGGGGACTTCGTCGCCGAGCAGCTGATGCGCACTGCCCGGCATATCAATGATTATGCGGCGAAGGACATGGCCTCCGCAATCTATCTCCGTCGCCATGCTTGGCTCAGGGACACCTCCCTCGATGACGCTATGAAAAAGCTCATCGAGGAGTTTCCCTTCGACGGGCAGGGCCTTTTCGGTCAGGATACCGACAAGGTCCTGAATGAGATGCGCCAGACCAATTCCACGGCCAAGTTCCTGGGGCTCACCACGCCGGCCCCGACTGCCAGGCCGAGGTTCCAGCCTTTCACACGGCGCTTCCAGGGCAACCCACAGCAGCAAGGGCCAACGGAGCAGCCCAGATCCAGCTCCTACAAACAGCGGCGTCAGCACAAACCCCGCTACCGGCCCTACGGACAGGACAAGCGTTCTGGCGCGAGGTCCAAGTCTCGCGTTTGAAGCTGCGACGGCCGAGTCTCTCTCGCTCCACATCCCCTACCTCCCCCTCCGGAACTTCCTCCAGGTATGGTCGGGCATCACGGACGACCAGTGGGTCTTAAAGATCTTGTCCTCTGGCTACGCCATCGAGTTCGTGCGGATACCTCGGGTAGGAAGACATCGTCTCACCACCTCGTCCCCCCATTTGGAGGAAGAAATATCAACCCTTCTCTCCAAGGGAGCCATCGAGCGGGTAACACCGTCCGACTGGGACAACGGTTTCTATTTGAGGTACTTCGTGGTCCAGAAGAAGGACGGAGGACTTCGCCCGATCCTGGACCTGCGCCGCCTCAACAAATGCATCCACACCAGGAAGTTCCGGATGGTGACCCTGCAAACCGTCCTCCCTCTCATCAACAAAGGGGACTGGTTCACAGTCATAGACCTCAAGGATGCTTACTTCCACGTCTCCATCCTCGAGGAACACAGGCGGTTCCTCCGCTTCCGCATCGACAATTCCGTGTACCAGTACCGGTGCCTACCGTTCGGTCTGGCCACGGCACCGCGGGTCTTCACCAAATGCATGGCTCCGGTGGCTGCGTTCCTCCGCCAACGGGGCATCAGGGTCTTCCCATACATCGACGACTGGTTGATCGTCTCCCCCACCAAATCGTCAGCCATTCGGGACACGCAATACACGGTCCACATCATGGAGAGTCTCGGCCTCAGGATCAACTTCACCAAATCGAAGTTGACTCCTTCTCAACGTGTCGAGTACATTGGAGCGGTACTCGACTCGATTGCTACCAGAGCCTACGCCCCCCAGAAACGCTTACAGGACATTGCGCAAGGGGTGAGCGAACTTCGCACCAAACCGTGCATCCGGGCGAAGAAGGCTCAGAGACTTCTAGGCCTGATGGCCTCAACAACGGCAGTGATTCCCCACGCCAAGTTGAAATTCAGGTCCCTACAATCGTGGCTCCTTCACGAGTTCGACGCACTCCGGGACAGCCAGTCCAAACGGTTGACCCCGTCTCCGGAACTGAGGGACCAACTGCTATGGTGGTCGACACCATTCAACGTGGCCGCGGGGAAGTGCTTCTACCCCCCGCAACCCTCATTGCAGATACTGACCGACGCAAGCAACCTCGGCTGGGGCGCTACTTGCGGGACTCTCACGGTCAACGACACCTGGGCACCACACGAAACGGTGCACCATATAAATTACTTGGAACTGCTGGCCATTTGGAAGGCCCTGCGTTCCTTCGAGACTCTCCTCACCGGCAAAGCTGTGCAAGTGGCCTCGGACAATACCACGGCGGTGGCATACCTCAACAAGCAGGGAGGGACACGGTCCACCACCCTCCTGTACCT